>JAKSZT010053770.1:13637643-13923718 GCA_026826555.1 Tolypeutes matacus
TTTTGTAGTGTTTTTATGAGGAAAGAGTGCTGTATTTTGTCGAATGCTTTTTCTGCATCTATAGAGATGATCATGTGATTTTTTTCTTTCAATCTGTTTATGTGGTGTATTACATTGATTGATTTTCTTATATTGAACCATCCTTACATACCCGGGATGAAACCCACTTGGTCATGGTGTATAATCCTTTTGATATGTTGTTGAATGCGATTAGCAAGTATTTTGTTAAGGATTTTAGCATCTAGGTTCATTAGAGAAATTGGTCTGTAATTTTCCTTTCTTGTGGTATCTTTATTTGGTTTTGGTATTAGGGTAATATTGGCATCATAGAATGAGTTGGGTAATATTCCTTCTACTTCTATTTTTTGAAAGAGCTTAAGTAGAATTGGTGTGAGCTCTTTCCGGAATGTTTGGTAGAATTCAGCTGCGAAGCCATCTGGTCCTGGACTTTTCTTAGTTGGGAGGTTTTTAATGACTGAGTCTATCTTTTTACTTGTAATTGGACTGGTGAGTTCATCTATTTCTTCTTTCATCAATGTCAGCTGTTGTGGATTTCTAGAAACTTGTCCATTTCCTCTAAATTGTCATTCTTGTTGGCATAAAATTTTTCAAAGTATCCTCTTATGATACTCTTTATTTCTGTGGGGTCAGTAGTGATATCACCATGCTCATTCCTTATTTTATGTATTTGCATCTGTTCTCTCTTTTTCTTTGTTAATCTGGCTAAGGGTTTGTCAATTTTGTTGATATTCTTGAAGAACCAACTTTTGGTTTTGTTTATTGTTTCCAGTGCTTGCTTATTCCCTATTTCATTTAGTTCTACTCTAATCTTTGTTATTTCCTTCTTTCTACTTCCTTTATGTTTAGTTTGTTGTTGTTTTTCCAATTCCTCCAAGTGTGCAGTTAGGTCTTCAATTTTAGCTCTTTCTTCTTTTTTTATATATGGATTTATGGCTATGAACTTCCCTCTCAGGACTGCTTTTGCTGCATCCCATAGGTTTTGATATGTTGTGTTGTCGTTTTCATTAGTTTCAAGGTAGTTACTGATTTCTTTTGAAATTTCCTCTTTGACCCACTGTTTGTCTAAGAGTGTGTTGTTTAACTTCCATATCCTTGTGCCTAACCTGTTTCTCTGGTCCTTAGTGATTTCCAACTTCATTCCGTTGTGGTCAGAGAAATTACTTTGTATAATCTCAATCTTTCTGAATTCATTGAGTGTTGTTCTGTGGCCTAGCATGTGGTCTATTTTGGAGTATGTTCCATGTGCACTCGAGAAGAATGTAAATCCCGCTGTATTTGGGTGTAGTGTTCTGCATATGTCTATTAAGTCCAGGTCTTCTAATGTATTGTTGAGTGCCTTAGTTTCTTTATTGATTCTCTGTCCAGATGTTCTGTCTAATGATGATAGTGGTGTGTTGAAGTCCCCTGCTATAATTGTCCACCATCATATTCATTACCTTTTTAGGCATGTTTGCTATTTCTTCAGTATGTTCTCCCAGTGTCTTCTTTATATCCTTAATCTCTTCCTTCAGTTCCTTAAGTTGGTCCATGATATTTGTTTGGATAGCTTTGATTAGTTGTTCTATGTTCTGCATTGCTTCCTGGTTTTTATTTTGTGCATTGGACTGGTCCATGTTTTCCAGTTTCTCAGAGTCATTTGTGTTTTTTTGTTGCCCTCTGGTCATCATATTATCTTGATGGGTTTGTTCATTTGATTAGCTTTTCTCTATGCTCTAGAATTTTATTTAGCTGTTGGTTCTGCATGTGAGTTAAGTTTTCTCTTTGGCAGTTTTTCTTCTTATTTTATTTCCTTGCTTCTTTCTATGTTCCCTTGAAGGCAAAAGGTTAGGGCCAGAGGAATCAAAAGATGTAAGGAAGGCAGAAGGATAATAGTAATATTGATAAAAGTTCAAAAATGGGCAAAATGAGACTTAATGAGATGAATATTTAACTTGTGTAGGCAGTGTAGAGTACTAGGAAAAAATATGGAGTTCCTACAATGGACTGGGAAAACAAATGGAGGAATATATATATAGTGATTTAGAAGGCTAGAATTATGAGGGAGAGAAATAGTAAAGAAAGGTCTGAAAGGAAAAAGTTAATACTAATAAAAAAAAAAAAAAAGAAGAAAACAAAATAGATGGAATAGAAATTGACACCCTTAAGTTGTGGGCCTATGGAAAAATGTTGTCTCTAAGAGCCACAACAGAAAACAGAAGGCAGAAAGATGCAGGAAGGATAAGCGATAGTTTGTAATACAGAATCAATATATACAGTGAGTGGGAAATTACTGAAAAAGAAGCCTAGCAAAGAAGCGACAGGCTGGCAGCACCTAATTAAAAAAAAAAAATAGAAGAAAAAAGAAACGGGGGAGGAAAGAGGAAAGAATAGCAAGAGACCAGAAAGAAACAGAGAGAAACCAAAGATCCACACAGGCAAGCAGTCAAACAGAGCTAAGGGGGATCAATGATTCCCCTAGGGTCCACGTGGATCCTTCTTGCCTACTTGTGTTTATCAATCAATTTCCCCACAGGGTTCTATATGCAGGTCCTGAAGCAGCTTTTAGCTATTAAACTAAATTAAAAAGAATTTATTTTTCATTTGTTGAAGTAACCTTCCTACTTTTTTTTTAATTTTTATTTTTTTAGCGAAATGCAGGACCCAAAATAATTCCTCCTCTAGACCAACCCCCTTACAGAAGGGACCCTAGCTGGGCCCATGGAAATTAATCAAGCATGTCCCACTTTCTGGACTCCCCAGGTTAGCTATAGCTCTGATGTTAGTCAGTGAGGAGTGCTAAAGACGGCCAATTCTACCCCTTCTGGACCCGAGCTCAAGCGTCACCGGGCTGCTAAGTAAATCAGTTTGAGTGCAGATTCGCCTCTGCTCTCAGCCTGATGCTGCTTCAGGTCGGCTTATCTGCTCCCCAAAGCTATGGGGTGGTGCAGGCAGCCAGATCTATGTCGAAAAATAAAAAATACCCTTCCCTGTACTCCAACAGAACCCTCCCTCTTTTGGGAAGTGTCCCTTCCTCCTGGCTCCGCAGTGGCCCGGGTCTTATCCTTGGGCCGCTAGGGGAATCAGCTCCATTCCCCTACCAGAATCCCCCCTCCGGTTCACCGGGTGCTGATTAGCTCAGTTGTTCTGTTTACACAAGGTCCAAGGGGCGCCAGGCAGCCAGATCCCCAGAAAATAAAACTTTTTCGCCCTGCTTGCGGCTCCAAATGGCCGTTTTATTTTATTTTATTTTATTTTTCCTCCCTAACCGCGGGGCTCAGCCGTCTGTGCCAACCACCACTGGCAGCCTTAAAACTCACGAATCTCCACCGTTCCGTCCACGCCGTTGATCCGCGCAGATAGATGTCCCAAGCTTCTCACTCCACGTGTGCGCAGCACAGACCCCCGGGTAGGGCCCCGTCCACAATCTGCCTTGCTCTGGGAGCTTGCAGTGTGTGCCCTCCTACACTAACGCCATCTTGGCCCCCCCATTATTATTTTTTAAAATATATTTTTATTACAGAAGTTGTGAACTTACAAAACAATCGTGCACATGTGTAAAATTCCCATACAACACCCCTTCATCAACATGCCACACCATGGTGGAACATTCGTTACAGGTTACTAGATAATATCATTAAACTATTACCACTAACCATGGCCCATAGCTTACATTTGACACACTTTTTCAATACTCCCCCATTATCAATACAGAGCATCTTTGGCAAAGATGCATGAATATTACAGTATTGCTGTTAACCACAGTCCATAGGTCTCTCCAGTTGTATTTTTCCCCATGCTTTTCCTCATTCCCACCACCCTGCAATAGTGATGTACATCTGCTCTAGCTCATAGAAGGACATTCTTGCATCTGCTAAATCAACCACAATTCTCATCCATTTCTGGGTTCACTGTGTTATTCAGTCCCTAGATTATTCTCTAGCCTTCTTTCAATTGACATTTACATCCCCAGAATACCACTTCCAGACACATACCCATTTATAATCCACCACCTACAACCAGGTCTTGAAGATGTTTTACTACATTTTCTTCTAGAAACTTTATAGTTCTTGCTTTTATATTTAGGTCTTTGATCCATTTTGAGTTAATTTTTGTATAAGGTGTCTGCCAACTTTGCGTTTCCATTTTAAGATGCTTTTCTTTATTTGGGAACCATTACCCTTCCAAATAAATTTGATAAGTGTGTTTTCCATTTGTTTAAAAAATGCTGGTAGAATTTTTAGTGGAATTACATTGAATGTGTATATCAATTTGGGTAGAACTGACATCTTAATGATGATATTTAGTCTTCCAATCCATGAGCATGGAATGTTCTTCTAATTATTCATGTCTTTTTTTATTCTTTTTAACAATGCATTGTAGTTTTCTGAATACAAGTGTTTTACATCCTTGGTTAAGTTTATTCCTAAATATTTGATTATTTTAGTCACTATTGTAAATGGAATTTTTTTCCTGGCTTCCTCCTTAGATTGTGCTTTTACTAGTGTCTTTTAAAGTCTATTTCATCTGATATAAGTATAGCTACTCCAGCTTTTGTTGTTGTTGTTGTTGTTGTTGTTGTTGTTACTGCTGCTGCATGTGTGGAATATCTTTTTCCAGCCTTTCATTTTCAATTTATTGGTATCCTTGGGTCTAAGGCGAATCTCTTGCAGACAGCATGTAGATGGTTCATATTTTCTTATCCATTCCATCAGTCTGTATCTTTTGATTGGGGAGTTTAATCCATTAGCATTCAATGTTATTACTGTAAAGGCAGTTGTTATTTCACCCATTCTGACCTTTGGGTTTTATCTGTCATACTTTATTTTCATCACTATTTTGAGAATTTTAATTATTTTTAAAATCTTCATTTCTAGACTCTCTTCCAAGCCTCTCTCTACTGTCTTTTCTTTTCAGGTTGTAGCACACCCTTTAGTATTTCCTCAAGGCCAGTGTCTTTGTTATAAACTCTCTCAGTTTCTGTTTATCTGTGAATATTCTAAACTCACCCTCATTTTTGAAAGACAATCTTACTGGATACAAGATTCTTGGCTGGCAATTTTCTCTTGCAGTATCTTAAATATATCATACCACTGCCTTCTTGCCTCCATGATTTCTGATGAGAAATTAGCACTTCATCTTATTGGGTATCCCTTAACTATTATGCATTGCTTTTCTCTTGTTGCCCTCAGAATTCTCTCTTTGTCTTTGCCATTTGACATTCTGATTAGTATATGTCTCAGAGTTGGTCTATTTGGTTTTGTTTAGATTGGGGTATATTGTGCTTCTTGGACACAGATATCTTTGTCCTTCAATAGGGCTGGGAAATTTTCTACCAATATTTCTTCAAATATTCCTTATGCCCCTTTTCCCTCCTCTGATCCTTCTGAGACACCCATGACACGTATGTTTGCATGTCTCTTGCTGTCATTTAGTTCCCTAAGAAATTGTTCAATTTTTTCCATTCTTTTCTTCATCTGTTCTTTTTTATGTTTGCTTTCAGAAGCCATGTCTTCAATTCCACCAATTCTTTCTTCTGCCTCCTCAAATCTGCTGTTACATGATTCCAGTGTATTTTTTATTTCATTTATTGTGTGTTTCATTCCTGTAAGATCTGCTATTTTTCTATGTATGCCTTCAAATTCTTCTTTGTGCCCATTCAATGTCTTCTTAATATCCTTAATCTCTTTAGCCATCACATTGAATTATTAGGGAGATTTGTTTGAACTTCTATGACTAGTTGCCTCAACTCCTTTATGTCATCTGGAGGCTTATTTTGTTCCTTTAACTGGGCCACATATTCCTGTTTCTTTGTATGGATTGTAATTTTTTGTTGGTGTCTTGGCATCTGGCTTACTAGATGTATTTATTCTGGGTGCAGTTTCTCTCTTTAATTTAGGGCTTTCTTTCCCTTTCTTCCTTGTTGGTTGTATAACAGGAGCTGAGGATGTAGTTGGTGCTGTAAGCTGTGGAGGCTCAAGCTGCCTGCATTACCCCAGGGACCAATGAAGCTTCTCCCACCTTTCTTCTTTGCAGTGGTAGGGACAGTGTATAATAATCAAGTCGTGCGTGCCAAGACCATCTGTACTTACCCAGAGAGACTGATGGAGCCTCACACCCCTTCCTCCAGTGCCTGGGGAGGGGATGGAGCTGCAGTTGTGGACAGCAATCTATGCCATGCAGGTCCAAAATGACTGCAGTTGCCCAGGGAGACTTCTGACTATTCAGTCTGTGCCAGCAAATGTGCCTGCAGCTACCTGGAGGGGCTGGTGCAGGTCCCACCCACCATCTTCCTCCCTGCCAGAGATTGGGCTGAAGCCTAGGCTAGGTCTGCAGTTCAATCTAGGTGGAAAGAAGCCAGTCTCTAACTTCACTCTGATTTTCAGTCAACCCTGCTTCCCCTCATGCCAGGGGTGGAGACAAAATGGCAGCTGCTGGCCTCTTTTTGACTTGGACAGATTCATAGTTTAGCTGTTCTTAGAGTTATACTTTTTAGCCAGTTGAATTTACTAATCAGTATTTGAAGTCAGTGGCCAACCGTCTTTTCCTCCTGGGAAACGGAGCTTCCAACTCCAGCCACAGAATAGCTACTGAGGTGGCTTGTGCCACCAGAGTAGGATAAGGACTAGCCTCCATGGTGTGGAGTGCTCTACTCATGAACCTTCTCTCCACATGTGCAGTCTCTTCCTTCCATTCTTTCAAGGATGTTGCAGGATGCTCTTCTGGTCTCCTTGAGCTCCCAAACAGGTGCTTTATTTTTATTTTTATTTATTTATTTATTTTAAAGATTTTATTTATTTATTCATTTATCCCCCCCTTGCTGCTTGTGCTCGCTGGGTCAGCTAACCACGCCGTGTGGGTGGGCTTGCCTTCACCAGGAGGCCCCGGGAACCGAACCCGGGGCTTCCCATATGGTAAACGGGAGCCCTACTGATTGAGCCACAGCCGCTTCCCTAAACAGGTGCTTTAGATAGCTCTGGGTGATTACTAACTGCCCTGTAGCACAAGCTGACTATTGAAGCTCCTTACTCTGCTACCCTCTTGCTGGTTGTCCAGGTGGGTAACTTTTTATATTGATTTTGCATCAAACAATCTTGTTTAACTCTTGTGGTGGATTGAGTTATATACCCCACTTTAGACAAGTTCTTGTTCTTGGTCTGCATTCCTGCGGGCATTGTAAATAAGACCTCTTGAAGATGTTTTAAATTGAGGTGTGGCCCAACTGAATGAGGCCGTGTCTTAATCTGGCTTACTGAAGTCCTTTACAAGTAGAATAAATTCAGATAAAGAGAGAGAAAGCCACAAGAAGGAGCTGGAAGCAGGAACTCAGCAGGATCAGTCTTTTTAAAATCAGTGTTAGTATTGTATATCTTTTTCTATATTTTTACTTTTAACTCTTTGCATCTTTAGGGTTTCTTATAGGGTCTTGCTTTTTTTATCCAATCTGTTGATCTCCACTTTTTAGTTGGGGTATTTATATCATTTAAGGATCTTCACTGCCATAGACATTTTTAGAGTGGACAGTGTCCTAAATTTTGCTGAAGTGGTTTTCAACAACATCTCACAACAGAAAAAATAATCAAAGAAGTTAGTGGAGTGATTGTACTTTCTAATAACTGCTTCAGACTAGTATTTAGAAGCTAGTCTCCTTAGAACTGAATAATCTTCTAGGATTCTTGTGAACATTTTGTGGGGTGGGGAAAGTGTAAAGGCAAAATGTAGAAAAGGGAAAAGGATGTACATTTCAAAGTGTGATACCATATTTCTTTCTGGTTAGATCAACTGAGGTTATTAAATTGGAAAAGTAAAAGAGCCACCCCTATATTTGTGCCCAAATTAGATTAATAGGGCACATAGGATATTTTTCTAAATTTTGATAACAAAAATAAAATTATGCTGTGAATTTCTAACTTGTCATTCTTACTTAATTAAAATATAAGGTACTTATTTCCATGCATTAAATATTTTGGTTTAACACCATATTCTATGACTCCATAATTGTTGTATGGATATACTATTATTTATATAAAAATTTCTCTTTGATTGACATTTAAGACTTTTCTCTATTTTTCTGTTTGGCAAAACATATATCTGCTATATATGTTTATATTTTTATTTGCATTCATAATTATTTCTTTAGGATAACTTCCTAAATCTGAAGCTTCTGACATGTTCTATGAATATTCTCTGAATACAGGTTAATTGTATTCAATGTGAGAAAACAAAACAAAAAAAAACAAAAACAAATGTATTTTGGGGAAGTGGCTGTGGCTCAATCAGTAGGGCTCCCGTTTGCCATATGGGAGGCCCCGGGTTCGGTTCCCGGGGCCTCCTGGTGAAGGCAAGACCGCCCGCGCGGCGTGGTTAGCTGACCCAGCGAGCACAAGCAGCAAGGGGGGGGATAAATGAATAAATAAATAAAATCTTTAAAAAAAATGTATTTTGGTATATGAACTTTAGAAGGTAGAAACGAGGAGTTATTTAGGCTTGGTTCTATATTTGCCTGATAGCAGATATGTTGACACCTTCTCTCTGTTAAGATATGGTCCTGGGCTTACAACTCTACTGTTTTCTTTTTCAGCTTCTCTGTATCATGGATGGGTTTCTCTTTTTCTGATCAACTCTTAAAGTCTGGTGAGCACCAGGTTTTGATAGTTGTCTTTTTGTTTTTGCTTTGTACACCCCTTGTGAACGATCTCATTTACACTCATTGAAATATGCATATATAAAGAGTCCTGAGAACTCCCAAGTTTAACTATCTAGACATCTCCATATGGGTATCTTGCAGGCAAACTGAGCTCATTCTTTTCTCACATCTTTGTTCTCTTCTTAATTAATGACACATCATTCAAGCATCTAACTATGCCAAGAAATTCGCAGTTATCCTTGAATTTATACTCTGCTTCTTTATTCACACCCAATCTGTTCCTATGTTCTGAAATTTCCTTCTAGATATTTATTTTCATCCATTCCCTACTACTTAATCTGATTCTTTTTTGTTCAGGCCCTCATTATTTCTTGCTCGGACTCCTGTGGTACCTCCTAACTAGTCTCTGTCTCTATTTTAATCATTTCCACAGAGCAGTCAAAGTAATACTTCTCAAAATATGAACATGCTCTCTGTCTTTGTCCTCCTTTTCGATGCTTCTATTCTCTTAATGTGATTTTAAAAGGATGTCAAAAAGAAGCCTTCGTTTTCATTATTTGTAAAACACAGCAGAAATATTCTTAAGCCAGGGGAGAAAAGCGGGGATATTCCTTATTACCTCTATTACTTTTTATTGTCCAGGAAATTTTAGGCAATTTAATGAATAAGAAAATAAACATGAGACATACATACTGAATAGAAAGAGAAAGAAATTATTTGTAAAAAATCATCAAATGTTTAGGGAAAAAACCTAGATCAGCTGAAATGCTTATTAGAATTGGTAAGAGATTTCAGTAAGTTTGTTAAATAACAAATTAAACACACAAATGTAAAGCTTTTTAAAAATACAAAATTTCCAGTTAGTGAAAGTAATGGAAAAATAGATTTCTTTCAAAGTAACAGTAAAAATACGCAGAAATACATTTAAAATATATATATATATGCAAGACTTCTATGAGAAAAACTATAAAATGTTATTGAGGTTCAAGGAAGAATAATTGGTAATTAGGTAACTTAAAAGTACAAAAATTGGAAGAGCAACTATGATAAAAATATATTACTTGCTTCTTAACTAATTTAGGTTTAATCAAATCTAGAGTGAACCTCAAACAAACTTTTGGTGGGGTGAGGAATTTGACAAAGTGAGTTTTATATTAATATTTAATGATGAATGGATAACAAAAAGCAAGAAAGTTTTGAGAAAGAAGAGAAGTATTTAGATTTCCATACTGGATATTATAACGTATGTTGTGCTGGCTTATTAGTTGTCAAGTTTGTATCACATTGCTTACTTACAAGTCTCATCTGCACTGCTAATGAGAAGCTAATTGACTATTTCTCTGTATAGTTTGGGTTGAGAGTTTACAAATGAGAAGAGATCAAAGAAAAGGGGTTACAGTGATCAACCCAGCAACTTTTCAGATTTTGCAGCAAGCTCCACTGGCTCCAGTGCTTCAGGCTGAAGCTAGTAAGAATTTTATTCTAATCCTCCAGCTACAGGCTTCTCAACCTCTGTGACAGTATGAATTTTGTTGTGAATCCCAGAAAAGCTCATGTCCTTAGAACTAACCCATTCCTATGGGTGTGGGACACATTGATTGCATTAGATTCCATTAAGGGAACTTTAATTAGATCACTTTTAATTAGAATCTGTAAATGAATTTGGATAGAATTGACATCTTAAAGATACTTAGTCTTCCAGTGCATGAACATGGAATGTCCTTCCTCTTACTTAAGTCTTCTTTGTTTTCTTTCAGCAATGTTTTGTAGTTTTCTGAATACAGGTCCTTTAAGTCCTTGGTTATGTTTACTCCTAAGTATTGAATTATTTTAGATGCTATTATAACTGGATTTTTTTTTCTGATTTCCTCCTCAGATTGCTCATCAATAGTGTATAGAAACGGTTTTGATTTTTGATATTAATCTTGTATCCTTCAACCTTGCTGAACTCATCTATTAGTTCTAGTAGCTTTGTTGTGGATTTTTCAGGATTTTCTAGATATAGGATCATATCATCAGTAAATAGTGAAATTTTACTTCTTTCTTTCCTATTTGGGTGGCTTTTATTTCTTTTCTAGCTTAATTGCTCTAGTTAGAATTTCAAGCACAATATTGAATAACAGTGGTGCCAGTGGACATCGTTGTATTTTTTCTGATTTCAGCAAGAAAGTTTTCAGTTTTTCACCATTGAGTACAACGCTAACTGTAGGTTATTTACATATGTACTTTACCATATTGAAAAAGCTTGCTTCTATTCCTATCTTTTGGAATATTTATATCAAGAAAGGATGCTGGATTTTGATAAATGCTTTTTCTGCATCAGTTGAGAGGATCATGTGATTTTTCTTCTTCAATCTATTAGTGTGGTTTATTACACTAATTGATTTTCTTGTGTTGAACCACCCTTGCATACTTGGGATAAAACCCACTTGATGGTGGTGTATAATTCTTTTAATGTGCTTTTGGATTGGTTTGCAAGTATTTTGTTGAGGATTTTTGCATCTGTATTCGTTAGAGATAATGGTCTGTAATTTTCTTTTTCTGTAGTATCTTTATCTGGTTTTGGTATTAGGGTGACATTGGCTTCATAGAATGAGTTTGGTAGCATTCTTTTCTGTTCAATTTTTTGGAAGAGCTTGAGCAAGATTGGTATTAGTTCATCTTTGGAAAATTGGTAAATTTCACCTGTGAAGCCATCTGGTCTTGGACTTCTCATCTTTGGGAGGTTTTTGATGACTGTTTCAATTTCTTTATTTGTGATTGGTTTGTTGAGCTGTTCTATTTCTAATAGGGTCAGTGTAGGTTGTTCGAGTGTTTCTAGGTA
The DNA here is from genome assembly GCA_026826555.1 of Tolypeutes matacus. Classification (NCBI taxonomy): domain Eukaryota; kingdom Metazoa; phylum Chordata; class Mammalia; order Cingulata; family Chlamyphoridae; genus Tolypeutes; species Tolypeutes matacus. The sequence goes on from JAKSZT010053770.1 coordinate 13,649,112, forward strand.
TTTGTTCATCTTATCTACATTGTCTGTTTTTTTTGGTGTATAGCTATTCATGGTATGCTCTTATGATTTCTCTTATTTCTGTGGGGTCAGTGGTAATGTTCCCCCTCTCATTTCTGATTTTATTTATTTGTGTTTTCCTTCTTTTTTTATTTGTCATTCTAGCTCAGGGTTTGTCGTTTTTGTTGAGCTTCTCAAAAAACTGACTTTTGGTTTTGTTGATTCTCTGTTGTTCTTTTCTATTCAATTTCAATGATTTCTGCTCCTATCTTTACTATTTTTCTCCTTCAGCTTGGTTTGGGATTAGTTTGTTGCCTTTTTTTTTTTTTTTTTGTAGTTTCTCCTGATGTGCTGTTTGATCTTCAATTTTAGCTCTTTCTTCATTTTTAATTTAAACATTGAGGGCTATAAATTTCCCTCTCAGTACTGCCTTTGCGTGTTCCATAGTTTTTGACATGTTGTATTCTCATTTTCATTCTTCTCAAAATATTTACTAAATTCTCTTGCAATTTTTTGTTTGACCCGCTGATTATTTTAGATGTGTTGCTTAATTTCCATATATTTATGAATTTTTCCCTTTTCCATCCATTATTTTCAGCTTCATTCCATTATAATCAGAGGAAGTGTTTTGTATAATTTCAGTCTTTTTACATTTATTGCGACCTATCCTGTAACCCAAAATATGTTCTATCCTGGAGAAGGACCCATGAACACTTGGAAAGAATGAATATCCTGCTGTTTGGGGGTGCAATGCTGTATAAATATCTGTTGCGGCTAGTTGATCTATCATATTATCAAGCTCTCTGTTTCTTTATTTATCCTATGTCCACATTGTTCTATCCAATACTGAGAGTGGCATATTGAAATCTCCAGCTATTATTGTAGAGACATCTATTTCTCCCTTCAGTTTTGCCAGTGTGTGCCTCATGGAACTTTGGGCACCCAGGTTCGGTGCAAAAATATGTATTATAGTTACTTCTTCTCGGTGAATTGCCCTTTTCATTAATATATAATGACCTTCTTCATCTCTTATAACTGTTTTGCATTTAAACTCTGTTTTGTTCAGTATGACTATCACTACTCCAGCTCTTTTTTGGCTACTGTTTGCATGGAATATCTTTTTCCAGCCTTTCACATTCAACCTGGTTGTGCCCTTATGTCTGAGTTGAGTCTCTTGTAAACAGCATATAGATGGCTCATTTTTTTTCAAGATTTATTTATTTAATTTATTTATTTATCCCCATCCCCTCGTTGTTTGCACTTGTGTGCTGTGTCTTTAGGATGAACCAGCTTTACTTACTTTATCCATTTTGTCCTTTGGCTTTCTGTTGTCTTATCTTACTATTGTCTGTCATTTTATCCTTTAATTTATCCTTCCTAATAATCTTCTTTTCTACACTCTTCTCCAAGTCTCTTGCCTTTCAGGTTGCAGTCTTCTCTTTAGTACCTCTTGTAATTCTGGTATTTTGGTAACATACTCTCTCAGTTTTTGTTTGTCTGTGAAGACTTTGAACTCACCCTCATTTTTGAAGGACAGTTTTGCCAGAAACAGAATTCTTGGCTGGCAGTTTTTCTTTTCAGTACCTTAAATACATAATACCACTTTCTTCTCACCTTCATGGTTTCTGATGAGGTCAGAACTTAATCTTACAGAGATGCTTTTCTTTTCTTTTTCTGTTTTCTGAATCCTCTCTTTATCTCTGATATTTGTCATTCTGAATAGTAGGTGTCTTGGAGTAAGTCCATACGAATTTATTCTCTTCTCAGATATTGATATTTATGTCTTTAATAAGGGTTGGGAAGTTTTTGGTCATTATTTCTTCAAATATTCCTTCCGCCCCTTTTCCGTTCTCTTCTCCTTCTGCAACACCAATAATGCTTATGTCTGTGCATTTCGCATTGTCATTCAATTCCCTGAGACCCTGTTCCATTTTTTCCATTCTTACCTCTTTCTGTTCTCCTGTATTTTCCAGTTTAAATGTTCTGTCCTTAAAATCACTAATTCTGTCTTCGAGCAATTCAAATCTGCTCTTATGTGCTGCTAATGTATTTTTAATCTCATCCATTGTGTCTTTCATTCCCATAAGGTCTGTTATTTTTCTTTGCAGGCTTTCAAATTGTTCTTTATGCCCACCCAGTGTCATCTTAATATCTTTTATCTCTTTAGTCATATTTTCCTCATATTTCCATAATTACTTTCTTTGAATTGTTTTAGGAGATTTGTGTGACTATCATTGATTAGTTGTCTTAAATCCTGTATCTTTTCAGGATATTTGGTTTGTTCCTTTGGCTGGGCCATCTCTTCCTGTTTCCTTATTGCTTGTAATTTTTTGCGGATGTCTAGACATCTGAATATGTTGGTGAATTTACTCTGATGGTCAATTTCTCTCTCTTGCCTAGTATTTTTTCAACAGCTCTCCTTTGTTTTTGTTTTTGTTTATTTTTTGGTTCAACCTACTCTAAGTGTTTAAAACTGCCCAGCAAGTTCTTAAAATCAGGTCAGGAACTCAGTAATGGGATGGAGATTTTCTCTGCTTAAGGGGGCTTAAGAGAGACCTAAAAGCAGTTTTTCTCCATGCAATTTCCTGACAGGCCAGCAGATGGTGCTCATCAGTGAACCTTTCCATAGAGGTGTTCCTTCAACCTCAGCTTTCCAGTGTTTCTTGTCTGGCCAGAGCTGAGATTCAAATCTGGCTCTGCTAGCTGAATTTACTGATGAGAAGCCCTCGACTCACCTCTTCCCTTGTAACAGCTGACAGGGAGGAAGAAGTCTGTTGGCTCAGTTGGCTGCAGTGAGCCAGGGGTTTTATTCATGCTTAATGTCTTGAGGGTAGGGAATGGGAGCCCTTCCTATCTTCCACAGGGGTTTGGTAACTCTTGTTTATTGTTTTGAGTTCTTTGACTCTCTGTCCCTCACTCTCCTGGGAGTTACATAGCACTGTTCTGGTCTGCTGACCCCCAAAATGGTCCCTTGGACAGCTTTTGGCCCTTTCTCCATTGTTTTTTGTGAGAGAGTTGAGCCCTGCCTGCCTACTCCAACACCATCTTCCCGGAAATTTCTAGTAAAATTTACCACTGCTAGGCTATTGAACTTCTGTGTGGTAAGGACAAGTCATTGAGCTTCTATGTCTGATAAAAGTTTGTGGAAACTATAATTAAGTCCAGAGAGTGAATGAAGTTCACCATTGACACTACTGCACAAATGACATATGATGGATTCAGCTATTTTCTGACAATTACTTGTTAATGAATAATACAAGGAAAAAAAATTCCAAGTTTTAAAAAGTTGTCCAGGTAAGCCTCTTTCTGCTTCACACATGTTTTTACTTCTATCAAATTTAACATATCTTAGAACTTACAACTTCAGGTTGTACTTGAATTAGTGTTTTACCAGCTTTTTTGGAAATATTCTCATCTATATTTGTTTCAATACACATGTTCACAGAAGCCAATTCTTCAGTCACTTCAAACTTACCATTAACTCCTCAAATAAGCAGTAACAACTGGGCAGTATCAGTAATATCTGTCGACTCATCAAAAGTTAAGGAAAACCACTTGAAGTCATTTGCTTTATTTTTCAATTGACTATTATTTCTGAAGTCCTCAACACTTTGAACAACTGTTTTTATGGAAAAGCTAATTGTCTTAAACAAGTTTATTTTTTTCTGGATACATTTCTTCAGTTGTTGCAATCAAATACAATTTGATGAACTCACCATTGGTAAATGACTTGCCTTGCTTGGTAAACAAATGAGCCACTTGGGAGTTTATTTTTGTTATAGCTTCATTCTTGCTTTTTAAGTCTTTGTATAGACATTCTGCTGTGATGTGATATTCCATTTTAAATTTTCTAAATTTTCTGACAATTAATATCTTGTGAGTTGGGAATATTGTGACAAGTTCTCAGTCTTGTAATGTCAACATATGTGATATACTATTAGCATAGCTATAGTGCTGTTGCATAACAAACACAATGCTTTGCCATTTAAATCAATAACAAAGTAATCCACACTCCATTATGGCTTAAAAGCATGGCATTTGAAGTTCAACTTTCTCTTCTTATTTTAACAAGAGAAGTATGCTCAAACAAGAATTAAAAAGTAACATGTTACAATATGGTGATAAGTGTGACACTCACAACACTGTCATGTTATAACTGTTTCACTGTGATTTGCACTACACCAAGCAGCTGTGCAAAGCAATGAGTGCCACATTCAGTATGTCTCAACTACTCAAATCTGCACTGTAGCATGAAGGCAGCCATAGACAATACTTAAATGAATGAGTATGACTGTTTTCCAAGAAAACTTTATGGACATGAAATTTCAATTTCATACAATTTTCATGTGAAACATATGAAAAGATATTCTTGTCTTGATTTTTTTAAACCACTTTAAAATGCAAAAAAATGATTCTTAGCCATATAAATCAGCTGGCAGGCTGGACTTGACCCAAAGGCCTTAGTTTGTTTCCCCTTGCTCTATTGGAGTCAAATTATTAAATTATTTTTGTTTCCTATGTACCACATATTGTTTCTTTCCTAGTTGCCACTTTTGATTCATGCTGTCTCCTCCACCTAGAATTTATTTCATTCATTGTCCCACACCTCTCTCCACCTTTATAAGATTAACTACTATATGTTCTTTAAGATCATCTCACTTCTCACTCTCACAAAGCTTTCCCTGACATGCCTCCATCCCTCAAGATTTTCTCCCTTGTTCCCATAATATCCTATGCATGACTGTTATTGTATGTATCACTATATTAGAATTTTCTGTTTATTTATTTTCTTCTCCAACAGAATATAAAATTGAGGGCAAGAACTGTTTTATTCATTTTCATATCCTGATATCTCTGCTAAGAAAATGTGGAATTTGGGAGCAGATGTGGCTCTAGCAGTTGAGCTCCTGCCTCCCCCATGAGAGGTCCTGGGTTCCGTTCTAGGTGCCTCCTGAAATAACAAAAACAAACAAGCAAAACAAATGAAAAAACCAACTCAGGGAAGCCCATGTGGCTCAGTGGTTGAGCACCGGATTCCCAATATGAGGTCCTGGTTTCAATCCCCAGCCCCTGGTACCTCAAAAAAAAAAAAAAAAAAGTGGAATTTGCATATATATAAACATATTACATAAGTTTATAATATGTATATATGTATATATTTTATATATACATATTTATACTACATATGTGTGTATACACACACATACACAACTTGGTCCGTTTTCACCAGTTCTGTAAAACAAAAATTTCCAGCATAAAAACTTATTGAAGTCACCGCCTGTGCTTAACCTTATAAGATTTAGAAAACATTTGGAAATGCTTTTGAGTCCATGAAGTTAATTAACTCTTGTGAGGAAAGCCAGGTTGAGAGCAAGGCCAATTCCACATTTCTAGGACTTAACTGGAAGAATATATACATGCCTAGAGAGATATGTACTGTCAATTGTGATTGTTGGGTCTTTTAGTCTACATGTTAATGCAAAAGTGTCTAATTTTCTTCCATGTTTCTTTGTGTGTCCTTTAGGATTTTTCTTACTAAACAAGAGGCTATGTTACTGGGTACATTTTTAACACAACAATTAGTCATGGATGTGGTGATTCATCAGGCTGGCTTATGAAGTGAAAGCAGCCTTGCCCTTCCTAAGCTTTGGCTGTTGGCAACTCCCCCCCTTCCCCCACACCTCTGAATCAGACGTGTGTTTGTTTGAATAATCAAGAAGGAACTGTCTGTCTTATGACCTTAGAGGCTGGTGAAAGAGAGCAACTGAGTGTTTTTGGCATAGGAAAGTTAGCAGAACAATGCAAATCTGTAGAGCAGAGAGTGCTCTGCTTGGCAGCTTACACTGGGCAGACTTGAATGTCACACAATCCTGTGATTGCCAGCAGGATTTTTCCCCCCTTGCAAAAAACCATTTTAATAGAAGTAAAATGGATTTCAGGCCTTATAAAAACAATTCTTCAACTCCCTGTGTGCATTTTATTGAATCCTCTCCCTTCTGTTGAGACCCAAAGTCTTCATGAAATGAACATTTTGAATTCTACTGTGATAAGAACCAATAAGAGACAGATTTACAGTATAGATGCCTTTGGAAAAGAAGCACCTCAAATAACCCTGCCAGGGGAGGAATGAATCAGGCTAATGCTAATTTAGGTGAAGCAATTAGACCTCACAGAGAGGATGTTGAAAGCATTTCAAAGATGAGTGAGAAGAGTGATAGCCAGTGAGCCCAAGAACTTGAATGAAGCCACAGATCTGATGACAATGAAGCTAAAAGAATCTGGTGAAAGCAAAGGATTCACTTCTCACAATGAGTGAATAGGATGAGTGAATTCTGGTAATCAACGGGTTTTTTTTATTAATCAATGGGTGCCTGTTAATCAATGGGTGTTTTTTAAGACATCAGTTGGAGGAAGTCCAAATATATGATGTTAAAGACTCCTATTACATGAGTTACAAGAGGGACTCTCTCTCTCATTTTTTCTCTTGTTATGTTTATGGGGAAAGTCATTAGAAGACCACAATGGGGAAAAACATCCCAGTGGAGCTCTCCCTGCTCAACGTTTGACATTGTCTTGAAATCTTTGAACAATCTGCAATGTTATTTTGCTTGCCGGGGAAACCTACTTGATTGGGCAGAGCTGTGCTGGTTACACACCTTCTTTGACTCATGTTCCCAAGTGGTCTTTTCCAGATATGATTTGGGGACAGTTATGTGTGCTGTTCTGATATCTTCCTGAAAGGAAATTACTTTGATAGTAAAGTCACCGATAAAACCAACTCAGGAAAACTCACTTTGTAAATATGAAAATGTGGGTATTATTAAAGACCACATTGCAAAAACACAAATTAGTGTTATTTTTACTGTACAGCAATTATATGTCTTTAAGGGGGAGTGAAAGAGACTTAATTTGAGGAATGTGGGACAGAAAAAGTTTTAAATAATTATATTCAGGAGTATTAGCCAAGTGGTTACTTAAATGGCAATTCTCTCTCATAAATGAAGCATAAAAGATCAATAGGAAGGAAACAGGGGTCCATATTATAAAAAGAAACAAACACAAATCAGTCTTCCTTATCCCAACATGAAGGAATCTCCTTTTTCCTTGGACTCCTGTTTCTCTGTGGAGAAACTTTCTTAAACATGCCAGTCCCAGCCCTGACCACTCTGACTCACTCTTCCCCCAGAGCCGGCTGAGTTCACCAGGGCAGGCTTTGCCTCTGTGGGGTCAGCCCAAGGAAGGCCTGCTTTTCTCCAGCTCTGCCTTGGACTCCCATTCACATCAACTGTAGGACAATTATGTCTTCAGATATAAAGTCACTTTCTTAAATCCACCTCCTATGAGGTCACCAGTCTGACTCCCCCTCTAGCTCTCATTTGGTTCTAAATTCAGGCAGGAAAGGGGAGGGTTGATTTTTGACCCTGTTAAAACTCCAATAGTTGATTGGAAAAAAAAAACTATTTGAGTGCAGTGTATCTAGATTTCAGTAAAAAAAAAAAAAAAAATTTTCCTGAGGGAAAACAAAAGCAGAAAAAGAATACAAACCAAGTTCCTTCATATTTATTTATTTGTTTACACTGATGTATGACACCAGACAGGCAGATGGATAAAAGAGAAACAGCATAGAAGGAGTATAAGAGAGCACTTAGATGAGTAGTAATTAGCCAAAGAACAACTGGAACCAAAAAAAAAAAAACAAAACAAAACAAAAACCTGAAAGAAGAAAAGAATTGTCCTCCCCCCTTACAAAAACAGAATGTAACTGCAGAATGTTTGAGAGAGAAACATAGCCTTGGATTTTACTTAGACATTGTGAGGTCATGCATTAAAATTAGATTCCAGATTACGGGTAATTGATTCCAGGATTGAAATAAGATCAATCACAATACAGAGCATGGCAGATGCCAAGAGGCTGTAAGTGAAAGCGGCCCAATGAGCCAGGGGAGGACATGTCTCCTGGGAAGGAGAGAGCAGTGCTTCAGGGAAGAGGGGGAAGAACTCAGAAGACAGTTAGTTACATGGTAGAGTCTAGAGGAAAAGAAGGGATACATATGGGAGTGGACAATGGCATGACTAACAAAGACAGAGCAACAAAAATGCCATCCCAGATGAGTACTAATTTTACTTGGACTAAGAAAGAAAATGACAACTCCTTAACCGTTCTTATCTAAATTTGAGCACTCCACATTGAAAACTCTGTTTAAACTTAAAAGAATTCATTTTATATCATCACACAACAGGCAGAACTGTGTGGGAGAGAGTGTAGACTACAATGTGAACTATGGTCCATGCTCAATGGCAAAGCCCCAGGATGCATTTATCAATTGCAGTGAATGTGCCACACTAATGAAGGATGTTCATGTGGGAGGGTGGGGGAGGTGTGGGGAGTGGGGCATATGGAAATCCCTATATCTTTTGTACAACATTTATGTAATCTATGTACCTTTTAAAAAATAAGAAGAAGAAGAAGGAAAAAAAAAAAAAAAGAAGTCAGTGAGGACTTTAGAATGACAAGCTTTGGGTAAATAACAGGTGATTGAAATTTAGGCCCCGGAGCCCTTTCATAGGTTGCTTTCTCTGTCTTTTTCTCCACCTCCCATCCCTTCACCTCCTGCCTCAACTCCCACCTTCCACCTCACCTCCTATCCACACCTCCTTTCCGTGTCTCCATCTCCCATAATTCCACCCCTCTACCTCTCACCCCTCTACCCGACGCCCATCTCACCCCTCCACCCCCTTTATCATCACTCTTCCTCCCAGCTCCACTTCCCACCCCTCCACCACCCTATCATGGAGCTGGCAAACTCCTAATTATTCAAAACTCAGTATAAATGACATTTCCTCCTGAAGACTTTCATCAACCCCTTCAATTCCACTACCCCCAGCAGCCTTTCACTGTCCCCTTATAAACTTAGGTTGGCTGGATAGCCAGAGAGAACTGAGTTTGAAAAGAAACTGCAATTTGCTATTTGCAAGTTACTTAATCTCTCCTAGCTTTAGTTTTTTAATCAATAAAATCTGGCAAATTATAGTATATATTCCATAGGGTGACTGTGTGAACTAAATAAGATAATGTGCACAGAGCACTTAACACAGTGTTCAGTACACTGCAAGAACCCAGTAAAAGCTCGTCCTGATTGCTAGATCGGCTCTTCCCGTTGTTGGCACAGCACTTAACACATTGCATTTCAGTTGTCTGTCGGCATGTCTGTCTGCATGCAGGCTCTAAACTTCTGGAAATTGAACCCACAATGCCTGGTACATAATGAGGGCTCAGGAACGTTTATTGAATGAATTCAAATGGTAAGCTTAAATCTTTACCCCATTCTCTACCCTAAACTTTGGTTATATTTTAGAAAGTGCAGTACTAGGCAAGAAGTTGCCCAAGCCAAACTCTCTCATTGCCTATGCTTTAAAATATCTATAAAAGGAGATGCTACAGCCTCCTTTGGTAATATTCTTCAGTCAACATTTTCTCTAAGTCAAACACATACCTCTACTTTAAAATGAAAGTCTATCACTTAATTTTTTATATCAGTGGAAACAGAAAACAGCTGCCTTCATTCCCTATAAAATAACCTCTCATACATGTAAATATTCACATTGGAGCTCTTTTTCACTCTCCTCTTCTCTTAGTAAAATAAACTTAGGCCTTTAACCTTTTTAAATAGTCTTTGCTCTTCAAGTTCTTTCATACTTTTTGTGGTTCTGTAAAGTACTGAGTCATAAAGCATAAAAACATTGAACAATTATATACAGTCTCAGAAGTGGTACAATTAATATCTGAAGAACTAACCCTTAATTTAAAAAACAGCTTGGATTATTTAGTGCCATATTCATTGAGAAAATAGTGGTGTCAAAACATTATTATATTGATGAGCATAGATTTCATAGATTCAACCAGTTGTATCAGTTAACTCTTCTTTCTTTTATAAACCTATATTTCCAAGGGATTGAAATACTTAAGTGTATATATTTTAAACCTTAAAATATTTTATCCCTTGAGACATTGACTTTATTTCTAAAGTTCTCCTACTCTCATAATAATTTTAAGTAGATTCATTATAACATGATTCAAAACAGTAAAAAATTAGAATCAACCTAAATTTCAACAACAGGGAAAATTTTGAATAGGTTAACAAATAATTTGTTTCAGGAAACTTCTTGTACAACATGGCCTTTCCTAAAGAGTTAGACAGATGGTATTTATAAATTATGTATTCATACAAAATAGTATTTTAAAATCATTTTTGACATTAGAAAATTTTCATTATATATAAAATTTTAAAATGAGATTAATAATTTTATTTTTGATATGAAAAATTTGTTCTTAAGCAACATTTTTTTTCAAAACTTAAATTATATATTATGGTAAGCATTTGTCACATGTGGCTAACCCAAAATTGTTCAATTCATTTTATACTGAATAAATATAAAATGCTAGAGTCCCACCAAACCAAAAGACATCAAATGTCAGAGTAAGAAGCCATTCCCCTCATAACTAGGATTCATGTATGTGACATGAATCAGCATGGAACTTTGCTTGGAATATGAGGGATTAAGCACTGAAGACATTGCCTTCTTGATGAAAGTGGTAGTGGTGGTGCCTGATGCTTTATGGGCAGCTGTGATGGAGCTTCTCTTATCAGTCCCAAGAGTCAACATGAAAGTTGCAGTATTTGTGGACGTCACCATGTTGGGGTCAAGATGTGACAAGAGTGGTATAATAATTGGGCATTGTTCCAGGCTGGGAGGACTTCTAATATAGGTTCTTTGACCCTCACAGATTCTGTGAGTACCCAATATCCTTTCATATATTCCTTACTATTTAAAGTAGCCAGAACCGATGCTATTATTTACAACTCCGAACCCTGACCAAATTAATAACTGGTAGCAGAATAAGTTGCAGGCATCTATACCTTAAATGAAATGGAGATTGGAGAATATATGACCTGGTTAGATAGGAAATCTTTGAGAATGAAACTCTTATCAGATGGTGGGACCCTGGCAGTCCATGGCAAGCAGTGGCAAAACAGTTATTTAAATTTTCACCTCTAGTTACCTGTACTGACTGGTTTTGGAAGTAATCAACTAATTTGGAATAATAGGATGTGCCTGAGAAATGCAAGACTCATGGGATAGGCTGGTTGCTTCTGACTGCAATGGAGATCTTATAGAAAGATGACAACATGCTCAAGGCCCCAACTTCTTGGTTTGATGCACACAAGATCAGATAATTTCCTTGATCATATGAAATATTTTAAAAAATAATTTTTAAAAATTTCCAATAATGAACAGGGGTAGCTAAAAATAAAATAAAAAATTTTTCCTGCAGGTCACCAAATTTCAAAGTCAAATGAATTTATAGTCCTGTTCTCATGTAAAAGTTGGAGCATTTCTTGGGAAAGAAAAGAAAACTATGGAAGAGAATAGGGCTAAACAGTAAGAATCAGATGATCAAAGTCCATAAAAAAGTTCCCCAGAATCTCCTCTATACACAGAAGCAGGCTCTTCTTTCCTGCAGGACTGAGTCTCTCTTTTGCTTGCTGGGAGGCTTGTGACAACCTTGCAGGGGGAAGCCACTTTTCTTCATGTCTCCTCTACCCCTCTCATTGCTGTCAGTAAAAGAGTAAGATGTCAGCATGTCTGAGGGCATCAATTTTAATCAAACAGGGAGGAGAACATTTATGTTCCAAATAATTTGAAATACATTTTTAATTTGTAATGGCAAAGATCTGGAGAATATATGTGGGAATGAATTCTGAAGGGACTAGATAGGCGGGGAGACATAATTTTAGATCAGAATGAATTTGATGATTTACTGTGCTTATCAGAATTTCTTTATTCAATATCCTAAATCAAGTAGCTGGGAGTAGCTTTTATTTGGTCTTTTGGTTAAAATCTAGAGTTACAAGTGGCCTATACTAAATGAAGACAAGAGGCCATGAATGAATTTATTGCTATGGTGTCAATGGAAGGAATCATATACACCAACTAGAGTATATTGTTTTCCTTCCGTTGTATATTTTAAGAAGCCATAACTGTATTTCCCAGTCTCCTTTGCAGCCAAGATCAGGCACGTGATTCAATCAGATGCACCCTTAGTGTGGTAAGCTTCTTTAAGTACCACACAATGGGTTTTCATTCTTTCCCAACATAAGAAATCATATAATTTAAATATATATCTATCATCATTTTCTTTAAAAAGTACAATAAAACCTTTCCAAATAATGTTACAGAGTAATACTCAGATTTCTCTATACGCAAGTCAATTAAACTTTGAGAAAAGAATGGCCTGTAGGAGGAATCTGAGCAAGAGTTTTAGTTCGTAAAAAAAAAACAAACAAAAAAAAAACGGTCAAGGACTGCCACTGCTGGCCAAGATAGAGTAACAAAGATCAGATTTACCCTCATATCTAAGACAATAAATCCTCAAACCAACATATGAAACAATGATTTCCATCACATGGTGATGTCCTCCCCTTTCTCTTATAGGTTCCCTTGACTTCCTGCTTCCAGCTCCTCCCTGTGGCTTCCTTCCTCTCTGGCTTCTTTCTCTTTATAAATCCTCAAGTAATCTGGATTAAGACCCATCTTCATTCAGTTGGGCCACACCTTAACTAAAAAAAAAAAAGAAAGAAATCTTCACAAGATCCTATTTACAGTGGGTTCACATCCAAAGGAATGCGGATTAAGATAGAGAATATGTCTAAATTGGGGTACATAATTCAATAAAAGTAAAAAGGTGAGGGAGTGGATGTAACTCAAGTGATTGAGTGCTGGCTTGACAGATATGAAGTCCTGGTTTCAAGCCGCACCCCCAAGTACCTAAAAAAAAAAAAAAAAAAAAAGTAAATAAGTGAGTTAAAAGTCATTTATTTCCTAATGAAATAGACTGGTTCTGATTTGAGATGGTTTCTCATTCTGGACTATTTAGAAACTACAATACAGGTATGGAGCTGGGATAAAAGTAAACTATATTCTATCCACTTAAGGTTGGGCTAGCTTTTGAGGAAAATAGGGTGGTTATTTATAGGTTAAAAAATGTGTATTGGAAACCTACCTATTTCTATAGTTTTTTTTTTTTTTTTCTGGATTTCTATTCGTACTGTTTTATTTAGTGGGGTTTATTTTGAAAATATCAGCCCATCTTAGCTCTTCTAAATGGAAACAATTAAAGGGACTTTTTTTCTGTACTGGAGCCAGGATGGTAAAAAAAAAAAAAAAAAGAAAGAAAGAAAGAAAAAAGGGTGGGGCAGTAGTAGTGGCAGGAGTAATCAATGTATTAGATTCCTGAGAGGGAGGGGAAGAGAGAGAGAGGCTGCTTATACAACTGGAGTGCTATTGAAACTCTTTTCTGCTCAACTCTTGGAAGGAATTGCTTTGTTTTAATTAAGGAAGTTAGTGCTTATAAAAGGAAATAAATTTAATTAATGTTTGTTAGAAACAACTCAGATACATACAAAAGGTAAACCCAAAAGTCACTGAGGAGCAATTCGCAAAATGAAAAAAAAAGCCAAAAACTTTAGCTGGATCAGCATAATGTTCAGACTTGATTGAACATGTGGTTTTATTGACTTTTGAAAATTTTTGTTGAAATAAGATATGCAAAAGGACATTTATAATAAATTAACCACTCAATGAATTTTTGCAAAATGAACAAACCCAGGAAACTAGCACCCAAAGTAAGAAATAGGGCATTGACCACATTCCAGAGACCCCACATTCTGCCTAATAGTAATCTTTATTTTGATTTCTAATACCATAGATTAATTTTTCCTGGTTTGAGCTTTAGCAAATGGATCATACTGTATGTATTCTTTTGTATCTGCCTTCTTTCATGCAATGTATGTGAAATCCATCCATAATGTTGCATGAGATTGTAATTCATTTTTATATCTGTACAGTATCAAATTGTATAGATATGCCACAACTTATATATCCATTCCACTATTAATGATCATTCAGATTGTCTGCAGTTTGAGATATTATGAATTGTGCTTATATAAACATTCCTATATATGTTTTTTGGTGAACATACACATACATTACTGTTCGGTATATTTGTAGGTAGGAGTAGAATTATTAGGTCATAAGCAATGCTTAAGTTCAGCTTTCTTAACTTTTATTCAATTTTTAAGTGTTGTGTTTCAAACAAAATATAGGAAAATCTATATCCTTGCAACTTGCAAAGAAAAGTAATTTGGTTACTTATGAAAATTGGTAGTGTGATAGCACCAATACCGAAGATACCCTTTCATAAAGTTAGATTTATCCATCTTTTCTGTGATGATCAACTTAACTTTCCTACATTGGTTTTCAATGTGCATCTTTCTCCTTTGCTGTTCTCTAGTGTCTTAAAGTGATATGGGGTGCTTACATTATTAATAGACATTAGAATTGACTCTTTGCTTACATTTTCTCCCACAATCATTTAATAATTTGAAGATGTCATTCATTCATTTGATAAGTGTTTACTGACTGCCTACTATATGCCAGATGCTATATGTCATGCTGGAGATACAGCAATAGACAAAAGAAACAGAGTTCCTTATCTCGTGGAGTTTACATGAAGGGAAAACAGACGATAAGTTTCTTATCAGAGTTTGTAGTGTGTCAGACTACAATACAAAGAAAAACGAGGTAGAGAATAGGTAATCAGTAGTAATATGAATGACTGTAATTTTAAAGTAATTTGGTCTGAGACAGCCTCCTTGAAAAGGTGACATTGCAGCAGCAATCTGAAGGAAAAGGGGAAGATATTTTCTGAGGGGCAGGGCAGCAGAGTAGAGAAAACAGCAAGTACAAAAGCCAAGAGGCAAGGGTATATGGAGTGTTCTTGGTGTGTTTTAGAAGCAAAGTGGCCAATGTGGCTGGAGATGCAGAAATGAGGGGAGAGAATTAGGATTGTGGTCAGAGCAGTGGTCAGGGGTCAGACCATGTCACACCTGATCAGCTAAAGATTTTGGCATTCATCCTTATTAAGGTGGGAAGAGACTGGAGGATTTTGTGCTGAGGGATAGTAGCAAGATCTGACTTAGGATTTAGAATTACTCTGCATTCTATAGGGAAAACAGAGTGTGAGGAATAAGTGTGGAAGCAGGGAGATCAGTTCAGAAGCTTTTGCTGTATTTCAGGTTTGAGGTGTTGTGGCATGAACTAGATGGTGAGAGGTGGTATGCTTTAAATATATTTAGAAGGTAAATTCAACAGGATTTGCTGACAACTTGGATGTGAAGTGTGAGAGAAAAGGAAGACTACAGGAAATTTGTTCTGAACAAAAGGGAGAATGGAATTGCAATTTACTGAGAAGGAAAAAAGGGAGAGATTAAATGGTGGCTGGGTAATTGAGATAAGTTAAGTTTGAAATGCCTACTAAGTACCTATGTGGACATGTTGGGTAGGCAGTTGAGTGTATGTATGACCCATCTTTATATTGGATAGAAAATTTGTGTATTTGAACACCTCCAAAGTAGAAGATAGGAGGTCTGGGTTTGTTTTTGCCAAGAAGCATGAATTCTCCTTACTTTAGAAACTCCTCCTTCACCCCACTGACACGCAAAATATCCTATTTCTGACCATCTGTGGATAAACTAAGAGACTATTAATTAGTTGGCTTTAGATCATACAGTCATGCAAGTTTAAACCTGAATGTGATCTTGGTAATTATATAATAAGGCGGAAATAGAAAACTATGATTTTTGGAAGAGTTCTATGGCATGATATCTTGGTGCTGACCAAAACCTATACTCTCTATTTCTCAGCATATAACTGAACTACCTTTCCTAGTCTCCCTTGCCGTGTATTGACTTCTAGCCAATAGAATTGTGAAAAAGGAGTGTATACCACTCCCAGACCACGTCCGTAAAGAATATTTTTACAATTCCATATGCCTCTCCTTTTCTATATGCCGTTTGAAAGGAGAGGATGCTTTGGCCCTGCCGAAGAATAGAACAACAAGATGGAAAGTGCTTGGGTACCTGAATAACCATGATAGAAAAAATTTCTATTATGTTTAACTGCTGTGGCAGTTTGATATAATTATGAATTCCAAAAATAGATATTGTATTATGCTTGTAAACTGGTCTGTTCCTCTGGGTGTGGTTAAGTTATGATTAGGGCTTTGATTGGGCCATGTTAGTAGGACTCAGAGATAAAACTACATGACAGAGCAGAGGAGTTAGTTGGAGTTTTGAGTTGGAGTTCTGATGCTGAGTTTTAATGCTGGAGTCAGGGGAAGTAAGCACACAGAGGAACTTGGTCGTGAGGGAGGAGAGAAGGCCCCAGGAAAAGAGACGAGCGGTCCACCTGACAGTTCACAGCTGGCCTTGTGGAGAGAGGCAAAGCCTAGAGAGCCTCATAGTCTATAGCTGACCTTGTGGAGGAAACAGAGGAGCTGAGCCCAGAGAGAAACAGAGCCCTGGGAAGAGAGGAACTCAAGAAGCCTGAACCCTGGCAAATGTCAGCAGCTGTCTTGCTCCAACACATGGCAACAGACTTTGGTGAAGGAAAAAACTTATGCTTTATGGCCTGGTAACTGTAAGCTTCTATCCCAAATAGATACACTTTATAAAGACCAACAGATTTCTGGTATTTTGCATCAGCACCCCTTTGGCTGACTAATACAGAATTTGGTACCAAGGAGTAGGAAAGTGCTTTTGCAATTACCAAAATGTTGGAACAATTTTATGAATGGGTAAGAGGTATTTTTTGGAGTAATTGTGAGAGGCTTGGTAGAAAAGACCTACAATGCTTTGAAGAGACTGTTGATAGTAATATGGATGCTAAAGAGACTTTTTATGATGCCTTACAAATAAATGAAGAAACTACTATTGGAAACTGGAGGAAAGGCAATCCGAGTTTTAAAGTTGCAGAGAACTTAGCAAGATTGACTCTATGTTTTATGGAAGGTGGAATTTGAAAACAGTGAGCCTGTGCATCTAGCTGAAGAACTTTCCAAAGTAAACTTGGAGACTGCAGCTTGGCTTCTCCTTGCAGCTTATAGCAAAATGCTAGATGAGCAGGATAAGCTGAAGACTGAACTGCTGGGCACAAAGGAAACAGAAACTAATTCCAGAAATTCCAAGCCTTTGGAAATCAAGCTCCCAGACAAGAGTGCCCCTTTTGAGGACTACCTAAACTTGGAAATCAGGATTGATGATGCAGTTATCTCAGAAAGACTTTTGGAAAGTCTTGCCGTCTGATGGCTTTGACCCCTGCTTCCTCCATGCCAAACCAACAAACTCTTTGAGAAAGCTTTATGAACAAAATCACTGTCAGCTTGGTACTGGGAGTGGTTCTTAAGGAACAGAGTCTTAAACATGGGATGTCTGAGGTGGTTCTGGGAGTTTTGTAAGTGGTTCTCTATTATAATTGGATTCAAGGGTATTAATGACTCCCTTTCCAGTAATGAAGAGGTTGCTAACAGTACATGGCATGAGCTGGCAGTAGAGATACACAAAATAGCATCACTGGATTCCCCTATTTCCATACTTATAAGAAGCAAGGATTTGGGTGAGAGTGTTTTCAATACCTTAACAGAATTTTGTGGAGTCAAAAGGTGTAATGATGTTGGCTGGCTCCTCCTAGATACTCTGGATCCAATTACAAAAGAAAGAGATGAGCTAAAGTCTTCAAATTTGAAACTTAAATGCTGCATGAATGATGTGAAAGTTGCTATGTGTGCCCTGAAATAAAATATTGTCTCCTGTAGCCACAGACTTGAGATATCTGAGAATCAAACTCAGACTCTCATTGTATGAGTAGCAGAATTTCCCAGCTCTTCTTTGGACAGCCAACTTCTCCTGGAAACTCATCAAGAACCTTCATTGGACTTTCACCGGAGCCCCTGGCTTGCAGCCTGTGGAACCTGGACTTGTGCATCCCCACGGTCACATGAGAGACTCTTATAAAATCTCATATTATTGACAGATATCTCCAATCGATTCTATTTCCCTAGAGAACCCTGACTAATATAAGTGCTGAGATTTTTCCTTTTTTGCTTATCTGTTGTAGCAGCTTGGCTTACTTGTCCTAACTCATTCAAGTTATTTGATTTACACCATGAATAAGGAGCATCAATACAAGGTGACACAAAAGGAATATGTCACAATCTTTATTTAATATCAGTAAGTTTACTATTTAAGGGACAATAGAAAAATCTAAATGAAACAAAACATATGCAAGATAAATATAACACAGTTGCTACCTGATTATAATCATTCTATAGATTATATATAAGAGCCATCCCTTCCATTCAGTGGTTATGTCATGAAATAAAATATTTTACTGACCCTGCCATGTACAATGCCACAGATATTCCTCCAGTGTAAGAAGCCATATCTAGTGTCATGTGACACAGTTACTATTCCACAATTGACAGAGCTAGGAATTGGTGACCTGGCCAGAGGAAAATTTTAGAGCAGTGATTAACACATAATGAGCTATGACTCCTTTGAAAATCTGATTAAAGCAAATCATCTTTTCCTCAGAAGAAAGCATATATTCACATATATCTTCAAATTTCAAGGTAACCATTGTCTCCCCTAAAGTACATCTTTATCTTCAGGAAAAACTTCTCCAAAGCAAAATTCTCTGATGAAAATTTAGCTTAGTTTTTTTTTTTTTTTCTCCTAATGCTCCAAGGCATTAGATCACCTTGGGAGCCATGATTTGCCTTATTGAGTATAGGGTCCTTGAGTCACTGAAGATGACAGCCACTCTTTGAGGGATGTGTGCAGGATCACTGATGACCCTGAGAGTAGCCATCCCAGGAGCATGGATGGGTAGATGAATTTCAGGAAAACATGGCCAGATCTGGATGTCCATGCTTTCTTTGACACTCAAGAGAAAAATGGGGAAAGAAAGATAGTCAAAAATTACCAAAGCAAACAAAACATCTTATGACTTTGAAATGGCTGTGGCATGTGAGAAGGGAGGACGACTGTGGCAATAGACATTGTTCCAGTGCCTATAGAAGTAGCCAGAATAAAGGGCACAGCTCCTCATTCAGCCTGGGCCCATGCTCCAGGTCAAAGGAAACTTCCACCAGAGAATACCTGAGTCTTAGAATTTGAAAGGGCCTCATATAAACACAGCTAAACACAGCCATGTAAAAAACCTGAAAGTCAGTAAGTCATAACATCTAGAACTCAAGAGAAGCTCAGAGATTATCTAGTTCAAAACTCTCAGTTTATAGATGAAGAAACTGAGCTGGGCACAGTGAAGTGAAATGAATCACCCCAACTCATATAGCATGTTAGTGACAGAGTATCCTGGAACTCAGAGAAGACTGAATCCCCTCATTTGTAGCCCAGCATACAGGCCATCACCATACTGAATTTACTGAGGTTCTCACCTGAAATGTGTTTTCATACTAAAACACCCACCTTGAGTATATGTAATTATATCAAAGATTAGCTCCAAATTTCTTACTTAACTTTAATGTTATTCACATTTGGTACACTATTCTTAGGAATCTAATTTTAATGTTTTACCAATACTTACTTTAAATTTAGGAATACTACCTCAGTGATATCATACCTCTATAATTTATCTTCCTCCCTTTTAATGACTTATTTTGATACCAAAATGTAAATATATACCAGGGTTCAGTAATTGAGAATCTGATCTTGCCCTTCTCTTGGTAATTTTATTCACTATTATATTAGATGGTAAAAATTTTCCTCTTTGGGAATAACCCTCCTATTCTTAAAATACTTTCAACTTTCTTTTGCTTCTTTCCTTACAGACTTGTCTTAGTTGGCCAGGGCTGCTGTAACAAAGTACCATAGACTAATTGGCTTAAACAACAGAAATTTATTGTCTTGTGGTTCTGGAGGCTAGAAGTCCAAAATCAATTTATCTGCAGAACTCTGTTTCCTCTTAAAGGGGAGAGTCCATTCCATGCCTCTCCCCTGGCTTCTAGTGGGTGCCTGGAAATCACATGACATTCCTTGGCTTGTGGTAGCATAACTCAATCTCCACTTCTGTCAAATGGCCATCTCTCTTTCTGTTTCTGTTTCTCTCTGTATGCACATTTTCCCTCCTTATAAAGAGACCAGTAATATGGATTAGAGCCCACCCTAATGCAGTTTGGCTTCATCTTACCTAATAGCATCTTCAAAGATCCTATTTAAAAATAAGTTCATATTCACAGATTGGGGCCTTGGGATTTGAATATGTCTTTTGGGGGGACACATTTCAATCCATAACAACTACCCACCTGACAAAACCAAAACCCTGAATGAACCCAATTGTTCACCTTGGTTCATCACCACCCATGTACCACACTCTCTTCTTTTTCCTACCGTATCTCTGGCATTTCATTCATGAGCTCCTTTGCCAACTCCTAATCCTCCACCTGATGTCTAAAACTTGATGTTCCTCAAATATCAATCAAGATCCCTCATATTCCTACTATATAACTGCTCTATGCTATCTCATCCATTCCATGGCTTTAACTGCCATCAGTACACCAGTGACTCACATTTATAAACCTCTTCTGCTTTAGAACTATCAAACTGTCCACTTGACATCTCCTTTTGATGTCTCACAGGCATCTCAAATATAATGTGTCCATGACTGAACTCTTGATTTTCCTTCTTGAAATCTGCTTCTCTTCCAATCTTCTCTCACTCAATTACTCAAGTGAAAAACATGCTCATCAACCTGGATACTTCCCTTTCCCTCATTCTTTTCATCCAACCCATCACCTCCCTAAGGATTCTACTTCAAGGATGTCCCTTCAGCAATTTGAATTTTCTCAAATTTCTCTTCCACCAATTTATCAGCTTATCTTAGTCCAAACCTAAGACCATCTTTTCCCTGGTCTACTGTTATAATCACCTATTTATCTTCCTTTACCTACATTGTCTCCTAAAGCTTATTCTCCGTATAATAACCAGCATTCTTTTAAAAATTAAAATAAATTTTCTCATTTCCCTGCTGAAAACTGTTCAATGGTTTCCTCTTACAATTGGATTAAAATGAAAACTTTTTTTCCCACATCAATGTTGTAATTTCTTCCATTGCTTGAATCACAATATGTCTACAACAGAATACCAGTAAGTCCACTCTAGTCCATAACTCTTCCCCAATCCTGAGGAGTCTGGGTTGGTGATGTCCACTCCATCTCCAAGTGAGAAGGGGGCTTATATCCCATAGATAAAATGGGTGGGATTATCCTGCCTGCAGCTGCAGACTCTCTCCATTCCCTGGGATGGCCGTTGTCCATCATCATCTCCCCGCCAGGTGTCTTGGACAAGTCCATTGAGCTGTAGAGTAGAGTTGCCGCTTCACTGAGATTCCAGGCCCAGCTGGCACATGGGCAGGCCAAAGGCTCCAGTCTCTGGAAGTACACCTACAAACTCCAGCACCATATATAAGTTTGAATAGAAGGGACTGATGGACCATGTGCAGGGAGGACTTATTTGAGCCCAACTCTGTCACTCTCAGGAGCACAGATTCCAAAGTAGAGCCCACAGATAAGACATCAATCTCTGGAGCTATCCCCCCTTATATAGGACCTGGGTGTCTCCAGAGCCCTCAGGAACCCCTCTATTTGGGGTGATATCCACTTTGGTGTTCTTTGAGATCCTACTGATGTGTGCGTAAGCGTTACCTCTGGGATGACCTCCCGACTCTCTTTGAAGACTCTTAGGCACATGAACTCATTTCTCTTTACTTTTCCCCCCTTTTGTCCCCTCTCCAAGCTTACTTCCTACCCCCTGTTTTCTGCAACTCAGGCACTTCTTTCTAGTCCCTAAACTTGCCATTTTTTTCCACTTCAGAGCCTTCTTGCATAGTGTTTCCTCTACCTGGAACATCTTTTTCCCTAATCTTCACTTGGCTAAGTAAGAGTCATCTTTCAGTATAGATTTTAGTCACTAAGAGAGAAATTCCCCTATCCACTGAAATATCCTGGTCATGACTGTTATGCTTTTACATAGAAACCTATATGTTTCTTTCACAGAATTTATAATTTATAATTATATACATACACTAGAGATTATGACTCATATCAGCTTAGTTCCCCACCTAGATACAGAATAATAGTCCTAACCTTTTCTCTAACTTCTAGTCTGCTATTTTCATCTCCCATCCAGACAATTTTATTACCTCTTTCACAAGTTCAGCAAATATAAACCCAAACTCATCAACCTACAGACATGAACAAAACAGCTTCTCCTCTGGGCTTTCTTGTTTTGGTCCAAAGTTTTACAATCACCCAGAGAGAAATCCCACATAATCCTTGACCTTTGTCCTTCTCTGCTCTTCAATAGAAAAGTACTCACCAAGTTCTTACTTCTGTCCTTTGGCTTATCTCCATCTTCTCTATTTGAATGCCTTCCTTCTAGATCTGATTTTCTCAACTTTGGCCCTATTGATATCTTGGGCCCAATAGTCCTTTGTTGTTAGGGTCTGTCCAGTGCATTGTAGGATGTTTAGCAGCATCCCTGGCTTCTGCCAGCTAGATGCCAGTTGTGATGATCAAAAATATTTCCAGATATTGTCAAATGTCCCTTGAGAGCCAAATATCAACTATCTAACAGATACTTTGCTCAGAACCACTGTTCTAGAACACAAGCTTATTCTCTCTTGTCCAAGTCAGTTTACATGACTTCTTGATTGGTCTCACTTCCTCCAGTCATTACCTTCTCATTCCTATTTACTCAGTACATATTTGAATTAACATGAACCATTTGCTATGAAATATCATAGAAAACATCACCTGCCTTCATGGAGCATATATTACTAGCTGAAGGGCTCACATAGGTGCTATAATATTCTTCTTTGTTTTAATGTTATTTAAGCATATCACTTACCTGCTCAAAATTTTTCAGTAGTAATTCATCACCATGAAATGAATTACCCCAAGTCACATATCATGTTATTTTGCACTTCTCAGTCTGCCTTCAACATACTGTCCCA
Organism: Tolypeutes matacus; assembly: GCA_026826555.1. Taxonomy (NCBI): domain Eukaryota; kingdom Metazoa; phylum Chordata; class Mammalia; order Cingulata; family Chlamyphoridae; genus Tolypeutes; species Tolypeutes matacus. The sequence continues at coordinate 13,672,041 of JAKSZT010053770.1, forward strand.
AGCATCGACTTTCCAAACTAATGCCCCATACCTTTCTCCCACACACCTGTCCACTGATTTGGCATATATCTTGACCTGCCTTATGTTAGTAATTCCTATTCACATGTCATCCCACTTAGATTATAAATACAGTGAGTACACAAATTATTTATCTCTGTATTCCCTATAGCACTTACAGCTTTATAGTTAGTAGGGGCTCAGCAAGGATTGCTTATATTATTATTATACCCACAAAGGTCAGCAGTTACTCCATGTTGATGTCACACACATTAAGGAATTAGCAGCACTTAGGATAGGATAGGGAAAAAAGAAAACATCCCACACTGAAGCTGGGAAATGTTTCAATCTGACATCACAATTAACAGGAGAAAACGAAATTTTCCTCAAGCATAAATTCAAAATTCCACTGGTTCTTGCCAGACAGGCCTTGGTCTAACTGCATAACTGTGTGAAAGCCAGGCCCTGCGTTAGAAGAGAGACGTGTAACACAGGAGCCAAATATGTAACTTAACAAAACTCAGAGGCTTTTTGAAAGAAAAGTGTGCCCAAGAAGTCACACTCTTCATTAGATTGAAATTTGGCACTCTGATAAATTGACATCACTCCTGATTCCATGTAACAAAAGATTATAAGTAGTTCTAAAGTCGATTCTCTGCATGGTAAGACATCTATCTAAGCATACAAAGGATATCAGAGATAAAAATGTATACTCATTTGGCATATTTTGGTGAAAGATTTTTTTTTTTTCCTGTCAACAGAGAGATGGGGAGAAAAGGTGGTTTTTGAAATAACGTTAAGGGGAGTATCAGATCAATTTAAGTTAGAGCATGTGGGCATGCTGCTGAGTGTCTTTGCCATGGATTCCCTTGCTAACTTGGCCCACTTCTTTTTCATGAATTTCAAATGAGATTAGATAGCTTCTCAAAGATTTGAAAATCTATCTAAGTCATTATTTTTGACTTTGTAAGTCAATTGGAAATATTCGTCTCATAATTACTGTGGATTGGAAGAATAGTTTTCTATAAAATGGTATATTTTGATGGCCTCAGTGAATGTGTGGACAAACATCATTTATCTCTAGGTGGCCCATCCAGTCTCTTTAGTACACTCTTGTTTTGTTATTTAATAAACATGTCTGAAGAAAAGTCTATAGATCCCCACTCAATAATACCCAGCAATCAAAGGAGGCTTCTTAGAAGCTCAATGGTGGGGATAACAGAGTCTGTGAACCAACTGCTTAAATGAAAAGTGTTTCACTGCCAGTTCTACTTCCAGACTCCTCTACAGAGGTTTAAAGCACCACCAAGCCATTTGACCTTTGAGCTGTTGCTGCTAGTCTTTGGCAAACAATTTTATTCTACAAGTGGCTTAAGTCTAGCACCAAGCTTAGTAGTAAATCTGTCCTCAGTTTGGGTCTTCCAATCATGTGTTAGGAAATACTAAAATCATATTTGCAGTTGATTTTTATTTCAGAATCCTGATATTCTCTCACTGTTTGCCCTGATTGCCCAATCATCCTCTCTTTGAGCTGGTCTGTTTCTGCTACCAGGAGACCTGGCTCCAGTGGTGGTCTGTCCTAGGTCTGAATCATTCAGCAAATATTTGTTGAGTAACTGCAAGAAGCCAGACCTGGTATTGGATGCAGAGTTAAATAACATGGTCCCTCCCCTTAAGTTACCCACAGTCTAGTGGTATGAAAACGGTGAGCTAGTCTTTTCTCTTGACAAATTCCTTGATAACTAGAAGGCTTAAAAGAATAGTTTTACCAATGAACTACAGTAAACAAAGAAAAATCCGAAAACTTGTGATAAAAAATAAATAAGATGGACTGGCATTATGACTCACATGAGAATATTTCTGACTTGGTCTAGAAGACTTAAAAAAAAAAAAAAAGACAAAATTTTAGCTCAGGTTAAATTTAAGTTCCATCCAAAATCTGAGACTAAAATTATCACTTCATACAGATTTCCCACCTGGCCTTAAATGATATCACATTTCCATTCTCTATAGTTCTTGCTCTAGTCTCCAGCCTAAAGAAAGTCTCATTATCTTTTCCTCCAGATAGTCCTCCTTTTGGGTTTTATTTTGTCTTAAAAAATGAACTTATGCTATTTTTCTCTTCTTCCAGCCCCTTTCCCATTACTTACACCCTCTTGCTCTCCTTTCTTGTTGTCAAAAGTTGTCTTTTACTTTCTTATTATGACCATCTGCCCTTCCAATAAAGTTTGGCTTTTCACCTATTACTTCAAGATGACAGTGTTAAAAATACCAGTTATTTCTTCTCCACTCATACTCTCTTCTTAGTGAAAAAACATCCCAAATAGAAGCCCCCAAAGCAGCTCCATTATCTCATGGACCCTGATAACAACTGATTACAACAGGAGTGGAAAATTGACTCAAGCTGGACCAGAGTGCCCATCTTAGGAATCTGACAGCGAGACACATCTATGTCAGGTAAGAGTAACTCATGCTTTGGAATCACCAGTAACTTTCAGACAGTTTGAATAGTAATAACAACATGGAGGAGAATTTGAAAGGAAAAGTGAAATGCATATAACCCAAAACATTTCAATTAGCCAGAGAATTACAAGCAGGATAATAGGTAAAGGGAAATGTAAGAATATTGTATGACTAGATAAACTAATTAAAGATTCCAAAGCTGAAGTTTAGGAACTTTTATATGAATCGTAAAGCAGTGGCAAGACATTTGAGTAGGTTGCCACAAGGTTTCAATTGTCAGATTTTCATTGACTTTCACAGATCATTTGTTCCTTTTGTGCTCTGAGTCTTATTTCTATTTTTGAACAGTAAAATGAATCCATATTCCATGGAATTAACTTGGACAATTTTCCACATACATATGAAATGTATATGAAATTTCAGGTGGCTCTATTTACTTACCAACATGTAAACTGGGTGCCATATTCAACATCACTGAGCTTCTATTTTCTCAGCTGTAGAATGGGAATGTCTTGATGTTTTTGTGAGGATTATATGTATGTAAAGTGTATGAAAGTCTTAAATGCTAATCATTATTGATAGTGGCATTATCAAACATCATCATTTTTATAGTTAAGTTCACTGCCATTTCTTCACATCCTACCTGCCTCCCAACATGCTTTGTCCCCCAATCTCCTGAAGACAATGACTGAACACCTGGGTCAATTCTCTTCCATAGTGTCCATACTCTTAAATGACATCTTTTTCATCATTTCTCTCTCTCTCATCCCTCTACCCCCCAACTTTACTCCCCATCTCCATGGCATTGTTTGAAATCCCATGAAAGCCTATGGAGAAAACAATCCCATTGAAATAATTTGCATTAAAGTTAGAATAACTCCATTACTCAGGAATATTAGCCTTTTAAAAATACTTGTTAAATAAACCTTAAACTTTAAACTTTAGAAAGTATAAAGAAAGAGTAAACTGTTTCTGGAATATTTTAAAGCAGCAGGGAAGGTCAGAAAAGATTGAATCTGCCTAGTATTTAAAATAAATTGAAATATACATACTGGCCCATTTTACAGTAAAGTTGGTTTCTAATCTGTGAGGAATGCAATACTTTGGACCATAAATTTAGGTTTCTGAAGCTTATTATTTTAGTTCTAAAATTGAAAAACTAAAGCAGAGAATCTGTCATATTTTTATGCAGGGCATTGTAAATTTCCAGAAGGGTGGGAAGGAGGTATGGCTAACAGAGTGTAAAGAGCATGAGAGCATGGGATAAGCAGCCCCCCTTAGATCCCAGTATCACATCCTGATTCTGACACTTATTTGCTATATGGCCTTAGTCAAATCACATAAAGTCACTTACCCTCAGGTCCTCATGTTTAGAATAGAGACAATATTGCTCATGCAATGTATAGTTATTGTTATTAACATTTTCTCATAGTGTTATGAATATAAAGACTCGCCAAATACCATAGCAGTTAATTTGTCATTATTCAAGTAGGCAGCTATCATAATATTTAAAATAAACATATTTGGTATCTAGAAGCTTTCTGGGTTAATTTGTTAGAATCACTATGAGTAGCTCAGATGTAAGGCCACTACATTCTAAATTCTGAAATTCCAAGATGTTTGATAATATTTGTGTCTACTATAGTCTTGGAACTGTAATCTCTATTCAATAAATGCTTACTAAACTTGTGGATATTGACCTGATGATGTCTTCATTTGCAAGTAGCATCTATAACCTTTATTAATGTGTAAGGAGTTTATTACTATGAAAAGTTTTTAATGGCTATAAAGGTAGTGAATTTTTTAATGTTATATGATAAACACAGAACTACCAATTTTTTAAGGTTTAAAATCCATATTGCATTAAATTTCATTTTCTGACCCTGTGGATTACAAAACCCCAAATTTCTAAGTTGTAGAATGGATGAATCCATATTTTTATTATAATCTTTTATACAATTAATACCTAAGAGTTTTCTCAATTCATTCAGTCCTGCAGTATATCTTTAGCATCCCTTCAGCACCACCCCCATCTTTACTTGCCTTGCCAGAGTATACTATCAATAGTTTGTTGTACAGCCTTCAGAAATCTTTCCTAGGCATTTATGCAAAGGTTCACATGTATACACGTACATTGTCATAAGTGGGATCAGAATTTGTATATGTTTTGCAACTTCCTTTTAGTTCTCTCATGTCAATATATATAAATTTTACATTTAATTACTGCATAGTATTTCAAGGTCTGGATGTGTCATAATTTCTTTAACTCTCAATTGGTTAACATTTGGATGGTTTCCCAATTTTTTCTTCTAAAACAGTGTTCCAGGAAAGTTCCTCTTCATGCATTTTGTGGCACATGTATTGTTCTTTTCTAGGACAGATGTTTATAAGTAAAACTGCTGGCACAAACAGCATGAGAATTTTGAATTTTCATAGATACTGCCAACTTTGGAGTACCATCCTTTTTTATTCTAATATATCTGAAACTCTAATAGATCTAATAATCTAATAAATATATCTAATAAATCTAACATTGCTAATTGTTTTGGAGTTCCCCTGTTTACAGAAGTTTGGGTGTCTCCTCTGTTTCCCAGGAGACAGATCTCCCTGTCCTGGGTGTTCTGGGTGTTACAGATCATTTACACTCCTTTCATTGTCTTAAACTGATTTTCCCTGGAGGGCAAATTCTGGGAAGAAGGCTACCCCAGAAAACTTTACCAACTCACTCTTTCCCAACCAAAATAGGGCCAGGAACCCATGAAAGGGGCACAGACCATCTCTAAAGGGCCCTGGGGAGGGGATCAGAAAGGGTGCCAAAACTTCTCTGATGGCTCCCGAAAGCTGTTTTCCTGGGTTGTCCATCAAATGCAGCCGTTCACCTAAATGCCCCCCACATCCCTAAAGAAGCACTGCATCTTTAAATCTCCACCACTTTGCCCCTGTCTGGGGAGGGCTGAAACAATGGCTGCCCTCAGAGCCAGTACCCCAGTGATCTGAAGTTCCTAATCAAAAGCCATATCAGTGATCAGCCATGCCCATTGCTCTTGTTGGGGAAGAGGATTTTTATGTCCCTTTCTATCACCAGCAAACTAGCCTGGGACTGGAACCCAAGGTAGCTTGCCATGAGAGTGAGAACAGATGGACACTGGTAGCTGAGAGCAATTTACAATTCTTTACTGTAGTTTATCAGCCTATTCCTCCCACTCTTCCCTGTATGCTGTTCAGTGTTCTTCTGGCCTCTAGAGTATCAAAATAGTTGTTTCAGACAGTTCCTGTCTAATAGTTGTTTTGGTGGAAGGACTAAGCCCTGGAGCTGCCTATTCTGCCACCTGCCTTGGAAGTTCTTTTTATTTTTGATAATTTAGAAAAGTTCCTTTTACCTTCACATCTTCTTATTGATATTGCCATGTAGACTTTTAGAATTCTTATTAAAATTGCGGAAAACACTATCAAGTTTTTGTCCTATAAAAACTGTAAAGATTTCAGGGTGTTTCAGGTTTTCTGGTTCAGTGACTATCATTAAATACTCTTTTAATTGACATTATTAATTGTCTGCAGCTTTGGGAGGGGCCGGTATAAGTGAAGGGCTCTGATGTCTATTCTTCATTAATTTGCAGTAAATCCATGATGACCTGCTATGCTAGAAGAACTGGTTTTATAATTTCTTGGCACATATCATCTAGGCCAATAAGGCCATCTAGCCTCTTGACTAAGGATTCAAGGACACTTGTCACTTAATGTATTTTTTTTTTTTTTTAGCATTTAGGACCTCAATTAAGACACAGACTTCATGTGGTATTACATAATAATATATAGAATCTGAAAGAAATGGTTATGTCAGTTAAAATGCTAAATCAATCTCTATACCCTATAGGCAGAGAAAAATAACCCATCTTTCAAAATCCATGGAAATAAGGCAGTGTAAGAGTCACAATCTCTGACGACAACTCAATCAGACTAGAAGTTAATTATAAAAGGATATTAAGAAACAACTACTCATACGCCAAACTCTATTTTTCTCAATAATTGTAGGGACATAGAGAAATTAAAACCTATAATTACTCAGAAAATGGAATTAATGAGATCACTACATAAAAAGTATAGTTTGAAAGTTATAATCCAAAGCAAACTGAAAACATTAAATATTTTGATTATTAACAAGAAGAATAAAAATAAATAAACAAAGAATTAATCTTAATGTAATAAAGAGAATAAAAAATAGGAAATGCAGACATCTAGAATTAATAAAGAAAATAGAAACTCATTAGCTGGAAATAAGATAAAAGTAGGAGTGGTGAATAAAAACAAGATAAAATAAAATTGTTAAATTGTTAACTAGTTTAAGTTGCGGGAAACGGATGTGGCTCAAGAGGTTTGGCGTCCGTCTACCATATGGAGAGACCGGGGTTCGATCCCCGGTACCCCCCGGTATAAAAAAAAAAAAAAAAAAAAAAAAAAAAAAAACTAGTTTAAGTTGGAAAAAAGAAAAGAAAAAGTAAATATGTCTGTGTAAATCCCCTAGTGGCTTAAATAAAAAGAGGTGAACTTAGATTATTGGGATTAAACCATGTTGCCAAGATTCAGACTTTCTCTCCATCTTATACTCCAGATCCTCTTTCTAGATCTTTCTTCACACAGGTTCTATCCTTGGCATGGCAATGCGGCTGCCACAGTTCTAGCATCACATCTTTCTTGTTTCAAGTCATCAGGGAAATAAAATTATGAATCCTATGAATCGTTTTCTTCAGAGCACTAGAAATATGTGCCACTGCCTCTCTGACTATGTTTGAGTCATAAGCCCTTCCTTCACCAATCACCATGGTTAGGAGACCTGGATGGCAGTTGCTGAGGTCTGTGTCACACTTTACCCAGGCCCACTCTTACCGTACTGGCCAAGAATAGGAGAGGATTAGATCCCTAAATGCTATTCTCAATGTTTATCACATTAAGTAGCCAGAATTTTTTAAAAATTAGAAATGTAAGCATAAAGATATTTAAAAATTATAAGCACATATAAATTATCTATAATCAATTTTACAATCATACAACATCATTTCTTTTCTATAGTTAGATTTTTTTGTTCATGAAATCAACTTTCTAAGAAAATCAAAATTACTAAATTTGATTAAAGAATTAAAAATAAAACCCTGAACATACAAAAAAACCAACCAAAAATAACAAATTACCTTTAAAGAAGGTACAAAGCCCAAATGGTTTACCAGTTAATTATTTAAAATTGTCAAGAAATATTTAATTTTTTAATTATATAAACTATTCCAGAGCATAGAAGAAAATTATGAAGCTAGTATAAAACTGAAAACAAAATCTTTCAAAACAGACAAAAATAGACTAGCCACATGAAAATAAATGCAAAATTCTTAAATAAAATCCATGAATATATGAATAAAATAATATAGCATGGGTATGGCAGAGATTCCTAGTTGCCTATCCCAGCATCTATCCTCCCAGTCTATCCCAGTAAAAGAACCCCAGTTTCATATTAGTGTCATCGATAATGTACCCAGAAAAAGACTACCCTCCTTTGTGATCATGTGAGATGTAATCAGAAGTGTTGTATGGAAATTCTGGCAAAGTTTCTTATAGGAAGATGTCTCTGATCATTGGTCATTTTTTTTTTGTTTTGTCCTTCTGCTGTTTTACCTTCTTGCAGCCCAGGTGTGGGCTCCAGTAGCTCTGTAGGGACCCCAAGGATGGAAGCCTGCATAAGGATGGGGCACATAAACATAGACTACTAGAGCCTGATGATTCTGGAGGTTATCCATAGCAGTCCTAGACTTCTAATTTCAAGTGAAAGAGAAGTATATTCCAATTCTTGTTTAAGGCACTATTATTTTGAGTTTTTCTATTTTATGTAACTGACCCAAATCTTAGCAAATAAAATGGCCAAACTTTATTCAGGGAATGCTCAAATGGGAACTCAGCCAAACAGACCTACAACATTTTATTTGTATATTTACTTTCTCTATTTTGAGACTACTCTTTAACATGTTCTCCTTTGTCTTCTAGTTTCTAACACCCCTTCCCTCTCATAACTTCTCTGCATAACTTATAGAGAACATAGATATAATCAGACAAAAGTTCTCCAGTCTTCTCACCAACAATTCTACCACCTCAGCTACATTTGTACTCACATTCTCTGGAACCTATGTCCCAGCACCCATTTAAAACAACTCCTCCACTCTCATTCTGAAGCCCTCATTCATGTAATTATCCCTTTCTCTCTGCCATTATCAATTTTTCCTTCCATACATATAAATACCCAACTTTTAGAAACTCTCTCAATCTCCCATTTTTCTAACTTCTCCTCCATTTATCTGTACCCCTTCACAGGGAAAAATATCTCAAGACTGGTTTGTATTCATTGTCCGCATTTCTCTCCTCACAGTCTCTCCTCAGCCCATCCCTACTACTCCACTAAAATGGCCACAATCAAAGCAATCAATGACCTACATCTTGTGAAACCAATAGTTGATTTTTGTCCCTCTTTATCTCTCAGAAGCTTTGACAGAACTGATCAGGCATACATATAACACTTTTGTTCTCTTGTTTGTGTGATACCATACATTCCTATTTTTACTCTTATCCCACTGGCAGTTTTGTCTCTTTAGTCTTCATTCCTGGCTTCCTTCACCAGATCTCCCTTTCAGTGGTTCTCAAATCTGGATTTTCATGAAAATAACATGGGAAAGGTTTTAAAAGTACTGATTTCTGGGACCCACAGCCAGAAATTCAAATTTACTTGGAATAGCTGATGAAACTTGCACAAAATTGCCTTGCATTGATTGTAAAATACAGCCAGGTTTAAAACCATTTCTCTAAATTTTGTAGCCAGGCCTGTTTCCTTGACCATCTTCTCATTTCTATTTATATCCCCCCCCCTCCAACTCAAATCATCTAGTTCCATGGCTTCTTAGATCATCTATTCATTGTTGACTCTCCAATTGACATATCTAGCCCCTTTCTCTTCCTTAAGCTCCAAATTCATCTGACCAACTTTCACCTTGACACCTTAATTTGAATCTTCAATTGAACTTCCAAATTAAACATGGCTAAAATAGAACTGATACCATTCCTCTAAAATATCCTACCCAGTAACCATTTCCCACCTCTGTAAATGGCACCACCATTTACCCTCTTGATAAGTCAAAAACCTTGACTTGTTTTCTTTTAAAATTATTTCTTCCCCACATATCCACACATACTTGATTTAAGTAAGTCCCAAAGTCTCTACTCCAAAATATATCCTGAACTCAACCTCTTTTCATCACGTACTAGGTTCCATCTATTACCACCGTGATTCAAACCACCAACATCTCTCTTCCTGGGCTGCTCTAACAGCAATTTCGCTGATATATTTGGTTCCATACTCACCTCACTACAGCTCATCTTCCACAAAGAAGCCAGAGTGAACTTTCTAAGGAAAAAAAAAAAAAAATCACATCCCTACTTCAAAGTTTCCAAAGACTCTCCAAACTGCTAGTTAAATATAAACTTCTTTCCATAGCCTACAAAGCTTTTAGGATCTGGCCTACACCCAGCAGTCTGACATTTTCTCCCTTCTTTCTCCCTCAACTTCACTACACTCCAGACAAACTAGTCTTGAAGTTGATAAGTTCTTCCTGTCCAGATTCTTTGTACTTGCTGTTGCTTCCACCTTGAATGTGCTTCTCCATACAGTCATTTGGATGCCTGCTTCTCATTTAGTCTGAATTCAAATGTTACCTCCTCAGGGACGCTTTCCCCAACCATTATTACTGAAGAGCCACATATCTACACCTCCATTAATGCTGTGTTCCCCTACTATAAATTTTTAACACTTACAAGTACTTAAAATTTTCTGATTTGTATGTATTACTTATCTTCCCTCAGCTCCCACTATATACACACACCACAATAATGTAAATTCCTTTAAGCCGATGACTCTGACTATGGAATTTGCTGTTGTATTCCCTGTTTCTGAGCAATATCTAGCACACAGTTGGTATTCAATTATTTCTTTACTGACTTACTGACTATATGAGTGAATGCAAACATTATTACTATGAAATCTATGGAAAAACATTGATAACAATAATACAAATTTTTAAAATCAAATATAATTGTAAGAGATACCAAAAAAGACATTTAACATAGTTAACTTAGAGGTTTTTTTTAAAGTAAAATATAGACAAAATGATAATTCTTTAAATTGGAATTGAAATCTCAAACAAGAAAAGGATGACCATTATTGTCACTATTATTTAACTTTATTCTGGAATTACAGCTAAAACAATAGGGCAAGAAAAAGAAATTTGAAATATTATCATCATAAAAAAGGAAACAAAATGTAAAAAGTGAGTAAAGTTCCTCTTAACCCACTTTTGTTCTGTCCTCCTTTGCCAAAAATCTCTACATGACTCCCATATTGATTTCTCCTTCTCTACCCCTATGCTCCTAAATTTGATTGGTAAATGCATTCCTTAGTGTTCTTCTATCAGTTTTTCTCTAATCCTTCTTCCACCCCAACACAAGTTGTCATATCCTTCCTGATTTCTAACTCTTAGAATAAGAAGGGGAAGATAAGTATGAGCTGGAGAAGACTGGTCTTGAGATTAAAGCCTGAAGTGATCTTAACAACAGCAACAAAATAAATGGAACTGCCAGGAAGCTGTTTGTTTTGTTGTGTTTTTACAACTTGAGAGATTGTGGCTGGAATTCACTATGTACCTCATGAAGCCAAAGGTTCCCAATGAACTTGGAAAATGTTTTCTATTACTTGGAGACCATTCTAATTTTGTCCCAGTTTCATATTTTGTTAATCAATTACCAAGTTAGTAGTGACTATCTCTCTCAAGGATTTACTTTATTTTCTCTACATAGAATCAAGTATCCATTAGCTTGTTTATATGATAACACTGGTTCTGACAAGAAGAAGGAACTGAAAGTTAAGTAGGAGAAATTGTAATTTGAACGTATTCTATTAATCATTTCCTTTTCATGATTTGGTAAGCCAACTCATACTTTTGTATCAATCACCAGTTAAATAGAATCATAACTTCACTATACTTGGCTTACTTTATATACAAGTGTATAGAGATTGGAGAGTTGGAAATAGGAACTTATGGAAATGTTTGCAATATTTCTTGATAGAAACTTTAAATAATGTAAGTTATAAGAATATTTATTGATTTCCTGTGATTATGATATTATGATATATTTTTCTGGTGTTTTTATTTTAAAATTTTCTAATTAATAGAGACAATATATAGATGTAAATATTAGCTATCTTTTGTTTTTCCATTTTTTATTTGCATTGTATAATTTTAATGCTTTCTTATTGTTTTATAATCTTACACAATGCTTCTGGGTGAATTTGCTTGCTCAGAAAAAAAAGTGTGTCAAATGTGGGTCTTTCATAGTAGGATTCATTTTATTTTGGGAGACTTCATTTTTTTTTATCACAAGTATGTTTAAATAACACAACTTTCTTTGAAATTGAGATACACTGTGAAAGAAATAATTATGTTCAGGAAAAAAATGTTTTATTTAACAATGCTTCCCTAATTTCAGCCAAACCAGAAAATAGTAATTTATGGGATTTGAAAATTTCTCATACATAGTTGGTGGAAGTATAAATTGGTACAACCTTTGTGTAATTGCCAGAGTTCTCCTCCAAAATTCAGATTATGCTTGATAAAAATCAGTTGAAAAAAATTACCACCAAAACAATACAAAATAAATGATATGAGAAGATTATTGATATAAAACACAATACATCTTATATATGACCTAAGTAGTTTAGGTTTTTTCAATGTTTTCTTTAAAAATTCAGGTTATCTTTACCTCAACCAAAAGTTCAATTAAAAATATGTGTAAATTCAAAATTCTCTTAGTCAATACTTGATTGATTTTTGTTAACTAGAGTACAGATAACCCATAAAATTATACATCCTTCACATTTATAGATCTTACATGGAAATTAAAATAGTATTGAATTGGATTTTAATAAATCTAGTGCCATTGTTTCTACTGTGCTCAGATAATATTTCCATTTACTTCAAAGAAAGTAAACATCAAGCCTAAGAGCTGATCTTTTCTATGAAGAATATTTGGAGCTCCTTTTAACACAATTAAATTTAAATTACTCCAGTAAAGAAGCAGGATATGGTAGATTTTTATAAGAAATCCTCTTTGTGATAGTCAAATCTTGTGTATACATTCGGTATCAGAAGTAATTTATTGATTTTATTTTATTTATTTATTTTTTTAAATTTTACCAGGAGGTCCCGGGGATCGAACCCGGGTCCCTCCATATGGGAGACGGATGCCCAACCAGTTGAGCTACATCCGACCCCAATTTATTGATTTTAAATGGTTGGTAGCCCTTCTTTAATGTAAATATAACATTATTTCTATAAATTTAGCATCAACCTTTTTGCATAAGAAAAAGAAATAAATTTGGGGACATTTTTGTATTTTTCAATCATTTTTGATTTAAGGTGGCAAGGCTATCACAATAAATCTACAACTATTTCTTACAAACACTTCAAGCCATGAGAGAAGCTAAACAAAGAGCAATATTGCTGAGTCATATACTTAAAGGAAACAGAAGCACTACTACATATTCACACTGCCTGGATTGTAAATGGGCTCATTTGAGGCTGGGGTTGGGTTAATAATGCTCTCTGCGGAGCACAGATTCCAAAATAGAACCCACTGATAAGGCATCAGTCTCTGGGGCTATCCCCCCTTATATAGGACCTGGTGTCTCCGGAGCTCTCAGGAACCCCAATGAGTGGGGTGATAGGCACTTAGATGTTCTATGAGCTCCTACTGAGGTGTGCGTAAGAGTTACCTCTGGGGTGACCTCCCGACTCTCTTTGAAGTCTCTTAGCCACTTGAACTCATTTGTCTTTACCATTTCCCCCTTTTATTCAAGGTCTTTTTCCAGTTGTGTTGCCAGTTGGCACTTAGTATTAATCTGTGCTCCTGAGAGTGACAGAATTAGACTCAAATAAGTCCTCCCTGCACATGGTTCACCAGTCCCTTCTATTCAAACCTATATGTGATGCTGGAGTTTCTAGGTATACTTCCAGAGACTGGAGCCTCCCGCCTATCTATGTGCCAGGTGTGCATGAAATCTAGGTGGAGCTGCAACTCCTACCCTAGAGCTCAATGGACTCATCCGAGTCACCTGGTGAGGAGACAACAATGGGCAATGGTCATCCCAGGGAATGGAGAGGGCCATCCACCATATCTATGGGATATAAGCCCTCTCTCACTTGGAGTTGGAGTGGACATCACCATCCCAGTCCCCTCAGGATTGGGGGAAGAACTATGGACTAGAGTGGACTTGATGGTATTCTCTTGTTCACATATGGTGATTCTAGCAATGCAAGAAATTATAACAATGAGGTGGAAGCAGTGGCCACTTGACACTTTTGGGGTAGGGAGGGGATGAGCAGTTGAAATACAGGGGCTTCTTTGGGAGTTGGAGGTTGTCCTGAGTACTGTTGTGGCAACGGATGTAGGCCATTTTAAATCAGCACACACCACTCAGAACTGAGTGGGAGAGATTGTGGTCTACAGTGTGAACTCTGGTCTATGGTTGGTGGCAAGGCTCCAGGATGTGTAAGTTCATTGAGGGTGGTGGGCCACACTGTGGGAGATGTTTGTGTGGGATGTGGTGGGAGGTGTGGGAGGTGGGCAACATGGGAATCCCAGTGGGTTCCGTGTAATATTTTGGGTAATCTAAGCACCTCTTAAAATATATGAATATTTATATATATAAATAACATTTTTGTAAGCAAATACACATATATGCATATATATTTATATATCATTTTGCAAATGTTTGTATGTATTGTGAGAATTTTGATTTTTACCCATAATAAAAAATAAATAAATAAAAGTAAAAAAAAAAAAAATAATGCTCTCCGTGCTGTGGCTTGTGAGTCTCAGGGAACAGATCTTCATAACAATGGCCTAGAGGGTGAGTATGAGAAGCCTCTTCCTTTAAGCCATTCCTATCAGAGCACAGCGAGAATAAAATTTACTCTGGACATGGGGTAGAGATGGCAGAGTGAAGTAGATTCACAGCCTCTCCTTCTTCCACACCTAACTAAGTGTTATGGATTAAGTTGTGCCCACCCCCAAAATGTCTTAATCTCCAGTACCTAGAATGTGACCTTATCTGGAAATAGGGTCTTCACAGATGGAATTAGGTAAATTAAAATGAGATGATACTGGAGTGGTATGGATCCTTTACCCAATATGGCTGGTGTCCTTATAAAGAGGAAATTTGACAGAGAGAGACAGAGGAGACAATGCCATGGATTGCCAGCAAACCACCAGAAGCTAGAAGAGGCATGGAACAGATTTTCCCTACTGCTTTGATAGAAGCATGGCCCTACCAACACATTGATTTCAGACTTCTAGCCTCCAAAACTGTGAGACAGTAAATTTTGTTTTTTTTAAAGTCCCTCAGTTTATGATATTTTATTACAGCAGTCCCAGGATTTAAGACACTAAGTAAGTTAAAAAATATATTTTTAAAAATGATAAAAAATTCACCATCAACAGCCCAACAAGAAAAGGGTACAACTATTTCCATAAAATCTGGTAAGTGGTTATCTGAGAGAGAAAATTTCTTTTAACATATCATGTCACTCTCCTACACAAAACCCTCCAATGGCTTCACATCTTCCTCTAAGTAGAAGTCCAAGTCCTTAAAATGTGATCTCTACATCTTGGCCCCACCACCTCTCTGACCTCATGCCCAACATTCTCTTCCTCTCTCACTTCTGGGTCACATTATCCTCTTCATTGCACCTCAAGTATGCAAAGACATTTCAAGTGCAGGGTCTTTGCATTTGTATTTCCTCTGCTTAGAGAGTTCTTCCCTGGATATCTACATGGCTCACTCTTCCATTGTCTTCAGGTCTATGCTCAAATGTCACCTTATCAAAGAGGTCTTTTCAGACCACCCAATCCAAAATAACAACCTTGATCACTCTCCAGCCTTCCTGGATGCCCCAGGAATGAGGACAAGTCAGAGCAAAACCACACTGTCTGAGCTGTTCATGGAGTCTTCTTAATATTAGATAAGAGGAAGACTCAGAGATACTTGAATAAACTCTATTCGTTTTACAGATGAGGAAATGAGGGCCAGGCATAAAAAGAGATTTTCATGAGATGCAGACTAGAATCTAGGGCTCTGGTCTCCAAGTCTTGTCATCCTTTAATACCCTCTTTTGTCCTCTTTCCCCACTCTGTGCTATGCCACCTCCCTGGCATTCTGTTTTCACATTTGCCCCCAATATTCAAGCTCTTTTTCTTCTTAAATTGGTTTCTTTATTGGCTGATACATTAGGTGTTGAATCCTAAGTCCCGCCCATGGAGGAGCCAAAGACATTACAAAAAAAAAAAAAAAAAAAAAAATGTCCATGAACGAATTAACCAAACATCCTCTTATCCTAGCTCCCAAAATAAATGACCCTGTTGGGCTTTATTCACACTCTTTACCAGGTAGGTCATCATCACTTCAAGTATTTCAAAGCAGAACTAAGGTTCCAGTCCTGGGAAGGGCTGATTCTTTTGGGCATGTTTCTGTGTGCACGGCTTATTCTTTTCAACAACCTCCCCATGAGTATCTGGAATGTGAAGATACTTTTTTCTAAAAGAAACCACTGACCTACATACTTTTACTACCAAAAAAAAAAAAAAAAAAAGTAAAGAAAAAGATTTCTTACAAGGGTCACTGCTGTAGCAAGCAATATAAAGTCTTAGACTTTTTCCTACTTATGTTTCTGTCTGTACTTTGTCCACATGCTTAAGGAGAGTGGTGCAATTGTATGAGTCAGCTAGTGGTCAAGTTAGGTAAATTGAATATATTAACAAAGAAATCAACTGAAGAACAGGCATTAAACTATAAACTCAGTGCTTCAATTATGAGCTCTTTTCTGTCACATAAATTTCTTCAAAAATATCCTTTTTCTTAACCACTTGTACTTTTTCATTTCTAACCCCTTTGTCTTCTCTTAAACTCAGATCACTCCCTTTCCTTTCTCTCATTTCTTTCTTCCCACATTTTCCTTTTTAATCATACAAATTTAAGGGTAATTTAGATCATTGAATCATACTGAAGCTAGGTTATCAGTTAGCAACCCATAGGTAATATTTAGGCCTTAATTTTAACTTATTTTGATTTTTCACTCAAATTTCCTCATGGTGGCATAAGATTTTTTAATAAGGTCAAGAATGAATATAGGGACATAGATATAGCTCAAGGGATTGAGCTCCCGCCTACCACATGGGAGGTCTAGGTTTGGTTCCCAGTGCCTCCTAAAAAAAAGGCCAGCACACAACAAACAGAGCAAATGCAAACAATGAGGGGGTGAGCAGATATAAATTAACTAAATAAATCTTTAAAAATAAAGAATGAATATAGAAAAAGAAATGTGTATATATGTGTGTAACAGAGAGAGAAAGAGATAGATAGGGGGATTGCAGAGAAATGTTATTTTGTATTATTTGGAGACGTTAAAAGTAAAAAAAAAAGCCCAGGGGATATTCTCAAGATCAAAGCTGTGTAATACTTAAGCAGAGTTCAAAGAAAGTACCAAAAGATACTGGAAAACAATTTTTTAAATCATGGAATTATGTAACAGCAATTCTTTTGTTTTTACTAATATTTCTAGTTTCATTTTGATGTGACTAAGAAGTGTTGATTTCCTTAAAGTTACACCCACACACTATACTCAGTTTGTTGCATAAAACGAGGTTTCTAACATGTTAGGAAGAGAATAACAGAGGAGCCATGCTTGTTTCTTACATGTCTTGGCCCCAAAGTGACATGTGCCATTTCTACTCCTAATCCAGTTGTCAGAAGTGGTCATGTAGTCCCACCCTAACTCTAAGAGAGGCTGGGGAATGGAGGAGTATCAACAGCACCTGCCATACCTGAGGTAATTGAAAAAGCAGAGGTCTTGGAATCTAGTAAATCTGTACTCCAACCTGACTCAAACTTGATTGAGGAGACAGTACTTTACCTTTTCCATCAAAAAGCGTGCTCTACTTCTCCATATTCCCAATGACATTTACAATGTTATGGTACCTAGATTTTAAATCACAAGCCTTATATAGATACTTTTTGCTGAATGACATATAAGCCCTTGCTGTATAATTTTTATTTTAGATCAGAGCAATGTTTTTTCTATCCCAATAAATAACATTTCCAAAGATTTAGAAGGAAGCATTAAAAAGAAAGAGGCATTTTATAATTTACTCTGCTCTTTTAAAACATGATTGAATTAAAATATACATACATAAAAACAATAAAAACCCTCCCAATAAATAAAAAGCCCAGGACTCAATAGCTTCACTGGTGAATTTTACCAAACAGTCCAACAAGAATTAAAACCAATCCTACTCAAACTCTTCCAGCCCATTCTATGAAGCTGATATCACCCTAATACCAAAGCCAGATAACTATACCACAAGAAAAGAAAATTATAGACCAATATCCCTTATGAATATAGATGCAAAAAATCTTCAACAAAGTACTATCAAATCAAATCCAATGGTGTATTAAAGCATTATGCACCACAATCAAGTGGGATTTATCCCAGGTATGCAAGGGTGTCAACATAAAAAAATCAACTAATGTAATACATGAAATTAACAGAAAGAAGGAAAAAAAATCCCACAGGATCATCTCAATTGACACAGAAAAGGAAACAGTTAGAGAACTAGTAATAGAAAGAAACTTCCTCAACATAATAAAGAGCATATAGGAAAAACCCACAGCTGACATCATGCTCAAAGGCAAAAGAATTAAAACATTTCCTTTAAGATCAGAAACAAGACAACGATGCCCATGGTCACCAGTGTTATTCAACATTTTAATCAAAGCTCTAGCCAAAATAATTTAAGCAAGAAAAATAAATAAATGGCATCCACATTGGAAAATCAGAAGCAAAACTTTATTTGCAGATGACATGATCCTATATATAAAAAACAGAAAAATCCACAAGAAAGATACTAGAGCTAAAATATGAGTTCAACAAAGTGGCAGAGAATTAGATTAATATGCAAAAATAAGTAGTGTTTCTATACACTACTAATGAAGAGGAAATCAAAGAAAAAAATCCATTGACAATAGCAACTAAAAGTATCAGATATTTAGGAATAAATTTAACCAAGGATGTCAAAGACTTATACATGGGAAACCACAAAACATTGCTAAATGAAACAGAAGAAGAACTAAATAAATTGAAGGACATTCCATGTTCATCAACTGGAAGACTAAATATTGTTAGAATGTCAATTCTACCTAAAGTGATTTACAAATACTGTGGCAGTTTGATATTATTTATGAATTCCAAAAATAGATATTGGATTGTGTTTGTAAACTGGTCTGTTCCTCTGGGAATATAAGATTGTATTAACTTCAGAGGTTTCACTTTTGCTTGACTAAATTAGATTAGGGCTTTGATTGGGCCACGTCAGGAGGATGTTGAGTCCCTGCCCCCTTAGTGGGTGGGGACTCACAGAGAAAACCACAGGGCAGAGGAGGGAGGTTGGAGTTTTGATTCTGGAGCCCTGGGAAGTAAGTACACAGGAGAATAACACAGAGGAATAGAGATGACTCCATAAACACAGCTGACCTTGTGGAGAGAACAGAGCAGCTGAGCCTGGAGGGAAATGAGCCCCAGGAGAGAGATGAGACTTATCCCAGCCTACACCTGATATTGGAAGAAGCTGGGACCACGGAGCCTTAAGAGGAAGAGGGAGGCTGAACGCTTGCAGATGCTGGCAGCCATCTTGCTCCCAACACACGGCAATAGACTTTGGTGAGGGAAGTAACTTACGCTTTACGGCCTGGTAACTGTAAACTT
This sequence comes from Tolypeutes matacus, assembly GCA_026826555.1. Taxonomy (NCBI): domain Eukaryota; kingdom Metazoa; phylum Chordata; class Mammalia; order Cingulata; family Chlamyphoridae; genus Tolypeutes; species Tolypeutes matacus. The sequence continues at coordinate 13,691,399 of JAKSZT010053770.1, forward strand.
CTACCCCAAATAAATACCCTTTATAAAACCCAACAGATTTCTAGTACTTTGCCCCTGCACCCCTTTAGCTAACTAATGCAATCCCCATCAAAATTCCACCAACCTTCTTTGCAAAAATGGCAAAGCCAATCATCAAATTTATATGGAAGGATAAGGGGTCCTGAATAGCCAACACCATCTTGAAAAAGAAGAATGAGGTTGGAAGGATTCATATTTCCAATTTTAAAATTTATTACAAAGCTACTGTAATTGAAACACCATGGTAGTGGAACAAGGACAGAGAGACCCATGAAATTAAATTGAGAGTCCAGTAATCAACCCTTCTATCTATGTCCAATTGATTTTTTACGAATGTGCCAAGTCAACTCAATGGGGGAAAGAAATGTCTCTTCAACAAATGATGCTGAGGAAACTGGATGTTCACATGCAAAAGAATGAAGGTAGACCCCTACCTCACACCATATACAAAAATTATCTCAAAATGCACCAAAGACTCAAATATAAGAACCAACATTATAAAACTCTTAGAAGAAAACATTGGGAAGCATCTTCAGGACCTTATGTTAGACAATGGTTTCTTACACTTTATACCAAAAGCACAAGCAACAAAAGACAAAAATAGTTAAATGGGACTTCACCAAAATTAAAAACTTTTGTGCAAAGGACTTCGCTAGGAAAGTAAAAGACAACCTACAGAATGGGAGAAAATATTTGGAAACCACAGATTCAAAAATGGTTTAATATCCAGAATACATAAAGAAATACTATAGCTCAACAACAGAAAGACAAACAACTCAAATAAAAACAGGCAAAAAACATTGAATAGACATTTCTCCAAAGAAGATATATAAATGGCCAAAAACCACATGAAAAGAGGCTCAACATCATTAACTACCTACTAGAACAGCTATTAATAAAAAAATGGAAAATAATCAGTGTAGGAGAGAATTGGTGAATTAGGAATACTCATTCACTGTTGATGGGAAAGTAAAATGGTGCAGCTGCTATGGAAAGCAGTTTAGCAGTTCCTCAGAAAGTTAGCTATAGAATTACCGTATGACCTGGCAATCCCACTTCTAGTTACATACACAAAAGAATTGAAAGCAGGCACTTGAACAGATATTTTCACACTGTTGTTCATAGTGACATTATTCACAATTGTCAAACTGGAAGCAACCCAAGTGTCCATCAACAGATGAATAGATAAATAAAATGTGATATATACATACAATTGAATTTTATTCAGCCATAAAAAGGAAGGAAGTTCTAATACATGTGTCAATATGGATGAATTTTGAAGACATTATATTGAGTGAAATGTCAGACACAAAAGGTAAAAAACTGGATATCTCACTGACATGAAATAATTAGAATAAATGAACTCATAGAATATAGGTTACCAGGGACCAGTGTGGTATTAGGAAATGGGAAATTAATGCATAATTGGCATGAGCTTCAGTTTGGGGTTATGGAAAAGTTTTGGTGATGGATGGTGGTGATGGTAGCACAACATTGTGATTTTAATACAACTGAATTATATATATTTGAATGTGGTTAAAAGAGAGGAATTTTAAGTTGTATATATGTTAGTAAGAATATAAGTTACAAACAGTAGGACACAAACAGTGAAACTTACTGTGATCTATTGACTATAGTTAATAATTTCATTGATTGTAACAAAGGTACTACACTAATACAAAGTGTGAATAATAAGGAAAACTGTGCATGTTAGGAAGTATGTGGTCATTTGAAGCTGTATGTACCCCAGAAAGACATGTTCTTAAATTTTAACCATTTCTGTGGGTGTAAAAAACTTGTAAGTAAGACCTTTTGATGAGGTTACTTCAGTTAAGGTGTGACCCACCTCAATCAGGATAGGTCTTAGTCCCATTATTGGAATCCTTTATAAGAAAATGAAATTCAGAGAGAGAGAGAGAAAGAAGCTGAAACGGAAGCTGGAAGAGAAGGGAGAGACCAGGAGATGCTGCCATGTGCCTTGTCATGTTGCAGAGGAAGTGCAGATCACTGACAACCAGCCCCAGAATGCCACAGTCTTCAGGGAAAAAGCATTGCCTTGATGATTCCTTGGTTTGGACATTTATCTGGTTTCAAAACTGTGAGCAAATAAATTCCCATCGTTTAAGATGAACCATTTCATTTATTTGCATGAGCAGTATAAGAAGCTATAATGGTGAATATGGGAACTCTGTATTTACTGCATGATTTTTCTGTAAATCTACAACTTCTCTAATGAAAAAATGAAAAGAAATAAATTGACATTAAAGATCCTGATTGAAGTAAAATATACATATAGAAAAGTGTACATAAGTGTGCAGCTCAATGATTTTCACAAACTGACCACCTCTGTGTATCCAACCCTTAGATCAAGAAATAAAACATAACCTCATAAAAGACTGAAAGCTTTCCTACTGAGATTAGGAACAAGGCAAGGATGCACACTGTCACCACTGTTATTCAATATTGTGCTAAAAGTTCTAGCTAGAGCAATTAGGCTAGATAAAGAAATAAAAGGCACCCCAAATAGGAAAGAAAGGAGTAAAATATTACGATTCACTGATGATGTGATCCTATATCTAGAAATCCTGAAAAATCAACAACAAAGCTACTAGAACTAATAGATGAGTTCATCAAAGTGGCAGTATACAAGATTAATACACAAAAATCAATAGCGTTTCTATACATTACTGTAGAGCAATCTTAAGAGGAAATCAGAAAAAAATTCTATTTATAATAGCTACTAAAAGAATCAAATATTTAGGAATAAACTTAACCAAGGACATAAAGGACCTGTATTCAGAAAACTACAAAACATTGCTAAAAGAAACTGAACAAGACTTAAATAAATAGAAGAACATTCCATGTTTCTGGATTGGAAGACTAAATATCATTAAGATGTCAGTTCTACCCAAACTGATTTACAGATTCAAAACAATCCCAATAAATATCTCAACAGCCCTTTTCGCAGAAATGGAAGAGCCAATTATCAAATTTATTTGGAAGGGTAAGGGCACCAAATAGCCAAAAATGTCTTTAAAAAGAAGATCAAAGTTGGAGGACTCTCACTTCCTGACTTTAAAGCATATTACTTTGCTACAGTGGTTAAAAACAGCATGGTATTGGCATAAAGACAGACAGATTGAACAATGTAACTGAATTGAGAACTCAGAAATAGAACTTCCCATCTACAGTCAAGTGACTTTTGACAAGGCTGTCAAGCCCTCCCAGCTGGGCCAGAACAGTCAATTCAATAAATGGGGCTGGGAGAACTGGATAGCCATATCCAAAAGAAAGAAAGAGGACCCCTATCTCACACCCTATACAAAAATTAACTCAAGGGAAGCAGATGTGGCTCAAGTGGTTGGGCTCCCATCTACCATATGGGAGGCCCTGGGTTCAGTCCCGGGGCCTCCTGGTGAGGGCAAGATGGCCCACGTCCACGGAGGGCTGATGCAGCAAGATGATGCAACCAAGAGAGACACAGAGGAAACACGCAGCGAATGGACACAGAAAGCAGACAGCAAGTACAAGTGGAGGGGGTGGGAGGGGAATAAATAAATTAAGAAAAAAATTAACTCAAAATGGATCAAGGACCTAAATATAAAAGCAATAAACATAAAATTCCTGGAAGAAAATGTCAGAAAACATCTTCATGATCTTGTGGTGTGCAGTAGTTTCTTTACTCTTATACACAAAGCATGAGCCACAAAAGAAAAAAGAGATAAATGGGACCTCCTCAAAATTAAACACTTTTGCATCTCAAAGGACTTAATCAAAAGGGCGAAAAGGCAGCCAACACAATGGGAGAAAATATTTGGAAATCACTTATCTGATAAGGGTTTACAACCATGATAAACAAAGAGATCATACAACTTAGCAATAAAAAGACAAACTACCCATTTTAAAGATGGGCAAAAAACTTGAAACGACATTTGTCCAGGGGAAGTGGATGTGGCTCAAGTGATTGGACTCCCGTTTACCATATGGGAAGCCCTGGGTTCGATTCCCAGGGCCTCCTGGTGAAGGCAAGCCGGCCCGTGCCGAGCAGTAGCTGACGACCCACGTGGCGCAGTGAGCTGAGGGCCTGAGCAATGCAGTGAGGTGGCCCAGCAAGATGACGCAACAAAGGGAGACAAGCAGACACAGAAAAATACACAGCAAATGGACACAGTGAGCACAAGCAGCAAAGAGGGGATAAATAAATTAATAGAATAAATCTTAAAAAAAAAAAAGAAAGAAAGAAAAGACATTTGCCCAAAGAAGAAACAAATGGTGAAAAAACACATGGAAAAATGTTCAACATCACTGCCTATTAGGGAAATGCAAATCAAAGTTACAATGAGATATCATTTCACACCTATTAGAATGGCCACTAGTAAAAAGCTGGAAAACTACAAGGGTTGGAGAGGATGTGGAGAGATAGGAACGTTTATTCACTGTTGGTGGGAATATAGAACATCACAACAACTATGGAGGACTGTTTGGCATTTCCTAAGGAAGTTGAATATTGTCTTGCCATATTACCCGGCAATGTCATTACTAGGTATATACCCAGAAGAACTGAGAGCAGTGACACAAACAGACATCTGCACACCAATGTTTATAGCGACATTATTCACGATTGCCAAAAGATGGAAACAACCCTGGTGTCCATCAACTGATGAATAGATAAACAAATTGTGGTGTGTACACACATTATGGGATATTATGCAGCAGTAAGAACAAATGAAGTCATGAAGCATATGGCAACATGGATGAATCTGGGGGACATTATGTTGAGTGAAGCAAGCCAGACACAAAAGGACAAATATTGTATGAGTGCTCTATTGTGCTCTATTATGAACTAAATATATTGTGTAAACTCATGGAGTTAAAAATTAGAATATAGTTCGTCAGAAAATAGAATGAAGGTAGAGAATGGAAAGTGGAGAGTTTATCAATACAGAACTGGTGAAAACATTTTTTGTAAATCTTTGGAAATGAGTAGAAATGGTGAAAGCACATAATCGTGTTTGTAACTAGGAGAACCATTATATGGGTATGACAGTGGGTTGATAGGCAAAGTCTAAGTTCATGTATATTACTAGAAGGAAAACTAAAAAATGTAACATGGGATGGTATAACTTAGTGAAACCTCATTTGAAATACAAATATGGGTGATACTGCATATATGACTTTTTACAAAATAGAAATTCAAATAAACTAGAGAGATGGAAACAGAATAGCAGCTATGAATGGCAGGGGAAGCATAGAGAGATTAAAAAGTGAGGAGTTTTTGTTTGGTTGTGGTTTTTTGTTTATTATTATTATTATTGGAATAATGAAAATGCTCTAATAATAATTGAAGTGATTAATGCACAACTATGTGATTATACCAAATACCATTGATTGTACACTTTGGATGGATTTATGCTTTATTAATATGTATCAATAAAATTGATTCGTTAAAAAAAAGTTTTACTGAGGTACATTGAGTTCAGGAACAAGACTGTAATTTTCTGAATGACAAAGAAGCATTTTCAACTACTACTATATAACCCTGAATGGTTTTGGAAATTAGCTCTTCCTGCAGACTTGATAATGTTTCTTAATTAATTCAACCTAATATTACAAGACAAATCAGCACTCAAATGTGAATTATACTGCAATGAAATAATTTTGATTAAAACTAATACCGTTGGTTGTATACTTTGGATGGATTTATCCTTTTTAATATGTATCAATAAAATTGATTTGTTAACAAAAAATATAACCTCAACGCAGGACCCCCTTCTAGTCAGTAACCCCCTAAGGGTCACTGCTGTCCAGCTTTCCCACACCTTGGGTAAGTTCAAATTTCATATGAATGGAATCATGCAGTATGTATGCTTTGTGTCAGGGTTCTTCCACACAGCATTACACTGTGTTTTAAGTGTTATGTTATGCTGTTAGGTTGTTTGCTCTTCTTACTATGGAATTCCATTGGTGAATTTAAAATCACACCTAGTGTCACTGTGGGCCACCTTCCTCAGAATCATGGGGATTGGTTTCCTAATCTAGATCCCAGGCATACTAAATTAAATGTTCTGGGTGGTGAACCCCCAAATTTGTAATATTAGTACCAGGTCACTTTTATTTCCTAATGATAAGCCAATCCACATTATATAGACAGAAAAAGCAGTTCCTGCTGGAATGATCATGAGGGACTGTGATCCCTCTAGTCCCTTGCAGTGGAAACCTCTGCACTATCTGCAAATGACTTCCAGAACTGGCCAAAATTGCAAAAAGAAGTAAGGAAGAATAAGAAGTAATTTTATGGTTTGATCCACACTGCCTGCTTTAACCCCGTTTTCTGGTGGGAAACTTGGGTAGAGCTACAGCTGGGGTTTGCTATGCTGTTGACCATATGGTAAATAAAGAAACAAGTGTGGAAATGATAACACCTTTGACCTTGAGCAATCATGGCCAAAATTTAGTATCATTCTGGGAGCTTCTCTGCAAGTTGGAACTCTTTCAAACCAGTTTCTCTTTCTTTTAATTCTCTATGTCCAAACAGTTCAGAAATAAAACAGATTCATAAATATGCATACTCCCTGCCTTATTTAGAAGATCTTTTTAACGTCTAACTGAAAAGCAGGCATGGAAATAGAAGTTGTACTCGCTGAGAATTATACCTACAGTAATTTGTTATGCAATCTGTATTTCCAAACCATACACATGTGAACTTATACCTTTTTTCCTTTCAACTTTTTCATATTTAAGAGGGACCCCCCCAAAAGTTCTCATTTTGTCTAGCTCATATGAAATATCATGTTTATACTATAGTTCATATCATTTTTTTCTTAGAAAAGATATACATTTTTAAATAAAATTGTTTCAATATGTCCAATACTGATTAAAGTTTAGAAACACTTTTATTTATTTATTTATTTATTTTTTATTGTGGGTAAAAATCAAAATTTTCACAATACATACCACTATTTGTAAAATGATATATAAATATATATGCATATATGTGAATTTGCTTACAAAAATGTTATTTATATATATATATATAAATATATTTTAAGAGGTGCTTAGATTACCGAAAATATTACACAGAACCCCCTGGGATTCCCATGTTGCCCACCTCCCACACCTCCCACCACATCCCACACAAACATCTCCCACAAGTGTGCCCCACCACCTTCAATGGACTTACACATCCTGGGGCCTTGCCACCAACCATAGGCCACAGTTCACATCATAGACCACACTCTCTCCCACACAGTTCTGAGTGGTGTGGGCTGATTTAAAATGGCCTACATCCGTTGCCACAACGGAACTCAGGACAATCTCCAAATCCCAAAGAAGCCCCTATATTTCAACTACTCGTCCCCTCCCTGCTCCAAAAGTGTCAAGTGGCCACTGGCTCCACCTCATTGTTATAATTTCTTCCATTGCTAGAATTACCATATGTGTACAACAGAATACCATCAAGTCCACTCTAGCCCATAGTTCTTCCCCCAATCCTGAGGGGACTGGGATGGTGATGTCCACTCCACCTCCAAGTGAGAGAGGGCTTATATCCCATGGATATGGTGGGTGGGATGATCCTTCCTGCAGATGCAGGCCCTCTCCATTCCCTGGGATGGCCATTGCCCATCGTTGTCTCCTCGCCAGGTGACTTGGATGAGTCCATTGAGCTGTAGGGTAGGAGTTGCTGCTCCAACGAGATTCCACACACACCTGGCACATAGGTAGGCCAGAGGCTCCAGTCTCTGGAAGTATACCTAAAAACTTCAGCATCACATATAGGTTTGAATAGAAGGGACTGATGAACCATGTGCAGGGAGGACTTATTTGAGTTCAATTCTGTCACTCTCAGGAGCACAGATTCCAAAATAGAGTCCACTGATAAGGCATCAGTCTCTGGGGCAATCCCCCCTTATATAGGACCTGGTGTCTCCAGAGCTCTCAGGGGTCCCTCTGTGTGGGGTGGTAGGTACTTAGATGTTCTATGAGCTCCTACTGAGGTGTGCGTAAGAGTTACCTCTGGGATTACCTCCCGACTCTCTTTGAAGTCTCTTAGCCACTTGAACTCATTTGTCTTTACCTTTTCCCCCTTTTATTCAAGGTCTTTTTCCAGTTGTGTTGCTAGTTGGCACTTGGTATTAATCCCTCATTGCCAGGGAGGCTCATCCCCGGGAGTCATGTCCCACGTTGGGGGGAAGGTAATGCAATCATATCCTGAATTTGGCTTAGAGAGAGGCCACATTTGAGCAACAAGGAGGCTCTCAGGTGGCAACCCTTAGGCACCCACAACTGTAGGCTAAGTCTCAGTTACAAGAGCAAAGACTCATAGGGGTAGTCATCAATAAAAAGAACACATCAGTGGGTCATCCTCTTTTGACAGACACTGTCCCTGCACTCAGAGGACTATTGCTGCTCCCTTGGAGACTGTGGCAGAGCTCTCCAGGCTAGGAATTCAGATTCCCTCATTTATTGTGTGATTGTCCACCCATCGTGACCATGCCCCATCTTTTGATCTTTAGAACGATTTTGTATATCTTCATGTATATTCGGATGAACTAATTCCCATGAATCCCCCCCCCAGACACCCCCCACCAATAATCCCCTGCAGTACCCATTGTAACCCTTCTGTGATCCAAATCCTCCATGAACATGTAGTTCATAAAATAATCAAATACACTTACTAGGAAAAAGAAACAACTACGATAAGCTTACATGCAAGAGACAAACATAAGGAAACTCAGGGAAAAAAAAAAAAAAGAGAAGGGAAAAAAAACAAGAAACAAACAAACAAACAAATAATCAAACAAACAAAAAAAACCAAAACAAAACACATTTAGCGGATTGGGACATTCAAAAAATGGGCAAAAAAGCAATGGAAATGCCTTTAAAACACTTTTGACACTTGTAATTATAATTTTTCTCCCAGTGCAATGTAATCCATATTGCTGGATATTGGTCATACTGAATGGACAATATTTGAATTGATACATTATCAGACATATTTTTAGTCAGGGAAAACCAAATTCCATCTTTTGCATGATTCATGGGATTCTATTTGGAGTTTGATTTTCAGTTCAACATATATTTATTAAGAATTTAACATAACCTGAATCCTTCTTTTCCATTATCATCTGAAACTCTTTTCAGATTTTCAAACATTTTCTAGGAGTCAAGTCTCATTTTATTCAGTAGCCCTGGTGTAGTAGTTTGGTATTGTTTATGAATTCCAAAAAGAGATATTGGATTATGTCTGTAAACAGGTCTGTTCCTCTGGGAGTATTAGATTGTGTTAAATTCAGAGGTTTCACTTTTACTTGATTAAATTATGATTAGGACTTTGATTGGGCCACTTCAGCAGGATGCTGAGTCCCTGCCCCCTTGGGGACTCAAAACACACAGAGAGTGGAGTTTTGATACTGAAGCCCCAGGAACTAAATACACAGGAAAAGTACACAGAGGAATAGAGATGGCTCTATAGACATGGAAGAGGCCCCAGGAAGAGAGATGAGCCTGACAGTTTACAGCTGGCCTTGTGGAGAGAACAGAGCAGCTGCATCTAAAGAGAAACAAGCCCTGGGAGAGAAATGAGACTTATCACAGCCTACAGGTGGTATTGGAAGAGGTTGGGACCACAGAGCCTTGAGAGGAAGAGGAAGCCCAAATCCTTGCAGATGTCAGCAGCCATCTTGCTCCAACACGTTGCAACAGACTTTGGTGAGGGAAGTACATGCCTTATGGCCTGGTAACTGTCAGCTTCTACCCCAAATAAATACCCTTTATAAAAGCCAATAGATTTCTGGTATTTTGCATCAGCACCGCTTTGGCTGACTAAAACACCTGGCTATATGGCTGCCCCTGTTCAGGGCACTACCTATGCCATGTCCTTCCCTTCACCTTGCTAGCAATTGCCCCTGTCGGGGATAGTCTATCTTGAATAACCACAGTCCAGTGACCAGGGTGGAAGAGTCCCATCATATTCACTTATTTCTACTACATGCAAGTGTTTGGATAAAGAAATTTATTGGGAACTGAATTATTTATTGTAAGCAATAGAAACTAATCTGGATGATTGAGCAAAAAGCTGCTGATTAAAAGGATGTTGAATAATTCACAAGATTGCTGGGAGGGCTAAAGAATCAGACTTGAGGTCTGGAGCATCCAGAAACAATGCTTTATACCATACCAAAGAAGGAAAATACAATTGCAGCTACCTTGTGAATGTTAGAGAAACCCAGGTGGTGACTCCATGGATTCAGTTGCTACATCATTCAACTCACCTTGCAGCTAATGTCCCCTTGAAGGCCCTCCTGCTGCTACCTTCTGTGGCAAAATGGATTTCATAGGGGTCCTCTGTGGAGTGAGTTGCTGAACACAGGCTCAGGCACAATAAAGACTCCAAGAAAATGACTTCTTTATTACTTACAAAGCACAAAGGGTCCAAGAGAGCAGGGGGAAAGATCCCTACCAGGGCCAGTTCCCCAAGGAGGCCAGCTGCTCAGGTCAGGGTTAGTGGATGGCAGCTCCATGCCTTCCTTAGCACTGGAGATGAGGGACCAAGTGTGGCTGATCCCCCAGGGAGACAAACTGCTTGGCAGCTCCATATACCCCATTTTACATCAGAGATGAGGGACACCTGCACTGATCTAGGGATAGGCGTTTATACACTCCAGGAGTAGGGGGCTCTGCCAGTAAGCAAACTTTGTGCCCTGGCAAGCAGCTGGGGCTGGTTAAGATTTCATATCTCCTACCTGCTGCCTGTGGTCTCTTTCAAATTAGAAACAACAAATACCTCCACACGAACAAACAAGTGGAGTGGAAACATGACAAACACCTGCATGCAAACAAGCAAGGGGGGAAAGGAGGTGGGTAGGCAGCGCCTATGAGAAGGCTGCTAAATGTGCCCATTGACTTCCCCAGCAGCCTGCTCTCAAGGCGTTCTTTTCTGAATGGAAGTGTTGTGTGATAAGAGTAATTGGTGGAGGCTGTTTGCTGGGTTCTATGCTGGGGAAAAAGGACACAGGGAATTTCTCCAAAATTGCAACAGTGTTTAGAGGCGCTTGCAGTCAGAAGTCATAAACTATAGGGACTTTAGAATAAGTCTCCTTTGACAATAGAACTATCACATTTTTTAAGTAAACATTAACATTGTAGTAGGTTTGGATCTGGGTTTTTTTGTTTATTTTATTTTTGGATTTGTTTTTGATGACCAATCTCTATTGGCCTTCGTGCCAACTTTTCTGAACATTGCCTCATAGTTTCTCTCTTCTAAAATCATACTGATAAAAATAACTGGACATGTAAAAGAGATTTGGAGAAATATTTTATTTGGTACAGAGAGATCATGCCGACCACCCAAGAGGTGATTTCCAGAACATACAGTTATCGAGTTATTGGGTATGGATTTAAAGTGTTATTAATTTTCTTATAATAGCTGCTGCTTAAGTTTCCTCTATTCTGTCGAAACTGGGCTGCACATCCTCGAAGCATTTGGTAAGTCGGGTATACACTGAACGTTCCTATAAATTGCATAAAGCAGAATTATCCTGTCCAGTGGAGTTTAAATTGAGCCTTGGGGTGATGTTTTACAACTTACTTGGTAAGCCACAACTGTCACTGCCATGGCTATTCCTAACCTAAGATTATAATGTCATGGAACTGGAATAAGATTTTCCCTTGCTGGTCTATCCTCATAATTGTTGAGGTTTACAAAGAAAATATGAAAATAGGCTGTTTGATAATTTAAAATTAGTAATTGGCTAGTTTTTGGAATTCTTGAGCTACAGTGGTGGGCTTACAGATTACACAGTTCTTGGGCAAAGAGGGAAAGAGGAGAGGCGATTCCCTTCTTCTAGACCAGCATGCATAACGCCAAATAGAACATGCACAGAGACAGAGTGGTGACCACACTCGCTTTGATATCCTGAGGTGATGACAAAGGGACAGCGGCCATAGCAGCAGAACAGAGGGCATCGTTTCTGGAACTGCCAGTATATGAACAGGACTGTGGTGTCCTCTGGTCCCAGGAAATACTGTCTGAATTGTAGCTGAGAATAACTAGGACTGTCCCTTTGAATGTAAGTAAGCACCCTTGTGTCTTCTTGATGATACCACAAAGGGTCCCTGGAGGAAGTGGAGACTATGTTAATCTAGGTATGCAGGGTTAGTTTTACTTTGGCAGACTAAGGTGGTTATACTGCCACAAGCTCTAAAAACTATCATTTCTCAGTTTTATAGATGGTAAAACAAGGCAGGGAGAGGTTTAGCATCTTGCCCAAGGTCATAGATAATAAGGGGCAGAGGCAGAATGCAAACCCAGGTTTGCAGAATGCAAACACATTCTAGACACTCTGTTTGATATGACTTGGTTTGTATTTAAATCAAGTACAGAAAATGGAAGGATTGCTCTGCTTTTACTCAAATAATTATTCCAAGAAACAGAAATAAATTATACTTGAGGCATTTATATGTTAGAGTGAGTTGGTGCCACAGGATGAGCAGGAGGGTATTACAGACATTTTATAACAGGGAGGAATCATGCAAGAGTATCTTGAATTCATTGTTGGAAAAGTTGAAATTGCCTTATGTAAACAAGGTTGAAATAATATTTATTTCAGAAAAATATTTTGAGTCTGTCCGTTTTCATGCCCTGAGGTTTGGAAAACCTGGCATTTGCTTAGCCCAGCTAGTAGAGACTATTTTAGTGGAGTGTCCTCCATTTTCTAATGAAATTAGAGTTTTAGGTTAAAGGGAAGGCTTATTAAAACAAGTGTTACTTTCACTGCAAGGCTGTTGAACTTAAATTGATATCTGAACTGACTACTGGAGCACAAGCCCTGTAGATAATGAAGTTTAGGAAATTTGAATATGTGACTGGTATTTTTGAGGGATCTTAACCCCTCAACTAATATATTATCATTTTCAATTAATTTTTGAGAACATATATGAAATTCTCTTTGATGCCATTAATCTAGGAAGTCAGGTGGTGGCCATTGATCCATAATATTCACTGAGAATCAATTATTTAATATAATGTGTCAGAAATTTTTCTTCTAAACTTCATCATAAGTCATTTGTGTTAAGTATCCCTTGTAGGAGACTCTAGATCATCAAAAAAGATGTTAACACCTCAAATATTATACTAAAGATTAAAGATTAAGTCCAAGCCAATGTTCTAAGTTGACTGTGGCTCAACATACATCATTCTAATAAAGAGAAAAATGGTCTGTTAATTGAGTAAACCAGTAGGTTGAGAATATCTTATATAAAAATGTCTTCAAAATCTCAGATTCCAGTACCTCCTTTTTCCAGAATTCCAGTCCTACTTATTCAGTGTCTTACCAGGCATGTCCTCTTGGATATGCCATTGTCATTTTAAAGAAACATGCCTTAAACAGAACTCACTATCTTCCTCCATCAAACCTGCTCCTCCCTAGCCTGTACTCCGTTTTTTCTCCTGTCACCAAAGTAAAAAAACTGCAGAATCACCACTGACTTGTATTTTGCACCTGTTGGATTTGGTTTTTAAGATACATTCTTGTTAGTGGAATTGCTGGGTTATTTTTGTTAACTTTTTATTTTTAAAATAGCTTCAAACTTACAGAAAAGTTGTGAAAAATGTACTAAGATTTTCTGTATGACTTTTATTGAGATTCACCAATTTTTAACATTTTCCCACATTTGCTTTATCATGCATTCTTTCTCTTTCTTTGTGTGTGTGTGTGAGAGTATATGTGTTGTGTCTATGTGTATGTGTGTGTATATAAATTTTTTTCTGGAACAGTTGAGAATTATAAACCTCATGCTCCTTTCCTCCTAAATATTTCAGTGTTATTGTATAAGAATAATAACACTCCATCACATAGAGTATGTAAATTTTCAGAATCATAAAAAATAACAATACTATAATATTTTTTTGCTGGTGCAAGATGCAATTAAGAATCACACTCTACACTTAATTTTAATATCTCTTTAGTCTTCCTTTATTTGGGATGGTTTTTCAGCCTTTCTTTTTCTTTAACGAAATTGATATTTTTGAAGAATACAGGCCATTGATTTTGTGGAATTTCTGTCAATTTGGATTTGTCTGATGTTTGTTCAAGATTAGTTTCAGCTTATGCATTGTTGTCAGAAATATAACATAAGTGATGCTGTGTCCTCAGTGTTTCATATCAGGAAGCACATGATGTCAGTTTGTCCCATTATTGATGATATTACCTTCAATCACTTGGTTAAGTCATTATTTACTTTGTCCTTTTTCACTCTACCCCTCATGTTCAATTGTCCGTTAGTGCTGTCAATTCTCCAGAAAATTTCCCCAATACAGACTTTCTCCTTAATTCCTATGTCCTTTGCTTAAATTATTGAGTTAGGTTCCTAAATCATTTTCCAATACTGCATATGTCACTTCCAACTCCTCTTCTGCAGTCTTGCCAGAAATGCAAATTTCTGAAATGCAAATTTTGCCATGAATCTCCCAGATCTTTAAACAACTAAGATCTTCCATCTAACTTAATTGCTTATGGCAGCATTTCCATTTACCTTGTGTATTAGTCAGCCAAAGGGGTGCCAATGTGAAATGCCAAAAACGGGTTGGTCTTTATAAAGGGTATTTATTTGGGGTAGAAGTCCACAGATACCAGGCCATAAAGCGTTAAGTTTCTTCTCTCACCACAGTCCATTGCCACGTGTTAGAGAAAGACAGCTGCTGGAGTTTGCCAGGGTTCAGGCTTCTGGGGTTCCTCTCTTCCGGGGGCTGCGTTTCTCTCCGGGCTTAGCTCCTGTTTCCTCCACAAGGTCAGCTGTAGATGATCAGGCGAACGGCTTGCTTCTCTTCTCCTGGGGCCTTCTTTCCAACATCAAACTGCTTCTCAAAAGACTGCTTCTCAAAACTGTTCTTGCCATGCCTTTTATATTTGATTCCCCACCCACCAAGGGGTGGGGCTTAACACCCTAATCATAACCTAATCATGCCCAGATTAACAGATCAGTTTACAAGCATGATCCAATTATATTTTTGGAATTCATAATTACATCAAATTCCCCAATGGTTATACCTTGTATGGAACACTTTTTCTGCAAAATGTCCTGTGCCAAAAGTGTTCTTTGTTGAAAGAAGTGTGGGAAATTCTATTATTAACATGTCTTGTAAAGTCACCATGTATATTAGCATGTTGAAGACTGAAAAGTTCTGCAGAAAAGAAATCCAGCATTTCCCAAACTTACTTGAACATAGAAAGCTTTTGATCTCCATACTTCAGTAACCCAAGAACTAGTTATCTACTGAGTTAATATTTTATAAAACACCTTTGGAAAAATGCTACCACATGGTCTACACTCCTTAGCAAGCCGTACAAGGATATTCACACCTTGCCTCTCCACCGGCCCAAAGTCATTAGTATTCCCTCCCAATATTCCCCCTCTTTCATCAAGCAAATCTATTGCTAGTCCCTGATTGTACCTGATAATGCCTTATTTTCACTGCACAAACCATGCCTTCATCTGGAATGCCTGTTACTCCTCCACCTCCTACCTCCTTCTCCTCCTAGGTCACATACACTCTTGCTAAGGACCTACTTCCAATGTTGCCTTCCTCCCAGAGATCTGCTCTGCTCTTGTCCTCTCTACTCCCTTTGTGCATCCTCTGTTGCAGGCTTACCACTCTGTATGATGAGTACTTGTTTGCATGTCTGCTTCTCTCCTTACATGTGAACTTGTTGAGCTCATAGGCTTCTGGTATACCTTGTAATTGTCACAGTGTTTAATACATAGTAAGCTCTAAAGGAATGTTGAATAAATGAATGAACACAGGCTCAATGATTTTTTATAGTGTTGAGACTATCATTTGGTGAATTTGCTTTAACATGTGACCATATCATGTAACTGATGCTGAAGAGACTTGTGTACAAAGTTGAAATGATGATCAAAAACAGATTATTTCAGATTCCTTCCCCTTCTCTCATATTACCCACCTATATTTGGAAATATGTATTTCAAGTAATATGGGCTAAATAACTTGACTCTTTTCTTTGAATATTAGTCCAGATTGGACTTATTTTCTTTTCAATTACTTTAAAGACTTATGAATTAAGTAAGTATGATTATTTTATTGACTAGTCACCAGAGAAAACTCTGTGGCATATGTGCATTCTATATTTCTGAAATATGATTTATGCTCTATAATTTGGGTGCAATTTGGGAGCTTGGTGTATTTAATTTTTAGGAAAAATTCTAAGCCTATAGCCAAAATTTCCAATTTTTCTCTGCATTTCCAAAGTCCTCACCAGTCTATTTTTACTTCAGATACTTGAGTGTTTTATGAAATCAAAGGAGAAGGAGAAGAAAGATTTGTTAACACAGTGTATCTATTTTCTTGAAATGAAATTTAATACTTGATAGCTAAGCTTAATTCATTTTGCCAGATAAGTGCATATTACTGATAAGTAAATCCATTTTCTTCAACTTGCTGTAAATAGGTGAAGATACATGGTGGGAAACAGCATTCTCGTGGCTATTTTATCACTTTTATAAACACATATTATCTTGTAACATTCTTTAGTCTTCTTGTCGTTAAAGTTGTAATCTGTAAGATGTTTACACTGTTCAACAGAACTGATGAAAGCCTTGGTGTATGGCAACTGAGTATTCTCAACTGCACATCTTTTCCCTTCAGCTCACAAAATGACAGCCTACATTTATTACTTGAAAACAGGAAAGCTGGGTCATTTAAAAGGGTCAAGATATGGATCCTTCCTTAATCAGACACCTCAGAGCATGAATGTGTGGAACTTGGTTCCTGTCCTTTGGAAGATAATCTTATGGGAGTATACTTTTTCATAGCAGAAGAAACACTGTGATTTCTTTCCATATTGCACTCCAGTTCTTTTGAGAATGTGCTGGAAGTCAAATGTTGAACTCTAGGTTCCTGTCTTCTACTTCAAATGCTTTCCCTAGGGATTATGGCACAAGCGTAGGGTATAGCACTCAGCCTCCCTACACTTCCCTGTGATTCATAAAGAAACCCCTTTTACTGGCTGCCAACAAATCAAGAGCTTGGGAGACCAGGGTTTGAAAGAGATGGATTCAGTGTGAGCTCAGGTGTGCCAGAACGCAGTGTGAATTCCAGGTTGGAGAAAGTGTACAATTCACAATTGCAAGGCAAAGTGGATCCCCTGATGCCAAATAACAGGTCAAGGAGGCAGTAATTGAGGTAAAAAAATGAGGCCTCTCCATCTCTCTAATACGTTATCAAAACTGAGAAGACAATGGTAAAATTTCCAAATTCTCTTATTCATTAACATGCAAGCTACTGGTGTTATACTTAAATAGCTCTGCAGCTACATAGTACTGATCCATCCTAAAATCAAAGCTAAACTTGTAATGATGAAGTATGTGCTTGCTTGAATCGCCGTTACCATATAAGGAAACTTTGAATTCCTCACGGTAACCTTTTATTGCCATTTTTAAGTTTCCCAAGCACTGCCAAACGTCTTGAACTTTGTGGAATGGTTATAAACTTTATAAATATAAACCTTTGATTCCACTTTAAAATTCTGTTAAGGAATGCCAAAATTATATTAATAAAGCATATATTTGAAAATCAAAGACGTGGAATACCATTTAGATTACTTCAACCCTAGAAATGATTTGTTGATATCATTGGGAAATTGATAAATTGGGCATTGCAACAGCTGTGCTGGTTTTCAGAAAGAAGATTATACAATCCCAAAACAATGTTTGGGCTGCAAAGCTGGCCTGAACTTCTGGGTTGTTTGTAGATGCCTTGGATCTTTAGAAAGCTACCTCTTTAAAACCTCCCAAACATTTGTTAGAAACACTTCATAATGTAAGTGTGTTTCCCTTGGCACCTCAGCAGGGCAGCTCTTGTCTTCAGCTCAGAATATTAAGGATTTTTTTGAGAAACAGAAAGGGTTTTGTCTAGCAGACTGACACACTGCTGCTGTCGGCATGGTCCAGAATCCATGCCACTTGGAGCAACTCCTTCAGGAGAGAACTTTCTCTTGAGGAGTTAAAGCTTTGTGGGAGATGCAAAGGTGTGCAGAAGAAATTTCTGTGGAAGTTCAAGTAAGCAAAAGAAAACTTTTTGTGTGGACCTGACATAGTGACCTGACATCATTTATATGTAAGGAGAGAAGACATATACCCAGCATGGCAGTATGGGGTGGCAAATAAAAATTCAGGCTTTGGGGCCAGATTGCCAGGGTGTAAATTCCAGTGCTTCTGCTTCCTAACTTTGTGACTTTGGCCAAATTACATAATCCCCTCTCCTCAGTTTCCATATCTATAAAATGATATAATAAAATTACCAACCTCAAAGGTTGGTTGAGTTTATATGTACAACACATTTAGAACAGTGATTGGCACTACTGTTCAAAAGAACATTGAAGAGTTTTCAGAAGAGAGGGGGTAACTAAGGATGAGCTGCTCTCAGGTGTTAACTCATACACACACACACACACACACAGACACACACACATATATGGGGTTTTTGGTAAATTCTAATTAAGAACTCTGAAAAGCACTCATTCTATCATTGTCCCCAAAGATATTTATGGTGGAGATAAGTAATGAAAATCCGTATATTTAGTTTCTAGGTAAATTCCTGTGTTTATTTTATAGATAAAGCAAAAATCATTTGCAACAGCCTTACTATGGAGAATCCTACTGGGGCTTCCAAAGCCTCCCTCTGGGATGCGACTCCCTAGAGGCAGAGGATTTGCCTGCAGTGCTTGCTTTGGTTTATGCCATCCATAGGAGTGGGCAGAGGGGAATGCTTAATAATTATTAAGTGGTAACGATGACTTCACAATCAGGCCTTGCAGTTATCTCACAAATTTTGCAAAATGGCAAAGGATATTTCCTAATATTGGAAAATTCTGGTGCAGTGTCATTTGATGGAAAATCAATTCAGAATTCAAGTACTATATGTTGTTGTGGTCCTAAGCAGGATTGCCAACTCTTACATATTCACTTTTTTTTTTTTTTTTTTTAAGATTTATTTATTTCTCCCCCCACCCCATCCCCTTGTTGTTTTGCACTTGCTGTCTGCTCTCTGTGTGTTCTTCTGTGTCTGCTTGTCTTCTCTTTAGGCAGCACTGGGAACTGATCCTGGGACCTTCCAGAATGGAGAGAGGTGCTCAATCTCTTGCACCACCTCAGCTCCCTGGTCTGCTGTGTCTCTTATTGTCTCTCTGTGTTTTTTTGTTGAGTCATCTTGCTGCACCAGCACTCCTGTGCAGGCCAGCTCGCCACATGGGCCAGCTTGCCTTTCATCAGGAGGGCCCAGGAATCTAAACTTGGACCCCCTATATGGTAGACAGGAGCCCGATGGCTTGAGCCACATCTGCTTCCCCATATTCCCTCTTACATATGCTTAAATACTTTGAAGCTATGAGTTCTAAGTTAAATAAACTATAATTAAGGTAAAGTAATTCATTTTTAAATTTGAGATTTTTAGGAAATCAGGTAAATCACTGATTTTGAATTGTATCACACATCATTTTTCTTTAGTAAATAAGTATTGACAAACTTCAGGGCTAATCTCTAGATTTTACCTCTCGTTTTCCATCTATCACAATGGATTACAGTACTTTGTTTAAATATATGTCTCTTTTATGAGATTTTTAACTTCTTGAGGGAAAATGTTATACTGTATATAATTTTATATCAACAGCAATTGGGAGCTTGTGGCTGATTAATAAATCCCACCTCCACCCCACCCCAATCTGCCCTAAACAAATGACTTTCGAGTCATAGGTTTTAGAGAATAAACAAAGCCCTGTATTCTAAGTTCTTTCTCACTGAATCTTTAGCAACACTGAGGATGCTTTTCTTTTTTGCAGTTGGAGAGCTGTGGATTCCATTATCCAGGTTAGGAAGTCAAGAGCTCAAGGCTCTCCATGGCAATATAGGGCTCCTGCTTGCTCCAGGACCAGGAGCCTAACTCCTGGAATGTACTTTCCTGAAAATAGTGCTCAGTAAGTTTTCTGAATATCGATTGTTATAAATGTTCCTGATGCTTATGAACTCTATAAATATTTTATAGATATAAGTTTATTAAGAGTGCACATCTGTATATACCTTAAAGCAAAGGGAGAAGAAAGGTGGATGAGAGGATGAAAGTTAATATAGTAAATAATACATTTGTATAAACAACATTTTATAGCTCACCAAGAATGTTTACATGTTTTGCAGAAATTCTCATGTAACCAATGATTCTGTTTCATGGGTGTTACAGATCTTGTGGCCACATAACAAATTATCCCCAACTTAGTGGCGTAGAGCAAGCATTCGTAAATGCCCCTGGATTATATGGTTCAGGAATTTGGACAAAGGACACAGTGAATTCAGCTGGTTTCTGCTCCACAATGTCTGGGGCTTCAGCTGGAAGACTAGAAGACTGGGGACTGGAACTGTTTGAAGGATTGTTCACCATGTCTTGCAGTGGATGTTGGCACTGGACTGGGAGCCACATGGGATCTCTGAGAGGGCTACTTCTTGGCCTCCTCACAGCTTGATGAGTGGGTTCCAAGGGCAAGAATCCTTTGAGAGATCCTGAGAGGTCCTGGCACCTTTCGTGACCTAGCTTCGGAAGTCATGCTTGCCATAGTTTATTCGTTAAGGAAGTCATGAGGGGAGAGGAAATAGACCGCAGATGGTGAGTGGCAAGGTGCTAGAAGAATTTAGGGGGCAGAAGTATTGCTATGGCCATTTTTGAAAATGTGACCTGCCAAACAGGCATGGGTACTTCCATCTTTAAATGAGAAACAAGCACAAAAAGGTTAAGTGGTTGTCCATGGCCCCACAGCTGGTGAAAGGTGAAGTCCAGTTCTATTGACTTCAAGGGAAGAAAATTTTCTACTACACCATACCTATGGAGAGCCAAACCTTCACATAAACACTCTAGTTATATAAAAAGATGATTTTCAATCACTTATTTTTCTTCCTTCAAATATAAATGACACTAAAAATATAACTATGAGGCATCTAGCCAAATTCTGTATATTAAACTAAGAATATTAATTTTAAAAATTACAATAAAATTCCAAGTTTCCCGCTGAACCAAGAGCTGGGAATTTTTTTTAACTTTTTATTTTAAAATGATTTCAGACTTACAGAAAACATGGAAAAAATATTACAAATAATTTCTGTTTACTTCTTCCCCCAGATTCCTTAAGTATTAATATTTTACCACATTTGTTTAATCATTCTGTCACTATATAGTATTTTTCTACATTATTTTTATGTAAGTTGCAGATATGATGGCCTTTACCACCAAATACTTCAAAGTGTATTTCCTAAAAACAAAGACATTCTCTTGCAAAACCTCTTATTTAGACAAGATAATTCAGTATCACAAATAGTCACTTCAGGGTCCCTGACCTCTCAGGGACAGGTCTTCATTAATTTTCTGTTTACCTGTCTGCCTTCTCCATGAGATTATTAAATATCAAAAGCAAAGGCTTTGCCTTATTCATCTCTGGGTCTCCAGCACTGCCCTCCCCCTGGCATTCCAGTGTAATACATGACCTAGTCAAGGAATGTTTATAGAATGAATAAATGGTCTGCTTTACTTGATTTATCTGTACTAGTGAGGGAAGGCTGACTCCTATGACAAACAACTGTAATTTCAGTAGCTTAACACAGTAGATGCTTATTTCTTCCTCACATCATGTTCCAATATGTTACAGCATAGTGAGGCAGTCTTTACCTCTTGGCTCCACCATCTTCTGGATGTAAGTTGTAATGGCCAGGCCTGGAAGGGGACTACTTTACTTCTGCCTGTATTCTGTTGGCCAGGATTTAGTTGCAAAGCCCCACACAACCGTGATGGATGCTGAGAATATAGTTGCACTGGAAATAAGTTTGGTGATCATCGATTGTCTGGCATACTAGCCTTCTAACTATCTCCTTATTTATAATAATAATAGTTACCTTGTAGAGTATCTTTCTACTCATGATGACCCCCTACACTGCTGACCCCACCACTCTTACCCCCACTGTTCCCGTATCAAATTTTATTTGGGTAGATTTTTCACTGTTTTCTTAGGTTGCTTGACCCTGTCCCCTAACTGTCCATGTGTGAACCAATTGGGACCAATCAGATTTTCTTTCTGGGAATTTGGAATCAGAACACGGAGGCTGTCAGTCAGTCTTTCAGTGTGACATGTGAACTCAGAAATTTTAGGGCATCCATCTTCCACTAACCATGTGGACTGAGAAGCAGAGAGAACATGTCCACAGAGAAAGAAACATGGATCAGATATGCAGGCAGAAACTTGGATGAAAGCAAGATGGCAAAAGAGATCTGATTCTATTCTTTCCTTAGGCCAACTATGTACTACTTGTATTCTTTTAAGTAAATTTCCTTTTTCTTTGGGAAAGAAAAAAATATCCTAAGATGACACCCTACCCAAGTTCCAAAGAATATGAAGTAGGCTAAGATGAGAACTTATACAATAAAGTGGTCAAGAAAAATAACATATTCACATTATAGTTGCTATTTCAGTGGAGGTTTAGATTTTGCTCAGAATTCCTAGAAATCGAAGTGAAAAGGGAGATAAGGCTTTTTATGATATTCTCAATTTCAGAAAGGAAGAAATGCACCTCTTCCTTTAAGAATGAAGCTCTGTTAGCACTAAGATCTAATAGTAACTTCTTAGGCTGTGGAGTATAACTGATTAATGTGGGAGAGCTCACAGCCTTCCCTCCACAGAGACTATCAAAAAGGATCCCAAATCTCACTTGTAAAGATGAAGGCTAATGCTGGGAATCTTCGAACAAATTTGAACCTCTATCATGGCTACTACGCAGATTCTGATCTGATTTTTCAATATCATTGATCTTCTGTTATTTATATATTCTGTAATCTTGAGTCCTTTTCCTGCTCTTTGACCATCACTTCATTTTCTGTGTTAGAATTCTTTACTTCAGGTCTATTTATTCTAGAATGTAAAGCACCATGAAAGCAGGGATCTTGCCTTTCATGTTCACTACTGTGTCTCTAGTATCTGGAACCATTTCTGGCACATAACAGATGCTCAATAAATATTTATTAGCTGATTGTATGAATGAGTGAATGAATGAATGAAGACAAGTGGGAGGTGGTATAGTATAGGAGAAGAGAAATTGGGCTAGATCAAGGTTTGGAGGACTTGAGAGAGCAGCTGGAGATATGAAAAAAGGCAGGTAAGAGAAAAGAGGGAATTTTAATAAGTATTGCTCTGGGCAATATATTGGGTTCCTATAATAGTGGGTTTGTTTTTTTTTTCCTAAAAACACAAGTAAACATTGTATTTTAAAAAGTGCTTATAGCTACTGAGCTGTTTCTTTTACTAGTCCAGCCCTTATAAACTTGACCAAATGAGTTCCATTTTTACTGGTAAAACTCTTACCTGGTTTTCATAGCTTATTCAGATGTTATTTAATTCATTTTAATTCATTTTGTTATTCCCCAATCTGGGGGCACATGTCACATGTTAAACATTGTATCAGGTTCTATGGAAACAAATATAATTAAAATTATATTCCTGCACTAAAATAAAACAAAGATGGAAGAAAACTAATGTGTCCCAACTTTAGTGGGGTGTGCCAAGTGTCATGGATCGGCTTCTTAGAGGTAGCTACATTTGCAAAATCATGGAGGTGTGAAAGAATCTACTGGCTTCAGAAAACTGCAAGTTTTGGGGTATGGCAAGATGACAATGTATAAGGTATGGGCAGAAAAAGAGGCTGAATCATTGTTATATATTTAGGTAGGGGCGTACAAATTCCATCTTTGTATTGCATTCTGGCAGAAGAGCAGAAAATGGAGCAGAACAATATTTCCCATAGTATAGATCCAGATCATCTGCATCAGCATCACCCAGTGCTGTTGCTTCCTTGGCTGCTCAAGCAAATGCTGTGCAATAGGTTGGCTTAACAATGGGAATTTATTCCCTCATAGTTTGAAGCTAGGAAAAAGTCCAAATCAAGGTGTCATCAAGGCAATGCTTTCTTCCCAAAGACTGACATTCTAGGGCTGGGTGCTGGTGTTCCTTGGTCCTGGGCTCCACTGTCACATGGCAGTGTATATGACAGCCCCTCCTGGCCTCTACCTTCTCTTCTGGGTTCTGTTGATGGTCAGCTTTTGGTTGCTCTCTCTGTGGCTTTCCATCTGTCTGAATTTCATTCTGCTTAATGACTCCTTAATAGGATTAAAACCCATCCTGATTGAGGTGGGCCACACCTTAACTGAAGTAACTTCTCCAAAAGGTCCTTCTTATAATGGGTTCATGCTCACAGGAATGGATTAAGTCTAAGAACATGTTTTTCTGGGGTACATACCACCACACCCATGAACTTATTAGAAATGCAAATTCTCAGGCCCCACCCCAGACCTACTGAATCAGAAAGCCAGGGGTATATAGTAATCTGTATTTTAACAAACCCTCCAGGTGATTTTGACAAGTGCTAATGTTTGAGAATCATTTTCTTGGAAGGATGATGACCACAATTGACAGAAAGAACTAATAGAAACTTAAACCTGTAAGAAATGATGAGGTTATCAACCAAAGTGGTGGTTATGGTAATGAAGACACAGGCATTATTGGGGATTGAATGATGTCCTCAAAAAAGACAAGTTCAAGCCCTAACCCCCATTCCTGTGAGAATGAACCCATTTGTAGATATTATCTTTGGATATGTGAGTCATGATGTGGATGTGAACCTATGTGTGAATAGGAACTTCATAGACCCTATACAGATGAGTCAAAATTGAATCAGGGAGACACTTAAACCATCTGACAGGAGTCCTTATAAAGAGAGGAAATCTAGACAGAGACACAGACTACTGGGCAGGAGAAGAAGTCAGAAGTCAATAGAAGCTAGAAGGAAGAAGCCAAAGAAAGAGGCAGATTGCTATGAGATGGAGGCAGAGATGCAAACCAAGGAATGCCAAGGATTACTGGCAAGCCACCACCAAAATGCTACAGACTGGTTTAAAACATGGCCTGCCCATTATCTGAAGCTTGACTTCTAGCTTCCAAACTGTGAGCCCATAAATTCCTATTGTTTAAGCCAAACAGTGTGTGGTATTTGTCATAGCAGCCCTGGAAAACCAAGATAGACATAAACAGATTCAACCCAGTGTTTCAGATGGCCAGATAAGGCAGCATGGTAGGGGCACCAAGGAATGTTATCAGTTCCTCAAGAGACACAGGAAGAGGGAAGGATTGCTAGAGGAAGCACCCAGAGTATGAATCAGAATTAGATGTCAACCATAGCAGCAGTTTCCCTTTGCCTCCAATGGGGATGAGCATGTGACGTAGTTCTAGCCAGTGAAATGAAAGGTATGTAAGTCTGCTGGAGACTACTGGGGAGGATTTTTCTTCCTGATAAGAGTAAAATAAGCTTTTGTTCTTTTCTATTATTATTTTGGATGCTATCATGTCAGGGAGTGATGCTTGAATGAAAGGACAAACCTGAGAATGGAAAGCAAAACATCAAGGATGGCAGAACAGAGAGATTAAAAAGAGCCTTGTCTAACCTAAACTTGAGCTAGCCTACTTCATGTCTCTTAGGTTTATGTTCACTCTTGGCTGTGCTTCAGTTACCTTCAGCCAAACACATTCCTAATTGATTGCCCACCTTTCTCCAGGAATCTACCAGAACTAATCTCAGCAAGCTTCTCAGCTCGGTTTACCTCAGGACTCTAGATCCTTCAGCCTCACTTTGAAACCTGATCTCCATTATGTTCTGTAAATCCCCTAATCTGACCGTAATCTGACCCACCCCTTCCCACACTTCCTATCCTTACCACTATACCCTGGAAACTCAACTTCTGTGAATTGCTAACTCTCTGTAGTCTCAACCTCTTCTCTTCACCTTCTTGCTCCCACTGACATCTGGTTTCCCCCCAAAGTCTCTGTTCCCTTTATGGCACTCTCAAGTAAAGGCTGGCTATTTTTCTCCTGCATGGTATTCCACAATGCCTCATGCTCCATTGTTATTGTTATTTCCCACTCATTCCTTTTTGTTTTCTAAAGTCACAGCTCTTTAAAGTATAGTGCATGGCCTCAGACTTACCCACCTGTTTCTACTGCTATCTTCTTCTTGCTTCTATATTCTGTCAAATTCTAGGATACTCCCCAACCTTCTTTGATAACATTAGCTCCTGGCTCACTGTTCTCTCCATTTCTCCTGTTGATATTCTTGATGACTTCTGCATTTTCACTGATGTCCATCTAACACTTGGGCCTATTTCCAAGACTCCCCTAAAATCCAACAATCGTATCCTCCACCCCCACCAAAAATGTAACTGTGGGAAGGAGAGGAAAAATCAATGAAACATGGCCAGAAGGCCTCTAGAATCCTTAAATTATATCATGCTGCCTTCACAGTCAGTCAATATTTATGGGGAAATCAACTCTAATGTCTCTGCATTCAATAATGGCTGACTGTGGTAAAGATAACTGGGTACAAGTTTTCATTATTGTTTGAAGGTCAGAATATCCTGGGGAGAAGCATCTCTGAAGATAAATCAATAGCAACCTTCATGAATGTCAATATAAAATGCCATTCAAAACAAGTGTAAAAGGTAACGATATCTTGTTTGAGTGTTTCAAAGTACCTTGTCAGATTAAATAGCAACTACAATGACGTTTCCCATGAAAAGACAAAATAATTAGCCAAAGCTATTTCAGCAGCTAGTAAATATATGAAAAAGGATTCTATTAATCCAGCAATAATGTGCTTCATTCAGGTTGGGTGTACAAAACACATCAAATACCCCACACATCACAAGGGGTCCTTTTCATACATGTGAACATTCAGTACAATTATCAAAGTTGCCTTAAATCAGGAGAGATCAGGAAGGGAACAAGATTTTCTAGTAAGAAATTGAGGCAAAGTGCTTTTTTTTTCTTTGTGGAGACATTGATGTAGTCATAAGTTTTCCTAGGAATTAAGTGAATACCTAGAAGACAAGTTCAGATATGCAGGGGCATCTTGAAACAAAGGCTTAATACTGATCTTGGATGTCTCTTTAATAACTATGGTGAAGTTGGATGAGCTTAAACACTACATGTTAGAAATTCCTTAAGAATGAGTCAACAATGAGTCTCTTGCCATTGGTGAAACTGAACTAATATTTCAAAGTCAGATTTGGAAATCTATGCTTGAAGACTTCAGTCACAGAAATTTCAGCTAGAGATGATTAGAGAAGGAACAAGCTCCTAATTAAAAAAAAAAAAATAACTATTATTATGAAGGCTAATGACTGAATCAGGAGCAAGAGATTTCTTAATGGGATTGGGTAACCCAAATCAACTGATTTCTCAAAATTATAACTACATTCAAGGATGATGAGTGAAATTCTTTGGCTTAGAAATGAAAAGTATTCATAAAAGTCCTAGAAATTTAGATTCATTCCATCATTCATCACCCAAGATAATATTTGGATTTACATTATACCATTTCTTAGAAGAATAAACTAGGAGATACAAAACCACTAGTTTGACTCTTAATGCTGACTTACGTGCAGACTCCATGAATGAGTTCATGATTAATCATTCTAATGTGGCCAGGTTCTTTCACTAAAGAGATAATAAGTGTATTACCTCAATAACCTTTGGCAAAGAATGATGGATCAAAATCTTGTTTTGAACTTCATGGATCTCAGCAAAGAAATATCTCCCTTCTTTTTCCTCATCCAACCCCTCTGGTCTTAAATTGCTTTTGCTGACAGGGGATGGGAAAAGCAGAAGTCATCATTATCCCTTTTACTATCCAAGATGGTAAGTTCTCAGAAAGGAGGAGGACATCTCTTTCCTTAATGTCTGTAGTGCCTTTATCAGTGGTTTCATTTTCAATAAATGGAAATCTCTTTCATCAAAATCCAATTTAAGTTCTGTTTTTCGGATATGTGGCTTATATTTTTTGTACCCAGCATATTCCTTTGAACATAGCAGGCATTCAATAACTGTGTCTATGCAGTTAGCAGAAGAGACCCTCTTCTCACACTGGAAGGGACTAAATTGAGAGGGAATTAACTTTTTTGACCCATAGGAAAAATAATGCATGAATCCTGATAAAGACCTTCATTTCATCTCTACTGTTTCCCCATTGAAAGGGAAAGATTTAACTTTGGTCTGTTGTAACAAGTAAACCATTATTTAGAATCAAAGACAATGAAGAATATAAAATAATGGAGGTAAGGGGGTTGAACATACCCTATATGCTATAGAAAAAATCTGATACAATCTAACAACCATCTTACTCTCTTGTTAAATATTTACAGGACAAAGTATTTAAAGAGCAATTTTAAATCTGTGATTAACAATAAAAATGGCAAGGAACCCTGAGGAACCTCTCACATAGGGAGTTTATCCTCTTGTATTCAGAACCACTAGGTAAAGCAGTTTATTCTAGGAAATGGTCTAATATAAATGCAGTTAGTATTTTAGTGAATGATGGATTTGGTCATATCTCTTGGGCCACTACATCCCCCAAACTAGTCTGATTCTACTTCAGCCCCAGAAAAGTGGGGTTTAGAGAGACTTGGAAAGAATGGCCATGTTAGTATGGGTTGGGGAGAGGGTGGGGTTCTGTTTCAGTTTATTCTCACTTGGAACTAGTTCCAGAGAGCTAGAGTTTGATAACATCATGTTTCTTGGTTTGGAGGTTACAAGGGTGAGGGATGGGATGGGAAGGTGGGGAACAAGGCAGACAACATTCTTTAAGATGAGAAGCAACTAGGAAAGGTAAGTTACTCAACTTTGTGGAAAAATGTGGAAAGTGTCCATTGCCATTTGAGATAAAGGTGAAATGATGGCAAGCATAAAGTGTTTCAAGATGATAGATATTCATGATATCAGCATTTAAAACTGTATGCAGATAAGATTTCTTCTTTAGATAATGTGACACTTGTTCAAGCTCCATAAGACACTTTGCCATGGCTGGGGAAGGCATGGTGCAAGGGAATAAGTGTGCATATCTATATGTTTAGTGAGTGGGTGTGTGTGGGGCAGGGGTGGAATTGAAGGGGAAGTACTATCAGCCAAACAAATATGAACTGCAAAACAAAATAAAATAATAAAATAATTCAGGGTATGTGTCAGAGGAAACTGCAACTCCCACTATAACAGAAATGTTTCGGACAGAGGACAAAAAATCTCGTGGTCTACTACTAATATAGGAAGAATGAATCTACTACTATTTCACACTTGCTTCCTTTCTCACAAAGGCTGCCATGAAAAATTTCTTAGAAAACCAATCAGGCAGACATGCAATTCGAGAACAAGAGTAATACTTGTTAGATTCACCTGAAGAGAAATTAAAGTTTTCCCAAACTTCAGTGAAAATGGTATCCCCTACACCTTTTAAAGAAAAATTCCTGCATGACTTGAAAACAACTGAAATACCCTTATTTATTTTAAAGCTTCATAAAAATTCTCCCTTTTCCACAATGAAAAGCCTAGTTTCTGTTCTATCCAGTCAGAAGCAGTCTTTGTTTTTGTTAACAGTAGTTTTTATCCTTGGAGGCAGTGCCCCCTGCTGAAATATACGCTTAACTGCAGAAGGACTTTTGCTCTCAGATGAAAAGGACATGAAGGAAAAAATACAATTATTAAAGTGAAAAAAAAAAAAAAAGATTCTTTATTTTGAATAATATACATAGCCTTCATTCCATTTAATTATCATAGTGAATAGCTATGTATTGAAGTATACAGGGAAAAATAAACATTATAAATGCCTGAGGATGGAAGTATACAAGTGAAGACAGACTAATAATCCCATGAACAGGTTTAGAAGCATCAGAGGAGAGTATCCATCAGAAGAGAATAAAGCCATGCAAAAAAAAAAAATCTATCCAAACCATGACAGGCATGTACAATCAGTTACTAGTTACAGTTTCCTGGGTATAAAAAGTATACATGTTCTTTGGATTGAAATATATAACATAAAGAAGTGGTGAGACTTATGTCCAAGCCAAAAATCATCTATAGAAGTATAAAGTGTGAATATTGTTATGCTACATGTGGTAATAAAATACTCAAGGCCACAGATGGAGGCCACCAGATTAAAAGGAGAATATTGAGAGGTAGAGCAAATGAAAGAAATAAAGGAATGGCACTTAAAAGATGCCACTTTTGCCATATTATGATAACAGTTATAAATATTCTACCGCATTTCTATTTTCACTGTCAAAATAAATCCCCTGTAGATCATTACAAAGTTCAGTGAATAAGATAAGGCAATAAATGTAGCATCTTGACACCAGGGTAAATTTAATTTCCTTCTCATTTTACACATGAGAGGAAAAAGAATATAGAATTAGAAATGCTCAGCTTTCATTCATTATACTAACTTTTAAATGCTTTTATATACACGGTGTTTGGCACAAGGGGGATGAAAATATGAAGATTAATTAAACTTAAGTTTCCAACTCAAAGATTTTACATCTGGAAAGCAAAAGAAGATAAAATTCTTTACCTATCTTTTCAATTAAATGCTTAAAGCAGGTTTTTAAAGTTGAGATGGAAAAATCTATAAAGAAAAACAGCAAAGGCAGATGCTGAACAAAATCTCCTGGTTTCCCTTACAATTTCTTTTTTCTTTTTATTATTATTATTTTTTTAAATTGCATTTTACAATAAAAAGAAGACCACTTTAGATAGGTATGGCTCAGGACTGCTTGGTGCTCTCCCCTTAAGACATCATCTTCTTACACTCCACTGAGCAGAAGACCATCCCTTCTACCGGCATGAACTTCTGCCCAATGAGACACTTGCTGCAGCAGGAACACAGAAAGCACTCTGTGGACGCATGCCAGCTGAAATTGTTATACGTCACCCGCTGCACTTCTGGATCAATGGCATTGTGGCATCCTTGACACACCTGTTAAATAATAATACAAACAGGAAAGGAGGATAAGAGCGCAAACTGGGACCGAAACATTTTCATTTCAGAACAAATTGAACACGTTTCTTCATATGATAAAACAGAACTACAAATGCAAAAATATACAAATGAGATTGCTCTTCTAGTTAACATTTTTTGTTAATGGAGGTCTGTATACTGAGCCCTGTGAGAAACAATAGGTGAAAGCCCCTTAAGGTCTTTTTGATTTGATGCTTGTTAGATACTCCCATGGTGTCAGTGGGAAAGTCTTGACAGTGAGTTCTAAAATTATGGATTTGAATCTAGCATATTTTTTAAGATTGGATATTAGTAATTATAAAGAAGTTTATAAAATGGTTTTTCCTCACTCATTAAAGCTTTGAAGTGGTAATTTTACTAGTCTGACCTATGACACATGAGATTTATTAACACCACTAATTTCTAGACAGTAATACATGAAAATCACGTTGAAAGTAATTAAGGAGTCAATTAAAAATACTGACAGTGTTTGAGAATAATTAGTTTGAACTAAAAATATCAATTGTAGTTAACTGGCTTATCTGATGGAATAAGATCAGTCATAATTTATGTATAATCTAATATTATAGGACATCAATATTTACATTTTCTACCATTCCATGTTTATGACATGTTATAAATAAGTGCATATGACAAACACACATGTATATTTACACACACATATATACACATCATTTTCTTCTTAGCTGAATATATATATATATACACATGCACACACAAAGAATTTCAATGAATATCACTATTTTATAGCAGAAAACTAACCAGGTTGAGCCCTCCAAAGGACTGAATAGTCTACATACTTTTTGGTTTGTGCATGTTCTGAATGAATATGACTACCTAAAGTTTTGTTTTAAACTTTTTAAATAACAAGTAAAGAAACTAATAATATTGTCCAATAGTAAATGACAATGAGTAAACTTCAGTACCCACCCTGGTTTCTTATTGTGCAATTGCCAGGAATTACTGAAAGGAGGGCTGAGGAGCTCATTTAGCCTCAGCCTCTTTAGTTGAAAAGACCTCAAAATATGGCTGCTACTCAGTGAGTAAATTGGTTTAGGCAGTAAAGGCCCTATTATGAGTATCTATTTCAGGCCTGAAATATACCCTCCAAAGTTTTAAGGATCATACTCATCTAATCAGAGAGCTTCTAGTGGCATAATCCACTTGTTGTGTCAACCCATTCTTCCCTGGAAAGCAAGGGAGATATTCTCTTTGCATGATCACCTACACTATTCCTTAATACAGTAAAAACAAGTGCTATAATTACATACACACTCCTAATTTGTAGCTGTTATCACTCAAGTAATCACCTTTTGCATATATTTTTCATAGCTTTCTAGTTCATTTAGAATATTATCCTTTCTAGTTTTCTATATATTCATTTTTCTGTATATTTTAAGCTGATTTGTGTTAGCAGTTTTCACACTCAATTTTTTATTCCCATACTTTTAGACTGTGATCTACCTTATTCTTCTTATCCCAGTAATGATACTTGTGGATCCTTTTGTATTTTAAAAAAAAACAAATTTTACTTGCAGTTTTAAAGAAGAAAGTACTGTTTCATTATAGGTAAAATTGAAGAAATTATTTTATTAAAAAATAACTAATGAACATACTGAATGGTATAGAGAACTTAGGTTTCACGATTTCATTAAACTGTTTGATTATCATTCATCCCATAATCCAACATCCAATCTTAGGTTAAATGTCCACATCCCTAATTCTTCATAAATATCAGTGCTGTCCTGGCCTCGCTGAGGTCTGGGAGCTGCAGAACCTAGCAGGGAGATGATGCACTGCACTGCTTTCTGCCTGGCATTTGATTTTCCTGTGTTCTTAAACCTCTCCTCCTTCCAAGTTAACGTTTTCTCACAAATGTCCTACTTTGAAATTGAGCTCTAGACTTCGGACCTAAAAATAACTTGTATTCTCTCTTGCTTTCTTTTGTTAAGAGATTTTAAGAAGATCAATGCCATGAACTAGATAATCTTCAAAATTTTACATCATTTAGTATTCTGCATGGCAGCTCTCTTTGCCATAGCGTGTTTGTTGAATCAATTAGATATGCTTGTTTTACTATCAGGCAAAGGCAATGGCATATCTTACTGAGAAAGTAATCCTTCTGAAAGACATCATACTATATTATAAAGCTAAATAATTTGACTATTCTCTTATTTTTAAAAGCCATATATGTGGTGCTCCCCGCCCGCCGCCGGAGCAAGCGACACGGCTGCGGCCCCCCTCCCCTCCCTTCCTCCCATCCCCCCCTCCCCGAGACCCACTGGACCCCTAACCCAGGGTGACACCCCCAGTCCCCTTGCTCCCCACCCTGGCATCATGCATCGGACGACACGGATCAAAATCACAGAGCTGAACCCTCACCTCATGTGTGCCCTCTGCAGGGGGTACTTCATTGATGCCACCACCATCATGGAATGCCTGAATTCCTTCTGCAAAACCTGCATTGTACGCTACCTGGAGACCAACAAATACTGCCCCATGTGTGATGTGCAGGTCCACAAAACCAGACCGCTGCTGAGCATCAGATCTGACAAAACCCTCCAAGACATTGTCTACAAGTTGGTTCCTGGGCTTTTTAAAGATGAGATGAAACGGCGACGGAATTTCTATGCAGCATATCCCCTGACAGAAGTCCCCAATGGTTCCAATGAGGATCGCGGTGAGGTCCTGGAGCAGGAGAAGGGGGCCTTGAGCGACAACGAGATTGTCAGCCTATCGAGTTCTACGAGGGTGTCAGGGACCGGGAGGAGAAGAAGGCCCCTTGGAGAATGGGGATGGGGACAAAGAGAAGACAGGGGTGCGCTTCCTGCGATGCCCTGCGGCCATGACAGTCATGCATCTCGCCAAGTTTCTCCGCAACAAGATGGATGTTCCCAGCAAGTACAAGGTGGAGGTTCTCTATGAGGATGAGCCGCTGAAGGAATACTACACGCTCATGGATATCGCCTACATCTACCCTTGGCGGCGGATTCAGGTCACAGGAGATCTCAGCCCTTGAAATTCCACTGTGGCTTTAGCATTATGAACAGCTGCACCCCTCCTGCCCCCTACCCTCAGCAGCAAGGCTGGTGGTGAGGACTCATGTGGGGGCCTGGAGTGGTAGGGGGCAGGGTTAACCTCAGAAGCACAGACCCCGTATTTTCCCAAAGGCAAAGAGCCCCCCAGCCCCTCCACCTCCCCACTCCCCACTCCCCACCCTCCACCCCCAGCTGAGGCAGAGTCAGGACAGAGTGACAGAGGCATCTAAAAGCACAAGAAGACAGAAACCCTAGCTCCAGTCTCTGAGGAATTAACATACCCCAGCAGATCCCTGCCAAGTGTATTCAGATGGGGAGGAGGTGAGGAGGGAAGACTAGACTCTTCCCAGCACCTGGATGTGTGGGGTTGGGAGTCCCCATGGGTGTGTCTATGTTTGTACCTTGTCCTGTGTCTAAGGTCCTGTGCTGTGTCCTCCTGCCCTGGGACCTGTGTATCTCTTGGCTTTGTAATAAATGCTGCATATTCTCCCGAAAAACAAACAAACAAACAAACAACAACAACAACAACAAAAAAAACCCATATATGTGGTTATTCCCCTCCAACGATCAGACTAAATAAAATGGAGAAGAGTTTACAACAGTTCAATCAAACAGTTTCATCTGTTGTAACCTTTATTCAGTAAATAGTTGAGTACCTACTATGTTCTAGTCTTGGGGATATAGCAGAAAACAAAGCAGATAAAAATCCCTACCCTCATGGCGTTTACATTCTAGTCCCTGAGACAAAGGCCCATTGGCTGTTATAAAATATACATTATGATAATCCTCTTCTGTAGAGAAACTGTTGCAAGGATATTCCTAGAAGGAGTTTTTATTTAAATAATATATCAGGCCACTTGGTAATTCAATATCTTGTTCCCAGGTACAAGGAAGGTCCATGTTGACCCCAAAGGAAATTAAGAAATATAAGGAATACAAATCAGCCACTCAAACATTTCCTACTGCAGGCACTAAGGATATGGAAATAAAAGGCAAGTTTCATCCTCCAATTGTTTACTATATAGTGGAAAAAAGATGAGTGATATTAACAATTATACACACACAATGCTATGGGAACACAGAAAGACATGCAGCCTAGTGGAGTTTTGGGCTAGGGTATCAGAGAAGTGTTCTAGAAAAAAATTAAGCCTAAACTGCGTCTGTAGGAATGTATAGGCATAATCAGGTAAATGTGGAAATGTGAGGGCATAGCAGACACAAGAATTACTGTTAGCAAAGGACAAAGAATGGATATAACTAGAAAATGCAGGTAATTTATGTTGTGGAAACATATGATTTTGTTTGGATAACTGGTATAAATGGCTGAAGAGGCAAGAAGGGAGCAGATTACAACAAGCCTTGTATAGGAAGGGAATCAGGACTTCATTTTAAAGATAATGAGAAGTAAAGGCTTAATGATCAGATTTGTGTCTTAGGAAGATCATCTTTCGTCCCTGTGGAAGATAGCTTTGGATCAAGATGAAGAATGGAAGTAAGGAGACCAAATTTGAGTCTAACACAATAACCCAAAATGACAAAAAATGAAGTAGAGTAGTTGTTAACTGTGAAGATATGAGATCTATTGATAGGGCAGAGTTGAAAGAAAATTACCAATTATATCTGGGGGCAAGGGTAAAGGTTGAAAATTGGCAACAGACATCAAAACATGCTACCTTACTGCCATAGTGTCTGACTCTTAGAACTGTATAAAGATGTAAGTCTATTTAGCCAGCAGTCTCCTCAACTTGATAGCTCAGGGGGACTTTTAACTTGTCTGTGTTTTCCTGCATATAAAGAAGTCAAAGTCTATCCTTTTAATACCCCTGGCTTATAAGCCTTACCATACACGGTCAACTTTTTTTTACCTTCTCTTTATCTACATTGCCTATCTCTTGGCCCACATGCAATAGCAGCTCTGTGTAAGCAGGGCAGAACCAAGAAAAAAATGTTCTCTCATGTTAAGTACTTGAATGTTTGACCCAATAAAATAAATTTAAATAAGCAGGTCAAATTTTGTTACAATAAATCAATTCAATAAGGGTTAAAGAAATAGGCACTGCATTATCTCCAGGTAGGAAAAAACCAAAGTCCTAGTGGGTAGTCTAATAACATGAACAGAAACCATGAACCTTTAGACCGAAAGATATGAACAGCGCTAGATACCTTTATTTAAATGGAATCTGACCTGTACCCATGAGAATAAATCAATTAACCTCATTTCCACTAAAGAAATTTTTTTAAGTGGGGATTTTATTATCAAACATCACTTATAATCTAGTGTAAAATGCACGAGTAGAAATCTTGAGGTGGCTTCTAGTTATTGCATGAATTGTTTTTGAATTGCCTGGACTTTTAACACCCTAGTAGGAATTGTATGCTTCCTACTAAGAATAGTGCTTTCTGTTTCCCCTTTGTAAGATGCCTAAATTGAGGCATATACTGAAGTCATAAGGTTGAGGCAACCATATTGCTGAAAAGCTTCTTACCACGGCATGATTTTTCACATAGCAGGGCTTGCAAACGGGCTTTTCATTGACCATCACGTATATTTCCCCAGCTAGGATGTTGTCACAGTCAAAGCAGCAGAAGTGTTTCAGATGCCAATTTTGGTTTTCTGCCTGGGTGTATTCATTGCTGAATATCAGCTGGAGACAGGATAAAAATAAAATAAACCATGTATTTTCCTTTTGGCACAAAGACAAAGCTAGATGCCCTAGACAATAAGAGATTTATTTATTTATTTATTTATTTTTTTTTTACCGGGAGGTCCCGGGGATCGAACCCGGGTCCCTCCATATGGGAGACGGACGCCCAACCAGTTGAGCCACAACTGACCCACAATAAGATTTAAACCCTCCAAATTTTGAAGTACTGATTTTGAAGTATGACAATGATAACCTAAAGGCTTGAACTTAGGTAATCAGTTAATGTAATATAAATCAGACTTCTGTGCTTCTGACAGTCTTTCATTAGTCAACACAATTAACTAGACACTCAGGTTGAATGAAATTAAAAGTTACTTTCACTAAATGTCTTTAGATATAAAGACATTGACCAACTGATGCTTGGTCAATTCATGCTGTCTTCTTTCTAAGGGTGGCCTGGTTATGTTGGTAAGAGGACCAAAAGGGGAAACAGAAAGGAGCCTGAATGTGAGTGGCTCCAGGGAACACACCTCATCACAGCCAGCACATCGGGGTTTCTCACTGTCACAGTAATGTCTACCACAGTATAGCTTCTCGTTCTTCCAGAAATAAATCATGTCGACCAGAAGTTCACAGCAGGTGCTGCAGACGAAACAAGCTGGGTGCCACAGTTTATCATAGCCTGCCCTCTCAGCGTAGACAGCTGGGTCACCTTCCTTCATACTCAGTTTACAGCCATAGCAGGACTGCAAGGGAAGCCAACCAAAGTTAGGTCATCATAAGACTGGCATTTCTAATCATCTGCTTTAGTAGGAATACATGCAAAATATTTTCAAGATAGTTTCTTCTGGAATTAGCAGTTTGTCTGTGAAGACAATAACATGTTAATATTCCTGTGGAACTGAATCTGAGTTTTCTCCAGACTGTTAAAACTAATTCAGACACCTGATACATAGCAGAGCATTGCTTCCTGAAATAATGCCACTTCTGGAAAAGGCTAATAGTAATCTTCATCTCACTTTTAAGTGTTCTCTTAATAATGATTACCTTAGACCTTACTGGTTCTTTTTCACAGGACTAGGCCTCATTGCCTCATTGGTTGATGTGCTAATTGGATATATCATCACTAAATTATAGTAAGGTTAGTATTTATGTTTTGTTCATCTGTGTCACAATTATCTTTAACTTTCAGGCCACAGAGAAAATTTCAACTATGTTTCCCTTCTAGTAGAGACCTTTTTAAAAAATGACTATATATCCACATACATTTAAATTTGAATTTTAGGCACTTTCTCACAAGCAAAAATGAATTAACCTAATTTATGAGAAGAGATAGACAATTAATAAAACCATGTTTAACAAACAGAGTCTAGATTAGTATGTTGTATTCCAGCATGATGCCAATGCCAACTACTGTTTATACATAAAACTCACAATTATCCTTGGCAATAGATAATGAAAAAACTTGGCTTTAGACAGAAACTTCAAATGTGATAATTCTCTAAAACAGACCTAAACTGAATTTTAATTCAATTTATTTCTCTCACCCACTCCCTTTCAGAAACAGAAGAATGGTCCCAAAAAAGGTTCAAAGAGAGGGAAAGAATTTGTAAAATACATAAACCAAGCCATGAATGCAACTGCTCTACTTACATACTGAGTTATTTTGTGCTCGCCAGACTTGGCTTCCATGGCCCCCACTGCTATTGTGGTGCTTCTATCCCCGCCAGGGATGCAGATTCTGTTGGGGGCTTGAGCGTCCATCTCAGAGGGAAGTTTGACATCTCCTACTCCCAAGGCCTCGTTCTTGTATTTCTTCACAAACTGCTCCATCTCCTTCACTTCTTTGGGAGACAACTCATGGCACTTTAAGGGGTCCTGGTCATGCTCAGGGAGCTGCTTTGCCAGCTGCTTCTTCCGGTACTGTGCCCCCTCTGAGCCTGCCACAGGCTGCTTCTCCTTGGGCAGCATCTGCATATACTGCCTGGCCTAGACCACCAGAAGATCAGTGTTAATGTGTGAGAGACCTTGGCCATCAGACACTGCAGTATTTTATAACACACATCAGAACCAAGTTATATAAGAAAGAAGTCTGTTTTACCCATTAACAACGATTGATTTTCATAATATAAATATCTTAAGATATTAAAAATGATACACTAAATAGATTTGGTTCAGTAAAAATGAATACATTCTTCTTGAAATTAGCCTCTTTTCAGTTTGTAAAAAGATTTACTATTTACTTGCCCTAAATATGCAAATGTACTATTGCAAGAGGACAAATTTTTAAGTATGCATGTTTAGAATGACCTTGTGCCTCAATAGCATAGCATTTTCAGCATTATAAAACACTTTGTGATCACACGATTCATTTTAAAGACTTAACTACCTTTTTAAAAAAACTTCCAAATGTCCCATCTAGCTGTTATAATAGTGGGAGGAACTTGACACAAAAGTGCACATTTTGCCTTACATAGAAAAAGAAATATAGTGTTGAAATTATTATAGTTCTAGACAATGGCAGAATTGTATTCTTTAAACATTCTTTACCATTTTCTTGAGCAAAATCTTCTCAAAAGTAAGCTAGAAGTCATTAGATTTATATAAAACTTCTGCTTTTCACCTAATTATTATCAGATCATACTCTCAAAATAGTCAGCTCATCTAAGCAGACAGAAAAATTCTATGAGTTATCTCTTTTTCTCTTCTTACTTTCCACAGGCTGTAACAAGAGTTGGAAGTCAAAGTAATGACAGCCCCAGAAAAATAATAGATGTGGGGTATAAGTATGATTGGCTAAGTCACTAAAGGAACTGATCTAAATAAACAGTCCAGGAACTTTAATAAAAGGACTCCCCTATCCCTTATCATTTACCAATGCCTGATTCTGTACAGGAGGAGCCCATTCATAGGTAACTGTGTTGATGGAGACATTCTTCTTGGCAGGAACTGGATTAGTCAGTATCATAACATTGCGTTTATACATGGGGATTCCATCTGATTTTAGCTTTGCAATCAGGGTAGTATACTTGGTGTCTTCAAAAAGTTTCCCCACTTTTCGATCCTCTTCACTGCTTAGAAGGACATCATGCTCTTCTTGGCCACACTTGCAGTTACGACATATTTTTCTATAATTTTGGAGATATCAGCAGGCACTGATTAATCATACATAACTAATAATAATACAATCTGTTTCTTCCTTTTTAGTTCATAAAATACTTGTAACACATATTCTATATAACAAACAGTATTATAGGCAAGTCTTTTCTGGGGGATACTAAGTAGTTCTCAATATATTTAAGCAAGGAAATGTAAACACATACCTTCAGTTTACAAAATTTTGTGATTAAAAAGTGCATGATCAAGGAACAAGTCTAAGGGTAATCCAATTTGTCATTGCCTACTCTCCCACCAAAAAAATAAACAACAAAAACAAAAACTATCACAGTGAAGGTTTCATATTTTATTGCATGATAACTTTTTATAGCTTTTACTCAAGATTTTTTTAAATGAGCAATAGGGAGATGGATATAAGCTTTTCCCATCAAGGGATATAATCCTTGATTTAGGTTTATAGAATTTCCCATCTCCTTTCCTTTCTCCTTTCCTCTCTTCTTTCCTTTCCTTCTTTCCTTCCACCTTATATAACAAAATATACTATGTTAATGGACAAGAAGGCTCAAAATTATAAACATGTTAATTCACCTTGAACTGGCCTATAGAGTCAATGTATTGCCAATCAAAATCTCAACAGATTTTCTCATAGACTGTGACGGTTTGATGGTGGACCCCCAGAAAAACATGTTCTTAGAGCTAATCCTTTCCAGTGGGTGGGACCTTTTGATTAGATTGCTTCAGTAAGGCATGTCCCAGGGTGGGTCTTAATCGTATTACTGGAGCCCTTTATAATGGGATGAATACAGAAAGGAAGCTGCAGAAGCTAACAGAGAAAAAGCCACAGGAGCAGAGGCAGAGAAAGCCACAATAAAAAGGAGCTGAAACCAATGGAACCTGGAAGAGAGGAAGCCAGAAGCTGAAGTAATGAAACCCGGAAGAGAAGGGAGAGACCAGCATATGCCTCCATGTGCTAGTCCTCAGGAAAAAAGCATCACCTGATGATGCCTTGATTTGGACACTTTCACAGCCTCAGAACTGTAAGCTGGCAACCTAATAAATCCCCACTGTAAAATCCAACCCATTTCTGGTATATTTTTCTGGCAGCTTTTAGCAAACTAAAACATAGACCTTCCTAAAGTGTCTTAAGATGTTTATGGAATAAAGAGAAAATCCTGAATGAAAACTGGGGAAAAACACCTTACTTAACAAGATACAAAATAAGAATTGTAGACATCAGAAACCATGGTAGCAATAAAAGAAGAGTAAAGTAAAATATTTAAAGTGTTGGGGGAAAAGGTCAATGTAAAAATTCTACATCCAGCAAAATTATCTTTCAAAAGTAAAGGAGAAATAATGGCTTTCTCAGATATACAATTGAGGGAATTCATCTCCAGAAGACCTGCCTTGCAAGACATGTTGAAACAAGTTCTTTAGGCAAAAGGAAAATGGTATAGGCCAGAAACTTGGATCTACATAATGAAAGGAATAACACTGGAGAAGGAACAGTGAAGGGAAAATAAAATCTTTTTTCCTTACTCTTAATTTGTCTAAAAATAATTACTTGTTTAAAGCAATAATAGTAAAAATGTATAGGATGATTATAATAGACAGATAAGTGAAACGAATGACAGCAATGTCATAATGATGGGATGGAGATCTGGGGATACTGTTATAAGGTATCTATTTTACACAGGAAGTGGTATAATGTTATTTGAAGGTAGATTTAGACTAGTTAAAAATGTATATTGCATGGAGTGGGTGCAGCTCAGTGGTTGAGTGCCTGCTTTGCATGTAAAAGATCCTGGGGTCAATCCTCAACACCACCTTAAAAAAAAAAAAGTATATTGTAAACCTTAGGGTATTCACTAAGTTTTTTTTTTTTTTAAGAACTATAATTGCTATGCTAAGAAAAGAGATTAAAATAAATCATATGAAATACTCAAAACCAGGGGAGGCAGAAAAAAGTAGAAGGAAAAAACAAACAAGGAAAAATTTCAACAAATAGAAAACAGTTGCAAACATGATACTATTAGTCCAACTATATCAATAGTTATTTTAAATGTGATTTGGCCTAAATATACCAAATAAAAAACACCAAGGCCCTACAATTATATTGGGGAGTTATATTGGGAAGAAATCTACTTTACATATACAGACTTAGATAGTTTAAATGCAAAGGGAGGCAGAAAGGTACCATGCTAACACTAATCAACAGGAAGCTGGAGTAGCTACATTAATTTCAGACAAAGCAGACTTAAGAACAAGGAAGATTATCACGGATAAAAAAGGTGTTACATAATGATAAACAGGTCAATTCTCCAAGAAGACATAAAAATTCTAAATGTATATATACCTAACAACAGAGCATCAAAATACATGAGGCAAAACTGACAGAACTTCAAGGAGAATTAGAGAAATCTACTACGATAGTTGGAGACTTCACCACCCCTCCATCACTAATTGAGAGATCAAGTAGGAAAAAAGTAGTCAGGCTATAGATGACTTGAATTGCACTATCAATAAGCTTGATCAAATTGACATTTATATAATACTCCATCCAACAAAGCAAAATACACATTCCTCTCAAGCTCTCACAGAACATTTACCAAGATAGGCAGTATTCTGGGCCATAAAACACACCTTAACTAATGTAAAAGAATAGAAAGCATACAAAATGTGTTCTCAGACCACAATGGATTTAAGCCAGAAATCAATAATAGAAAAATAACCAGAAAAATCCCAAAATATTTGGAAATTAACACACTTCTAAATAACCTATGGGTCAAAAAAAGAATCTCAAGAGAAATTTTAAAAATATATTTTGAACAAGATGTTTACGGAAGATCACAAGATGAAGATTAGAACCAACAAATCTGAAAAATAGTAAAAATGGTAGGACTTACCCTATACAAATCAACAATTATTACAACACTACAGTAATTACGCTCTGTGGAGGATGTATATCCAGACTAATGGAACCAAATGGAATACAGAAATGGCCCCACACATATATGAGAAGTTGAGTCATGATATTACAGCCTCTCAATATACACAAAAATCAATTTTTTAAAAACATTTAAATGTGAAAAGCAAATCTATATGAGAATATCTTAATAACCTTCAAAAAAGTTAAGTCTGTAAATGAGATAGAAAATTCAAAAACAATAAAAGAAAATCAAGACCTTCCATTCATTAACAGACATCATGAAAAAATGAAAAGCAAGCCACCAATTCAAAAAATGTATTTACAAAAACATAAAGCTAGCATAGAAGTGCGTCGCATATATAAAGTATTTAGTATATATAAAGAAAGAATATAAAGATAAATTCAATAGAAAAATGGCAAAAGAAAACACACACATGGCCAACAAAAATCATAAGAAAAGATCCTTAATCACAATAGTAGTCAGAGAATAGCAAACTAAAACCACAGTGAGATATTTTACCACCACCAGATTGGCAGAGAGACAATATTTCATGCTGTAGCATGAAAGTAGAGCATAAGAAATTCTCCCGAATGGCTGGCAAGAGTGTAAATAAGTTCTACCTCTTACAAAAAACAAAAACAAAAACAAAAACTCATAAATGAATCCCTTTGCCAAATAAGAAATTATTAAATAATTAGCAATTTTCATGTTCTAAGGTTTCTTTTTTTTTTTTAATATACTTTTTTATTTTTCACTAAGTTTTCTTAAGTTAGGGCATGGAAACTGAAAATCTTAGATCTGACTTACACAGTCCTAGGGGTGGGGGCACCAGCCAAACTACTTTACTTGTGCATAAATTGGTCAGAAGTCTTTATTTAGTAAGTATCTGCTGAAGAGACCACATATTCTAGTTCTGCTATAAAAGAGTCTTGCATTTTGGTTACCTCATACCCCCATCTAGTGGAAAGGAGCATATTATCCTACTACAGTATGCTTTTTATTCTCAGGTTAACAAAAGCAAAACCTAATTATTTATAAAACTATCACATTGCTTTTAGATCAAGTATAAAGTCATACCTCCCTGAGAGAAAAAGAGAGAGAATTTAGATCTTAATAGAATATCTAAATAGACCCTTTTATGTCTGTGAACTATGTAATGAATCCTAATAATTAACAAAGACAATGAATAGAAGGAGGAAGTAATAATATTACAAGGATATGTGATGAATACTGGAATTCCTTTGGAAAGGTTTATTATCTAATTCTACACCAGTTCAACATGTATATCACACATAAGGGAGGGTTAAATTTTATAATTTGAAAAACAAATAGTAAAAGATACAATAAATGAAATAAAGCCTGCTGGTTTCTAAAACAAACTATGGCAAGCTGTAGCATGATTATAAAAATTAAATTATGAAAATGTTATACATAAAGAGTTAACATATTAGCCAATGATGTAAGAGACATCCCTATGAGTTTTTCTTACATCTTGTGGCCATTCTTGGAAAGAGACAGATCACGAGGATCTCTGTTTTCCTTACTTCTCTTCTACCCACCCAACAAACCTTTATTATTCAAGTAAAATAAGGTTAAAACAACATACCAACAGCAGCTGTGATTAGTGAAAAAGGTCATTACCTGTTTTCTAGGTTAGGAAAACTTGTAATCGATGCATGGTAATTTTAAAAATCACAAATACATTATTAATCATATCTGCAGCCTCACGCCAATGTGGTGAATTGTAGTAACAACACTAGGCAGGAATGTGAGTTACGAAAGGTGGAATGGTTTTTTCAGCTACTGTTGACATTGCCTGGAATGACCATATCCCTTCCAGACTCCTTACAGTGAGTGGTGCTGCATTTCTACAATAAAAAGGGACAGCCAAAAACCACTAGGCAAGGACGAATCCTATAAAATCAGGACCAGATGCCAAGAGTTACCCATTCTGGAAATCTGTTATTTAACATGTATCTAGTTTTAAGAAAAGTTTCTAATCTTTTCTTGGTGGCATAGTCTTATATCTTGTGGCCATTCTTGGAAAGAGACAGATCATGAGGAACTCTGTTTTCCTTACTCTTCTACCCACCCAACAAACCTTTATTATTCAAGTAAAATTAGGTTAAAACAACATACCAACAGCAGCTGTGATTAGTGTTTTATATT
Source organism: Tolypeutes matacus (assembly GCA_026826555.1). Classification (NCBI taxonomy): domain Eukaryota; kingdom Metazoa; phylum Chordata; class Mammalia; order Cingulata; family Chlamyphoridae; genus Tolypeutes; species Tolypeutes matacus. The sequence goes on from JAKSZT010053770.1 coordinate 13,736,243, forward strand.
TGAATTTCCCTTATTTAAAAGGAAAAATCTATTTTTAGAAATGCCTTATAAGACCTTTTAAAATAAAGTCATTTGGAAAATATCCAAAAAAATTATTAAAATGAAAACCTTATTGAGGAATTGGGGAAGAAAAGATACTGTTATCTTGGTATCTAAGAAAGCGCCTGGCAGTGAGTGGAACATTTACTACATATTTAATTTTGGCCTAAAATAATCCAGATTCCATCTTCTTAAGAAAACAAAGAACTTTAATAGCAATGTTTAAGAATATATTGATAAGTGCCCATATTTAGCATAGTTGCCAAACCTCTAAATCTTTTACACTGACACATAAAGCATTCTCCCCAAACTCTCCTGGGGACATTTATAAAAGTTATGTAGGGGGGAAAGAAGAAGGCAGGGAATTTCAGAATCAAGGTAGCTAAGAGTATCCTTTATGATTTCTTAAGAGATGCAAAGGAAGACTGGGTGTATGGGGTAGGAGGGTGGGTGCTACAGTATACAGCTTTCCCACAATTTTATCACCATTCGTATCTCATGGGACTTGAATATAATCTGATAGATCTTCTAAAAAGTTCTTGGTACCAAAAAAAAAAAAAAAAAAACAAAAAAAACAGTTTAACATGACAAAACATGTATGCATGACAAAAGTGGATGCACAAAACCTTACAATGTCAGAGTTCCAGGGTTCAATCCAAGAAAGAATAAACTGAAACTTACCAAAAGTATTGCCTGTGTTTCAAACTTAAAGCTCTTAAGAAATGATCCCTCATCCCTCCATAAAACAATTTTTTATCACTATTTGTAAAAATTGTTTTTTCCAAGGCAAGTAAGTGAGCAAATGGAGAATTCTGACATGCTGCCAGCATTCACAGTGATTTAAAGGCATGGTCATGGCACTGCTACAAACCATAATTTCAAAGGGTTGGAATCTGCCCTTTTACAACAGGTATATACATATATGGATTCAAGTGTGGACCTCTGTTATAGAATTCAACACAAGTGTTAATCCATTTACATTGGGGAATTTTTAGTTTTCAGTCAGCAAAGATTCTCTGCAAAGATGGATGTTATATTCAAATAACACTTTTCTTGTAAAATGAAACTGTTTTATTGAAAGTATTTAGCAAAGATAAGACAAAAGGATTCTATCACTTATATGATGACTGATCTGTGGTTCCAATGATATTAATGTACCTTCAATATGAAATAATGGGCTATTTACTCCTTGAGACTTGGGTTTATGTCTTGAGTTTCATAAATATGTGTTATCCCTAAATAATACTTAAATGTATGCCCAGCAGAAAAGTAGTTCCTTATTCGTTAAATATCAGGCATCTTTAACCTTTTAATTTCCTGCAGTCTTATAATCACTGGTACGTTGAGGAAGGGGAGAGCTCACAGTTAGAGGACCCCATTGTTCTCAAAGGCATCTATGTCACAAAAACATCACACTTTAGAGAAGACAGCCTGGGGCAATTCAAAATACATTTAAATTCTAGTTTCTGTTCTGTCAAGTAGAAAGGTGATGAGGAAGGTTTTGGAAAGCTTTGGGTTCAATTTCCAGCTCATTACTTTGGTAAGTCATTTAACTTTCTTAGGCCATTGATTTCTCATACACAAAATGGAAATACCACTTACCACCTATCTCAAAGGTAATTGAGTAGATTAGGAACATAGATTGAGTAGATCGGTATGTAAAGTACTGTGATAGGCAAAATTTTAAGATGACCTCCATGACCTTTGGCCCCCTGATGTTCCTCCCATGATTATGCTACTTTATCGGGCAAAAAGTTAGTTCTAAAAACTTAATTCTGCCAACAGTGGGAATGAGCTTGAAAGCAGTTTCCAGATAAGAGCCCAGCCCAGTCGATACCTTGATTTCAGCTTTCTGAGACAGAGCTAAGCCCACCCAGACTTCTGATCTGCAGAATAAATGGGTGTTGAGCAAACAAACATATTGTTTTCAGCTGCTGAGTTTGTGATACTTTGTTACACTATGACAGACAACTAGTATAAATACGTATCAATGTGTGACACATAAGAAATGTCCATAAACTATTATATTTCTTGTTAAAAACTCATAATATACGGGCTCAAATGAGACATTTTAACTTCCTCAGGTTTTAGTTCTTTGATTCACAAAATAAGAAGTTTTGATTAGGAAAGTTACAAGACCTATTCTGAACTTCCAATAGTCTAAGAATTCATTTTTTTTAGCTTTTTACAAGTATTTTAACCCACCTAACAGGCAATCGCATGCCGGCTGGACCTCTTCCATTCACCTCTCAGGTGCACTTCCACCCTTCAGTGTCCTGCTCTATACCCCAGGAGGCTGAACCTTAGGGACTATATCAGGAGGCTCTCCTGTCCCGGCAATGGGAAGCATCAGTGGGAGATCAGAATGATGAACAGAAGTGAGGTCCAGGTATTTATTCCCTGGCTTCCTCTCTGCCAGGGAACCTCCTCTAAACATGGCCTCGGCTTCTTTCAGGCTGCCCTCTCTAAACTGCTTTCTCACTCATGTTCTAAGAAATCCTTTCTACCTTTGCCCCTTCAGGCTTAGGGGTGCTAACCTCTAGTCCACATGCCCACTGGTCTACCATCTCTTGATGCTTTTCCTGAACCCTACCCATGCTTTATTAAACTCCCCTGTAATTACTTGTTTTGAGGGTGCTTTTTCCTGATATGTCCCTGATTACTACACACTGCTAAAATGGAGTAGCAGGTGCTAAGGGGAAAAATGATTCCTAACTTCACTTGGGGATGTTCTCAGAGTAATGCTTGAACTGAGATGGAATAGAGGATTTCTGTATCCTGGTGATGGAATTTAGGGCTTTTCCAGGCAAAAGAAACATGCAATAAGGCACAGAAATTTGAGAAAGTCACATTCACAAGCAGATGGAGCACAAAGTGCTTGGAAGGGAAGCGGGAGATGAGGCTGGGAAAGCAAACAGAACAAATGTTGAGGTTTAACATTATAAGCCAATGATTTTGCCTAAAGTATCAAGACCAGTGCGAAAGCACTAACGTTCTTAAAGCTATTGGGAAGGATGAGAGTACTCATTTTTGAAAGACCATTTTTGTGATTATGTGGAAGGCCAGATTGGTAAAGAGGTGGGAAACAGTTTATTCTGATTTTCTCAATGTGTCCCTTGAATCCCTAAGGGTCCCAGAAGTCAAGGGTTACCATGAAGATGGAGAGGAGGCTGAGTTATTAGCCCCTGTGCCCATTTAAACCAGCAGTTCTGTGGTCCTAGACTAGACCTGGAATCTTTGTTACACTCAGGATAACCACTCTACAATATGGTACTTCGAAAACTGTACTGAAAAAGGTAAAAGGTCTTAAGGTCAAACGTACCTGCCTCAAGCCTTCCAGCTGTGGTAGTCAGGAATGATCAAGAGTTCAAACTAAGAAATGTATCTGGACTCATGCCAGGGAGAAGAGAGAATTACTGAGAAATACTAATTGGACAGGCTGTGTAAACCCTCGTGTCCAAAGCCCTTGTCTTTTATGGTTCTTAACAGAGTCTTAGGTTTTATCCACGTGATTAATTAGTTTTTGGAAAACGTACAGCTGAACTAGAAAGATTTAAAAATAAAAATTATATGTCAATAGATGGCAGTGCAGCCCTCTGCAAAGGAGACAATTGAAAGTGGTATCCAGACTAGGAGCTGAAATATTCTGATTCATGAAAATTATTCTGTGTTTCACAGCTTTAGCTTTCTAAAACTAACCTAACTAAAATATTACCTCACTTCTAGGTCCCTTGAAAAGGCTGCACAAGGAAGAGTTTATTAAAGTTCTTCAATTAAAACATTCCCTGGAAAATGTTAGCTCCCTAAAAATAAACATTGTACTGTATTATTTCTGGGAGGCCTGAGGCTTCTGTCGCCTTCACTACTTACAACAACTATTTTTGTTTATTAAAACTTATTACATAAAGCAGCTTTTTAAAAAAGAAAAAATAGTTTTTAAAGAGCCTAATATCCTAAATTTTGTTTATATTTTCCTTTAACTTATACTGTACACAGCTTCAATAAGTGATGATTTTTTTTTATGCTAGACAGTTTCCTATGGAAATTTATAGTACAGCTGTGGTTCTCAAATGAGATTCATTCTAAGAATGCAGCTGCCATCCTAATATAGAGTTGATTTTTTTTTCCTTCTAATAACAATATGCCATCTAACTTTGCACAGACTTATGAGCTACCATTGTAGTCTTGAGAGCCATTTATTAAGAACATTTATGTTCTTCACAAGAACAGGTTTCAAGTACTGACTTTAAATTTATATGATACACAATCTTACTTGAAAAAACCTACAAATAAGATATACACATTCAAATTTTTTTAATCCACTAACACTTGTCCTCCTATATATAAAACTTGTTTCAAATCAAGATACTGGCAATGAATTATATTTTTTCTTTAAAAAAATTTTTATAGTGTTCCAATTTTTTAGTAGTAAATTTACAGCTGAAAATTTTAAAAATACCTAAACGCAACTTCATTTCCAGATAATTAGGACATAGGTGCTCTATTTATCAGCTATTGTCACAAATGAGAAGTTTCCAATTTTTAAAGAAAATAGTAAAATTCAATTAATAAACCAATAGTCCTGGCAGATTACCACAAATTTATTTGCCACTCAGAAAACAGACATATTCAGTATTCTAGATCCACAGGAAATCTGAAGGACAGTAAATAAATTGAGCACTATTCTCAACATAGCTATTATGGTCCAATTAGCTCAATTGAACTTAATGATAGGAAGACAGAATAGCTTTATTTTTTATTCACTTGGAAAAAAATATAATAGATTTTCAACTTAGTGACCACGCCTGAGAACTTGCAAGAGATCTCCACCGTCTGAGGAAGCATTGCCAAAGAGTGTAAGTTGCTAATGTGGTTGCAGTTTTCAAAACATCACCTCCAGAAGTGTAGTTCGAATCCTTCACATTTTTCTTTGCATTTTAAACAGGGGGCTCCAAATCCTTGCTCATGACCTAAGCCCATCTGTTAAAGAGAAAACAATGTGGAACTATTATTACATTTTTTAAAATCTAAAAAAAAAAAAAAAAAAAAAAATCAGTAAATTATAAATTCCATTTGCTGCTTCAGTTGATACAACTTTCAAACAAATCCTTTACGAGGTATCACATTGTTTAGTCAATGATGACACCCAGGAATGTAAATGGTGGCTCCAAGATAAACAAGATACTTGCTTAAAATCAAAGTGTTAGTAAATGGTAGAGGAGAGATTTGAGTACAGGTCTGTCTGAATCCGAGGCCTGTGCTCTTAAACCTGGGGGCTCTACTGCTGCCCTTGTTAACAGTAAACCTTTTTTAAAATTTAGAAACAAACAACAAAAAAAATATATTACACATGAATTAAAAACTTAAAATCCTTGGGAACTTGCTGAGACATAACCTCATAAGTAGAAGGGGAAGGGGTGAGATTCAGGGAATAACACAAGAGGCAATGCCAGCAATTTTACCACACTAGTGACATTAGAGCAAAAAAGATCAGCTGCCATTGAAGCAGCACTCAGGTAAATCACACAGCGACAGGATTCTTCTATATTCTAAATATCAGATCAGTGACTGCTAACAAATTAGTTACCAAATGGTGCTTGGAACAGTAGCTCCACGAGAAAAGTATACATCTTTTTTAAGAGGTCCCTTTTCGTAGCTTTACCAAGTTGTTTGTCACTATGCAATCAAAACCACATTGTAACTTTGTTCCTTGAAAGATCAGCATGATATAGCCTGAAGTTAAGTGAAGCCCTTCCTTTTTACTGAAGAAAATGACCACATCCGCTTATAAGAACTAGGGGGCATATTCAAAACCAGATGGTCCACCAAGTTGCTTAGGAGAAACCAAATTATTTCTTATCTCAAACATACCTTCTAAAGGTGATGAAAATCTGCCCAGCATTTACTAAACTCCATCACTTCTACCTTATGTACTATTAGTGATTTTCAAAAGAATTAAATACTCTAAATTGTACACCTTACATTAACACCAGACTAAACTTTTTTTTTTTTTGAGGAATCAAATTGTTTCCTTGTCACTAATGAACACAGTTAACATTACAAAACTAAAGTGGGTTAAAAGAAAGAGAGACGGGTTATTTGAGTTTTCTGGTCTTTTGTAAGGAGTTTAATTAAGAGTTTTTCCATTATCCAAACTAAAATAAACAGCAAATCTAAAAGGATGTATAATTTATTCAAGCCCTTTCTAGTTTTCCATTAGAAGAGAATTAGTAATACTGAATCAGCCTAGCGTAGATTATATTATTAAAGCATAATCACATAGCTTAAATTAGCAGTTTTTAAACTCTCTTGTGTATATTCACAGTAGGAAATACATTTCAACTCATGACCCAGAACATGCATATACACATACAAACTTAGGTGTCTCTGTGTTTGTAAAATCTTGAAACAAGGACTTACTACCTTAGATATTATCTATAACGAAATATGTTTCTGCCTCTAAATTAAATGGGTTACTGACACCTAAACAAATTCTTGCCTGCCTGTAAATCTGAATAGTTCAGTCTAAGCAATACTGAGCTTAATTAAACACTGCAAACATACTGAAATAATAGCATCTTCTTTTTGCCTGTTTCTGAATGCAATCTGGAAGTTTTCTAACTATGTAACAAGAACCTCAATTAGTCAACAGAGTTTTTACTCTAAGGCCTTGGTATCGCTCACTGCTGATTTATAAAGTCAACCTTGGAAAGGGGCAAGTCATCGCTCTCCTATCTACTTTTATCTTCTTAAAGATAAAAAGTTACCAGTTTATTAGAATTAGAGTTGATTGTATTTCACTGAACCTATGCTCTTTTAAAGTGTCCCACATATTCTGAGTGCTGGGCAGGACTAGGTATCTGCCTTGTAAGAGATCTAAAGACCATAATCCAGAGATGTGAGGTGATTTGCTCCTAGTTATGCTGTTAGTTAACAGTGGAACAGTGTCTGACTCCTGCTCCACTGTTCTGCTGGAACAAACCACCACAGAGTGTGAAATGGGAGCTCTTCAGTCTTCTAAAGAGAAATTCACTGGCTCATTTTTGCCTTAAGAACTACAAATCCTAAAACACTCCTGCAACACATTTAAATGTAGATGGATTTTCTAAGAGGTGTATTTATTTTATTATTTTATTTTATTTTATTTTATTATTTTATTTTATTTTATTTTTTATAAAAGGAGAATTTGAACTAGTCAGGGAGTCTGGGGAAAGCCTTTTGGAGCAAGTGATGCTTGAACTGAGATTGGAAGGATGAACAGCTTCTAATGCAGCAAAGAGGTGAAGGAAGTACATTCAATGCTGAGGAAGCAATACTTGCAAAGGCCCTGTGGCAGAAGAGGGCATGATAAGAGCCAAGAACATCTTAGCGCAGTTGAAGGGTGATAGGGTTAACCCTGTTGTAGACAAAGCATTTCTTTTTATTCTTTTTTTTTTTTTTTTTTAATCTCTTCCAAAGAAAGAAGAAGGTAAATCCACTGAAGAATTCAGCACCATGCCTCAGCCACCAGGTTCAACAGACTGGTGAGGAAAAGACATTCCCTGAGAGAGGATGAGATTGGCCCTCAAGAAAAGTTTTGCTGTCGATGAAGGAGAGGGCAGGTGAGTGAGTGTACCTGCCAAAATTCAGAAGGGAGGGACCCTTAGGGACACCAGGAAGCCACAACTTTGGGAAAAGCAAAATTTGAGAAAACGGTTCTGCACCCTTCCCTGGAGAACTCCACCCTCACTGGCATGCCTAGAAAACTAACAGTCTCCACATAGGCTCTTTCCAGCATGGTTTGTGGATTTTCCCTTCTCCTCCATCCTCACATGCACACACACTTTCATATTCCCCACATGCCCAGGCATAGGTATGAGGGAATACTGAAAATACCACAGAGAGAGAACAATAAATCAAAGACAGTTGAATGAGGTGGTGGCAACATGATACTCTCTCTCCTGCTATAACTCAGTGACAAAAAGACAAACAAACAAACAACAACAACAACAAAAAACACTGAATTTTCACAACCTTAGTTAAATAACAGCTAAATGATTAGAACTTAGAGTTTTGGACTGGCAATGAACTTATATTTCTATGGGAGTTTCAATAAGAGAAATTATTTTATAGCTATATACTTATAAGTATATAGCTATAAAATTTAAAACTCATTGACACCTGGCATTGAAAATCTCTTATTTATGTCACATTATTGGGTGGGAACTTCTTCCATATTCTTAATCCCTTAATCAAACACTGTTAAGGGGGAAAAAAAAGCGCAATGGTGCTCAAAGAAGATATATAGTTCAAACTCCAGTGTGTTCCTTCCCTACATGGTGTTGCTAGTCCAGATTCAGTTATAATCTAGAGTTAATTGTGTTCTGTAATCTTATTAAATCCATTTTATATTATAAAATTGCACTGTAACAGACATACCTTGACTGTAACAGACATACCTTGACTAGTATGAGGCAAATTCCCTTCTCCTTCACAAATTCAACATGTATCAGATGAAGGAAAACATACTAATTCTACTTTGTAGTAAAATGAGTTTCAGAGCCAGAACTGCACCAGGCACAGTTTCTCAAGGCCAATCCATAGGGCTTCTTTGGCAGAGTGTCACAGGAGCTTTTCTTAGTTGCAGCTTGGGATCTGGAACCCTATCCCCTCTAAGGACTCAGCCAACCCCCACCCCCACCCCCACTTCACTTGTGAGGACTCCCTGAAGAATTCTCATGTTCTCATTCTACCTCCTCCCTTCTCTTTATCCTCAGCTCCGACTACAGTCCCAGGTTAGGGGCCTTCTTCCCCTTTCCTCCATAGCCATGGCTATTACTCTTAGACATCCAAATCTTGAAAGTCAGTTTCTGCCCAAGTGTCCACAGGGAAAGTGGTATTTAAAGATACCCATGGTGTGTGTAAGTGTGAGGGGGGTGGGGTGATAGAGAGGAAGGGGAGACCAGAAAGTTCAGCGCTTCAGCTAAGACAACCTGGCTGTTTAAAATAAATACCAAGAGATGTGTGCTTATATGTAATACCTAAGTTGTAAGAACTACCTATGCAAGGTATTAAAGGAAATGTTTAAGAATTACATTAATTATAGATACCAAGAACTAATAGAGAAACTGTGAAAATGTAAAAAGATCACTGCAGGAGTCAGGAAAACTGCAATCTGGTCCCAGGATGTCACTGCCAAGGTTCAGTGATCTTAGAAGTCATTTATTTTCTCTGAGCTTCATCTAAATAATGAGAACTGAATTAGATCTAGTCCATGATACCTTTTAATTCTAAAATTATTATTGTAAACTATATATCAGATTAACTTTACCTTAGGGTAGCTGTTTTTTCAGCATGGTCATCTGCTCAAGTTTAAACACTAAACAGAAAAAAAAATTGCTTGAGAAAGCTAATTAATGGCTCATAAATCAGAATCATTTGGAACTCAGTTTGGAGGAGTAAGCTATAAAATACACATAATGAAACAAAAGATTTAAGTTTGAGGAATAAAACTCAGTTCTGTTGGATGTAATTATTTCAACAGCAAATGTGATATGGTATACCCTCAGAACCAACACTTGGTGCCTAAAAACACATGGTTTTCATAAGTTTGCATGTCCCAAAGCTATCTACTTCATATAATTTTAGTAATACGTTCTAGCCAACATCAGTACAAGGATGTGACAGATTAATTTTTCTTCTTCAGTGTCCAAGAAAACATGTTCTTTGGATTGACTATATTTGGAGAAATTACAGTCCGGCTTTGGATATACCTAGCAAGGGCCTCTGAAAAATTAAAAATGACTCTCTAACATTTATCTGGAAACACTAGACATAGAAAAACAGAACTTTATAAATATCCTTAACTATAATCTCCAGATACTGAATTTATATCCCTATGATCTGTGTCTCCAAACACCTTATCCCCTGCTTCTTTCAGAGTAACAAATGGCAGTGGATTCAATTTCGCCATATTCATAATTTCAAGCAATCTGATAGCTGGCAACATTTCAGGTGACCCTTTTGACCAAAGAACGAGTATTGCATGTCAAATGCTTGAAAGAAAAAGGAAAAGGGGAGAGGGAACATCTGGAATTTCAAACATGGTCTGAGTTGATTTGGAGACAATTTGGATCTGGAAAGATATTCTGCAGTACACATGGTGAGATCATCTGATTCATGCTGTTTTCATAACCAAATTTCCCTCTGGAGCTAAGAATCATGTGGTTACTAAACAAGCAAGTGTTACCAATATTTCTTTAATCATCTTGGAATGAAGTTGATCAAGGCAGATTATATGGTATATATTTTTTTCTCTCTCGCTCTGTGGCTGTACATGTGTAATTTACCTATCCTATATGAATATGTATATATTATACTCAGAAGCATTTTAGATCTTATTTCATACCACCAGATATTTTGGACAAAGGAACTACATTTCTAAAAAAGTAAATTATCATAACACATAATCTCTTAGAAACCTACTGTAATCTGTGATGTTCTCCCCACACACATATACCGTCAATATATTTTGATTAATCTCTAACACAAGATTTTAAACTTTAAGTTTTTAGTTCATTGCTTACTTCCCAAACTCTACCAAGATCACACTACTAAAGAAAAAAAGGGGGGGTGGGAGGGAGGCAGATTATTGTTTAATAGGTAGTTTGGGTGTCGAAAATTTTGTGTAATACATGGTGGTGATGGTGGCACAACATTATGAATTTTATTAATATCACTGAATTGTATGCCTGTAAGTGCTTAAAATGGGAAATTTTATGTTGTATATGTTACCACAATATATTTTTAAAGGGTATGCTACACAGAAAACCAGATTTAAATAAAAAAGAGGCACCCTTCGGCTTTTATAGTTGGCCAACTTTCATAGGTGAGAATATGAAGAAATAATTTATTATGATTAAGAGCTATTATTAACTACTTCTAATAAAAGTGCTCTTTCTTTCTCTTTGCTCATAAAAACAGAAACTTCTCACTTCTCACTTACTCTAGACTGAAATATATGACGGAAAGAGGGAAGAGAGAGTTGTCAGTACCTTCCTGGTCACCCAAGCCAGGGCCCAGACGCCCTCTCCTTGTCTAGCCCCACTCATTATGCTCTACATCCAGTTGATCTCTCCTCTGAAACTATGCAGCTTGCTCCCTCCATCAACATTTGGATTCAAATTCGTGTCATGACAATGGAGACCATAATCTTCCAACTAATCTCTTCCTTTGCATCAACAGAACCCAGGGATGATTATGGCACCCCCCTTGTGAAACACCTTTAATGAGTTCAATGAATTTCACATCACAGCAGGGCAGAGAAAACCCTTAATGATCTGGTACCAGTATGTACTTTGGGCCACCGCCATTGCCTCTATTGCTCACCCTCCTCACAACCTCCTGTTCAGCCACTCTCTGCTTCTGGGGATGCTTTTTCCTTTGCCATGATCTTTTCCCCTCTCCTCCATCTAGTAAATTCCTGATCTCCATAGATCCTATTTAAATGTCAGCTACTCAGGGACACTTTTCTTCAACTCTCCCCAGCAAAGTTCTTCTGAATTCCCATAGGTCTTGGTACATATTCTATTATTCAATCCTATACTACAAGTGTTTGCACATCAGTTTACCTCATTAAACTGTGAACCTCTTGCTCATATTTGAATTCCTGATACCTGCCACAATGCCTGAGATTTATAGTAATGCTGGAAAATTGTTCTATATTTACTTATTTAATTGTCAAATGATCTTTAACATGGCATCTTTATCCCAGAACTCCCACTGTTCTTTATTCAACAGATGCTGGCAGGGGTTTGATGGTAATAATGGCAGCAACGAATATTTACTCAGCGCTTATATTGCCAGGCACAACTCTAATCATTTTACATGGATCATCTCATTTAATCCTAGAACAATCTTATGGGAGTTTGAGGTGCTATTATTACCTACGTTTCATCCAGATGAAGAAACTGGAGCAGAGTTTAAGTAACTTGTCCAAGGTTCAGTCTCATTTCAGAGCCCATTAAACACTATTGCCTAACATAGGTCATGGCATGGAAGGAGCCTGACTTAAATAACTATTTTTTAGTAAATTAGTAATAAACGATTAGAAAGAAAGAATATTTTAAATTTAAGATAAAGGATTACATCTCAAGAACACAAAAATTAAGGGTCATTAGTTTTCAAGACAGCTTACAAAGAAGCAAGCGGGAATAAAATTCTTCCTTGCAGACTCTTCCGGAATTTAGTTCCACATCTCTTGAGCTTTTCCAGGGCAGGATATAAAGCCAGAATCCCTACATGAATCCTTATTATAAAATCCACTGAGTCAAATGGACTGAAACCTTTTTTGGTCAAACATAGCAATAAATAAATCATACAGACTATTCGGTTAGGAAAGAAAAGGAAAAGTAGTGATCTTTCAACCTAAACATTTTATAATAAATTATATTCTGGGGCAGGTCACTCTTCTGACCTAGAACTTTAATGAATTAAAGTAAACGACTCTCACCTGATTCTGTAGCTACATTTCTGAAGGCAATATTAAAATAAGGTACATGAGAGAGGTAATATTCCCAGGCAATTTGTTTAGGTGGGTACAAGATGAGCCAATCAGATTACAGCCAATTACTTAGGAAATTTATACAATCACAATAAATATGGAAATATATTTGAAGTCCAGAAGTGGATCCTGCTGCTTTTCTTGAAAATAATAATGGGTTTTAGTTTGGGTACAATACCTTGAAGCATTTCCAATTGCCACTTTTTCTTACCCAGCACTGACGGTGGAGGTGGTAATAAAAATACCTCAAAACCATTCATTAAGATGTTACTACATGCCAGGCACAATATAGACATCACCTCATTATTTTTTCACAACCCACAGGAAAGATATTATTCCTATTTAACAAATAAGGAAACTGAGACTTAGAATTACCCAGCTAGGAAGTAGCTGGGATTTGAATCCTGGCATTTCTAACTCTACATCCTGCATCTTTAAAAGTAATAACTTAAAAGAGTAATGTTCCTTTCATCTGTAATTTCTCTAGAAAAATGAATTTTTACTTCAAGGACTACCTATTGTTCACAAGCCAGGACCTCCTCCTTTCTAGACAAATCTGAGACAGATTAGAGGAAACCTGAATGTCTGCACACCAGCTGCACTAATACTGAAAGTCCTGAGGTGATTAAATCACATATATAAGAGGGCCCTTGAAAGAAATGTGTCTGAGTCAAGGAAAATCTTCAGGTCCTGATGCAAAATAGGTCTCTTTCAATGTTAGAGCAAAAGAGAAAATGTTTTAAAAGAATGAGAAAACAAAGAAATACAAATGAACAAACTATATCTCAAAATTGAAAGTTCTTTATTTTTAAAATGTAGACTCACAGGTAGTATTGAAAATTATTTTCTATATTATATAGAAAAATCCATACATGATTGTGGTGGTTTGAGGGTATTATAATGAGGAAAGAATTCAAATATTGTTTTCATTTTATTCAAAACATTACACACATATTTCTAGATTTACCTTGGAAAACCTCTGTATTAGTTACAAATTAATTTAAAATGTAGGGAATGAAAATAATGTTATCTCAGTTTCTGTGGATCAGGAATCTTGGTGCAGCTTGACTGGCTAGGGTGGCTCAGGGTCTCTTACAAGGCTACAATCAGGGGTCAGCGCAGCAGCCATCTTGGCTTGACTGGGTGAGGACCCACTTCTAAGTCCTCTCACATGGGCCTATACGTAGGAGTGCCTCACAACATGGCGGCTGGCTTTCCCCAAAGTGAACAACCCCACAGAGAGCAAGAGCATTCAAAACAGAAGCTGCAACATTTTTATAACCTAATCTCAGAAGTGACATACACTTCCGTCATATTCTATTCATTCTATTCATTGGCACCAATTTACTAGGTCCTGCTCTCATTTCAAAGGATTGCACAAGGGTAAGAATACTGGAAGGCAGGGAATATTAGGGGTCATTTTAGAGGCTGCCTGCCATAATCTCTTTTCTGTTTTGATTTTAAATCCAAATACTAAGTGATTTGTGGTGAGACAGTCATATTACAAAGGGGGAGGGGAGGTTTATAGGGGCGCTTAACTGCCACACTTGTCTGTCTTTATTTTTTTGGTTCCATTTCAATTATTTTTAAAATATTGTGTAAAAGGGGAGTCAATTGAAATGTTCACCAATAACATACCTCTTCTGTGGGCTTTACTCAGAAACAGCCTCCTCCTGAATTGGTTACTTTAAGAAAATGCAGGCTATTAAAAATATCACAATTAACAGGCTATGATTCCTGCTGAAATTCTTTCATAATTAGGACTGACTAAGCCCTGGCTCCACTGAAAGACTCTGCAATGGCATATGGTTATACACAGCCCTCAAAGCCTCCCTATTATTAGATATAAAAGGGATTTTTAAAAACTTGATTCCAAAAGGCATTTTTAGAATTGACACATCATGGCAAATGTTCCTAATTTGGGCTTTGTGTCATGACCTCCATAGCTGGCTTTAAAGAGCCAATCTCACACATAGTGGTATACTGAGAGGCCTTTATGGAGACACTGTGTATCCTAAAACTTGACAATTGTAATCATTCTTCCCAGGCCTTAGGGCTATAGAATTATTCCTTCAGAAGTAACCAGTTAGAACACATGGGGAAGGATGTGGGGTGACTGACTGTACAATTGATTTACTGCCACTAGTTTCTAACTACTTCATTGAACACATGCAGTAAGACAGCATAGTACAGGTGTGTTTTCACAGGCAGGAGAATGAAGGGAAAGGTATGTGGCACTGGCTGAAACAGTCATTACAGGAGGCTTCCCAGGAGGGCAGGAGAATCAAGGGAATGTGGAGATTAAAGCCCAGTGGAGAGAAAACACAGAAATGGAAAAAGAGAGCAAACGGACAATCTTCTCATTTTCCACTTTGCTGGCAATTGGCATTCACGACCATTCAGACAAAAACTAAGTCTCACAAGACTGATAGGGGTCTGGGAAACTGGGAAAGGAGGGGATAGATGTATGGACCCTAATGCTAGGTACCACATGCTCACTATTCAATCACTCTCTACCCTTTTCACGCCATATCTTAGTCTGGAAAACCTGAATTATGTTTATACAGTATTCTGTATAAATATAAGAGCCTTAACTAACTTTTGACTCATCTTCTGATTTTTTATCAATTAGAGAGGTAGTTTGGATTCCCATGCTTCTTGTTCTACATTTAAACTACAGCCCAAAGACTTCCCCACTAAAGGAAGTTCACAGACATCATTTTAGATTTGTTTAGTGGTTCAGGGGAAATAGACAACCTTCCAAACACACATATACCACCTATTTACAAGTAGGATCGAATTCCAGTTGCATGTTGATTTAATTTTTGTTGATCTTGATGCAGTAACAGGCAGAGAAAGTAAAATTAGATTTGAGTAGATTAGAAAGAGGGCAACTTCTCAAACAACCAAATAAATGTCTGGGAAACTACAGTGCCTGTACATTCTTTTGTACAGAGCTAAGTGTGTAATTCAGAGTGGGGAAAGGAATAAGACCCCCTTCCACAGCTTTCACTGCAGTAGGCTGAGAAAACTTTCACTGCAGCAACAGAGGTGGTGTCAGCTATGATTTGTTGTGAAACAAACCACCCTTCAACAAAATGGATTAAAACAATAACCATTTATTCTGTACTTTCTGCTCATGATATTCTGCTTGTGAATCTACAGATTCACCTGAATCTGTACCTGAACTGGTTCACCTGGATGTTTCCTCTGGTCTGGGGTAGGCTCACTAAATCTGTAGTCAACTTCCAGGTCAGCTAGTGGTATTGGTCTAGAGTGGCCTTAGCTGGGAGGTCTCATCTCTGTTCCACATTTTCTCTTATCCTCCATCAGGATGGCCTGAGCTTGTTTACATAGTAACAGCAAGGTTCCAAGAGAGCAGGGAGAAGCAAACAAGGCCTCTTAAGGTCCAAGCTTGGTGCTCACACAACATAACTTTCATCACATTTTCCTGGTACAAGTAAGTTATAAGGCAGCCCAGATTCAAAGGATAGGGAAATAGATTCTTCTTATTGGCTGGGGGTGAGTTGTTGAGGTGCTGCAAAGAATTGTGGCCATTTTTGCAATTTACCACAAAACCTCTGAGGAAAATATACTAGTTACCTATAAAAGACTGGAATAGCGTTAAATCAATTACCTGTTTCAGAGTACTGAATACACCTGTGAACCTTTCATATTGTGATCAGCATATGGCAGATACTCAAACAAGTTCTAGAGATTAACATTTGTAAAATATTTTAACTACCATCATTAAAAAAAAAGAACTAAAATCCAAATAATTAACCAATTAGAAAGAAGAAAAAATTAAATCCTATTATTGACCTTTGAGTGAGTATTTCACCGTGTCAAACAAAGTACCTAGTAGCAATACTTGACTAAAAGCACGCCCTCATAAATTTCTTGATGTTGTATTCAGGTACCTATTATTCTGGTTCTCCAAATGTTTACTTATTGGTACTAAGTTCTAGCTAACTAAACAAAGGTTGGCCCTTGCTATAGGCCAGACATTGTTTTAAGTGTCTATATTACCTACTTAATCCTTAAAATAACTCAATAAAGAGGTTTTATTCTTGTTTCACAGAGTAGATCTCTAAAACCAAGGAGGCTAAGAATCCCGCCAAATGTCAAAGCAGGGAGTCAAGTCTATGTGCAGAGATGCTTCCTTTAAACTTTCTGACTGTTTTAGGGGAGTGAGCAACAGTGGCCCACAGGACAATCCTTTCTGCTGACATGATTTCATCTGGTCCATGAGAAAGGGGCCAACAAATAACATCTCTATTGTTTTACCTGTGGCATCTTAAAAGAAATGTAGTTGTTAAGCCATCAAAATCTGTCTTGCCAGTCTTAACCTTTAATTTCTTCCCATTTCTCCTGGGATAACTTTTATTCAGCTACTACTTGGAAGAGCCTAACTCATAGAGTTATTTGAGTATTTGTGGAATATATTTAAAAATTTTGTAGTATCTCAAAGGTCAGAATTTATTATTCCCCTCATTAAAAACCCTTGGTGACTTGCCATTTCCAGAGATTGAGTTCCACATTTCTTCACACAGCATGGTAGTCCCATGACCTAAGTGAATTTGGAGAACACTGTGTCTCAAACCTAAAAGAAGAAGGACTAGATTGAAAAAAAGACCCTCTAAAAACAAAGGAGGGGATATTGAGAGATTAATTTTTCCTTTACAATTTTTCAGAAGGGCTAAAGACTATTCTGTTTTGAAATATTAGTAGTCTGTGACACTGTACAGAATAGCATCTCAGAAGAGACTCTTGATACATAAGAGATTTTCAGAAAGGTTTCCCTAAGTCCCCAAATTCAATATTCCCACTATAGCACACGTGGCAGACTGACACAGTGGTCCCAATTCTTCATTCCCAAGTAATAGTAGTATATATCCACACACTTGCCATGGCTTTAGAGTGGCTAGACTGGACTCCTCCTCCCCTTGCCTTTGGGCTTAGACATGTAACTTGCTTTGGCACCAACAGAAGCTTAAAACATGCTTCTGTATTTGGGCATACTCTCTACTGCTCCAATCTTTTGCTTCAGTTTCTATTGATTAAGGAGGATGAAAGACATGTAGAGCTGACATGGCCCCAAACCACAGCTTAGAGCCATGCTAGATCAGCCAGACCCCAGCATGAAATTTCCTCCTCAACCTCAAGAAGGTACAGGTGAAGATCGTCAGTAGTAGGCTTCTTCAGTGACACATTTCCTTAATTTAAACCTGCACCTTGAGAAAATCACAAATTACTGCAGTTCATGCACCTTGGCTTTATTTAAAAAAAAAAACAGAAGAGTCAAAACTGAAAGTGTTAACTGTGTCAATACCAAGAGATTCCTGATTTTTACAGCCATGTGCCTTTGGTTTACGCTATTTATTCTTTCTGGGATGCTTTCTTTGCCTTAATGAAACCTTATTTATCCACAGTAGATAGTTTGAATGTTGTTTATTCCATAAAGTACTCCTATTCCCTACAATTAAAACTATTTATTTCTGCTTCTGAGATTCCATAATAGTTGTTTGTATTCCTATTTTGCAGTGCTATTCAAAGTGTGGCAGTCTGAGAACTGATGGTTAACAGCCTGTGACATATTTAAAGAAACTGAGAGTAAGCAATTAGGAACTATTAAGCAATTGGGCAGAGCAATTTTATGCCTAATGAATTTAATAACTAAAAATCTGTCTCATTTTTGTCCCCTTTTTTTTTTTTTTTTTTGTAATTCATTATTATTGTGTTTTCAAAAATAATGGCCCATGATAGATTGGGATTTCCAAAAAATTAAGTTCTTTATCATATATATTTTAAGAAACATTGACTTATAGCACATTTTATTCTATACAGCATTGCAGTTTATTTACATATGTGCCTTGTTCATTAATTTCTTTTCTTCTTTTTATTTATTTTTTTAATCTTCCAAAACTGACATCACAGTACGTGAGGGGTACAAGCTCGGTAGGTGATTTTGGTAGCGCAATGGAATTTGGTTCTAGGGTATTAAATTTAAACGGAACTGTTACTATTCTTATGAAAAACAATGGGTATTTCTTTTAATTTATTTAGCCCCAGTTATTTTGATTGTAGAGGCCAGTACCCCATAAGGGAAAAACAGATTCCTTACCTTTACTTTGTGACTCATTCTATCAAGGCTGCCATAAACTCACATAAAAACAAAAATCCACCTAACATCTGAATCATCATTTTGCAATGAAACATGATATTATCTATCTTCAAACAAAGCAAAGGAAAGTTAACTGTGGCTACAGACTAAATGCACTCAGCAACAAGGCATTTGTGCTAGGCTTTCAACACTTGATTCAGCTAGGCTCACTATGCAATGGATACCCTGAAACTCCTTTTTACAGTTGTTCATGGTGGTCAGAATGTCACTAAATTAAGCACAGGCTTAATCACTGATGGTCTGAGGATGATTCAATGTTTCAGAGATTAAACATATTCATACGGAAAAGCTTTGTTGTCTTTTAGCAGATGAGATCTCAGCAATCCTCATTGGCTGGCTTCTCACAAAGCTCCCGTCCGTCCGTTTCAGGCTTGCTCAGAGAGAAGAAGACCCCCTCCCCACATTCTCTGAAATCACCTAAGGATCAGAGAAATTAGCAATCCTAAACTATGCAATTCTACTTTTAAAAAAAAATATGACCCAAATAAGCAGTGATATTTAGAATCAACTGCTATTTATAGCTATATACTCAGCTTGACAAATAAAATATTTTCAAAGCACTCATAGATAGTAAGTCTCTTATGGTTTTTCCTTCTATCACCTTCTATCCTTTCCTAACACTTGTCACAGGCAAAGAATAATGATATAGTAGTTGGTTGAGAAGGAAGAAAGAGAAAAACAACTAAGAAGTCATTTTGGGGTAACACTATGAACTTGCATTAGAAAATTATAGTC
Organism: Tolypeutes matacus; assembly: GCA_026826555.1. Lineage (NCBI taxonomy): Eukaryota > Metazoa > Chordata > Mammalia > Cingulata > Chlamyphoridae > Tolypeutes > Tolypeutes matacus. Next base: position 13,755,742 of record JAKSZT010053770.1, read on the forward strand.
ATGTATACCCTTATTTCTACAATTATCTACTATTTATATAGGGAGTTAGGTAGGGCACTTAGAAAAATAGGTGAAACTACTCTATATTTGACTGTACTTCTTCTATAGAAGAGTCAGAGATTGTTAAAAAGCATTACCTCTAAATTTAATCTCTAATAACAGTACTTGAGGCAAATTTTAGTAAATGGATAGCTACCCAAAGAACAGTGGTGACCTCATCAATTACCAAATTTCTTTTCTTTAAAATCTTGAACTTCTACTCCAAGGTTTTGAAGCCTCTTATTAATTTGGTTAGTCCTTTGTTCTTTTATTTTCCTCACTTTAAATAAGGTGATTTCATAATTCATGATTTATATGATTTTCCCTGAACATCACCTTTTAAAAAACAAAATAATCTCCTGTATGAAATATATATTAATGATCTAATACATAGAACATTTTTAAAATCATAGTTTCAGTTACCACGGCAGTAGTTACCAAACAAAAAATATCAATGACTGCAAATAGGAAACAACCCAAGAATGACTCTTTGTAAGGCACTTTAATCAGTAATAAGACTGAGTCTATGTACTTTATAGGTAGAAGGTTGTAATTATTATAGATAGCTTTACCATTTATGAGCTTTTCCATATTCTAATACGTAAAAGTTGCCCTCTTGTGTTTCTTTCCCAGTAGCCTTTACTTAAGATAAATAAAATGAGAATCCCTAATTACAAAGTTTGCAAAATCAAGAATCACCATCAAAATTGCCTGTTAGAAATCTAGTGTATCGCTGACCTGTACCGTTCACTGATGGGCATAATCCCAGTTGTGCTTATTATCAATCATTTACTTTTTTTGCCTTCTATCTTTTCCTTGATAGAAAGTGAGTTCTGTGATATAAGGCACCTTGTCTTTTTGCTCACTACTAACCCCAGAGCCTAGAACAGTGCTTGGCACATAAAAAACACTCACATAGTTGTGATATGAATAAATAAGTCATCTTATTTTGGATGAAATATTTTTAAAGGCAATAAAAACTCCATGAGCTTTTTTTTTCTTTCAGTAAACAGAACGGTATATATGCCTTTCAAGTTCCACACTACAGATTTATACTAATTAAACCTGACATCTTCAAATATCCTGCAAATATTAAGAAGGTGAACAAATTAAGTATAGACAAGTTGAAAAATGGCTAAGGTTTATGACAAATTTATTCAGTTCAGTCTATAGGTTTCCTCATAGAATTCACTGATACATAACTAACATTTGGGCATAGTGCCCAAATGTCACACACACACACACACATATTTATATATGTATGAATAGACATATTGATAAAATATAAATAAAAATTTATAGACATACCAGTTTGGGAGGTCCTGCTATGCTCTGAGATTTGTGGCTTCTGTGATTTTTAAACACTTTGTTGCATAATCATACTTGGTGGACTACTGCTATACAGTCAAAGAGTCATAGGATTTGGAGAAGCTTTAGAAATACCTGGCACTTGATTCCCTTACTGATTTTCACAGATCTGGAAGCTGAGATCCTAAGTGGCCAACATCACAAAAATAGAGTGGACCCAGGTCTACTCTAATCCAGAGTGATTTAAACAATATCAAACTGATAAACAGAAGTGAGAAAATCCAGATAGTAGAGAAGATCCTTTCCATATACTGCATACTTACTGATCCTTCCTAGTTTCTGGTACCTTGTGGTGTGATCTGGTTTCTAAAAGGCTTATATGCAACTTAACATGGGGCCACCAAATTTCCTACTTCTAGGTCTTGGAAGTATAAGAAGTAGCCCTCTTTTGCCAGTTTATTATTCTCTTTCCACTAACAATGCCCCTCTAAGTAACATCTGGAGCTCATTATTACCTATGATGTTAATACCACGTTTATGATGCTGGGTCTCACCTTCGTGCTCAGAGAAGACCTCAAAAGCTGATCATTTTGGTGTTTTCCACCGTTTGTCAGCAAATCTATTAAGAATAGGATATATGAAGAATGGAAATTAAAAAAAAAAAAAACCAGCTCTCCTCCCAGCATTCAAGTTTAACTTTTTATTTTATTTTTTTACTTTTTTAAGCTGCTCTATTCTTAGCTGTCTGGCCTGTCATTCATTCCAGGACCACTTCAAGCACTTTGCTCCTAGGAGAAAGAGAGGTTTAGCCTACCATATGTGATTCTATTAACTGTGGAGTTCAGCAGGTAGAACAGACTCTTCTGCATCCCAATTATGAACATTCTTCTGTTCATACGGAAGAGCAGGGTCACTATTGCTCAAGACCATATTAAATATCTAGGAGCCAGAATATTATTGGAGCTTATGGAATTTCTTTGCCTATAAAAGTCTCCCAGAAATTCCTTTTGATGCTTTTACTTTATTTAGACTCTGTCTCTATCCAAATAAGGTCAATGATAACTTACAAGAAAGGGCATACATGCAACATGGATAAAGGATAAACAAAATATAGAAACCAGTAAGGTGGTAATTTTATAGAAATAGAAGCCACTACCTCCAATATAATTCCTTTAAACAAATACAAGAAAAGGCTGAAATGCACCTTATTTCATTTCTCATTTTATTTTTATATTGGGGTCATTCATCAAACATATTTCTTGAGCACGCAGGGAATATAAAAGGACAAAGAGATTAGGTGACATAGTAGAAGGAAAAAGAATTCTGCAGACTATGATTCAAGTTCATAGATAGGTTCTGCCAGTTTCAAAATTAACCTATTTAAGCCTCAATTTCTTCATCCTTAAAATGGAGCTAAGGTCTAAGATTGCTTGAACAGCAAACAAAATAATGTATTTAATACCTTGTGAACTGAACTAGGCAAGTATAATCAGATGTGAATTCTCTCAAAAAGCTTGTCGTCTAGATAAAAAGGTGATAGGCAAAGGTAAATATAATCCAGAGGGAGAGAGCAATTGGTGTTGAGTTACAGATAACATGCTTTGGGAATTCAGGAAAAAGAGAATACACATCTAGCTGGAAACATGGAGAAAAACTTCCCAGAGGAGGATGCACTGAGGGGTGGAGGGGAGAGGGGGTGGTCTTAAAGAATGGGTAAGATTTAGTATTGTAGATAGAGTATGAATACCTCACAGCAAAGGCATGGGGTGAGGTGATGGTATACAGCTAATAGCCAGTAGAGATATAAACCCTTAATTCTACTTCATAGGATAGCATAAAGGAACAAAATCAATAGAAATCCTACTAGAGTTCTATTGAAACTAATATCCAGGGCAAGTTAGAGAAAGTGTCTTTTCATATCCAATCAATGTAATAAATCACACCATGGGTTAGAAGAGATAAAAGCCCAGCTGAGGACCACTTTACTTTCTTCTGTACTTGTTCAGAGAGGCAGAGTAACTGCCTCTAAGGCAAAGCCCTGGATGTACCCTGCCCTCTCTTTACCTCCAGGCTTACCAACGATTCTCACAGCAAGAATGGCTTCAAGCAGAGAACCCAACTGTTAGATTTGAGCATGCAGGTCACCATCTACTTGCCTTTTCAGCTTCAATCAGGGACCACCTAAGAGAAAAGGCTCATTCTAATTTCTGATGGAAATAATCTTTGTGGTTCAGTACTGTTTCCAATTTCAATCACTTGTTTTCACTACAGTTTTTTGGCTAATGATAGAAGCTTTTAAAACAAGCTTTGGATGCAGAGAAAGGAGATTTCTAATGACCTGTAATCTTTAAAATGCATTCCATTTTTTAAAAATTAAGATAAAATAGTCCTAATAAAAATATGCTAAGACATTTGGATAGATCAAAGTACAGAGGTCAGAAAGGAAGGAAAAAAATGAATAAGGTGTAAAACTAAAAGCAAAAAGCACTACAGCAATTACAGTCAATATGAGGAAATTACAGGAGTTCTCTTTCTTTCTGGTATGTTTTTAAAGAAAAAAAAGTTCTCATGGGAGAGTAACAGAAAGGAAAGAGGAAAACAGCTGGCTGTGGGCCATGATCTACCATTCACCACAAAATGAGACACTGTTTCTGCTTCTCAAAGGCCATTGTTTTTTCCAAGCTGACATGGGCTCCATTTACACAAAGTCAATTATAATGAAGAGACTTAAGATATAAAGGAAGAGGTCTAGACAAGTAACTCAGTTCTTGTCTAGGCATAAAAGACACAAGGGCATAAAAGACAAATTCTACTCTAAAATAAAATTAAAACAACACTCTATAGCCAAACTATGTCCCATATCCTAGCAACAGCTCACTTACTTCAAATAAAACAAAATATTATAAAATTTAATTATAAAAACCCCTTGTCTTTGTGATAGTAGGTATGAACTGGTAATTAATCCAAATTTGTACAAAAGATGTAGACAAAGTTCTTTTATAAATCAAGAATCTATAATAGTATAATCTACCTAGGTCATTGTATAATAGAGAAACTTCATTAATTCTTTTTACACAAAATGTTAATGGCAAAAAAAAACAAAACGAAAAACATACGTTTTTCTTATGCCTGGGGAAAATTCCTATGAAATCAATAATGTAAGAGTTTTAGAAGGAAAAAATGCCATGTTGCTTAAAATGGAAGTCAAATTTAGTTTCATTTAAATGGCTGTGTCTTTGTTTCAAGCTTTCAAACTAGCTTTTCTCAAGATAACATTGAAACTATTACTTTTCTTGATTCAAAAAGAAAAGAGAGATGAAAACTAGCTAGGTTTCAAAATAGGGTGAGAACCTTCTACTGATAGACGAGAAATAAACTTGATAGTTTTCTTTCTTCAGGTGTGTTAGAAAACAACTTCTACACATAATACAAGTTTCTTTTTGAGATTATAGCCAATACTGTGAAATATATTCCTGGAGCTAGAATACAGATTCTAAACTCATTTGTGCTAGGAAACTTTTTGTTCAATCCACAGAACACAAAGTTTGTCAAGGGTCCTACAAGGACACAGTGAGGGTATGGTTGGGTAAATTGGGGATCTTTAGGGTCTTTTAGTAGTTCCTTAATTACTGGTTGAGAACTCTGCCCTATGAATCATCAGAAACACAAAGCAGTGAAACAGGGATTTGTTACTGTTTGGGGATTATCTGCAGAAGGTTTAAATTTATGATTTCCTGTTCCTTGGGGGTTGGGGGGGGGAGAGGATTACAGAGGATAAGAGTCTTGGTTAAAAAGATAACCTTTTAAAGTAAAGGGGGGATGGAGAAAAATTATACCATGGTCATTATTTATCATAACCCACATTTTCAAACTCTGAGGAAATACTTTATAAATAGGTCTGTATTTTTCCTTTGCAAGCATATAATAATCCTTAACTTTGGACTTTTCCCTACTGAATTATTTGTTCTTGCCTTTTGGATGGGGACTTTTAAAAAGTATTTCCCAAATCAGTACTTTCATAAGCTTGGACAAGACCCCCGTGCCCCAATATTAGACAAGTACTAAATTAATTAGCTCATACCCACTTGAAAAACAAAACGAGAGCAGTGTTCATTAACAGAAGGCTAACTAAGGGCAAACAAAATGCTTTTCTTGGTGCCAGGCAAGATTCACAAAAAATATTAGTGCTATTTAAAAGCAAATAAAAGAACATTAAGAACGTACAACTATGTGATTATACTAAATACCACTGATTTGTACACTTTAGATGGATTCATGCTTTATGAATATGTATCAATAAAATTGATTTGTTTAAATACAAAAAAAGAACATTAAACCAAATGGGAAGATAATAAAACACAATCACACTACTCTTAGAATTTATTTATGCCTTCCTTCTTTGGACTCCCCTAGAGTACTGGTTCTAGTCATAAGGGATCAACAGTTTTCCCAAAGCAAATTTTTACTGCTAAACAGCTTCCTAATCTAATATTTTGCAATTGTATACATTTTCAAAATTCCAAGTTGGGGCATGAAGTAGCATTAATGCTTAATCAGAAGCTTTGTTTTTATAAGATAAAATAATAACAATATTCGTGTCCTTAAGTGTACAAGAGAAAAAAAATTTAGTTTTCTATATCCCCCCTTCTCTCTGCATCCTTCCCTATTTGATATGGGACAGTTGGCTTACATTTACTGCAAAGTAAATACGCGGAATTCCCTGGAATGAGACCTTTCTTAAGGAACGTTACACCAGAACGTGACATCAGCATTCCTTCTGAGTCACAGTCCGGAGCCCGCCCGGTTCCCCCAGGCGACCTGAGGCTCCCCATATCCAGGGAGCGGTTCAGGTAGGGCTGTCGGTCCCGACGCCCAGGAACAGCTAGGCTGGAAACGTCTCCGGGCGCTAAAGCACTGGTGACAATCGTCGTTTGGAGCTAGCTGCCAGACAGGGAGAGCGTTTTCTTTGGGAGATTACGCCCTGAGAGAGGCAGTGCTTTGGAACTCAAGTAATGAAAGGGGGTGGGATTGGGGGTTACAATCATCACCTTTCAACTTATCAGCCAGCCGCGTATGCGAAGGAAGTGCATTAAATCAACACTCACTTTAGAGAGCTTCAGACAGCCAAGCTGCAAGGGAAAGTCAGAACTGTCAAAGTCAGATCACGGCCCCTCAACAACGAGGCTTAATAAAGTTGCACTTCCTGAGACAGGAAGAAGTATTACGGTCTCGCCCGGCCTCTCCCTAAACCTCACCCTTTTCTTTTAGGAAGACACAGGCTAAATTGAAACAGCTTAAGGAAACTTTCAAATACCTCCGACTGTTGGGACCTGTGTGGACAGGAGAGAAATGTCCCGCGCCCGCTCGCGCTGCCGACTCTCCGTCGCTCCGGGTTTCAGGAGTTAGCGGGGACGCCAGGCACACCCTCTGCCCGGAGGAGCGGTAGCTGGGCCCGCCCCGCGCACCGGACACCCGGAGCTCGGTTCGCGCAGGTGAAGCGGCCGCTGCCGGCCGCCAGCGCCCTCCTACCTTCTTCACTCTGGCCTCCAGGTCCATGTTTGTGCGTCAGAGGGCTTGCCTCCTCCGGTCCGAGATCTCACGCCTAGGCTCGCTGTTCTCCGGCTCTGCAGCGCGTGCTGGGAAATCTGCGGAAACTCCCGCGCCGTCAAACTTCCGCCACCCGGTCTGCGGCAGCCGGCCTGCCGCAGGGGACCCGGGAACAAAGAGGCCCGGGTAGCCAATGGCAGCCGAGCCGTTCGGGGCCGCAGCCAATCACCGAGCGCCGCACGCACCTTCGCGGCCCGCGGGTCTGCAGTGCAGTCTAGGTGAGGGGTGCGGCCGCCTGCTGGGCGGCGCTCTGCGAGGCTCCCCGCTGAGGCCCGACCAGGTCTGCTTGGACACTTCGGGCGTCTGCCGGCCTGGTGGTAAGGAATTGGGATCCAACCTGCCTCCCGCTGAAGATGGGCGAGAGTCCTTCCTATTCTGTCAGATAGCACCTATGTTTGCTCAGGACCTTTGATTTATGAAGGGGAGTACTTATTCCAGAACTAACTTCCTGGTTGACTTTCAGGTCAGAGAGAAAGCCAAGAGACTGTGGAAATTGATAGGGATCCCTGTCATGGGTTTTGGACCCTAATTTCACTATTGGATTGTGAAGATGGCTTTTACTCAAATGCTTTGGAGTACTACTGGCAAGGAACCTTACCTCACAGCCCGAACAAAAATGAAGATTAGTGTATTTTCTGAGGATAATATGAAGTGTCAGAGATACATGGTCTCGTTAATCCGGAAGTAGAAGTTCGCTCTTAGTCCCATCAATGTGAAGTGGTGTGCCTCTCATGTGTCATGCTTTGATGAAGCAGAATGTTACAGGTACACAACAGCATTGCAGAACCAGAGCTTGATCCATTTCGTGGCCTCATTCTAGAGCAGAGATTTTTAACCTTTTTTGTTTCAGGGACCCCTTTGCCAGTCAGGTGAAAAACCACAGACCCTTTACTAAGTCCACACTATACTGTGTATTATTTAATAAATATATCACACCTGCACCAGCATGGGCCCATAAAAATAATGTTTTCTTTCAAATTTAAGTTCAAGCTCATGGACCTCTTGTTAAGAACCCCTGTTCTAGAGCAATTATAATAAATGCCATCAGATCATTGGATCTGGGAGGGATCCTAGGGCTTGAGTCTAACTCCCTCATTTTGCAGAGAACTGAAGACCTGAGAGGTGCAGGAGCCTGCTCCATGTCTCACAGTTTGTTGGCAGTAGAGCTTATGGTCTTTAAGCAATGGCTTCAGCGTGATTGAGACTGGATACACAGCATTTTGACTAAATGATGAAAGAGAATAAGAGTCAATATTCTTCAGATTGCAGGAAAGGGAAGGGGAAGGGGTAGGTGGCCAGCGAACAGGTTAACCTAATCTAATATCTGCTTTAAAAAGTTTTTTAAAAATCCCAAATAATGCAGATATTTGGATCCGGCTGCCTCTCCTCTTTGCCTCTTCAAATTTGGTTACTTAAAATACTCAACATTCACTTTAACCAACACTTTCAACCCTTTGCTTTTGGCTATTAGCATTGTTCCACAGAACATTAATTTATAATGTGTATTTGTCTTTATCCTATTAATAAACTGAAAATGGAATGATCAGAATGGATCATGAATTTTTCTTCTCAGTTGAAATAAAACTTATTTTCCCAAGCCATCCTGAAAGGTTTGGTCTCCTGCAAAGGTTGCACAGTATAAGGTTACAAGAACATAATGTCCAGCTCTGACAAGGCAATTTGGCCTCTTTCAAGGAGTTAACAGATAGAAAATGTCCAGTAAAACTATTTAAATCATCAAACAAATTTTGTAACATAAATTTTGGGCCCTTATTTGGTGGAACAGCAAAGACGACATTAAGAAAGAGATATGGAAGTAGTTTTTACCATAAAAATATTCCCCTTCTCCCTCTTTTCCTTCCTTTCCCTCCCAGCGTTCCTTTGTATGTGTATCATTGGCAAAAGATGGGAGTTAAAATTCCATAATTTCTATCTAGAATAATTATTGTGCCAAATACATAGAAAATAAATTTGAGGTAATTAAGTGTTAAATTAGGAGGATAAGATCATGAGTCCTTATTCAGTTATTCGAGGGTTAAGCTAAAGAATTATTAAGGAGATAGAATTGGCATAGTTTGATGACTAAATGTAGTTAATAGCAGAAGGATGAATCAAAACTGGCACTTGGTTTTCTGGCTTGAACACCCATGTGGATGGTTTGGGAAGAGACAAAATATAGGATATAGGATAAGGGGCAGGGTATTGTTTAGTTGTATTTTTTTTTGTTGTTGTGTTCTAAGTGGAGATAAAGGACATGGTTTTGTATATATTTTGTTTGAAATGTCTATAGGATATTGAAATGAAGTATCCAAGTATATGTATCAGATATGAGACCTGGACTGGAGATGGTGACTTAGGAGTCAACTATCTACATAGATAAACAATTGAAAGCCATGGGTGGAAACAAGATCAACCTGGGAGATTGCAAAATAAAAGAATATCAGAGGTACCAATTGAGCAAGGCTGAGTAAGAGAAGCACAAAAAGGAGATGGGGGCTTTTTAGAAGGATAGGAAAAAAATTAGGAGTGGATCCCTAGCAACCAAGAGAGGAAATTCAAGAAGGAAGTAAATAATGTCAAATTGTAGACAAGGGTCAAATACCTGTTGCATTTAACAACAAAGAGATCATTAGTGGGGAGTGGGTGTAGCTCAGTGGTTGAGCACCTGCTTTGCATGTATGAGGTCCTGGGTTCAATCTCCGGTGCCTCCTAAGGAAAAAAATAGATATCATTGGTAACCTTGGGAAATGTATTTTTGATGGAATTGTGGGGACAAGCATTTCCTTATAATTTTATCCCTCCTTATGTGTACCAGAATGCTTCGGTAAATGTTTGACTTTGTTCCTCCATAAAACTCATGGAAACATCAGCCAAATTAATGACTGACTCTGATGTTTTCATCAAGTAGTAGAGAGGAAATTAACATTCTGGATAATACTAGGAAATGTTTTTGAAGACCTTTTTCTATTAAAAAAACTATATTAAAAAACTAGGTTTTATGCATATATTCACACACATGCACACATTTGTGCACACACACACAATCCTCTGTATAGGCCAAAGTATCTGTTCGGTCAAAATTAAGTCTCTAGGCTATCAAATTGCAATCCCTGACAAGGACAATGTGTTAAACATTTTTTCTGTACCTGTTACTGTAATGGTCATTGGTGAAAGATGAACATACATAGGACATTTCCTCTGCTCTTAAGTAATTTTCAGATTTCTGGGAATGGCAGGCATGAAAGAGTAATGAAGTATTTCAGGTAGAGGGAAGCACAAAAGAGGGTCAGGGAGAGGGTGATGTTAGGGTTTGGATTGTCCTTAAAGAGAAGTAACCCTTGGCTGAGTCTGGGAAGATGAATTGTAATTAAAAGTCTTTTGATTGCAAGTAATAGGCATCCTCTTGAGCTCATTTAATCAAAAAAGTGGCATTTATTATAAGATCAGAGATGTGATACTATGAGATACTGATATAGCTAATATTGCTCTTTAGCAGCTTGTATAAAGTTACAAGCTGTTCTAAAGGGATATTTTTATTAAAACAAAACACAGTTACCAATATATTTCAGAGCAAACTATTACCTTTAAAACTTTTCCAAATGACCAAACATAGCTAAATAAATAATGGATGATCTACATGATAGATTAGGTCATAGGTAATGAATAGTAATGCTTGGTAATTTTTCTAATAGTAAACACTGATAATGGTATAGGAACAAAATAGAACATAGAATTGTATAGACATTATACTCATAACTATGTAAAAATACCATACATAGAACAGGAATGTCCGGGACTTACACTAAAATATCAGCATTATTTGTCTTTGGTTGGTAGATCTATAGGAATTCCTTCATTCTTTTTAAAAATATTCCATGAATGAGCATGAATATTTAATAATGGAAAATCCTTTTTTAAAATTATATTAGTCAAAGGTTTCTCAGAAGATAGCAGCAGGGGCGGCATAGTTTTTCAATCTCTCTGAAAACTCACCTTAAAAGACAAAAACAAAACAGAGCAACTAGGTAGAAAAACAAAAAAACCTATGAACAAACTTTACAATATAAGTAGGTAAACCCCAAAACACAAGAGGATGAGTGTAGCAGTTTGGCATTACTTATGAATTCTAAAAATAGATATTGGATTATGTTTGTGAAGTAGTCTTTTCCTCTGGGCCTATTAGATTATATTAGATTATATTGGATTCAGAGGTTTACTTGATTAAATAATGATTAAGACTTTTATTGGGCCACGTCAATAGGATGTTGAGTCTCTGCCCCCTTGGTGGGCAAACTCACAGAAAAACCACACTGCAGAGAAGGGAAGTTGGAGTTTTGAGCTGAAGCCTGGGAAGTGAACACACAGCAGAAGAACACAGAAGAATAGAGATGGCTCCTTAGACACGGCAGAAGCCCTGGGGAGAGAGACAGAGCCAGTTGCCTGATAGTCTACAGCTGTCCTTGTGGAGAGAGGCAAAGCCTAGAGAGCCTCATAGTCTATAGCTGACCTTGTGGAGAAAACAGAGGTGCTGAGCCCGGAGAGAAATGAGCCCTGGGAAGAGAGGAACCCATGATACCTGAACCCTGGCCGACATCGGCAGCCATCTTGCTCCAACACGTGGCAGTAGACTTTGGTGAGGGAAGTAACTTACGCCTTATGGTCTGGTAACTGTAAGCTTCTACCCCAAATAAATACTCTTTATAAAAACCAACCGATTTCTCGTATTTTACATCAGCACCCCTTTGGCTGACTAATACAATGAGGAAAAAGCACAAATACCTACAAGGCAAGTATACATTAACGGTTCTGGGGGTGGGGGCATAATGGGATAGTGTCTGTTGGACAAGAGACCTGGAGATTTTCTTCACATATTCATTTTAAAGCACAACAGATCAATTTTATTGTGGCAAATGAAAAAGTAAGAGACATTTAAGGTGCAATCTAGCTAGTGCCTGTCCTACCTCAAAACTGACTTTTAGGACTCTTTTCTAAGAAAGGGTCCTACAATGGAAAATGTAGAGAAATCAAAATTGAACAGGATCAGGGCAGAAGGGACTATGGAAAGTGAAAGTGTGAAGGAGTGCTGTCCAATATGGTAGTCAATAACTTCATGTGGCCCTTTAAATTTAAATTAATTAAAATTAAAGTTTAAAATTCAGTTTCTCACTTGCACCAGCCACATTTCATGTGCTCAAATAGCCAGAGTTAGGAAATCCCAAAAGTAAGCTATTTTTTTTTCCATATTTAATAAAAACAAGACAAGAACGAGCCCTGAAGTTGGCCAAGTTTTTTTGAACCCTGCCTCATTGTAAAAGTTCAGCCAAACTAATCTTACATAAAATGAGCAACAGTAAATTATCAAGGTCAAATCCCATACAAAATTATCATAAGAGAAAAGAGAAAAAGGAACAGAACAGCATCTCTGCAATGAGAGAACATCAGAAAGATGTGCCCACAAAACCGAAGTGTAAGCTTCTGTTTTAAAATAACCAAAAAGACATTAAAAATATAATACAAGTCATTAAATAATCACATAAGCCAGAATTAGAAAATCTCTGAAGTGAGAAGGCAGAAATCAGGAAAGAATTAGAAATAAAGAAAAAAGTATTACATAAATGAAGACTAAACTCAAAAGAGTGCAAGGACAAAAATATGATAATGCTTTAAGAATAATACAAGATGAAAAAGAAGGAAAAAATATTTAAAAGTCAAAAAGGAAAAAAGTATTTGAAAGTAACAAATGTGAATATAGGCTAGAAAACTGAACATATGGATAATAGGAGTCCCTGAAGAAGAAAACTAATCAAAGGGAAAAAACAAATATAAAAATTATAATTCAAGAAAACTTCCCTGAATTAAAAAAATAGATGATTTGCAACTACATAGTGAAAGATTACCCTATCAACTAAGACTGAGACTATCAACTCAGAATAATCAACATCAAGACATATTCTAGAAAAATTACTTCACTTTGAAGAAAAGGCAAAAAATTCCTTTGGGCATCTACAGGGGCAAAGCACATGGTTTACAAGTGAAGTAAAATTATATTATCACCAGACTTTTTTAAACAGAAATTCTACACATCACAAGAAAATGGAGTAACATATTTAAGATAATCAAAAAAGAGTGTAAGCTAAGGATTTTATATTCATCAAGCATGGCTTTCATGTATAAAGGGCACAGACACATTTGTATCAAAATGCAAGAACTCAGGAAATATTGTTCCCGTGAACCCATCCTGAGGAATCTACTAGAGAATGATCTTCAGACAACCAAAATAACTGGAGAGACACTGTTATTACTAAGGTGACTATTAGATACATAGATTCCTATAGAACTAAAACTAAATGAGGGGGAGTGGATATGGCTCAAGCAGTTGAGCACCTGTTTCCCACATGGGAGGTCCTACATTGGGTCCTGGTGCCTCCTAAAAACAAAAACAAAACAACAAGCAAACAAATGAAAAAACTAATTCAGGGGATTTGATGTGCCTCAGTGGTTGAATACTGGCTTCCCACATATGAGGTCCTGGGCTCATTTCCCAACTCCAGTACCATTAATAAATAAACAAACAAATAAATAAATAACAAGGTGAGTGTGCATTAGGTAATAACTGTATGTCTTGACAATGTAGATACAGCATAAATTAAATGGAGAGAAAGTGGGGAGAGTATATAAAAAGAAAGCTCTAACATGTTTTTAATATTTATATTGATTGGAGTATTAATATTATTAATACACGTTTATATGTATAAAATAAAATAAAAGAATGAGTAATTAGGGGTATTTTATTCTGTCATCTCCTGTGCCCTTGAGAACCAGAATTCTAGGTATGGAAGAGAAAAGATACATTTGTGATAGAGAAGACGTTAAAATATCTCTACAGTCTTGAATTTGATTATCTAATCTATCTGTAATATACTAGCACTGTCCACAGAAAAGACCTAGAAACAATAATTAACCTAGTAGCAAGGAATACCCCTAGTGCTCAGATTATGATCTCAAAATAAAATTTGTCACTGAAAGAAACCTGGGGCTTCTTGGGGAAATGAGTCCACGCCTGAAGCAGGAAATAAACAAGCTGAGCCTAGAACATAATGTTGCACTAGATAACAAGGAAACTATCAAAGACTATTGGAGTCATGCCAAAAGAAGTCAGAAGACAGCTTGAAGAGTCTTCCACCAGCCAAAGATGGGTCAATTGGAGCTTCAATAAATGATAACAATTACGATGGATTGAAACTCATCAAATATGTTTATATCCATAAGTTCATAATAACATATAATAAAAAGAACTGTCTACCTTTGAAGGATGATAGGGAACTAATTAATTATCTGAAGAATTAGTAAATTAAGAGAAAGTAAGCATTTATCCTGCCTTTCCAATGTGAACTGTACCCCCTGATATCCAAATATTAGATGAAAATACCTCTTTAAAGAAGTATTCCAACTAATAAATGATGAAGTGATACAATTTTATAACACTCCATACTTGTAACACTCAATGAATAAAATTCAGTAGCAATGATAAAAATCAGTAACAATGACTGCTAACATTATAAAAAAAGAGACAACCAGACATTATATGCCAGACATTATATGCCAAATAGCTGCAAAAGAGATTAAGCCTGAATCTGATCCAGTCCCTGGATCCAACAGCCAATTGGCAGGAAATATTGAGGACAAAACAATGTGTTGAATTGCACCAAGAATACCAAAGCAGCAAAAAATACTGTGGGAAATTCTACAGATCAAATGACCGAGGCTCAATAGATAACTTGGAAAGGGAAAGAGGGAGAAAATGCAGATTTCAAGATACTTTAAGGGATATCATTTTTTTTTTTAATAAGCCAGACTAAATCATAGTATTTAGGGATGACCATTTGAATGATGAAACCACCAAAAAGTATATGAAGTTGCCATAATAGTAATTATGGGGGCAGGATAATGGTTACTCATGGGGACAAAATAGGGTATATAATTGGCATGGAGCATGAGGACAGGACTTTGTGAGTAACTGACAAATTTCTATTTCTTCACCTGGTGGTGGTTACAAGGAAGTTCACCTTAGAAAAAAATTTGTTAAGCCACATGCTTGTTTTGAATGCTTTACTATATGTGTTTTATATCACAATAAGAGATTAAAATGTATTTGGTTTGGGGGTTTCCTGTGAATTGAATATGTGCTTTATCTACTTCTTGCTCACTCTGTCACTATTTAATAATGTTCAGCATAATATAAAACCATTGCAGATAGCCTCACAGGGTTTTTTTGTTTTCATTTTTGCTCTTTTTTCTGAGTTAATTTTTTTAAAAGAAGCTTTAGATTACATAAATGTTACATAAAAAATATAGGGGATTCCCATATACCTCACCACCTCCCCATCCCACACTTTCCCCCATTAACAACATCTTTCATTAGTGTGGTACATTTGTTACAATTGATGAACACATATTGAGAAATTGCTTCTAACCATGGACTATAGTTTACATTACAATTTACACTTTGCACCACACAATTTTATAAGTT
The DNA here is from genome assembly GCA_026826555.1 of Tolypeutes matacus. Classification (NCBI taxonomy): domain Eukaryota; kingdom Metazoa; phylum Chordata; class Mammalia; order Cingulata; family Chlamyphoridae; genus Tolypeutes; species Tolypeutes matacus. The sequence continues at coordinate 13,771,226 of JAKSZT010053770.1, forward strand.
TTGATAACATGTATAATGGCCTGTATCCGTCATTGCAGTGTCATGAAGGACAATTCCAATGTCCCCAAAGTACCCCATGTTATACCTATTCTTCCCTCTCCCTCCCCTCAGAACCTCTGGTGTCCACTGCCTTTTTATCAATAATACAAGTTCTTCCATTGCTAGAATAATCATGTCTACTTAAGTCCATAGTCGCATCCCCCCCTTATGTTTGTTCATTCCTCAATCTTGAGGATTTTGGGATGGTGATGCCCACTCTGCTTCTGATTGAGAGGGGGCTTAGATCCCATGGGGCAGATGGATGGAACTGTCTTGCTTGCAGTTGTAGATACTGATTTTTGGAATGGGCATTGCCATCATCATCCTTTTGGTTAGTTGTTCTGGGCGAGTCCAATGAACTGGAGATTGAAAGTGACATAGCCTTATTTTTCATTAGTTTTCATTTAGTTTCATTATATATTCTTCCTTTGCCATATGGTATTTCCATAACAATGTGAAACTACAGATTGAGAATAAAAACACCATTTATGTGCAATGAAAAATGGTGTCTATAACTCTATAGACTTTAGTTAATTTTTGTACTGCCAACAAGGCAAAAATTGGAGACTCTCTTAAGGCCTCTTGATATGGTTACTTTTGTAGGACTTAGAGTTCTAGCCACAATATTTGCCCAGCATGGACAACTTCACTTTTCTCTTAATACAGTATATACGTTCCATTGTACATGCCTAGCCCCAGACTACTCTCCTCCACTACATAGATAATTGGAAAGATATTCTTATGACAATCCTCTCTGAGCTATATAATTTAAATGAACATTACCCAAAATAAGTTGTCTGTGAGGGCTTGTGAAAGACTCTGCTCTAAACAAAATAAAAATAATTGCCAACTATTCTTTGGCTAACCTGTATACTTTCACATGACATTTTTTCTTTACATACATTTCTAAAATGCCATGCCCCTTGATAAAATACACATATCGTATGTATAAACACAAATGCACTTACCACTGCCCAAGTCAAGTACAGCTACTGAGTTTAGCTTCAAATACAGGACATCTAGATAATACAAATTCATCTCAATCAGATTCATATAGATGTGGCTCATCATGATTCTGCTCAAATGTGATAAATTATAAATATAACCAACATCCAGCTTAAATAATACAGAGTGGGGAGCAAAAGCAAGGTAGCCACAATAAAACTTCTACTTGGAAAAAAGGAAAGCAATTAATGGTCACTGGTCCACAGCAAATACTATATCCTGCAGGACTGGAATATAAGCTAATTTTACTCTCAGTGGTGTTAGTTCCTTTGTCTTCCACTTTGGATACACTAGATTCTTACTGCTGGTAGGATTTCATTTATATTCATTGTGATAACCTCCCAGAGAGACATCGGTATGTCTGCTTCTGAAGGGCTGCTTGACCATAAGAGATTCTTTTTGGAGGATTTGGGTTTGGGACTGAGTTAAGGAATGAGCAACAAGCCACTTTTACCAGACTTGAGATTTAAAATAACTATCTGCCTATCATTTTTATTTTAGGGTAACTGTAAGGAGAATTTTTCAACCTTGGCACTAATGACATTTTGGACAAGATGATTCTTTGTTTTGGTAAACTGCACCGTGCAGGGACACCTATGGGTGGGAAGCCTCAGTTCCTAAGACCTTTCCATGAGCTGCCTGGGATTCTTCACAGTGTGGTGCTGGGTTCCAAAAGCAAGTATCCCAAGAGAGCAAGGTGGAATTTATGGCAATTTAAAAATTTTGTTTTGAAAGTCACATAGTAGGGAAACGGATGTGGCTCAAGAGGTTCGGCGGCTGTCTACCACATGGAGAGACCGGGGTTCGATACCCGGTACCTCCCGGTAAAAAAAAAAAAAAGAAAGTCACATAGTGTCACTTCCATCATGTTTTACTATATGAGTAGTCACAAAGATTTGCTCAAGCTTTAAGGGAGGCGATACAGATTCCACCACTTAATGAGAGGAGTGTCAAATTCACAATTTTAGAAGAGTATGTGGGATGGGAAGTATTGTTGCAGTTTTCTTTGGAAAACATAATATTCTACCATTTGCCATGTGGACATGACAATTTGCATCCCTCCCATTTGCAAAATACACTCATTTCATCCTTTAAAACCTTCAAGTATCTTTAACTCAGTGTTTAGTATCTGTCATCTAAATCATGTCCAAGTTTGGATGATGCTCCAGAGGTTAATTCGGTACACCTCTTTGAGAACTGTTCCTTTTTGATCTGAAAAATTCTGAACTGAAGAGACAAGTTATCTCTCCAAACAGAACCAACACACGTGGGACAGTCATAGAATATCTGCTGTAAATGATCCCATTCAAAAAAGGGGGTAAAACAACAAAAAGGCAAAAGACTCAACTGAAAAATTGACTAAAGACTTGAATAGACATTTCTCCAAATAGAGTACAAATGGTCAAGCAAGCACATGAAGACATGCTTAACATTATTTAGTCATTAGGGAAATGCAATTCAAAATCCCAATGAGATATCACTTTACATCCGCTATAATGGCCATAATAGATTTCAAAAATATAATGGAAAATAACAGTACCATTCACAATAACCAAAAGATGGAAACAACCCAAATGTCCATCAATAGATAAATGAATAAACAAAATGTGGTATGTGGATACAATGGAATATTATTCAGCCATAAAAAGGGAATAATTACCGATACATGCTATGAAGCAGATGATCTTCAAAAACATTATGCTAAGTGAAAGAAGCCAGACACAAAAGGTCACATTCCATCTGATTCCATTTATATAAAATTTCCAAAAAAAACAGATCCATAGAGCCCACTTCCTACCTGCAAAGGTGGGGATCCAAAGGCTTCTTTGCATTTTGTACTGATAGACTGTTATATCTATTTAAAAACTCTGTGGGTTTCTCATGTATCAATTTATAATCTACTCTGTTGGGTAAAAGCCATACCCATAAATCTCTTTGAGATAATCTCTTTTCTACTGGCTTTCTCAGTGTGAGACTTCCATGTGGCAAACTTTTATGATTATTAGACACCTTTTTAAAAAATGCAGAAGACCTATTAATTATGCTCAAGATCCTTAGAGGACCTCCTGTTTGTCTGAATGTATGAGTGAGTCACTGTGTTAGAACTTTCTGAAGTCTTTATAATGGCTCTTTCATACCACATTGGTTATGATCTTTTCCCCAAAGCTATTTATTAATTCTTAAATTAAGAATCATTTTCTGTCTGGAGATGCTGAGTATGAGAAACAGCTTTATTTTTGAACCCAGAAAGTGTCAATTCCTTTATATTTAAGTTTATTCTTTAATTCATCTTTCTTCCCACATTTTATCATAGGCGATATGAAGAAGCCAGGTGGCACTTTCAATATTCTGAAATCAAGTTCTATATATACTTCCTACTTTCTACATTACCACAGACAACAGTCTTGTCAATCTTTCTGTCACTACATCGTTTCCTTTTCTCCAGGTTCTAGTAACATTTTCCATATGTTCTTTTTGTTTTGTTTTGTTTTTTTTTTTTGTTTTGTTTTGTTTTTTTATTTTATTATTTTTTTTATTATGGGTAAAAATCAAAATTCTCACAATACATACAAACATTTGTAAAATGATATATAAATATATATGCATATATGTGTATTTGCTTACAAAAATGTTATTTATATATAAATATATACATATATTTTAAGAGGTGCTTAGATTACCTAAAATATTACACGGAACCCACTGGGATTCCCATGTTGCCCACCTCCCACACCTCCCACCACATCCCATACAAACATCTCCCACAGTGTGGCCCACCAACCTCAATGAACTTATACATCCTGGAGCCTTGCCACCAACCATAGACCACAGTTCACACTGTAGACCACACTCTCTCCCACTCAGTTCTGAGTGGTGTGTGCTGATTTAAAATGGCCTACATCCATTGCCACAACAGTACTCAGGACAACCTCCAACTAATCCCACACTGACAGACTCCTTGAGGACCTTTTATCTTCAGCTAACCCCCTTTTAGAAGTCCTTTGGGCTTCTGATCGCTTCTGCCCACAGCCAATGGCACATGCTTTAGATTTTTATTTTTTGTCAGTACCCTACCTCCAGGACCCAAAAGCTGTTGTATCTACTGCTTTTTGACAAGCAGCCCCAAATTTAGTGGCCTAAAACAGCCATTTCATTAGGATTAGAAATTGTGTGTGCCAGGAATTTGGACAGGGCACAGTGGGAAAGGCTTGTGCCTGTTCTATGATGCCTGGCCTGGAAGACTGTTGGCTGTTAACCAGGATATCAGAAAGAACATCTACGTATGGCCTCTCCTTGTTTTCTTTCTGTATGGGCTAATTTAAGCTTACTTAGAGCTTGGCAACTGGGTTTCAAGAGCTAATATTCCAGGAGAGAAAGATGAAAGTGCTTGGCATTTTTCTGAAGTAGCCTTGTGGGTGATGCATCTGACATCACTTTCACTAAACTCTGTTTATCAAGGTGGTCACTAAGTTCTACCCAGGGTCAAGGGGACAAAGACCTCACTATGCAACGGGAAGACTATCATTTTCACACAATAAGAATGTGGTAAGGGAGTTATTTTTGTGGCCATCTCTGCAAAATACCATCTGCCACTTGTTAACTAAAATCTTTGTGTTTTTAGCCAATACCGTCAGTTTTTATCTCTTAGCAACAGGTTTGGGACTTTGTATATCCCCTCTAGCCTCAGTGTAATGACCTGTTCTAGGCTACCATTTTAGAACAGCCAGAGAAAATAGATAACTTCATCCTGCCCGTGCGCTGATCCCAGGTGACTGCATTTTGAAATGAGTTTTCGAGAGGGAGGAAAGTTAATAGGTTTGTCAGACACAAAGTGCACAGGAAATAATTTGGTGAATCATGGGAGATTAAACCTTTCCCATTTCTCTGACTCCTCTTGAAAGTGACACTCCAATACAATACACTAGGTTTAATATAAAACAAAGCATTCAGTCTTTGTTATTAGACAGAGCACGTGATTTTTTTGGACCTTTTACTACCATGGGTTTCTGGCCACAGGTGGAAAGAGCTGCTCTTAACAAATTTGTTGGCCCATCCTTCTGGGTTCTTCCTTCTTTCTGATGTACCAGCTTGGAAACAAGCTTGTCTCTGTCTTGTAGAAACTTATTGAAGGCTTCAAGAAATTGACCAATACTGTCCAATACATGGACATGTCCTGCAAAATTCTCTTAAGTTCCAATGTTGGCACATGTGGCCTGTGCCCTAACAGAAACCTGGAGGAGATCTAACTCCTTCAATATCATTTTCCAAGGATTGCTATCTCACCAACAAACATATTTTAAGGTCTTTCTTTTGTAATTCCCACTTTCAGGTAATAATTTATGAATGTCTTGCCATTATCTAATTATATATGACAGAAACACAGTTTGAAGTAGTTTAAGCCAATAGGGTTTTTATTGGCTTTGTGTAACAGTGAGAGAAGTGTAGTCAGGAGTTGCACTTACAGATGACTAAAGAGAAAAATGAACAACATTAGAATTCATTCTCTCTCACTCCTCTCTCTTTCTCTTTCTCTCTCTCTCTGCAGCACTCCAGATTCATTCTCTCAGACCAGCTTCTCCATGTTGTGGAGGACCTGGCTACAGACAGCTCCGGATTATATTTTCTATGACCAGATAAAACAGGACTCTTCTTTACAAGTTCAAATTTGAAAAATCCTGGGAAGATCTGTGAACAACCCAGTTTTCTCTTCTCATTAAACTAAGGACTTACAACCGTGTTATTCACTCTGTTCCTTATACTCTTAAGGCTAATTCTGGCACAAAATATTCATTTTTCTATTCTAGGAACAAAATATTTTTTGGTTTCTGATTGAGAAAACTCCATATGGTGACATGAACATGTTACAAGATTTATTTTTAAACTAAACCAGAACACTGAATAATCCCTGTTGAATTGCTGGGTAAATTTAGAAATGAAGTTAAAAGCAGAAAGGAAAAATATCATCTATTTCTCCCAATAAATGAATGTTAAATGTTAATAATGATGCTAAGTATGCACTTACTAATTTCCTAGGCAAACATAGAAAATATGATGTAAAAAAACATATTGTAGAATAAAAGTATGAGACACTATGGTACTAGGGTTTGGGGGGTAATTGGCTTGGAATCCCTGTGTGTCTTGGAATGAAGAATTTCACAAACAAATATTTCTTTATGGCAGCATGCTCCCTGGAGGGATGATGCCTTCTGGAAATAAGCAATGAGGACTCTTAGTTTTACTCAATCATCAAAATAGTTATGGAAAGGTTCTGTGACTAGTTAGAGAACCATGAGCAACATGCAAATTTAAGCAAATGTCATCAGCTTTTTTTTTTTTTTTTTTTTTTTTTAACATTCTTTTAACTGTTGTAGCAATTTGTTTTCTAAAAATGCAATTTTGGTTTTCTGGTGTGTTATGGATTGAATCATGTCTTTGTCTCCCACAAAGACAAGTTCAAGCCCCCAGTCTTGAGGATGTGAATTCATTTGTAAATAGGACCTTCAAAGATCCAATTAAGATGAGGCCAAACTGAATCAGGGGGCCTTAATCACTATGACTGGAGTACTTATAAGTCAAGGAAATTTGGACACAAGAATAGAGGGGACAGAAGGGAAGAGAGACAGCTATGTGACAGAGGCAGAAATTGAGTTATGAATTGCTGCCAAGTCACTACCAGAAACCTACAGACTTCAAAGAAAGCATGGCCCTGCCAACACTTTGATTTTTGGATTTCCAGCCTTTAAAACTGAGACAATAAATTCCCGTTACTTAAGTCAACCATTGAGTGGTATTTGTTATAGCAGCCCTGGCAAACCGAGACACACTGGATAGCCAGTATAGGGTTTTGGTATATAAAAAGAGAAGTTGGACTGTATATGAGACACAGTACCATGCACAGTTCCTACAAGGTTCAATGCTCACAGACCTTTTAATCCACCTTGTCTTAATGGGCTATTACCACTTAATAGTAAAATAATAATATTTACTTAACAGTAAAACATTTTTAATCTATTAAATTGTCATTTTAATAACTTTTCTTACTTTAAAATCTTACACAACTCATTTTTTAAATCACTTTTCATTGGGTACACCATTTCATAAGAGCTCAATATGTTCTGCCTGATGAAAGTGTTGTGCTTTTAAGATTGCCTCAAGTATAACATAAATATGAGTATCTGGTAAGCTTCAGTGCAAACTAAAGCTAATTTACTTTTCAAAAGTTGACTCAATCCTAAAAAGGGATGGCACTCGCCTATTGGTTGCTATTTTAGTATAATAGCTGGGTAAACATGACAATCAATTATAGTTCTGAAAAACATGTAGATTTTGTTCACTTAAAACTCAAGGCTTTTAATCCCTGGATAAAAACCTAGCCTGGAATGCATTCTGAAAGCATAACATTTGCTTCTACCATAAGAGGATGTAATAACTCCTAGACGCCTATCATTTAAACAAATGGATTAGCCAAAATAATGATGTGAGAGTTATGCCAAATAAGGCCAACATATTCTGTTTGGGTCTGTGAAAAGTAAATTGCGAAATAAACTTCCCATCATATTTCATCTGTTTTTGATAGGTCACAGAAGCTGTATTCATAGGCACATAAGAAATTCACAGAGTGTCAAAAGGCAAATGAATTAATTGATTTGTATACTTGTAATCAAGATTTAATTTCTCTGTAACCTTAAAAAATGAAGACTTATCCATATGGTCAAAATATACATAAAGTTAATTTTATTCTATTGCGTTTGTTGTTGGTGAATTAACAGGAAATAAAATGTTAACTTCATATTACATTTCATTGACCCCAGCAGGCTACTAATTCCAGTCAATTTAATTCCAACAATTCAATTCAGATCCTACTGAGAGCTCATTCTTTTCCTAGTCAATATGACATACAGCCCAACAATATGAGATTATCTTTTTTCTATCAAATCCTAGTGGGAAAAGAGTGGGTAAGTAGCAGGAAATAGTTAAATAACAAGTTAGTTATTCATTAATGTGAGGTATAATTGATAGTAAGTGCTATAGACTTAAAAAAAACTTGTATATATTTAGAACAGCTCAGTTCATAATAGCAAAACACTAGCAACAGCCAAAACATTGGTTATCAGTGGAGTAAATAGATAAATGATCCACACAATGTGGATATAGTTTATATCCACACAATGGAATTCAACATTTAAAATGAATGAACTATAGATAAATACATCAACATTAATGAATCTTATACATAATGTTTGGTTGGGGTAACTAGATAGCTCCACTGAATAAAAGATGCAATTAGATCTATTCCTTATATGATACATCAATATAAACTCTAAATGGATCAAAGATTTAAATGAAGTAATTTAAGTACTGGGAAAAAAACATAGAAGAATTCCCTTATAAAATTAGATTAGGGAAGTCTTTTCTGACTCTGATTAAAAATCTAGAAGCTATTTTCCAAGTGCCAAAAGTCATTAAAACAACAAAAAACTTCTTTGTGGCAAAACCGCCACAAACAAAGTCAAAAGATGGAGTAAAAAACAGAAGGAAAAATGCTACTTGTGTAACTCAATGAATTAATATGCTAGAAATTGACTTCTAAAAGTATCAATGATCTAAGATAAAAATGTGAAAAGGATATGAAAAGTTAGTTCACAGAAAAAGATAAATTATCTTAAACATAAGAAAAGAAATATGCAACTTCATAATAAGAAAATTGAAAAGTAAACTACAATGACATGCCAATTTTCATTAATTAGATTGTCAAAAATCTAAGTTTGGTGATGTTGAGGGGGAAAAGGCTCTCTTAAATATCACTGATAGGGGTACAAAATGGCAATTTTTATGAAGGGCAATTTGGTAATAATACCTATAAAAATTACAAAATCCATTTCCTCATTGACCCAGCAGTTCCACTCATAGGAATTTATACTGCAGAAATACATATAAGAAATTTCGTATGTTGTAATATGTTAATATATTATTAGTAAATTATTAGAGACTATCCAAGTGTCCCTTGATAGAAGACCGGTTAAAAAAAACAATGATATGGGAAGCGGCTGTGGCTCAATTGGTTGGGCTTCCCGGGGCCTCCTGGTGAAGGCAAGCCGGCCTGCGCAGTGCAGTGAGCCGACGCAGCAAGATGACTCAACAAAGGGAGACAAACAGACACAGAAAAACACAAAAGCAAATGGACACAGCAAGCACAAGCAGCAAGGGGGGGGGGAGATAAATAAGTAAAAATAAATCTTAAAAAAAAAAAAAGATGTGCATCATGGAATATTATGCAACTATTAAAAAAAAAGAAGAGTAAGATCTCTGTGTAAGGTTATGGAAAGATCTATATGTGAAAAGTATGCACTTTCTTAAAAAAGGAGGCAAAAAGAATACACTTGCTTTTGCTTATATTGAAAGGATTCTAAAGAAACTAATGAGGGATTACCTATGAGAAGGAAGTAAAGGGAGACAAAGGGTGGCTGAAACAGATGAGGAAGCAAGGCTTTTCAGTATGTTATATATTGTTTTGAAACATGGATATAATGTCTATTGAAATTAACAGAACCCAAGTGATAAGAAAATTAAGCAAATTACAGAAGAATAAATACAGCACAGTTGCATTTATGTGAAATAAAAAACCAGGCAAAATGAAGCAATATATTATTTAGGGATATATACATGGATGGTAAACGTGAAACAAACCAAGGAATAATTAACACAAAATTCAGATTAGTGGTTACCAGGGACTGGGGGTGGGGGAGTGGGCCCATAGAGCAAGAAAGATCCAATTTTTGACAGAAATGAGAAAAAGGAAGGAAGGAAGCAAGGGAAGGAGAGAGAAGGGGAGAGAAAGGAAGGGAGGAAGGAAGGGAGGGAGGGAGGAAGGGAGAGAGAAAGGGTGAGAGGAAAGAAGGAAGGGGGAGAGGAATATAGGAAGGAATGAAAGAAAAATGAGGAAAAGAAAAAGAACAAATCAGTTAAGGACTAGAGGGGTTGAATAACACTTCCTGGAAAGAGGAGGAATTGAAACTGGTTCCTGAAGAATGTGAATTCCAGTTCACATTTGTATAGTTCACATTTATGTATTAGTGTATAGTTTACAAAATTTTGCACAAACATGATCTCATGTTGAGTTTGGATAGAAAGATGAGGGAAGGCATTCAGAAATGAAGTAAATACCATAGCCAAAGCACATGGAATGTCAAGGCACATTAAGGGATCTTCCTGGATGGAGAAGACAATTGGATTGGGAAGTAATGAGTTATAGAGACACAAATAGATTCGTGAAGCTTATCTGAGAAGCTATTGAATATTTGTTTGTTTACAAACAAAGACAGTCCAAGACATAATTTGAGAATTGAACATGGCAACACTTTATAAGACCTGCCTAACACTGCGTCTAGCCGTCAGGTCATGACTAACAATCATCCAAATGACTAACACTGGCCGGAAGCAGCAGGATTTAATGAGTTGTCTCCCAACACTCTAGCCTCACCTGCAAGTGTGACCCTGGCTTTGAGAACTGAACTGTTGCTTTGTCTCCCTGAGCTAGTATACCTTGTCTTGGGAGAACTAGCTGGTATCTTGGCTGTGCTTGGAGTTTCCTCTCAGGACTTGTCACTTCTCCCTAGTTTCTCCCCCAAACTCGAACCTTGTGCCTAGAGTCTTGACCCTGAGGTCCTATTGTCCTTTGCCCTTTATAAAATGGTTTGGATCACTCATGATACCTATTATATGTCTGAACTGTTCCCTGATGCCCATATGGCTACTGCATCAGCCTGATTGCTGAGATTGGCCATATGCTAACATAAAAATCTTCACTGCATAGTTACTCTTATCTTCATTTGACAGATGAAGAAACAGGTTCAGAATGCTTAAGTATATTGTTCAAGGTCTCATTATTAGTCAATGTGTAAAATAAAATGTAAATTTTTCATTCAGTCCAGTGCTATTAATTAACTTCACTGTTTGTCCCTATATCAATACTCCATGTCTTGTAAATCATTTCCATACTATAAATAAATATATTTTAATACATATATAACAATATATTGAAGGCGTCACAGTCTATACGGCTGAATGGGTGAAATTAGAATTAGAGAAAATGTAACCAACTACAGCTTGGCAGTGAAATTTATACTTCATGTAGAAAAATGGATATTCTCTGGTCGATGTTTTTATTTTCATTATTCAATACTACAAAGTTGGGTAGAGAATTCCAATCCACTTTTATCAGAAATTGGTAGATTAACAAATTTCTTTTTACCAGTTTATTATATGTACCTGAATATATTATATACCACTGTATATTCAGGATCAGGCTCAATGCCAGGCATACAGTAGCTACTCATCAAATATTTGATTAATGAATGAATGGGGAAAGCTCTAAATATTTCAGTGTATTGTGAAAAAGCCACTGATTTGCTACAAATAATTATTGTCACTTCCTGATCTTCTCAAACATAATGAGCCTTGACTAAAAAGAAAAAATTATTGCCAAATGATTTATTAGGCTACTTTGATTTGAGAGCATTCCTCTTTTTTAATATAGGCCTTTACAACAACAAATTTCCCTCAAAACACTGCTTAAGCTGCATCTCATAAGTTTTGGTATGTGGTGTTTTAATTTTCATTCATCTCAAAGTATTTTCTAATTTCCCTTGTGATGTTTTTCTTTGAACCTTTGAATATTTAGGAATGTGTTTAATTACATAGTTGTCAATTTTCAAAATTTCTTGCTGTTGTTGATTTCTAATTTTATTCCATTGTCATTGGAGAACATCATATGATTTTAATCCTTTTAAAATAAACTCTTTTATAGCCTAACATATGATCTGTCTTGGAGAACATTCTATGTGCACTTCAGATGAATGTATATTCTTCTGTTGTTGGATGGAGTGTTCTGTAGATATCTGTTAGGTTTATTTGAATTGTAGTTGTTATGGGCTGAATTGTGCCTCCCAAAAAGATATTAAGTTCTAACCTCTAGTACCTAAGGATGTGACCTTATTTGGAAATAGAGTCAAAGAACAATAAGGATTGCCAGTAAACCACCAGAACCTAGGGGGAGGCAAGGAAGGAATCTGCCCTACAAGTTTCATAGGGAGCATGGCCCTTAATTTTTTACTTCTATCCTGCAGAATTGTAAGAATATATTTCTGTTGTTTTAAGCCACCAACTTCTGGTAATTTGTTATGGCAGCCCTAGGAAACTAATACAATAGAGCAATTAAAGTTTTCTATTTCCTTGTTCATCTTCTGTCTACTTCTGACCCTTATCAAAAGTGAGATATTGAAGCTTCCAACTCTTATTGTTAAATTGTATACTTCTCTGGGGGCGGATGTGGCTCATATGGTTGGGCATCTGTCTGCCATATGGAGGGACCCAGGTTCGATCCCCGGGACCTCCCGGTAAAATTAAAAAAAAACAAAAAAATAAAAAATAAAAAATAAACTGTATACTTCTCCCCACAATTTCCTGAGGTTTTGCTTCATGTATTTAGGTGCCTATATGTCTATAATTATAATTTCTTGATGGGGATTGACCCTTTTATCATTATAATATGTCCCTTCATTATCTCTAGTAGCAATTTTCACATTAGAGTCTATTTTGTATGATATTAGTACAGTCATTCCAGCACTCTTCTGGTTACTGTTTCCATGTTATATTTTTTCCCCATACTTTGACTTTCAACCTATTTGTGTATTTGAATCTAAAGTGTGTCTCTTTTAGACAGTGTGTAGTTGAATCATTTATTGAAAATTCATACTGCTAATCTTTACCTTTTATTTGGAGTGTTTAATCCATTTACATTTAATATAATTACTGATAAAGTTGGAATTATATCTTCCATTTTCCTATTTTTTTCTGTGTTTCATATCTATTCCTCCATTACTGTCTTATTTGGTGTTATTTATATATATATATATATATATATATATATATTCATATATTCATACAAACATATATACATACATATACATTATATATCATTTAAATTCTATTGTCATTTCTTTCAATTTAGTTTTTTGAGTTATTGTCCTTGCCCTAGAAATTATAACTAACATCTTAATTTATAACAATCTAGTGCAGATTAATATCAATTTAGTTGCAATAATATATAAAAATTTGCTTGTATACAACTCCATTCTCTCCTCTCTGATTTGTGTGTTTTTTGTCTTTCAAATTACATCTTAATACATTGTGTGTCCATCACAACAGATTTATAATTATTGTTTTATGCAGTTGTGTGTTGAATGAGTTAGAAGAAAATTAAAAAGTTCCATAAATATAATGCATTTAATACTGCCTTTTATATTTACCTATATTGTTACCTTTACTTGTGCTCTTTATTTCTTCATTTGGATTCAAATAGTTCATTGGCCTTCTTGAATGTATAGATTAATGTTTTTGATAGAATTTTGGTTGTTTTCAGACAGTATTTCTTCAAATATTCTTTTTCCCCCTTTCTCCTCTTCTTCTGAGACTCCCATTATGCATATGCTAGTACACTTGACGTTGTCCCAAATGTCTTTTCAGCTGTCTTAATTTTTCTTCATTTTTTTCCTTCCTTATTCTCATATTGGATAATCTCAATTGACCTATTTTCAAGCTGACCAATTCTCTGCCTGCTCAAATCTGCTGTTGTTCCCCTCTAGTGAATTTTTCATTTTGGTTCTTGTACTTTTAAACTCCAGAATTTCTACTTGGTTCTTCTTATAATTTCTATCTCTTTACTGACATTTTAAACTTTGTGCAACATTGTTTTCATGATTTCTTTTTATTTTTTAAGACATGGTTTCCCTTAGTTCCCTGAATATATCAAAATAGCTGATTTAAAGTCTTTCTCTAGTAAGTCCAACATCTGGGCTTCCTCAGAACAGTTTCTATTGACTTTTTTTTTTTTTTCTGTATGGGCCATGCCTTTTTGTTCTTTTGCACATCTCATTATTTTTCATTGAAAACTGGACATTTTAAATAATACAATGTGGCAAATCTTGAAATTGGATTCAATCCCCCCATCTCGGGTTCTTGTCATTGCTGTTTGTTGTTTTTTATTGTTTGTTTGGTGATTTTTCTGAAATAATTTTGTAAAGTCTCTATTCTTTGACATGTGTGGAATCTGAAGTCTGTTTGGCTAGCTTAAAGGTCAGCTAATGATTGGACAGAGATGTCCTTAGATGCCTGAAACAAATAAGTATCCCAGTCTTTGCTGAGAGGTTCTGTGTGTGAGTAGGAGCATGCCTTCCACACTTAGCTAGGCAGTTTACAACTCTTCCTTAGCCTTCACTCCTGCTTGTGAAGAGCCTCAAAGTTAGCCAGAATTGAGAACTTAGGGCCTTCTCAGGTCTTTCCTTAGTAGATGCGTAGCCCTGGTTATGTGCACATCTCCATGCATGCCAGGAGTAAGTAGGAGCTTTTTCAAAGTCTCCTGTAACATCTCATTCCCCAACTTTTCTTTTTGGGTTTTTTGGTTACCCTATGTTTGCCCCAACTTTTATCAAGCTGTCTGGATATTCAACAATTGCCTCTGTTTTGACAAATGCCCCCTGGGGAAAAGGGTGCTCACACTAAGTAAGCTCAGAGTCAGGTCAAAGAATACCACTTTGTGAGTGTGGTCTTATAGGAAGCCACCCAATAGATCAAATAATGACAGTTATCAGGGAATGGGGCCTTGAAGGAGCTCTAATGCCACTCTGCAGCCTCCGGTATCTGTCAGGCTGCAGATTTTCACCTTGATTGCTGACTGTTGATTTTCAAGGTTAGTGCAGGGCTAAGGAGGCAGAGGTTAGCAATAGAGAATGTTGAAATTCCAGAGACCACTATTCTTATGGAGATGTTGTCATTTTTCTTGAATAAATTTCCCCCAGATTACTGGAAGGCCTGGTTAATTTCCATGGTTCTGAGAAAGTGATTCAGATAATTTTTGCAAGTATTCTAGCTGCTTTTATGGAAGATAGAATTTTTGGAGGCCCTTACCGTGCTGTTTTTACTTATGTCACCTTATCAGGCTGCTTTAAGAGCATAAAGTGAGAGGGCAAAGAGTGATAGCAAGCAGTGAGATCATAGCTCAGGAAGGGGATGCCAATAAAAAAGTAATGGGAAATTTATTTCCCTTATGTTTCTTTATCTGCAAAGGGCTATATTTCTTTAAAAAGAAAAAAAGTAATACATGTACATGGTATTAATAGGATACTAACAAAAACTTAGAGGAGGATACTTAACATACTGCTTTCATTTAATATTTTCTAAAATATTCCTCATTTGTCTCTCCCCTCATTTTGGCTCCTGGGGCAAAGTAGAGGGTGGGAAGGAAGAAACTAACATTTGTAACACTCCAAAACTTGCTATACTATGAGTCAATTTTCCATATAATTAATATTCTTTAACTGAGGATAATAAATCTTTCCAGGGTTGAATACTTTGTGGGATACCTTTGTGTTGCCATTGTCACATAATTGTCATAAATTTGATATGTAAGACAAATCAGAGAAAAATTCCAGGATATGACTTAAAAACTAGTAAAAATTATTCCATAACATAAGTAATCAGATACCAACGGGGCATGGGTGTATTTGTAGTTCAATACAATAGACAAACTATAGACTTAGAAAGACATGATTTGAAATATGATTGCTAACAAAATGCATCCACTTACATACATCTTCTAATAAATAATTGATTTGGGTAGGTATATTGGTTTTCTACTGCTGCTATAAGAAAGTACCACAAATCTCATGACTTAAAACAATACAAATGTATTATCTTACAGAGATCTGTAAGTCAGAAGACTGACAGAGGTCTCATTGGGCTAGAGTCAAGGTGGTGGCTAGACATGTTCTTTTCTGGAGGCTCTAGGGAAGAATCTATTTCGTTGCTTTTTCTAGCCCCTAGAGGCCATCCAAATTCCTTGGTTTATGGCCCCCTTCCTCTCTCTTTAAAGTAAGCAATTTAGCAGCTCTCTGACTCTGCTTCTGTTATCACATCTCTTTTTCTGACCACAGCTGGAAAAGTTTCTCTGCTTTCAAAGATTCATGTACTAGATTAGACTCACCTGGGTACTTCAGGATCATTTCCCCATGGCAAGCTCCTTCACCTTAATCACATCTAAAAAACCTCTTTTCCCAGGCAAGGTAACATACTCACAGGTTCCAGGGATTAGAATATGGACATCTTGGATTTTCCATTATGATGCCTATCACAGTAGGAATATTTCATGGATTCTAAAACCATTAAGCTAGAGGTTGGTGGGGAACAAAGAGTATATGCGGGTCATAAAGGAAAACATGTAAATTTAAAACAGAGAAATGAGCTCATCTCCCCCTTTAACCCAGTAATCACACTTACTACCACTAATAATGAGATATCAGACATGGTATGCTCCATTGTTATGCACAGTACTGTACACAGCATCACCTATGAATGCTATCTAAAAATATTTAACCTCCGTCTAATTCAGCCTGTAGTCATAGTCCAGTCTATAGGAAATACAGGGTCTAGAAGATCAATTTAAAGGACACTACTAAATATTTTTTAAAAAATATTTTTCATTATTTTTTAATATCCCAATCTTTTAATTTTATTTTATTTTTAGTTTTTAAAAATTTTTATGTAATTTATTTCTTATATTTAAAATTATTATTATTTCATTTTCCTATTAATTGTATTTGGCTATTTTAATGGCTTCATTTTTGAAGAAGCTTTGGATCACAGAAGGGTTACAACTGGGGCAGGAGAGGATCATTGGTGTGGGGTGTCGGGATGGGGGATACATGGAAGGAAGTTCACCTGGGCATACATATACGGTATATAAATATGTTCAGATGTTCATGAGACATTGTCACAGTGGGTAGAAATTCACACAATAACCAAGAGAATATTGAATCCCCATCCTGGAGAGCTCTGCCACATTCTCTAATGGAGCAGCAACAGTCCCCCAAGTGCAGGGGCAATGACTGGCAAAGGAGGATGATCCATTGATGGGCCCTTGATATTGAAGACTATGCTTATGAGCCTTTGCTCTTGAAACTGAAACTTAGCCTAGTATTGTGGAGTGCCTAAGAGTTGCCTCCTGAGAGCCTCCTTCTTGTTCAAATGTGGCCTCTTTAAGCCATACTCAGCATATAAATGCATTACCTTCCCCCCAGCGTGGGACATGACTCCTGGGGATGAGCCTCCCTGGATCTGAGGGATTACTACCAAGCACCAACTAACAATGCAACTGGAAAAAGACCTTGAATAACAAGGGGGAAAAGGTAAAGACAAATGAGTGTATATGGCTAAGAGACTTCAAAGTGAGTTGGGAGGTCATCCCAGAGGTAACGCTTATGCACATCTCAGCAGGATCTCATAGACTTCCAAAGTGGATACTACCC
The DNA here is from genome assembly GCA_026826555.1 of Tolypeutes matacus. Lineage (NCBI taxonomy): Eukaryota > Metazoa > Chordata > Mammalia > Cingulata > Chlamyphoridae > Tolypeutes > Tolypeutes matacus. Next base: position 13,788,631 of record JAKSZT010053770.1, read on the forward strand.
AAATAGTGGGACTTCTGAGGGCCCTGGAGATACCCAGGTCCTATGGTCAGGGCAGATAGCTCCAGAGTTTGGTGCCTTTTCAGTGGGCCCTATGTTGGAGTTTGTGCTCCTGAGAGTGACAGAGACGGACTCAATTATGGCTTCACTACACGTGGCTCATCTATCCCTTCTATTTAAACCTATACTGGGTGCTGGAGTTTGTAGGCGTATGTCCAAGAGACTGGAGTCTTTGGGCTGTCCATGTGCCAACTGGGCCTGGAATCTCAGTGGAGTTGCAACAGCTGTTCTCCAGTTCATTGGACTCACCCAGGACAACTAACAAGGAGGTGAGGATTGGCAACCACCATACCAAAGAAACGAGAGAGCCAACAACTGCAAGCAAGAGAGTCCCATCCATCAGCTGTATGGGATCGAACCCCCTCTCAATTAGAGATGGAGTGAATATCACCATCCCAGAATCCTCAGGATTGGGGAATGAAGTATGGACTAGAGTGGACTTACTGGTATTCTACTATAGACATATTGTGATTCTAACATAGGAAGAAATTACAACCAGTTGCCACTGGAGGTACTTGGGGGCAGGGAGAGGGAAAAAGAGTTGTAATACTCTTTTGGGACTTGGGAATCCTCCTGAATGACATTGTAATGACAGATATAGGCCATTTTATATCATGCCATAACATGCAGAACTGTGTGTGAGAAAGTGTAATGTTTATCAATTGCAATGAACGTGCCACACTAATGAAGGAGGTTTATGTGGGAGGGTGTGGGAGGTGTGGGGAGTGGGGCATATGGGAATCCCTATATTTTTTGTGTAACATTTACGTAATCTAAGTTCCTTTTAAAAAATACAAAAAAATTATTAAAAAATAAAAATAAAAAATAAAAGACACTATGAGGAAACAGACAAATCAAGGATGTTCTGTAAGACAACTGCTCTGGTCTCTTTGACAAATCTATATCATGGAGGAAAAAGAGTGGGACGGGGAGAGAAGAAAGCACAGAATGCTTTAGATTAAAAGAGACTTGGCAACCAAAACAATGCCTGATCCTTAATTAGATCATGGTTTGAAAAGAAAACAGAGATAAAAGGCATTTGGGGAATAATTGGCCATGTTTGAATATTGAATTGACTGGTGAATAGATGACATTAAGAAGTCAATTTTCTTAACGGTACTATCGATAGATAGAATGTTCTTATTTTCTGGAAATGCATGCTAAAATAGTTACGAACATGTCATGATTTTTTTTATTACAATAGTTCAAAAAACTTGTATAGAGGATATAAATATGGCAAAAAGTTAATGAGATGGGGTAAATGGGTAATCATTGTTCTATTTCTACTTCTATGATTTAGAATTTTCATGTTAGTAAAATTTTTAAAGGACCAATATGAAAATACATAAACACATAATCTACTTAATTCCGTCATAACTTATTTGAGGTACTTAAGTTGTCATTACAGAAAGAATTTTGTCTGCAGGGATAATTAGAAAAAGGAAAAAGGTAAGAAATATGTATCAGGTTTACCCAGGCTAATCTTTTCTCATTATCAGGGACCGTCTTTTGCTGTCTCTCTTTTTCTTTTTTTAGAAGAAAGAAAGTTTGTAGGGTCACTATAATATTATGGAAATATATTTAGACCATCCAGATCTTTTCAGTTTTCTTTGGGGGCTTACCAAACATTATATGATCTCTATATTGGTTCCAGAGTGCCCTAGGCAGACACTTTATGTGACAAAGTTGTCAATTCAAAAGACTACCTAGAGGCCATTAAACTAGAGACCATGAGTCACTTGAAGGACCTGTCTGAACTTCAGCTTAATGAAGTGTCTCAGGCATGTGGTAAACTGCTACAGTAGTGAAGCACCTGCTCTTATATTGAATGGGTGTCACTGCTGAAAAAGCCCTTGCCATGACAGCTTAAAGATATTTATTGAGGGCGCTGCCTGGAAGTGCAGAAGTGATTGGAGACCCCTGGTGGCCACATAAAGGAAAACAGTTCACCATAAACTTTCTGATAAGGAAAATAGAGCAAATGGAAACTGAAGCCATTGCCTCTGAGTCTCCTTTTACTTCTCTGACCTTTCTATTTCATTCTTTATTCCTGATCTTTAACAAGTGGTCATTCCTTAAAAGTTTTTCCATGTCACTCTTCTTATTTATGTTTCCCTAAAAACATTACATCCATAGCTTCATGTATTGATAAATAACAAATCATACTTTGAGCATGGGCATCTCTAGTAAGCCCCATGCCTTTCCAATTCTGTGCTAGATAGTTCCATTTAGATGGTTCTCAAATTCAACATGCCAAAAAGAGAGCTTATTGGTACTCCCCACACTTGCTACTCATATTTCCTATCTCAGGAAATGATGTCACAATTATAATCAAGATAGAGTGCTTATACTTCAACAAAACTTAAAGATACAAAGATTCTTGTATACTTACCATAGTGTCAGGCACAGGGACAGGGGCTGGGATAAGGAAAATAAGTACACATCTTAGAGTGGAGTGAAGAATACAAACTATTCTTGTGAATAGGCATTTACATACTGCTTTGGGAGGTCTGAGGAAGGAGGCCTAACCCAGCTTGAGATGGAAAATATAAGGTGAAGGATTCTTAGAAGAAATTACTATCAAACTAAATATTGCAGATAGTAAATTTTGATCGATTTTTTAAGATAAATGTAAACCATTCTAAGCAGAGGAATAGAACATGAAAAACAAATGTGAAAGATTATTGCTTACTAGGGAAACTATGAGTAGTTCAGTAGAACAAAATCACTGGCATATAGTGGATAAGGGACATGGAGAATTTAGGGAATGAGGCTAAAAATATGGAAGAGGCCAGATAATGAAAGGCCTCATTTTCCAAATTAAATAGTGGAAGTTGGGTGTGAGGAAATTATGGAATTAAAGAAAATAGTATTAAAGGAGATTACTTAAATATTGTAGGTAGCTCTCTCCAATCAGAGTTAATCATTGGTTTTCAATTCTTAGGGTTTTGTCTAACCCAGTTTTTCATGTTTTATTAGTGAGGGATCTCTGGAGAAACAGGACTGACAGGATGGATCATGTATCTATCTGTCTGTCTGTCTATCTGTCTATCTATCTATCTATCTATATCTGTCTATCTATCTATCTATCTATCTATCTATCTATCTATCTATCTATCTAGAATATAAGTTTTTTTTTTTGTAGGAATTGGCCTTCGTGACTATGGGGATTGTTAAGTCCAATTTCTGCAGGGTAGGCTGCAAGGTGGAAATTCCAGTGAAGATGAAGTTGAATTCCCCAGGAGATGCTGGCTGGCTGAAGTAGAGGCAGAAATTCTTTCTGACTTCTGAAATCCTCAGTTCTGGCTTTTAAAACCTTCAACTGATTGTATGAAGAGAATCCTCATTGCTGAGGGCAGTCTCCTTTGTTGCTTGTACATGCAATCAGCTGTAGATGCAATCAACTGATTATCTATACTGAAATCCATCTACAGAATACTCTCACAGTAAAAATCAGGCTGGTGCTTGCTTGACCAAATGGGCTCTATAACCTACGTAAATTGACGTATGAACTTAACCATCATGCATGTTGTTATTTTATGATGAGAGTTATCAATTGTCCAAGAAATGGAGATATTTTTAAGAACAATATTAATCTTTTCTCTCGGCATGTTTATAAATATTTCTTGTAGTTAATTTTATGACAATACTCTTTACTGCACTCTTATTCTAACCTTAAACCATTTCTTCTCTCCAGTGTTTTTGCTTTAACAAAGTCTGGAATGTGTTGCAGTAGATCTGTTGGGTTGGTGCTGATTCAAGCTGGGTTTAGTTAGAGAATCATTACCTTTAAAAGCCAGTCTATTTCTCAAGCTTTAGTAATTATTTTATTTATTTCTAATTGCTGTTAATTTTCCTAAAACCTAGGGTGTGGATAATTTTATATCTTCTTTGTCCTCTCTGTCATCTGCCCTATTATTGTTTAATCTTTGACTTTCTCATGGATAGAATTGAATTATTTGTTATGCTGTAGTAAAATAAGCTTAAGTTCCATGAAGGCAGTGGCATGACAGACTTGTCCGTCATTATGTTCCAAGTGCTTGATATGGTGCCTGGCACAAGGTTGATAATAAACACATGGTAAAGAAGTAATACAATTTGCTCAATGCCTATTTTCTTTCATCTTTCTATCAATAAATTCTTTAAAAAAAAAAAAAAAACTATTTATTTAGTCCCACCCCCCTTTGTTGTTTGTGCTCTCTGTCTGCTCTCTGTGTCTTAGTTGTGTGCTCATCTTATTTTTAGGAGGCACCAGGAACTGAATCTAGAACTCCTATGTGGAAGGGAGGAACCCAATGGCTTGAGCCACATCCGCTCCTCAATAAATTCTTATGAAGTAGTTTTTTAAACCGAAACAGTACTTTAGAACCTGCCCCCAGGGGGTCTTTTTCAATATACACACATAATAGTCCCAACTAAGACACACTCTATCTAGGTTTGAGGAGTGAGGGGTAGAGAGATTCAGGTATAAGTATGGCAAAAACTTCCAAAATGATCTTGATACCCATTACTAAATGATGAGGGCAGAAGTTGTTGTTCTTTATCTCAAATACCACCTTACTTGATTGAAAGGATGTTAGGTAGTGAGAGAGATGTTTTAGACTTAGGGGTTTTGCCTAGAACCTCTCAACCTATTCTTCAGCAGATTGTATTCATCAGGCTGGTTTCCACTGAGATGAATGTGCTATTTATTCCCATCTTATAGAGGTGGCTCTGGAAAGCTGGGAAGCCCACTAGACTTTGAATCAAAAGCCTAGGGTTTTATTGCTAGCTTCCCCACTTTTTAGGTGTGAGATCTCAAGTAAAATATTTAGCTCTCTGAGCCTCAGTTTCCTTACCTATAAAATGGGAATAATAATATCTACCTGGAAATACAAGTAAATGTGAACTTTTGAGGAATTAATTGTTCTGATTAATGTTTATACTTGGAGAGTACCACTTACTACTCTGTCCTTCAAGGCATATATTTTGATTTAGAAGCAAAAACCAGGTGGCTCCTTATGGTGGTGGGGGGTGGGAGTATGTGGGTGAAGTCCTTAGTAATAGTCTTCTGTAGTCAGCTGTCTTCATAACTCAAATTACTGCTGACTTTTCCTCCTATAATTCAATGGCTTTTGGCAACGGCTGTCCTAACTGTCCCTTTATGACATGGCAGATCACACTGCTATATCATCAGTTCTTCATATTAGCAATAGATCATCACTAGAGATTTTTGCCCTGTGCCTTCTTGGGGAACTTTTCATTCCAAACTGAAAACTGCTTAAGCTAGTTTGCGCTAAATGTGGAAATGATATGGATTACAGGAAATATTATAGGGTCCAAGGACAAGAAGTGTTGTTGGCCTCTTCATAGTTTCCTAGGACAAAATAGCACAATCTGGGTGCCTTAAAACAACACATATTGTCTCACATTTCTGGAGTCTAGGAGTCTGAATTGAGGTGTCGGCAGGGCACATTCTCTCTGAGGTCTGTAGGGTTCTGGTGGTGACTGGCCAGCAGTCCATGGCATAGCTCAGCTCACTCTCTGCCTTAGCCACATGACTGTCCTCTTTCTGCAATTGGATTAGAACCCACCCTAATCCAGTTTGGCCTGATGTTAACCAAAACATCTTCAAAGATCTTATCTCCAACAAGGATCACATTCATAGGACCAGGGCTTAAGACTTAGACATATCTTTTAGGGGTGCACAATTCAATCCATAACAGTCTCATAAAGGTATTGGATCAGTAGTTTGAAAGCCATCCAAGGAATACCATAAAGCACAAATGTCCTGTATATCTGGGGTGTTTTACAATGATGGCTCTTGTTTAAAACAGGGAATTGGAGACATTGAAGGACAGAGAAGATAATCCATGAAAAACAAGGGCACATAACACCTTGAATATTTGGCAGTCAAGCTATAAACATTAATATTTTAAATTTTATTTTAGATTTTACTTTTAATTTTTTATTTTAAAATTAACATGATGATATTACTTAAACTTTGGAAAATAGAAAAAAGTAAACAACACCCCCCCATATTCCCATCATTTTAGTGCAATTACTGTTAGTCTTTTGGGGTATGTTTTCCTATGCACTTTCCCCCCACAGACACAAATATTAAGCTTGGTTAGGGGTTACAGTCAGGATACCCACAGGAATTTTATCCTTGTGAAGGCCTAAGGAATCTTTGGGTTCTTTCCTTTGTACCTTTCAAGAGAAGGTCCAAGCTAGCTTGAATTTAAATTTGTGGTTTCTTTCTGAGACATCCTTGATCTGTCAGTGAAGAAAATCATTCGTGTTTGGTTGTTGCAGTGTGAATTCTTTTGGAGACTGAAGAGAACAGTCTCCCAGAATCCAATGTAGAAGGATGTCAGCCTACTGGAACAACTACCCCAGAGTCCCAGATGTTCAATTGGCGGTACCAGAAAGTGACCACAAGGCAGCTGGCAGTGGAATTTCCCAGGGATTTAGAGAACTGTGCAGGGGAAATAGGGCCATCATAGGCTATTGAAAGGGCATGGGTCAAACTCTTTAGAGTTTAATATTTGTATTAAAAAATAGGACAGAAAAACTGAAACATAGAGGATAAATCCAATAGATCCAGTATATGATAGGAATTCAAGAAAAAGCAGGAGAGATCATCAAAGAAATAGTAGAATACCTCAAATTAGAAAAAGAAGGACAAGTATTAAGATAAAAAGAACATAAAGGAGTTCAAAGCAGATTTTATGAAAAAAAAATCTACAACTCTTCCCATGGGATTTCAGAACTCCTAGGAAAAGAGGAAATTAAGTGTCAATAGTGTTCTTAAAATATAGCTCTACAAAACCTGGGAAATTCAAGTCACCAAAAATAATTTATTTAAATTCCAATAATAGATGGGAACAAAATCAAAGGATGCTTTACAAACTTCTTGAATCTTCATGGTAAGAAATTATTTGTATACTTCTCTATAATATAGTAGCTAAAACTCTCTTTTTCTTCCTTTCCTAAAACCAGCAGTAGGGGGTTACGGAAGGTGGAGTGGTCTTTATTTTACACAACTGAAATAGATAGATAATCACCATTGGAGTAGAAAATAAATGGGACTTTATTGAAAAAAAACAACAACAACACAACCCTTTGACTAATATTTATTTCTTAGAGTTCTAAGTCTTTCTGCTCACTCTTTTGCAAAAGGAAGAGAGTTCCCCCCACCCCCGCTATTGGCCAAGAATTCCCCTGTTTTAGTTTCTAGACTGCTCAAGAAAATACCATGCAATGGGTTGGCTTAAACAATGGGAAGTTATTAACTTATGGTTTTGAGTCTAAAAGAAAGTCCAATTCAAGGTGTCATCAAGGCGATGCTTTCTCCCTGGAGACTGGTTTTCTGGGACTGCCTGCTGGTGATACTTGGTCCTTAGTTTGTCACCTAAGGCAAAATGATGGCACCTCTTGATTCTTTGATTTCAGCTTCTGGCTGCCTGAGGCTTTCATTCTCTCTGTCTGAATTTCATTTTCATACAAAGGACTCCAGTAATAGGATTAAGACCCATCCTTGAGGTGGGGGGGTGGGAATATTTTAAATGAAATAACCTCATCAAAACATCCTGCTTAAAGTAGGTTCACACCCAAGGAATGGACTAAATTTAGAGACATGTTTTTCTGGGGTACATACAGCTTCAAATCACCACACTCCACCGTCTGGACCCCAAAGACACATATTCTTTCTATATGCAAAATACATTAATTCCACCACAATATCCCAAAAGCATGAAGTCATTTCAGAAAAAATGCTCAGTACAAAGTCTCATCAAAATCAGTTATAGGAGTGGTCTGTCCTAGGGCACAGTTTTGTTGTGAAACCTAGAGAACAAGTTCCCTACTTCTGATATATAATGGAGGGACAGGCATTGGATAAACATTCCCATTCTTATAGGGAGAAATTGGAAGGAAAACAAAGGTTATAGGTCCCAAACAATTCCAAACCCAGCAGGGCAAACACTCTTAGATTTCAAGGTCTGAGAGTCATCTATAGAATGATGTTTTGTCATCTGGACCTGATGGAGTGGCAGCCCCATCCCTTCCAAGTGCTTGCCCAGCAGCCATGCTCTCCCCCAAACTTTCCAAGTATCGGGATGGCAGCCAAGCTCTCTGCAATCCCTGGGGCACAGGCTCCACCATCTCTGAGCATTGGGGTGACAGTGCTCTTCCTGAACAATGGGGTGGAGGGCCCACCCTTTCCAAATGGAGAGGCAGACTCCCACTTTCTACACACATTGGTGGGTCCATTCTCTTGGCCAGAGAAGATTTCTTAGGTCCAGACCTCAGTTTCAGTGGTTCTGCCCTGGAAGTGATTTTTCCTTCGCTCTATCCCTTTTCTGTCCCTTTTAGTCCAGGCTGGCAGTGGTTCCATTCATGCAAATCTTGTATAAAACTTGTTGGCCTTGCATGTAGTACATCAGACAAAAGTACTTTCCACAGATCTTGGATAACTGCACTTCCAATTTTGACTTGCACTGAAATTGCTGACTGGTTCCATGTTCAGTTAAACCCTCAAATGGAACACTATCACTGGGGACTTTCTTGAAGCTCAGAAATTTCTAAACCATCAATTTCTGATTTCCTTGTGCCCAGGAGTTCAGTTCTCAGCTTATCCCTTTCCTCTCACATTTAACTATAAGCTGTAAGGAGAAACCATAGTACACTTTCCACAGTTAGCTTGGAAATCTCCATGGCTAAATATCAAAGTTCATCACGCTCAAGTTCTGCCTTCCATCTGACATCAGAACTCAATTTGCCAAGTTCTCTGCCACGTTAAAACAAGGATCGCCTTTCCTCCAGTTTCCAATAACACATTCATCATTTTCTTCTAGGCCTCATCAGAAGTACTCTTAGTATCAATATTTCTTCCAACAGTAGCTTCAAAGTAATCTAGGCTTTTTCTATTAGGCACATCACAATTCTTCCAGGCTCTACCCACTACCCAATTCCAAAGCCGTTAGCTTGAAACTTTCTCTAGTCTCTCCAGACAATTCCATAGTAACATCCAATCCATTCTTGTCTGACAGTTCATGATAATGATACTTGTTGCTCCAGGAGAAAATGTATCACTTGTTCTAATCACTATAGGAAAACATAGTCTCCAGCAATGACACAAGTAGTACGAGCCAGGTTGCCACGAGTCTGGTGTTGATCTGGGGCTACAAAGATTGGATTATAAACATCAAAGGTTAAAAAAGGACCCAGCATGAAAAGTTCCCACAGAAATTTCCTTCCAAACATGGTCAGTATAAAGTAAATCCCCTTCCATGACACCATGATTCTGTAACCAACAGGTGGCAGAAAACACAGGACAGCGTATAGTGGGGTGAGGGTAAGATAGGGTGAGGTGGTCTGGGATGAACTGAAGAAGCCACAAGGGGCACAATCTCTCAATATGTACATTTTATAGCATAACATTTTAAAAACAGAAATGGAAGGGAGAAGTTTCTCTAAATTGATTATTTTATGGACCTTCTTGAGAACAGTGATTTTAGGTTGACTAATTCTGATGGAAATTTGTGTAACTTTTGTAAGATTTCACATTTTATACCACATGTAAGTCACATGCTTAATGGCAGGATCTTAGGATGTAGTAGAACCATGTTGGGGGTATTTTCTAAGCCCACAACTGAATCTTCTCTGACACTCCCTGCTCTCCAGGGGCCTTTTGAACCTCCCTCCCTTGCTCCCAGAATAAAGAGAGAAGAGTAGCAACACCATGTGAAGGGAAGCTAATTGCTAATGAGGCAGCAAGAGACACTGACTGAAATGGACAGAACGGAACAAGAAGTAGAGGCTTCAGTATATGATTTAAAGTGCTTCCCAGCCCTTTTCACATATGCATGCATGGAAAATGCTATTTGCATGACACTTTGAGGTAAATGGATGAGGCCATTTCATCCAGATTATATCTGATTGCCTTAGGCCTGGAGATGCCGAGAGGGATACGAAGATATCTGTACACCTGTAACACAAAAACCACTATGCCCCTGCTCACCTGTAGAGATGTTCTGATGGGGAACTAAGAGAATGCTTAAAAATAATGGTATTCTAATCTAAGCACCTCTTAAAATATATGTATATATATATATAAAAAATAACATTTTTGTAAGCAAATACACATATATGCATATATATTTATATATCATTTTACAAATGTTTGTATGTATTGTGAGAATTTTGATTTTTACCCATAATAAAAAAAAATAAAATAAAAAATAATAAAAAAAAAATAATGGTATTCTAAATGTCAGGGTGATACCACTTCACATATAAGAATGGGTAAAATTAAAAATAGTGACAACACCTATGTTGGTGAGGAGGAGGAGTGATCATAACTCTCGTATATAGCTTTTGGGTCTGTAAAAGTATACAACACATTGGAAAAGAGTTTGACAGTTCCTTAAAGAGTTAAGCAAACATTTATTCATGACCCAGTATTCTAGTGGAAACTTTTAGGTATTTACCCAAAAGAATTGTCAATATATATTCACAAAAAGGCTTGTAAAAGAATGTTCCTATCAGCTTTATTCATAATAGGCAAGAAAGAGAGAAACAACTCAAAGTCTTTCCATAGGAGAATGGAAAAAAATTGTGGTATATTCACACAATGGAATAGTACTCAGCAATAAAAATGAAAGAATTACTGATACGTGCAGCAACAAGGATGAAACTCGAAAACATGTTAAGCAGAAGAAATCTGACACAAAAGAGTAAGTCCTAAGTGGTTCCACTTATATGAAGTTCTAGAACAGAAAAATTAAACTATAGTGATAGAAATCATATCAGAGGTTGCTTAGGAGGCAGGGGCTTGACTGGGAAGCACAATAGGTAACTTGTGGGGTGATGGAAGATTATTCATCTGGATTAAGAGAGTGGTTACATTTGCCAAAAATTCATCAAACTATACCCTTTAAATTTGTGCATTTTATTGTATGAAAAATTTATCTCAATGAAGTTGATAAAATTTTTTAAAAAATAAGTACATAAATCATTATTATGGTGACAATTACCAGAAAGGATAAAACCATAAGGTTATCTCTGGTTAGTGGAGTTAAGGATGGAGTACTGGAATGGGAAACAGCAGATTTTTACTTTATACAATATGACATTATTCTATTTAGTGTACACAAATAAAAGTGTGGTTTTTTTTTTGTTTTTGTTTTTTTTGCATTTAAAGGCCAAGAGAGGGACTCAGGGTGGGATGAGGTGATAGGGAGGTGTTGGGGAGGAATACAGAGCCTGGATGCCTGGACCTTACGCTTGTCACAGAAAATCTTCTTGCTGTTGGACTGAGAGAAGAACGTCTGTGAAGGGTACTATTTAGGAGCCTCGGAGCTGTGTTGGTCCCGATCTCAACTCAGTTACTGAAAGAATGGAGCAGCCTGTTCTCATCAGCCTGTCCTTTGAATGAGAAGCCCTTATCCTCTTTAGGCTTTGAGTCTAGTCACTGTGGGAAGGATATCATCATAAACCTGTGTTTTATGATTATTCTCATTACTTGGCCAACTATCACTCTAAAGGTGCTTTGAATCCTTACATTTGATATATTTCTGTCCCTGTTTGGAAACCTTTCTGCCAAGCCCCAGTTCATTGATGAGTTCTAAGGGTGCCACTGATACCCAGCAGGGCAGGGGCAGAAGCAGGAGCAGTTTCCCATACCTGAACTTTGGGGTGGTACTTGGATTCTCTAGAACACATGTAGCTGAGGATGAAGAAAACTTTATTTTTAGACAAAAAGTAGATTAATTTTGATGATGGGTTATGATGATTTTTCAAGCTAGAATTTCTCCTTAAGTACCTTTTTAGAAAAAGGGAGGAGATTTTGCTCAAATGACAGGAGATTGGGGGGAGAGGAGATGGAGTTGGCAGCCTGACAAATTTATTTTTTTTATTTATTTTTATTTATTTAATTTTTTTTTAGCCTGACAAATTTTAATGTTGCAGATATTTAGTCCATGTTGAGTTTCACCCATTGGAGCCAACTTCATAAAAATAGAGACTACTTAGCATGCTATCAACACTTAAATATTCTTTGGACTGTATTAAATTCAGAAATAAAAACAATTTTAATTTCCTTTTTAAATTCAATTTCCTCCACTAATCGGTAAGCTTTTGAGTTAAATATATCACTTATCTTGGCGCTTATAGGGAAACCCTTACTCTTAGAGGTAACAATTGAACATTTTTCTTTATGTAAGGAACCTGTCAAACCTGGCACCAAGACACTGAGGACAAAGGCTTTGAAAACTTGATAGTATGGAAGAATTTTGCTGCCACCTAATGGAAAAGTATAATATTATTGTTATTTTGCAACACACAATTTCCTTTAACGTCATTGAATATTCATACGCAACTGTAATAATTATTTAACAGATATAGTTGAATTAAAAATGATTTTCTTTTTTATTTCCTCTTACTTAACTTTAATATTATTGGTGTGTGTGTATACCATGATGTGGGTAGTGCAGTGGGTATGATAAAATATGAAAATGAATTTGACTAATCAGGTTTTAGTTGAAGTGTTGTGATTAGTTATATTTTTAAATAATTTTAATTTAAATTGGCTAAAGGCTTAAGGATCTAATTAGATGAGTTATATACACTGAGCTGTTTTGCTCTTAATGTACTTTAGGCAACTCTGAATTCATCTAATAGCTCATTTCACAGTTCATTTCACTTAACTATGAGTGAGATGAAGAATTAGTCATAATAAGGAGGGATTCTGGTAGAAACAAACAAGTTGAACATAATATTAAGAAAAGCAGGAAGGGCACTATAAACATTTGGCTAATGAGATAAAAATATTCAAAGTAGCTTTTTCTACTCATAATCTACTGTTACATTGTATCTATTTTTAAATACAGGCAAGGGATTGATTTTTGCCTCCGTAGTTCCATGATGAAGAATGCCTGGAGCTTTGCATCAATAAATATTTGTTAAATGAATAGTATTTATGTGACTATACTACATGAACTCAAGAAAATAGAGGACAGAAAACAAAATCATCTATAATCCCACCCAATAGCACAAACCACATTAGTCTGTTGATGACATATAACCATGTAACTTGTAGTTGACAAGGGCCCTTTTTCCCCTTCAATCACCTATCAGGCTTGTTACAAAATTTTCTTGCAAAATCTCTCATCAACCATCCTTTCTAGAATTCTTTTTTAAATCCCTGGGATCTTCCCACATTGCCAGTTTCCCTGTGAGCCATACTCCCGGTTTTCTGAGCATTCTCTGGGATTCTGAAGTGCAGTTATCTCCATATGTTAACAGCCTTTTCCCACTGGATCCATGGAACCTCTTTGCCACCCTATGCTTTCATTCTCCACAAAAGTACCACACCTGGCTGCCTATGCATAAGTGATTATTTTAATATTAAGGTAATATTAGAGAGGAATTACAAGATTGCAAGGACCAATGTTAAAATCCTAGTTAATTTGAACTTTTTCTTTAATTCCACATTTTAAGGAACTTAAATACTTCTGGATTTCCAGGGATGTACTTTATGGATGATTCCTACTCCACCCTTTAAAGATACCTGACCAGCCCTCAGGCCTCCTCTCCAGCTCCACACACTTCTTTCCTCAATGCTCTCAGTACACAAAACCACTGTTTGCCTTTGGAAAAAGCTCTACTGCTTTCCACAATATAATGGATTGAATTGTGTAGCTAAGTTTGCAGTGCTCTTGGTCTTGATTTGTATTCTGGAGTGGACCCATTATAAATAGGATCTCTTAGAGATGCTACTTCATTTAAGGTGTGACCCCGCTGAATGAGGTTGGGTTTTAATCTGGATTACTGGAGTCCTTTATAAGCAGAATCAAATTCAGACACAGAGAGAAGCCACAGGAGAGGCAAGAAGCTGCAAGTCAATGGAAATCGGAAGAGAAAGGAAAAGTCACCATGTGTATTACTATGTGATGGAACCTCAATGATTGTCAGCCAGATGGAAGATACTGATCTGGTATGAAGCAAGCCTTTTAGCCTCTGAAACCACGAGACAATAAATTCCTGTTAAAAGCCAATTCACTGTATAGCATTTGTTTTAGCAGCCTGGACACTAATACACACAGGAAGGGCTATCACCTTGGATCTACCAGAGTCTGACACTCTGAACTTCAGTCTGGTGGGCATTGATGTTCATTGCTGCTCAGGCTCCAGGAGGTTGGAATTCAGCCCCACCAAAGACAGTGAGTGCAGGTCCTCCGATTTGAGTTTCCTTTTCAATCTTTTCAAGCTAAGAACTGTGGGCCTGCTGGTCTTTTTGTCAGATGACTTATTACCTAAGTACTTTTACAAATAGCAAATGGTTAAGAGTGGTGGTAGAAGGTTAAATATATACATTACCATTCAGAGGTGCAAGAAAAAAAATGAACCTTTATTTTCTTTATTTTGATATCATCTTGCTTAAAAGCCTCCATTTCTGCTGGAGGTGGGGAGGTTGTGGGGAGGGGTATAAGCTTATCAATTAAGGAGTGCTCATACTATTTTAAATGCTATTTAAATACTATTTTAAATGCTATTTTAAAATGGCCTCTTTTGGCCCAAATTCAGCATTTCATTCCATCATATATTTTATCCTTTCTTTTACAAACTCCACACAGGGTCAAGAAGGAACACCTGTTTTACACATTGTCTCTATCTGCAGTTCCTACTGACCCTGGATAGTATGCACAATGTACACTGCTTCCACTTCTAATGTGTCCTCCAGTGGTGTAACTTGTGGCCTGTTTTAACACTGGCGTTGCTATGCTGTGGGGATTGCTCTTGGGGAACTAGATCAACTTCCCCTGTTGGCCAAACCCTGTCTTGGCTTATTCTTGAACTATGTACCCACTAAAGTCCAGCTTTGACTCCTATTCAACCCCTGACATAGACAGTTGACCCCATAACTCTGTGCTACTCAGATCAGACCCCTCCGATAAGCTCACTGACCAGCAACTTCATCTACTTTTCACCACACGAGGAAAACTTCGGGTCATTTCCCTGCTGCTCAGAGGAAAGAGCAGGATATGGGCACCCAGTCCTGTGTATCTAGACACCTTTCTCTGTTTTTCCTGTTCTACCATTCCCCAAGGCATGAAAGTGGAGCCAAGAGATCTGTTGTTCTGAGATTCATTCTCAACTTATTTGGAGTTTCTATTAGAATTTCTACCTCCCACTGGGTTGAGACCCTTCTCAGGTACCTGCAGCTTCCTTACCCTGGATTTGTCTCATCCGAATCTCTCTCCTCACTTTGAACCTCCTGCCCCCCTTCTACCTCCCTCCTCAACTGACTATAATCCATAGGTAAATATGAGCTTCAGGATATTATGTGATATTCTGAATCTTTTCTTCTTACACTTCAGAGGAAAATTTTGTGTTCAGACTCCCAAGCTTTATTATTGATAGGCAAAGGCAGATTTTGGATTTTAGAAAATTCTTTACTCTCTTGCCAAAGCCTGACTTTCAAGAATATCCTCTTGCTGTGGACTAAAAAATTTACACTTTGAGCCTTCAAAGAGGAGCAATGACCTCTTTGTTCTAGATTCTTAAAATTCTCTCCTTTTCTAAGACAATGAGCCTTATGCCTTAACTTTAAGGATGAAAGGAATGACCTTTAAAAGAAGAAGGAAATAGGATTAATACAAGGGAAAACACAATGTGGGGGGTTTAAAATATTTTCATTTTTGAAAATATAGTTTTAGCCCAGAATGAGGAAGGATGTGTTCTACATTAGCGAGGCTCTGGGCTACCCTTGATGCAACAGTTTCCTTTAAAATGATGGGAAAAGAGATGGGAAAAGCTGCAAAAGAACAACACCTGTTTGCAGTAGTCACTATAGTTTTTACTTGGGGGATGACAAGGCCTGGGTTGCATTGTTTTGATTTTGAATCACATTTGGCTAGAAGGTGTTTGGGGGTGGGGAGGTAGGGGAGTGGGGATAGGCAGCTAATTCTTCTTACCACTGCTGTAACCATAAAATTTGCATTGGGATGTAAATAAAATTTAGTAATCATATTTTACAATAATATTCTATATTTGTATAAAACTTGACAAATTACTTTCAATCCTTATCTTGTATAGAACCTCCAAAATTCTTTGAATTATGAATTATAAGTCCTGTTTCACAGATGAAGAAATCTTTCCTTCTGGGTTTCCCCTCGGGGCTTCCTCTCTCTCAGCTGCAGGCTGGTATAGGGCTTGTCTCTCAGGGTTTCCTCTCTACCCGGCATAGGGCTCATTTCTTTCCAGGCCTTCTATATCGGTCTTATCTCTCTTCCCTAGGTCAGCTGCAAATTATCAGGGGAATGGCTCATCTCTCCCTGGGGTCCCTGGATCAAAAATGACAGGACTCTCTCTCTGTCCTAGAGTGAGTATCCATTTATATTGGCTCTCCAAGGGGCGGGGACTCACTCTGAGTCAAGCCTTACTGACATGGTTGAATCAAAGCCCTAATCTTAACAGATAAGTTAATCAAAGACTTCTCAGCTGAATCTAATGCAATAAAAGGTAGCATACCCAGAGGAATAGATTAGTTTACAAACACAATCTTTCTCTTTTTAGGATTCATAAAATAATCTCAAACTATCACAATATCTAAAGTAGGTTGAAGGGTAATTATTAAGGGAAGAAGAATGGAAGTGTTTAGATCCAGGAAGCTGGATCCAGAGTCCTACTTTGAAGACATTTGAACTCTGTTTAGAGTCATCACTCTCAATTTTTACCCTCCACTTGACCAAGTCAAATAGACTTGTGGACTCACAGACCTGGTATAAAATTGCAGAGGTAGAACAATTCAATGCAGGAACTCCTTAGCATCCAACGGTGTAAATGTTTAACTCTGAGGGGGAATAAAAGGCCCTTGCTTTTAGTGTTTGCCAATTTTTGTGGAGTAAATATTCCCATCAAAGTCAATTCCAAGCTCCCAACATGATGTCGGTGAACATGGAGTTAGGAACAGATGCTAACAATTGTCTCTTGTGAGCTGGTAAGAGCTGGCTTAACAAATCAATGATAGTATCTCTAAGAAATGTTACCTAGACTTAGTTTGAACATGCCTAGTTATCAGTGTTTGAAAGTTCTAATTAGTAAAATTATTTTCCTGATCTTACTTCTAAAATTACCTTTTTTTCACTTTGACTCACTGATCTTAGTTCTCCATGTTTACTATCATCTTAAAACTTTCTTTCTTCAGGATGTGTATTCTTAGTTCATTAAATCAAGAGACATGTGACATTTTCCAGATGCCAAACTATATTGATAACTCTACTCTGACAATAGTTTTCAATTAACAAATTTTATGTTTATAACTGAACACAAAATCAGTTCAGTAGAATTACCATCTCCCATTAGCTAGACATTGTATTTCTAAGGTAGACTGAGTTAAATTAAGTTTTCTCTTTTCTTTCTTTTAATTAATTAATTCATTCAATTTTAGCAATCATATGACATGACTGCTCCTTATTGAGCATGTACTCAACTACTAAAAACCCCTTGGTCTTTTTCACAAGGACAACTGTTTATTAAGGTCTTGCCTGAGCTATATTCCACCAATCAAATTATAGCATATAATAATTTCCAAGAAATGCCAAAGATTGCCGGCAACCACCAGAAGCTAGACGTGTGGAATGTAGCAATTTCTTCCCCTCCCGAACCTCCAGAAATACCCAACTCTGCAGACACCTTGATTTCAGACTTCTGGTTTCCTGAACTGTGAGAGAATACGTTTCTGTTGCTTTAAGCCACCCCATTTATGGTCATTTGTTATAGCAGCCCTAGGAAACTAATGCAACACTTTTGTTAAAGTCTCTGGAACCATTTGAGTTGGCTTCTGTTTTCTGCCAGGACCCTGGCCAGCAGATACCTATACTTTTTGCACTTGTAAATGGTAGGATGATGAGAGGGATGTAAAAAGTGTCAGAATTAAAATTTTCTCAACAGTCTAGAGTAAAGGGCCACAACTGAAAAAAAAAGAAAAAGAAAAACAAATGTAACAACCTTGCACTAAATTAAAAAACTCACTTGTCATTATTGTCTAGGTAAACTTAGACAAATCACTTGGTATTCCTGACTCTGAGTTTCATTGTGTGTAAAGGGTAGGTTATAAAACCTGCTTTTTCTACCTCACAGTTTCCTAAGAGTAAGAAGAAATAATAGAATACAGGGAAATGAGTATAGAATTAGGAGCCATAAAATCTGGCTCTAGACCTGACTTAATCACCTTCAAGCTGTGCAACCTACCTGGGGTAGAGGTCAGGGCAAATGACAACCAGAACAGCAGGCCTTAGAAGTTCCTCCAAATAGCTGGTTTAAAGGTTGACATTAGCATTCATCCTTCAGGGCCATATTAGTCTTCTTTAACCAGCTATAAGTTGGCTGATATTTTATCATCGTGTTCATGAGGATAGCATGAGAGACAGCCAACAGTTCAGTGAGATTGATTTATACCATGTCTTCCTAGAACCTGAGTTTGACCCATTGTTTCCCCTTACTGCATTTAGGCATATGTATAGAGATGCTTTTCAGGTTGTTGCATTTCCACCCAATATTGTCCCTTAGCTTTTAAGGCAGTATGGATCATTGACACTTTCCTCAAATAGCCTATAACAAGTTCTCATTCACTAATCCAGAGAAGGTATAACCGAACCTTAGATTTTATAATGAGAATTCAAGGCTTATTGAAAAACCTATGGAAATTCCATCTAGACACCCTCCATTCAATTCTAAATCTGCTTCTTTCTTGTGACTTTGTGGTGTATTTGATATGGAACTTTTTCTTCTAAACCCCCAAATTCTAGGACTTCACAGTGCAATCACATGAGTGTGAGTCAGCAGTTTAATCCCATTATATACCCCACCCCTACCCAGGGACTTTCTAACAAGAACTAAAAGAACTAAGACTGTTATTAGTTTTATTATTACCCAAGTAGAATAAAGAGGAACTATGTTAATAAGAATAGAGAAGTGAAGAATATGAATTGCCCATGTCTTAATAGTTAAAAAGAAAAAAAAAAGTGTAAACTCCACTGTAGATTTTACTGTATGAAAATAGATCTATTTCCTGAAGAAAGTTTTGTTTTCAGGGTGTTTGCTATATTTTTTCTGCCTCTGTATGTTAGATGAATTCCCCTATTGCCATAATTGTACTAAGCTTCCAAATAGGAATTATATTGAAAACAGAAAAAGTAAGGGAATTAACCATACTGGTAAACTGAAGAGCTAATTTTATATAAATATAGCCTAATGACCCATATTTTGGCTAATGTTCTTTACTCACATTGGGTCCATTGAATGAATAAGTCACAAATAACCATAATGAAGTTAGGTGTGGGTAATTTCTAAATTCACAATGTGAATTGTACTCCTTATAATCTACTAGTCAAAGTCTTTACTTGATATTAATATCTTAAAAAGAGGCATTTCTAATTCTATAGTGAACATTGCTTAGAATTTTTTCTCCAGATACTTAAATGAAGTATGAAAGGAAAATGGTTAACAAAGAGGAAAATTGAAGGAACCTCAGGTAAAGAGAACTAAAAATGAAAGTGGTAGTTTTTTCAAGTGCTGGCACCTTCCAGAAGCTCATTGTCTCTCTTGAACAATCCATGGATCACATTTTAGTCTTTTAGTCAACAACAGTACCAACACAAAATATCACTATCCTATGTTAAGCCATTTACTTACATATTGTATGAGTTTGAAAAATAAAAATCATAAATTATAACTTCTTCCCTAAATAAGTTGATAATCTTGTAATAAGTGCTGAGTTATAGAACAAAAAGATTTTATGGTAAAAGTGAGATTTAAGCAGTTTTTAAAAAGTGCATGATGAATGTCTAGCAAGTAAATGCTTACAGAACATAAGAAAGAGCTCTCAAATATACTTAGGATTGATGCTGGCCCATATAAGTTTTCTTGCTTTGTAGAAAAAAAGTGGAGCAAGTTCATCTATAAGGTACTCCTACTTCTTACGTTCATACACCTTTCAGTTGTAAGAGCAGTCTCACTTGTCCCAGGGCTCTGAACATCCCCACCTTCTCCTGGGCACCCAAACTCCTTTGCAGTACCTTTGGCCCACTCTCTAAAAGCATGCTTCCATTCTTTGGATTTCGTTTTCTTCTTTGTATTGTGTTAAACCTGTAGTTAAATAAATGTTTGGCAAGAAAGGACTCAATATATCAGTTCACAAAAGACAGCATGTACTGAATTGATTGATTGATTTCTAACATTTAAAAATTAGAAAATATATCAGCAAGTTTGACAATCTTGCTTTTGCCTATTCACTAATATAATCCAGAATAATGCCTCTCAAAATATCCAAAGGACTGGTATTTATTGCCCAATATTCATTACTTTTGAAAAATGCAATAAAATAAATTATTAGAAAAATGAGCATGCTCTTGGATGACATGAAAATGTCAGATTGCTCTAGAAGCTTCTTAATGTTTACTTTCAATTTCTATACTTTTGTTCATGAATTGCTCTGTGGATCACATTGATTCTCACAAACCTACAAGGTCCATGACATAATAATTCGTAATATGCCAATATTCTATAAATGCAATAAATGAATTTGAATGTGAATTGCTGTGACACAATCTTTGAAGTTTGTATTTGTAATTCCCTATACTGTACCTTTTATATAGTGATATTCCTACATTTGGAGATTCACAAATATTTGAGACATATCCTAAGAACAATGGTTTACTGTGCAACAAATGAAGATAAAAATAAATGAAGAAACTGATTGTAGTTTAGGAGCAGTGTGTGATGACATAGACTCTAGAATTTATTGATCAGCATTGTCCAATAGAACTTTCTGTGATGATAGACATGTCCTATAATCTGCACTGTCCAATATGGTAGCCACATGTAGCTGTTAAGCAGTTGAAATGTGGGTTGTGTGACCGATGAACTGAATCTTAATTTTATTCTATTTAGACTAGTATAAACTTGAATTTAAATGCTCATTTTTGACTAATGGTTACCATATTGGGCTGCACAACCATAGAACATAAACTTTGGAGCCAAAAAGACCTAGATTAGTGTTTTAGTTACCTGGGCCACTCAAGTAAATACCATGAAATGGGTTGGGGTAAACAATCAGAATTTATTAGCCCACAGTTTTGAGAATAAAAGAAAGTTCAAACAGAAGTGTCATCAAAGCAATGCTTTCTTCCTGAAGATGGGCCTTCTGGGGCTGGCTTCTGGTGATCCTTTGTCCTTAGTTTTCCAAGCTTGGCAAGGCACAAAGTGGTGTCTCCTGGTCTTTCCTTTCTCTTCCAGATTCTGTTGATGTTCAGCTTCTGGCTGCTCCCTTTGTGGCTTTCTCTTTGTCTGAATTTCATTCTCTTATAAAGGACTCAAATAATAGGATTAAGACCCATCCTGGCTGATGTGGGCCACACCCTAACTGAAGTAGCCTCATCAGGAAGTCTTATTTATAATGGGTTCACACCCATAGGAATGGATTAAGTTTTGAAAACATGCTTTTCTGGGATATATCCAGCGCCAAACCATCACAATTGGCTTTCTGGCTCTGCATGTACTGTGTGTTCTTGGGCAAGTACTTAAATTCTTTAAGCCTCTATTTTCTAAGCTTTAAAATGAGAATCATATTATCTTTTCTGAAGTGCTGTAAGAATTAGAGGGAACATGTATAAAATGCCTATCACCATTGCATGCAGAAATTCATAATTATTTTGTGTTACTCTTTCCTTGTATCTTTATTTTTATGTAAGAATAAAATTTAAAAAATAATCTCTAGTTGTGGAATTATGTGCATTAACTTATTAATGGGAGTGATTATTTAGGGTGAAATAGCAAAACTCTTTCTCAATCTTTCTTAGTCAAAGGGGTTTTCCTTTGAGGATATGGTCTGCAGATGTTTATTTAAAAGTGTCTTTTCACTAGTGGAAGAAATGGAGAGCTCAATTAGAATTAAGTTTTCATCGTATTTTTTTTATATACCAGGAGGGCAGGGATTTTCTTCAAACTCCTGGACCAATAATAATTTTTAAAGTAATATGTGGAGGTATAAAAGTATCTCCAACAATATTACCTGTAAAAACAATGTATATAAATATTTAAATGAAACAATTATATGAACATGGAATCTTTTTGTTGGAGAAGAGAAAGAAAAGTCACTCATTTTTACAGATTATTCTCAGTGAGTTGAAATGACATAAAACTATATTTTAGGTTTTTTTATCCATAAAATGAAAACCAATCCCACAAATAGCTTCCTCTCTAGCCTATTACATCGATAACATTTATGAAGTTCCCTGTGCCAGGGATGACTAGTTGTCTACTAAGAGCCATTCTCCTCTGCTTTATTGAAATTCTGAGTTTTAGCATGGCTGACTGGCTAGGCATTATGTTTCCCAGTTTCCCTCAAAAACTTATTTCTGATCAATGGGAAGTAAGAAAAATTGTTGTTTGCCTCTGGAAGGCGATGAAACTGGTACAGCCACAATGTACCCAGAGATGGATGCCCCTTGTTGAAACGGCAGATGTCCCCCAGCAGACCTGGAATCACTTATCACTATACTATTATATGAGCACAAAATAAAACTCTATCTTGTTTAAGCCACTCTTTTTTTGGTTTCTATTTCAGAAGTTTAGCCTGAATATACCCTATTAATTCAACCCCTCAAAGGATCACAGCACTAACCTAGAGAACAACTTGCAGTTCTTAGGTAAACCAAACCCTGTTATGGGCTTTTTTTTTTTTTTTTTTTTTTCCCACCACCCTGAATGTATGCTCCTGACAGCTAATGGTGGCAGCCAGAGACCTTTAAACATTCCAGAGATTTTTATTGAGCAGCCAGTTTCTGGATCTGAGCTGTGCCAACATTAATAGTCTCAGAAGTTCTCAGGCAACAATTGGCTAACTACTGCTTTCCTGGCTGTTCTTCCTTCAGAGCAGGCTTAACCTTTCTTCTTTAGCCCCAGATGCTTCCCAGTGGCTTTTGACTTTATGCTTTCCCTCGTTTTTCCTGCTTACCTGGATCATGGCTCCCAAACAACCTGAACAACTGACTGTGTAATTATCATCTCCTTTGGGACTGCCTAGGAATCCCGCCTAGTTTCTCTGGCATCCAGCACTGGCTTACATTTTAAGAGTGTCAATTTGTGATTGGCTCAAATTTAGCTGAAATTTAGGAAAATCCCTACTTTAGAGAGTTTAGGATTTGTAAACCCCAGAACTGGAAAGCCTGCTGATCATGTGTAAAAAAGGGAAATTTTGTAGCAACAATAGAAAACCAACAACTCTTGAATATTTTGCAAAAAGATATATTGGAGTAATTGGGTATGGTCTCACGGTATGTTTTTCTCCCTGTTATTTATAAGATTTATGGAAGATTTTAATTAATTTAGGGGCTCATCAAAGCTTTTCTATAGATGTGCCTATTTTACATCATGAGCCATGAGCAGTCCTTCTCTGCCTGCTGCAGGTCATTATTTCTAAATAATTGTGTGATGTCATCAGGAAAAAATTCTGGTCCTGGGTTATTAAAAAATTTTTTTGAACCATATGCGTTGCCTCCATGTATTGCTCTTTACCTAGATTATCTTGATTCCTGATTTTCCCACTGCAGAGCACTTTTTGCAAATCACTAACCTTTAGCAAATAAAATCTGTCTCTCTTCCTCTCTCTCTTTTTAACACAGACTCTTTTCTTTTGCATCTGTTAAAGCAAAGGCCTCCTCCCCAAACCTTGAGCTATAAATATATTCCTGCATATGCAGACAAATTTCTTGACTCTTCAGTTTGGCTTTTGCTGTATTAACCTAGTAAAGGCATTCTGAGAATGGCTGCAGTAAGAAACCTGGTTTGACTATATGATACATCATCAAGCCAGTTGGAACCAATTGTCGCACCTGGACAATTTCGAACTTACTTGGCCCCCTATAACCTCTGTTGGACTTGTAGCATAAATGAAAAATAAACTATCATTATTAAAACTACCAAGATCTGGGGATTATGTGCTATAATTTAGTCAATTATGACTGGTTCAGTGGATGAGATTACAATGATCCACTTTTAAATATAGTGTACCATTTACTATTTATATCCAGAAAAGCAATATCCTCTACTCAGTTCTGTGTAATATATGACCATCTTTCCTCTACAGTATAAATTAAATCATGTACTTCCCCTCCTTAAAACCTCTAATGCTTTCTAACTCACTCGGAATAAAATTCATTGCCCTCATCATGACCTACAAGGCATTTAGTTGCTCCTCTCTGACTTTGATCTCACCTGTAATAGTCTTCTTCTTGCTCATTTTCCCTCAATCTAAATTGGCTTCCTTGTTTTCCTCAAACACACTAAGAACACTTCTGCCTCAGGGCCCTTGCATATGTTGCGTGCACTGCCTATTCCCTCAAGTATCTCCATGGTTTATTTCATTCCTTCATGCAATTCTTGACTCAAATATCAGCTTAACAGAGAAGCATTTCCTGACCATCTGTCAAAACACCTCCTCCCCACCACCCCCACACATACAACTCTTACTTATCGCTATCTATTTCTCTCCATTATGGTAGGGAATTTGTCTAATTTGTTCACTAATCCATTCTCCAGTGCCTAGAACAGTGTCTAGCATGTGGTAGATGATTAATAAGTATTTAGTACTTTAAAAGGAATTAAACCCTTTGCTAGCAAGGTATTTCCTGAGGGACATGTTCTCAATTATTCTATAAATTCAGTTAAACATTAGTTAAAGGATTAAATAATTGTCAGAATAGAATTTATCTTTAGTTGCCAAATATTTATTTGGGGCCAATTGTATCTAAAGTAACTTGCTAGGTGAATGGGGATTTAGAGAAGAATAGAATATATTTCTATCCTCTAGTAAAGATACCATATACAAATTTTATATTATTTTATTTGATGATCAACTTTGTTAAATAGGCAGTGAAACTATTCTTATCTCCTTTTTACAAATGAGAAACTTAAGTTTAGAGCACTTAAATGACTTGCCAAAGTAATTCAAACTAGTTAGTGAGATGTCCAACCTCGGCTATAAACTAGTTTATGTCACTTTGGATAAATATTCAGATATTCTAGATTAGTCCTCTTTCCATCCTTTAACTATTACTCACACTGCTACTCTGCAGTCCACTATAGAGGGAAGGGAGCTGTATATTACACAGGGGTGAGCAGATCATACTGCTCTTCTGGAGAGGGGTAGAATATGACACTCTACTTTTGAAGATAGATCATTGTAATATTTCCCTCTGAACCAGTCAGAATTGGCTAGATTATAGCACATAGCCCTCAGATCTCAGTTGCTTTGACAATAATTCATTTTTCATTTATGCTGCTAGTCCAGCATAGGATGAAGGAGGCCTTTGTTCATCAGAGTCCCTAGGGCCCCAGGCTGATGGAAGTGACATTTGATGTGCTGTGATGATACCAAGGAAGCTGGAAAAGAGGACTGGATATCCAAGTGCTGGCGAATAAATGTTTCAGACCCTCCCACTTCATTAGCCAGGACTGGTCCCGTGACTACTCCTAACTTCAAGTGAACAGGAATGTAATTCCTTGTATGCAGAGGTATAGGAGAATGGAATATAGGTGAAACTGGTGAATATTGTTAACGATGACCACACTCACTCATTGACAAGTACACATGAGCACACATGTGCGTGCTTCATTTTCAATTCTCTGGGAAGATAATCCACTAGTCCTGGCGAATCCTTTGGTTGCGGTGAGCCCATTGTTTCCTAGGACTCATTCTTGACTTTGTTTGTTGACTTCCCTGGAGGGGTATGGAAAATTTAGGAAAACTGAAGCCAGAGGATGGCTGAGAAAACATATCTTCTGGGAGCGTTCAGCTAACAGTGGCAATATTGTCCTCTAATTACACATTTACATTTGCGCTTGCTACCCAATTTTTATATCAAGAACATCTCACTTTTATTTGTCTGTAAAAAGTTGTTTATAAATTAACAAAAATATTTGAGAAAAAAATAATAAGATAAGTCAGACTGGTCTTTGTTAAAATCATGATCTGTTAAATATTACTCACTCTCTTTAACATAGAAATATGAGAAATGAATGTAATGTCAAAAAAGGGAACTAAATCATGGTTTAAATAGCTAGGGCTCCTTTAGAAGCAGAGTAAGTAGAGAAGCAGGAGTAAGTAAAAAGATAATGCTTACACTACATGAAAAATAAATGAAGAGAATGACTAACACAGATTATGTGCCTGAGCCATTACCAAAGGTAATTTTTTCTCTAAATTAATCAAGTAGAACAAAAATATAAAATTACTTATATTTAGAGTTTTAAAAACACATGGCTATAATTTTCAATTTAGTTTTAAATGCTTAAATAGTATAAACTTTTAAACATACGTTTTGCTAGAAAACTTAGAAATATTATTAGTATTAAATATTTAATATTAAATATTAAAACATTTTTAATACTATTGTTTATCATTGGTAACAACCAATTCTAATGTTTCAACTATGATTTTGCTAGAAGAAGAAAGAAACGGTGAATTGTGTAGCTGGTATGTGAGACTAAATACTATTCTTTTCTGAATGTGCAAAATGCTTTCAAATTTTGCCAAAATTTATAGAGAATTGACAGGATTGTGTTTATCTTATTTTATGCAATATATGTGTTTCTGAAAATTTGATTGAGGATATAATTATATTATAATTATAATATAATTATTATATATATATATATAAGAAATATTGACTCTATCAATTTAATTAGAAAAAAGAGCAACAGCCAAGAAAGCTGTTTTATAGAATTAATTTTTGGTAAAGAAATATACTTTATAATGTGAAGTTTATAAACTTTATGTTCTCAAACTGAGGCATAGATTAGAATTTGATAATTTAATGAGAGTCATTTAGTCCTCAAAATTTTCATCCATAAATGCTCTTGCAACTTAACACTCATTTTGTCTATCATGCTGCATCCTATATCAGATAGCCCTTGAAGGAAGAAAAATAAGTAATTTAAAAATAAAAACGATTAAATAGATGTATCAATTGATTTAGGCATAACTGATACAAAATATTTGGATGAATATTTGCAAGATTAACTTACATTATTTTTGAAGCATGATAAACTATATATTAAGTAAATTAGCACAACATTTTATAATTTCTTAAGGACAAAAATGAAGGAAAACTTAATTATAACTTTTGTTACATCATATTTTAATAGAAAAAATAAAACAAGTAAAGGCCCTCTTCAATTCAAATAATATTAATGAGGATTTGTTCAGTACTATAAAACAATTTATATTGTTATAGTATTATGTGGCATTATATTATTGTAGTGGTATGTTATAGCAAAAGAAAGGGAGAACATAACTATCCATCCATTAGTGTCTAGTCTAAGCAAGAGGAGCACAGAATTTTATAAAGGTCCTTATACTTCAAAACTTAAAAATTTTTCTCTTAGGATATTGTTTAAATTCCCATTAGCACACGTTTTCCTTTTTTTTTTTTTTTTTTTTTTAAATGTTGGGATTGTGTCAGAATTTTAAAAAACAAAATTAATTGCTTAGTGAGCATAATTCAGATGTGAGTTCGTTAAATTCAGCTAGAGGTATATATAGTTGCTTTAATTACAGGAGGAAGCCATGAAGACGGAGTATGTGCTTCAGAGATTTGCATGATTTTCCATACAACTAAAAATTTGGCTTTACTTAGTTTAGATAATATCTTTTCTTGTCCATCATACCCATTTAAAGTCACAAAGGATTCCAGCAAATATTATTGTTGAAAATGAGGAAGCAAGTAAATAATCATTATGAAATGGACCAGAAATATCTTTTTGTAGCATTATATCAGAGAAGTTTGGATGACAGATATAGGAATGAAGTTTAGAAATATTTTTCTATTTGCTTATTATCCTTATTCAGCCATAGATTTTTTTTTTTTTTTTTGCATTCATAGTCAAACCTATAAAATTCAAGTGGCATTTATTGCTATTTCTTAGAAGTATCTTATAATACATAGAGGGAAAAAATGGTCATGAGTGTGAGCCACATGGTATATTAGAAAGATACGTTTGAATGTGGAAACAGGAGAAAAATTTTAAATGTATGTGGGAAAGCGTAGGTTAAAGGAATTCTAAAATTATTTGTTTAATAACAAGGAGTTCCTGAAACCTGCTACTGGTGGCCTAGTAGAGAGACTTGCTACTTCTATTAGAGTGTATGCTTTATAAATCTTTGCAAATAATTTCCAAAATGTGAGTTTTGACTAAAATCCTCCCCAGATCGTCTTCAGGTGAGATTAGCATTCTCTTCCCCAGCTCAGCCTAGAAATCACAAAGCTATTTTTCTATTTAGAACAGGCTGCCCTTCTGAAAACCTCACATTCTCCTTCCCCCAAAGAGTCAATAACTCTGTATTATAATCCCCAAACTCACACTGAGCAGAAACCCAAGATAATTAGATTCTGAAAGACATACAAATAACTTGAAAATGCCAGAAAGACAAAGAGCTGTCATATTTTTCCTAGGGGAAAATAAAATCAAACGTAGCTCCCCACTCACCAAGTCCAGTATCAATTATTTTATTTTTCCGCTTCATTCTTTGGATTGTTCTTGGATGCCAGGACTTTCACAGTTCAGGGACAAAACAGTTGTGGAGCAATTTGTAGCCTATCTGGTATATTTGGAAGTGCTGCCTCTCAGTGTTCAACTGCTTCTAATCCCTGTCAGAGATCCAGGAGTCTGACATCTGCAGAACTTGCCACCCTCGTGTCCTACTATACCTTGAGAATACAGCTGCCAGGGATTAAGGAAGGAATGGACAATTCAACATGGGGTGCTTAGGCAAAGCTTCTAAGAGAAGGCAACAGTTAAGAGAATTGAGAGTAGTCTAACCTTCCAAGGAGCGGAAAAGACATTTTTGCATCTATTTGTCTCCAAATTACTCCCAGCCTCACAATCAACATCTCTTTTCACTCTCGTTTCCTGATTTCTTTTTTTTTCCCAAGAAGACTGTCCATTCTCTACTAAACTTACTGTCAAGTTACTGCAAGTTATTTGTACTTACTAACCCATTTCAATTATGGAATATATTTCCCTCATTCTGTGCCATTTCATATGCACTTTATATAGTATATATATACCTTAGCTGTTGAATCAAAATTCAATTTGAAATGCTGTTCTTACTTGAGTATTTGTTCAGAACATCTAGAATTGTCTCAACTGTGATAAGGGAAAATAAGGGCAGTAAAAAGAGGAGAAAATGTGAGAGTGGGTTGAAGGAAGACAAAAGAATTAGGAATGGAGAGAGAGAAGGGGGGAAGGATGAGAGAAAGGAAAGGAAAAATACTTTTTAACAAATGTAAGCAGAATTATGTTAGTTCCTTTTACATGCATGTGAATCTTCTGTAGGTGAATGAAAAGCATTCTAATAGTATGTTAGAAAGACAAAATTTAAAAATAGAACAAAAGAAGTATAGGAACGATCATCCAATATATGTTGGAGATATAACCTATGAAACCAAACTCTAGCTCTGATTGGAAGTCCCCAAATTATTTTCTAAGTGACCAAACTTTGTTGGAGATATTTCAAAATTAAATTTAGTATTAAGCACAAAAGCTGTTATGAAAAGAGAGTAACAAGAAGCCCAACTTAAGAAGTCTTCCATATAATCTTAAATGTTTATGTGGAACAGAATTACTTGATATGAAAATAGCAAAATGTTTTAATGACCATTTAGTCCAAAACAATGATTTAAACGATCATTTAAAGCCTTTTCAAAGTGCAAGCAACCATTAGGAGACCTGCCTAGGTTTTCCATGGAAGGTTGAAGCCATATTAAGCCAGGGCATAATAACATTGATATGGAAGATGTTGGAACTGTGGGCTATCATCAGGACATGTAAAAACAAGCCCTTGAGAAATCAAGCAGAAGTTCTAGAGAATCACCATAAAGAGAGAGCTACAAATATGTAATAGCCAATTCTATGTGGCCAAACTCTTTGGAAGATTTGAGACCAAAGAAGGGTGCTGCTCTGGAGAAGCCCACATCAAATCAAGTATTTCTTTGATTTTTAATATCTCATTTTCCTATGTTTTAAATACCTTTGGCTAATTGTGGTTTGATTGTAATCTTAGAAGTATGACTATATAAACTATGAAATTTTTAAAATAAATTTTACCTCTTAAAATCTATGTGACACCTACAATACTTTTTATATAAATAATAATTAGTTACAGAATCAGTAGTATCTAATATTCGAAGTTATTCATGCAAACGGGCTCAATAACCTGTCTTTGAGAGAACACATTTCTTCTCTCTCTCCTGAAGTTCCTGTCCTGCCAATGGCTGGGAACCTCTGGGGCAGTGTTGACAGAAATATCCCAGGCTAAGGTTCCTCCAGGGAGTAACAAGGTACAGAGTTGGACCTAGGGCAGGAGACTAAGGCACTTGTCTCAGGCACAAAATTTAAAGGGGAATCAAAAACCCAGTAATCAAGAGAAATAATCTAATGTAATATTTTAAAAATTCAAAATGTATGCAAAAGAATCCATGACGAACAAAGTATCAAGGGATCAGTAACAGTGCTATGCCAAGCCATATCGGAGCCTGGGGCAAAAGGTAAAATTCAGTGATGTTGATTTGAGAACTGGGGAAGAAGGAGTATTATTTTACTGGTAAGATAGATTTTAATAGTTAGACAACCATGTCACAATGACTGTTTAAAAAAAGTAGAAAGACAGATACAGGTATTCAGTCAGCCAACCTAATATTTCTGATATTTTAAGTCTTCCTAGTTAATGTATGGCCTAAAGGTGACAAGGTGAGGATATAGCTTTGGAGGTATGAAAAAGGCCAAATGCATAAGTTTTCACATTCTTTCCAGCAATGTTTTTCTGGCACTGTGAAGACATTAGTGTTGGGATAAAGCAAAATATGCCTGAATTTAATACAATCACAATAAAAAACAAAACAAAACAAAACTTTGTTATAATAAAACATACTCAAAACTCATATTAGCTCTCTGAGATAGGGCCTGGTAGGTTTTGTAGGTCCAACGCCATAATAAGAAATACATGGAAATATGCCAACTGTGGTGTCAAGGAATTATCTTTTGTAGAATAGTCCTTCTTTGATATCTTAAATAATATGATATTTAACCATGTTTCGTGGTTGCTTCCCTTCAACTGACTAACTTCTAGCCATTCTCTAGTTCTTGGTTTAAATATTAATTTTTCAAAGAAATTGTTCTTGATTCTCCAGAATAGATTACACTTTCCATTATATACTTTCATTGGATCACACATTTAGCATTAATCAAAAGGATAAGTATATTAGTCAGGGAAACAGAAATTATGCTAGGTTTCTCAAAGAGAGTGAATTTAGTAGAGGGAATTAGTCATACAGGTGGTGAAAAAATTGAAAGAGAGGTAACTGGGAGGTGAGATAACCCAGAGATAAATAATTTCAGTATGCAGATTTCAACACAGAAATAAGAAAAGGGAGAAGGTGGTGTTACCAGAGACTGTGACTCCTGGAGGTGCTTAGCAGGTTCTAGAGCTGCCTAAAAAGGCAATCTGGAAAGGATTAGTGCAGCTGAAGAGAGAGGAAGACCCATGACTTCTCCTCTCCTATCACCTTCTAATCTTGTACCAATGCCTCTCATTGTCCAAACCTAACTGGAAATCAGTTGGTAAAGGATTCTGGAAAATACCGTTTGTCGGTGTCTGCTACCCCTATGATATGGCACAGAGCATGGAAGAAGGGAATTTGGTTGAGGCAAATAACCAATGTTAGTGTATTAAATAATTATATATTAGTTACTGTTATTATTAGTGTAGTGCCAGTCAATCTTTCTAGGCAGTCTATAATTTCCACGAATCAGGAAAGATCTGTCTTATGCACCAATGTATTCCCAACACATTTTGAAGAACCTAGCCCACAGAAAATTTTGAATGAATCAAAATATATATGAATGAATATTGTCATTCTTAGTATACATCAGAGGGATATGATCTCAATTGTAGGGCTAATTATATGGCCCTTCCAATGCAAATATGACTAGGAATGCCATGATATAACAAGAGGTAGTAAGGCCTTTTTCTGAAGAAAGTCGGAGACAGAAAGGAGAGAGAGGAAGGAAGTGACAGAGTTTTGGAGCTTAGAAAAATTCTGTATCTGCCTGAACCTTAACTGCTCTACCTATTCCATCCTCATAGACCACCTCATAAGCCACCCCAGTATATACATCAACTTGGGAAGATTTTTATACAGAGTGGTAAGGCAGGTTTTATATGAGGAACGGACTCTGCAGTTCAATAGCCATAACTAAAATTAAAGAACTGGCTTCTTAATGTCTATTGCAAGACAATGTTTATCAGGCACTGTATACTGTACACATTATATCAGGGCAGAATCTTTCTTTATATGGTCTCATTTAATCCTTTGCTTCAAGGGATGAGCTATGGATATAATATTTCAAAATCTGGGAACACTTCTATACCCCCTTTTCTGGGACTCTAATTACATGTAAACTAGGCCATTTGAAGTTGTCCAAGAGCTCACTGATGTCCTCTTTATTTTTTCAGTCTTTTCCCCTTCTATGTTTAATTTTGAATGTTTCTAGTGGTATGTCTTTAAGTTCACTGCTCTTTTCTTCTGTAGTTTTTCATCTGCTGTTAATTTTATTTAGTGCATTTGTTTTTACTTCATTTTAAATTTTATACGCATTGCTAAAAATGCAAAGGAATAGGGAGCTTCTTTCTTTCTTTCTTTCTTAGCCAAATTATTGCTAATAACTACTGGTAAAGTGAATCATCAGAGGAGGGAATGCAAAATACAAAACAAATAGCTACAACTGTGACAACAAAGTAAAAGAAAATAACCACAACATCACCAATATTGCTTAATTTGCTTGAAGGATAAAAGAATACCAGGGCTATTTGCCTAATCCATTGGTTGCAAGCTCCACTCTTCACCAGGCTGGTATTTATATCATCAAGTATAATTTTCATTTTAGACAGAGGACTTTCTTTCCCTAGAAGTTAGATTTAGGCCTTTTAAAATGTTCTCCATATTTCTCCATAATACTCTTATACTTTCCTCTACCTTCTTGAACATATTGCAACTATAATACCTGTTTAATATGCTATCATTTACTAATGCTATCATTTTTGTCATCTCCTGTCATCCTTGTACATTTTTGGGTGATGAAGCATTTTGTATTCTTTTAAATATTTTTGAGCTTTGTTCTGGGATGTAGTTAAGAAGCTTGGAAACAGTTTGATATGTTCACAGCTAGCTCTTAAGTTTTGCTGGGTGGATCCAGAGCAGTCTTTAGTCTAGGGCTGATTTGTCCTCATTACTGAGGCAATACTCTTCTGATTAATCTTCTCCTTGGCCTGTGTATTACAATATTTCTCTCCTATGGCTCTTGGGAACATGAGCCATTCCCAGTTCTCTGTGCTCTCTGGAAATTGTTCCACCTGCTCCTTTCCAATAGTTCTTTGGTCAGCTCATGTAGTACACACATCCTCTGATCAGTACCCAGCTGAAGTTTCTAGGGGAACCTTCTGCAGATTTCAGAAGCTCCTTTGCTTTGAAGCTCTTCTCTCTGTGTCTTGGAAACTCTATCTGGCAGTAAACTGAGGAAATCATAAAATTTACCTAATTTACTTCCTGTGGTAGTTTGAATTACACACCCCAATTTAGACATATCCTGAATTTTAATTTGCATTCCTGTGGTGTGGTCTCATTGTAAATGGGAGTTCTTGAAGATGCTATTTTAAATTACAGCATGAATGAGGTTGGATCTTAATCTGGGTATGGGTGGTCTTATAAAGAGAAAAAAAGCAGAAGCCAGAGTGAGAGAAAGCCTTCAGGAGGAGCCAGAAGCCGGAAGTCAGCAGGAGCTGGAAGAGAAAGGAGAGGATATTTCTACATGACGTAGGGCAGGGATACAAGTCAAGGAGCCCCTTGAATCGCTGGCAGCCAGCACAAGAATGTTATATACCTTGGGGAGGAAATCTTGCTGGCACCTCGATTTTGGACTTCTCTAGCTTCAAATCTGTGAGCCAATATATTCCTGCTTTTTAAGCCAACCCATGGTGTGGTATTTGTTGCAGTAACCTGGTAAACTAGGACATTTCCCTTCTCTGAGTGATCACTGCTCTGTGCTATCTGTCATTCAATGTCTGAAAATGGTTGTTTCATATCGCTTGTTTGACTTTTTAGTTAAGATACGAGGGTAAATCCAGTCTTTGTTACTCTAGCTTGGCTAGCAGTGGACATCCTTGACATTCTTATTTTTTTTTTTTTTTACTGAACTAAAACTCTTGCACAGAGTCTTCCCACAGGTCATTCTTTTCCTTCTAAGTTTAATCTAAGTGCATGTGGAGTGATCTGAGTACTACTCTGCACCATTATTTGGAAAGATTTTATTACTTTTTTTTGAGAAAATCTGAATCAAGTAAATCTGTTACTTCATATTATCTGAAATTAGAACTGTGCATTCACTGCAATTTCATCCATTAAAATGTAATCTTCTTAAGATTTTATTTATTTATTCATTTATCCCCCCCTTGCTGCTTGTGCTCGCTGGGGCAGCTAACCACGCCGTGCGGGCGGGCTTGCCTTCACCAGGAGGCCCCGGGAACCGAACCCGAGGCCTCCCATATGGTAAACGGGAGCCCTACTGATTGAGCCACAGCCGCTTCCCTGAGTTTTTATTTTTGAAAAACAAAAATGTAAAACACTCTTAGGAGAAGGAGAAAAGGCCAATTGGTGGATGAACATTTCAAAAACCGATATCAAATGAAAATGTTTTTTGTGTTCAAATTAATGTTAGGAGAAATTGAGTTTAAGATTGACCAATCCAACTTTCAAAAGAATTTCAGACTTTCTCATACATTTATTCATTTTCATATGCAACTACGGAAGAATATGGAATGCCACAGAAGAGTCCATTGCATACGTTTTAAAGGAGACTAATGAAAATATTGTGGTTTGAATAAAATTATGTTTAGAATTCCTAAGTTTTAAAACCCCAAATGCTGATTTTTAATTATATATGCATTTAAAAGTGGTGCATAAAAGTTAATGTTTAGCAAATTAAGCTTGAGTCAGAAAAAGGCATATATTATGAGGGCTTTATTCTATATAAACCAGGGGTTCTTTACCAGGGGTCTGTGAGCTTGAATTGAAATTCAAGAAAGCATTATTCTTGTGGGGACATGTTGGTGTGGGTATGATATTTATTGAATAATACACAGTACAGTGTGGACTTAGTAAGGGGTCTGTGGTTTTCACCTGACTGACAAAGGGGTCCGTGGAGCAAAAAAGGTTAATAACTTCTGATATAAACAAATATAATGTGAGTTTGAGTCACACTCACATGCCTTTGGATTACCCATACTCTACTTCTGAATGCTAATATAAGAACTCAAAAACTCTTCTCATGAATTTTTAAATATTAGTTTCACTTCCAGTTAACACAGTATTAAAATAGTATTCCCTTAACTATACATACTGAATGAAAATAATAAGTGACAATAATAAATACGCAAATGTTTTCTCTAAACAGATAGAAGCTAGGGCTTTTTTTTTTTTCCCCCTTAGTGTAGTTGTCTTTTAAAAATATCCTTAATTAATCATATGTTATATAAACATTTGACTATGGTGGTTTAGTTGTCGACCAGGAAAGTGAGTTGTGGATTTTTTTTTTAATGGCCATTGCATCACAGTCCCAGTGACCCCAAAATAAAATTCAAAGAAAAGATGCCCAGTCTCATTACTTCTATTCAATATTGTTTTGGAGCTCCCAATCAGTACAATACAGTTTAGTCCCTGAGTTCCAATAAAAAAGATTTAACTTATTTTTATGAAGGTAGTTTATGCCTGTCACAGAAAAATTTGAAAATAGAGAGAATTGAGAAAGATCACTCAGTTCCACTACCCCCTCTCCAAAAGGAGGCACTTTTAACAAAGTAAGGTCTTCTGATTAACACTGAGCAATTTTAAATAAGAAACGTAAGAGCAGTAGTAAAACCTAGAGGTGAGTAAAACTGTGCAAAAGTAAACAAAGTATAACAAAAAGGGAAGTTCAGATTAAGTTTGACAATGTTTTGATCTATTGGAATGTGCTATTATTTGGATTTCAAAAGCCAAGAGGAAACAAACTTCTAAGTTCCAGAATTTATTTACTTGGTGGGGAATCAAAATAGGAAGGAGGTGGTATATTTGGATTTGTCTACTTTCTGTCAGCTGTTGTAAAGGAGATTGCAGGATGGATGCCCCCTACCTAGAGGTAAGGCAAAAACACTTGAAGGAGGAGTCCAACGATTAGTACTCCTTATCCCTTTTGGAGCTCTTCACTAAAGGCTGAAGTCTGGGGCCGGGTGGGTGGACGGGGAATAATGGAACCTGGGGGTAGATTTAGTTGGATATGGAATGCAGTAGGTGGAAGATTGGGAGAAAAGAGTGGATTTTTCGACTGAAATTTAAAGATATCACTAGGTGCAACATTACATAGGAATCATTACAGCTTGAGAAATGATGAGGCTCACACTTGTTTGGGAACTCTTTACAAATGTAGTTTATGAAGGAGTACAGCTAATATATACAGAGATATACCTGAAACCCTACCTCTAACTGCTAACTTGGTCAAAACCACCATCATCTTTCACCTACGTGAATGGAATTGCTTCAACCTTTGCCCTCTTACAGCCTGTGACCATAGTATCTAGATCCACTTAAAACACATCCAACTATATAGAGCCTTTGTTAATTATTGTAAGGATTATAGTTTTTATTTAGAGAGAAATGAAAAACGGTTGAAAGATTCAGAACAGTGTATGACACATAGGCAGTAGTCAATAACTAATTAAATAAATAAACAAGGAAACAAAACAAATGCCCAGTAATAAAATAATGCTTATGTAAACATGACAAAATATTTTGAATTATTATATATATATTAAAAATCATGATTATGTAGACTATGCAATTTATTATAAAAATAATACAAGAAAAACCAAAAACACATAAATTAATAGTTTTTTTTTTAAGGTGGTGGAGCTATGTGTGACCTTTCTGAACTTGTTTTCAAATTTTTCGATGATATGAATGAATTACATTTATAATAAAAACCTTCTTTATTAGAAGATAGGAATAAATTGAATTATGTTGTCTATGACTTACTGTAAAATAATGGAAGTAGTAAGTCTGGGCGTATTTGCTGTGATTTTAAAAGGGAATGCTTTTAATATTTCAATATTGAGCATGATGTTTGTTGCAGGTTTTTATAGTTATCCACTTTCAGGTTAAATAAGTTCCTTTGTTCAGTTTTATCATGAAAGAATGTTGAATTTTATAAAATGATTTTTCTGCATCAACTGAGATGATTACATAATTCTCATTAATTTTGTGAATTACATCAATTGTTTTCTTGATGTTAAAACCACAGTAAATTCTATTTTTTCTTGGGGTATTATTATTATTTTTATCAATTGCAGGTTTTGATTTGCTAATATATGTTTAAGAATATATGCATCTATGTTCATAAATGAGAACGTAATTTTCCTTTTTTGTACTATACTTTCTGATTTTGGTATCTAGGTCATAGAAGAATCATAAATGTGTTGGGGGAATGTTGTCGTCGCTGCTGCTGACGACCCCTGCCGGTGCCCCTACGGTTTGCCGCCTGCGGGTGGTCTCCTGGTGACTCAGCAGCCAGTCAGGAGACCAAAGAGGGGGAAAGGAGAGGGGAAGGAGTCTTCTGCTTGCCGAGTTCGGGCGTCCCCGGGCGCAGCGAGTCAGGGGTTCGGGGTCTGCGTTCTGTAGCCGCAGACGAAGGTTGGGGGAGAAGGCCGGGGGACTGGTGGACGGTGAGTAACGAATACGGAGACCACTCACAGTCCGGAGACAAGATTGGGTTCCAAGTCTGAGTTTATTAGGCAGGTTTCGGTATTTATGCTGGGCGGGGATGAGGGAATGGGGAAGTGCGACTGGGCAGTTTTTCATTGGTAGGATATAGGCTTTATGCCTATAAAAGGTTAGGAGGGGAAAGGAGGGTGGAGTTGTGCAGCGGCGGCCATCTTGTGGCGATGGATGAGGGAGCGAGGGACTATGACAGGTGTCAGCAGCCCATCGGCCGCAGTTCGGAAGGTCTCTGTGCTTTTGCGCCATCTTGCAGTTTTTAGACCACCCTTGTTATCCCCACAGGGGAAAATTTCCTCTTTTTCAGTTCTTTAAAAGAGTTTGTATAATATCAGAACAATCTCTTCTTTAATGCATCCCCTTGACTTGACATACCATACCTCTTTCATTTTTCCTCCTATCGCACTGATCATGCTTTCTTAGTCTTCTGTGTACATTTTTCATCATTTCCCTGATTAATTGAAGTTTCCCAAAGATACATCCTTGGTCCACCTCTTTTTTATACCCACACTTCTTCCCTTGGTGATTTCATCCAGTGATGTAACTTTCATTACCTCCATGTGCTGATGACTTCCAAATTTACATCTGCAGTGCAGACCTTTCTCCTGAAGTCCACACTCAATAATTATCCAACTTCTTGCTCAACATCTCCACTTCGATGTCAAATAGATGTTTCAAATGCCACATGTCCAAATAGAACTTGTGATAGCCTCCCTTCTCCTATGAAAGCTATCTCACTCACAACTGGCATTAATGACTGCTTCACCTTTTCCAGTAGTTCAGGCAAAAACAAGCAAAGGAAAACAAAACAAAACCACCTTCAGTTATCTTTGAGGCTTCTCTTGTTCAGTCTGTCAGGGAATTATGTTGTTTTTATCTTCAAAATATATCCAGAATCCAACAATGTCTCACCACTCTACTGCTCTCACCTTGGCTTGAATCATCATTGTCATCTATAAACTTCAAAGCCCCCAAGTTGAATTCCCTACTTACCTCTTCTTCACCCATAGTCTTTTGTCACATAGCAGCCAACAGGATCCTGTAAAATCTATCATGTCAGTCCTCAATCCCTCCTCTCCCTCCATTCCCTAATTCACTGAGTAAAAACCAAAGTCCTTACAATGGCCTTCATTTAACGTGCTCTACCCACACTGGCCTCCTTGCTGTTTCTGGGAATATTTATGATGGGGCTTTGTACTGGCTGTTCTCACTGCCTGGAACTTTCTCCCTTCCAGAGATCCCTTACTTCCTTCAAATCTTTGTTTAAATATCACTTTCTCAATTAATTTTGTTATTTAAATTTATAAGCCCCAACTTTCTTGTCAATCCCAATCCCCTTACCCTAGTCCATTGTTCCCATAAAGTTTTTCTCCTTTCAACCATATTATTTACTTAATTATTATGGTTATTATCTATTGGCTATTTTCCCGAGTTGGAGTGTAAAAATTTACGCCTCTTGTGTAAAAATTTCAGGATTGCAGAATTTTAATATTCCTTTTATTCACTGATGTATCCCAATCACTGCCTAACACATAGAAAGTCCACAATGCAATTTTGTTGAATGGAATGGAAGATTAAATGAGAGATAATTAGATGGAGTATAGGATTCTAGGTTGGTAGTTATTTTTTCTCAGCACTTTCAAGTTATCCTATTACAATCTTTTCACTTCACTATTGTCATTAAGAAATCAACAGCCAGTGAAATTGTTGTTCCTTTTAGCTAATCTATTTTATTTCTCTGGATGATTTGAGAACTCTTCTTTGTTATTGATATTCTGTAGTTTCATTATGTTATGTCTAGGTATGGATTTCTTTTTATTTATTCTGATCGTGGTTCATTGTGGTTCCTAAATTTGAGAATTTGCGGGATTTTTTGTTTGTTTTTTTTGTTTTTTTTTGAGGTACTGGGACTGGGGATTGAACCCGGTATTTCATATGTGGGAAGCTGGCATTCAATCACTGAGCCACATCGGCTTCCCTAAGTTTTTTTTTTTGTTGTTGTTGTTTTGCTTCTTGTTTTTTCAGGAGGCACTGGGAACCGAACCTGGGACCTTCCATGTGGGAGGTGGGCACTCAACTGCTTGAGCCACTTCTGCTACCAGAATTTGTGTTTTTTATCTTATCAGGAAATATCTCAGCCTTTATCTTTTCAAGTATTTCTTCTATATCTTTTCTTTCATTCCTTTCTCACCTCCAGTTAGGCAGACATGTGTTGGAATCTTTCTATTTTCAGGCCTCTTAACTTTTAAATTTTCCATTGTTTTTAATCCTCTATGCTCCATTTTGAGTAATTTGTTTATATATATATCTCACAATTCAGAAATAACTCTTCACTTTTTCTAATCTGTTATTTACTCCATCTTTTGGATTTCTAATTTCAGTTACTACATTTCTAATTTCTAAAAATTTTATTTAGTTCTTTTTCAAATCTACTTGCTCAATTCCTGTAATCTCTTTTTCCTTTATCTTACATTCAGTAGTCTCTTATTTATTTAAATATATCAAATATGCTTATTTTATAGGTTCTTTTCCTGATAATTACAGTAGAAGCCATCTTTGAGAGTCTTACTAGGTATTTGCATAATTTATTTTCTGATTTTCACTCATGATTGTTTACTTATTCAGTGATTGGTGACTTTTCCCTGGGAGCCAATCTTGGGAGAATAAACAGTGGGAACTTTTTGAAGTATTATTTTATTTTTGAAAAAAAATTTAAAAGATACTTAGATTACATAAATGTTATACAACATTCCCATATGCTCCATTCCCCACACCTCCCATACCCTTCCACATAAACAACATCTTTCATTAATGTGGCACATTCATTGCAATTGATAAGCGCATCCTGAGGCATTGCTACTGAGCATGGACCATAGTTTCACATTGAAGTCTACACTCTTGCCCACACAATTCTGCATATTATGGGATGATATAAAATGGCCTATATCTGTTGTTGCAATGTCATTCAGGAGGATTCCCAAGTCCTGAAAAAGCCCCCATATTACAATTGTTTTTCCTTCTCTCTTGTCCCCAGATCCTCCAGTAGCCATTGTCTCCACATCAACGTTATAATTTCTTCCATTGCTAGAATCATAATATGGCTATAGTAGAATACCAGTAAGTCCACTCTAGTCCATATTTCATACCCCAATCCTGAGGATTCTGAGATGGTGATGTCTACTCCATCTCTAATTGAGAGGGGGCTTCGATCCCATACAGCCGATGGATGGGACTCTCTTGCATGCATTTATCAGCTCTCTCATTTCCTTGGTATGATGGTGGTCAATCCTTACCTCCTTGTTAGTTGTCCTGGGTGAATCCAATGAACTGGAGAGTAGATTTTGCAACTCTTCTGAGTCTCTGGGCCCAGCCGGCACATGGACAGCCCAAAGATTCCAGTCTCTTGGACATAAACCTACAAACCCCAGCACCCAGTATAGGTTTAAATAGAAGGGACAGATGAGCCATGTGTAGGGAAGCCATAATTGAGTCCAACTCTGTCATTCTGAGGAGTACAAACTCCAAAGTAGGGCCCACTGGCAAGGCACCAAACTCCAGAGCTATCTGCCCTGACCATAGGACTTGGGTGTCTCCAGAGCCTTCAGGAGCCCCACTATTTGGGGTAATATCCACTTTGGAAGTCTATGAGATCTTTCTGCGATGTGTATAAGCATTACCTCTGGGATGACCTCCTGACTCACTTTGAAGTCTCATTTGTCTTTACCTTTCCCCCTTTTATTCGAGGTCTTTTTCCAGTTGCATTGCTAGTTTGTGCTTGTAATCCCTCAAGGCCAGAGAGGCTCATCCCAGGAGTCATGTCCCATGCTGGGGGGGGGGAAGGTAATGCATTTATATGCTGAGTTTGGCTTAGAGGGGGGGCCACAGTTGAGCAACAAGGAGGCTCTCAGGAGGCAACTCTTAGGCACCCCACAACACTAGGCTAAGTTTCAATTTCAAGAGCAAAGGCTTGTAAGCATAGTCTTCAATATCAAGGGCCCATCAGTGGATCATCCTCCTTTGCAAGTCATTACCCCTGCACTTGGGGAGCTGTTGCCGCTCTATTAGAGAATTTGAAGTATTACTTTAAAGATTTTATTTATTTATTTATTCATTTATCCCCCCTTGCTGCCTGTGCTCGCTGGGTCAGATAACCACGCCGTGC
The DNA here is from genome assembly GCA_026826555.1 of Tolypeutes matacus. Taxonomy (NCBI): domain Eukaryota; kingdom Metazoa; phylum Chordata; class Mammalia; order Cingulata; family Chlamyphoridae; genus Tolypeutes; species Tolypeutes matacus. The sequence continues at coordinate 13,830,757 of JAKSZT010053770.1, forward strand.
GGGCGGGTTTGCCTTCACCAGGAGGCACCGGGAACCGAACCTGGGGCCTCCCATATGGCAAACGGGAGCCCTACTGATTGAGCCACAGCCGCTTCCCTGAAGTATTACTTTAAAGTGAGTTTGTCTATAGGAGATTTGTGTTTTCTTTTGTCAGGCTCTTTTGTTTACTAGCCATCCTATATCATTGTAATATACATTTCCCACTAGGAGTATTTTGGACCATACAGCAGTGTGTATCCTACTTCAGACCCTGTGACTGCATCTTGTGTTAGGGATGGGAGAACATTAAATTTCCCTGAATTCTTTCTGCCTTCCACTCAGAAGTAAAGTTGCAGCAGGCAAGTGTCTCCTCAGATTTTGTAAGAACGGCTATTTTCCTCAGGCACTGATTATATTGCCTTTTCTTCAGGAATCCTGGATTTGGTGGGATTTTTTTTATCCCTCAATTCCCAGGTTTTGACTTTCATGCCCCAAATGTGAACTATTAAATCTTGATGTCTAGTTTGTCAGGGTTTGAAAACACTTCTGGCAAACTCCTACTCCAGAGCTTACAGATCTTGTGGATCTGCAGTATCTTGTGTTTCTGGTGGCTGAAGATTTTCTTGACTCTTTCCCTCTCTCAGACAGGCATTAAAATGATTTTTAAAGAGTGTCATCCAATTTTATTAGGTGCATAATACTGGTAAGTTTTGGATTTAACTTAATGTCTTTTGTAATTGCTGGAAACAGAAACCTTTTCATTTTCAGCCAGTGTTTCAACTTTGTCTATAATTGCAAATTTATCTTTCTCAGTTTTACTTTCAGTTTGAAAATGTAAAGGAAATGGTGACAGTTGATTTTTCTTATGCACCCAACCTGAATCTTGATGTATTACTTTATTGGTTTTCATAGGGATTATGCTATTTTAATTTATATTCAACCTGAGAAGTTTTGCCTCCTCTATAATTACTTTCTATTCGTGGATATCATGATATCTTCAAGCCAATGTGACCAAGGAATTTATGTCCATTTTGGGAAGGGAGGTTCAATCTGACACTTGGACCTAAAATAATCTGAAATAATTTGATTTCCCAAATGTATCTCTAAAACTGATGCTAGGTGAGACCTGATGGATCTCCTGGGTCCCTGACAATTTAGACTTTCTTTTTGGCTTCATAGGGATTGGTACTTGGTTAGTATCTGGTTTAAATTATGGTCTCCTGTATATGTGTACAGAAAAGAAAGTGGCCTCTGTGGTATGGATTGATGGGCACTGCCATGCTCCTTTGGGCCAAACAGAGATGACATTTTAGCCACTCCACATAAGATTACAAAAAACCAGTAGTCACAGTCTTCAGATAGTTTAGGGGAGGGTAGAATTTGGAGACATCTTGCTTTTTCATTAGCGTGGATTTGATTATCAGATAAATTGTTGTTTTGGAAGTTTGGGTGCACAAAAGGAAGAGATTTAGGACAAGTAAATTTCCATGGGGAGAAGAAGAACCCAGTGTCAAACTGTTTGGACAATTTACTATAATGAAAAGAATAAGAGTAAGTATTAGGAATTTCTTTCCCAAGTTTGAGAAAAAATGTGAGATGTTTATTATAAGGACACAGTTTTATTTTTATTTTTGCTAGAGTTAGCCAGGTGTGTATTTTTCCTAGTGATAAAATCATCTTATAAAATTTTAGTGGAATGCCTGCTAATTTCATTTAACAGGATTCCACCTGCTAAAGTTGTAGAACTTTTGGGTCATAGCTTATGCATACCCAAATTTAGTAACATGAATACCCAGATGAGTGCTGTTTATGGAGTTTTTGTGATGGGACTCTCTCCTTTCCTAATACCTGAGCAGCAGCGTATCATTAAATAGTTACAAAAAAAGAGTGGCTGGGTTCCCTTCATCTCTGGTCTTCACTGGGTCTTCTTCCCTTCTTCTATCCCATAATGATGGGATAAAGTTTATAATGAGGCATTTCTCATGTTTACAGAAGGAGTAGAGACAGATATATGTTGGAGAAATGTGGAGGGTTGGTCCTCCCAGGCCCCATTCCAATAGCTAAGATCCCATAGTTCCCTAAAAGGAGCATCACGCAAACTCTCAGAAAGGGGTGTTATGTCATTCAATTCGGCAATGCTTGTCTCTTTCATGTTGTACTTCATTGATTATCAGGCATCCCATTGTTATATTTTCACATTCAACAAAGACTTGTCCTAAAACATTGTCATATTTAAAAGGAATATTATTTGAATTCTCAGAGGTCCTGGATAGTAACTTATCCAACTACTTGTGCATTGTATAATACAGATAGTCAGTTTTTCATCCTGGAATGAGAATATTTTACCACACATCATCTGCTCAGCTAGCTCTGCATTTTTTCTGAAGGTCTGGTACAGCAACTTCTCTGTATTGATTAGGGTAGTCTAATCTACTGTATCAAGAAGACCTCATGATACAGAGATTAGTTTATTTGCCTCTCACGTTGGTAGTCCAAAGTTAGGCAGTGGTCTGGGGATTATTGCAGACAGCTTTGTTCCAGAGAGGTCAGTCAACCAGGCAACTACATTGATTAGTAGGTTGGTTCTGCCATCTCAAATGTGTTTCTGCTTCTGGTCCAAGGCAGTTGTTCCAGTGGTCACCATTTTTCAGGCAGTGAGAAGTTGAAAAGAAGAAATTCAAAGCAGGCTGTATTTAAGGAGATGAACTCAAAGTTGCAAGCATCATTTCCACTCATATACAGTTGGAATAAAGTTCATCATATGGCTCCCGCTACCTGTAAGGGAGCCTGGGAAACATAGTCTTTAGTGTGACAACTATGCACCCAGATAAAACTCAGAGGTTCTATAAAAGGAAGGAGGGAAGAATAAAAATTGGACGACAATCACTGGTCTATGCTACACTTACTCCTGCCATTAAATTGTTTGTTGCTGATGGTTAAGAATTTCTCACTGTAAATAACAGAACTGTGCTTCAGGTGGCTTAGGCAAAAATAAGGAATTTATTATAAAGATTCATGAAGATAAGGCTGCAGCTGAGCCTCTGGAAGATATTAGAAATAGAAACTGAAAATTTTCAGAACCCTCCCTCTGCCTCCATCTCTGCTTCTCTCTCTCTCTTTTTTTAACAAATCAATTTTATTGATACATATTAGTAAAGTATAAATCCATCCAAAGTGTACAATCAATGGTATTCAGTAGAATCACGTAGTTTTGTATTCATCACTTCAATCATTTTAAAGCATTTTCATTACTCCAGTAATAATAATAATAAACAAAAACTAACCAACCAACCAAACAAAACTCATCACCTCTCAACCTCTCTTTGCTTCCTTTACTGAACATAGCTCCTATTCTGTTTTCTTCTCTCTAGTTTAATTCTATTTATATTTTGTAAAAACAGTCTTATATATGCAATATCACCTGTATTCGTATTTTACATGAGGTTTCACTATTTTGTACAGTCCCATGTTACATTTTTTAGCTTTCCTTCTAGTAATATAAATGTCTTTAGACTTCCCTTTCAACCACTATCATACCCATATAATAGCTCTGCTAGTCACAAACACCATGATGTGCTCTCACCATTTCCATTCATTTCCAAAGATTTACAAACAACCTTTTAACCAGCTCTGCACAGATTAGCCATCAGCTCTCCATTTTCTACCCTCTTTCTACTTTCTGGTGACCTATATTCTAATTCTTTGCTTCTCTTTTTACTTCTGATTCATTCTCTTTCCATAGCCTGGAATTCTCAGGCCTCGTAAGAAAATTGAAATCTAAATGTGTCCATTACCTCTAGCTTCATCAATAACCTTAGAAATCCCTCACTTTGACTCTGGTCTTATCTTTCATTTCCAGCGTTTATAGTTTACTGCAAAAGCATATATTCATAGAGACCAGCTGAATTCATAGCACATTCTCATTGGTTGAGAGTTTTGAAGAAAATGGAGAATTCTTTGGTCTTCTGAAGATTTATAATGTTCTTACTTGAAAAACAAAAAAAGTATCCTTTATAGCTGTCAGCTGGCTCCAAGAGCTAAGGTGTGGTGTTCTCCTGCTTAACCTAAATAACACAAGCATTTGAGGAGATCACTCTGTTACCTCGATAGACTGAGACAAAAGCAAAACTACTCCTTTAGCACGTCTGAACAAGAATCCTGTGCAAACCATAAAAAAAAGACCAAACACCCCCTTCCCCTGGCTAACATGAGTGACTGCTGTTTGTTCGTCAACTACAGCTTTATTTTATTTTATTTTATTTTTTTAAAGGTTTTTTTTTTTTTTTTTTAAAGATTTTATTTATTTATTCATTTATCCCCCCCTTGCTGCTTGCGCTCGCTGGGTCAGCCAACCACGCCGTGCGGGCGGGCCTGCCCTCACCAGGAGGCCCCGGGAACCGAACCCGGGGCCTCCCATATGGTAAACGGGAGCCCCACTGATTGAGCCACAGCCGCTTCCTGTCAACTACAGCTTTAGACTCACTCTATTTTTCCTCCTTTCTAGAAAATTAAGACACCCAATTCCCAAATTGGATATTCACTTTCTCATAATGTCCAGTTTAGGGCAAAGTCCTGCTTCCTGACCCCTGCCCCAAATTTACCAAATATAACCCCAAATACCATAACAAGGTCCTTTTATGAGACACCCTATAGGTCCTCATGATATGTGATCTCCTTTGCTGCAGCAAGTAATAATTCCAACTTTTTGGACTACAGGTGTTTTCGCAATGGTCCTTGGGTGGTGGTCATTGACATACTACTCTAAGGGATCTGCCTCAAATAAAAACAAAGCAGAGCTAACAGAACAAATCTCTTCACACACACATGCACATACAGTCTCTGTCTCTTTTACCTTTTGTCTAGTGGTACAGAGCATGTTTTTCAGCCAGTTACTGAGCTGGTTTGTTTAGGAAATGATTAAAGACATCTTTTTTTTTTTTTTTTTTTTTTTTTTTTAGGTTTAAAAGCATTTAATGACATAGCATATATTTCACAGATAGGGCACAAGTTGAGAGGTACAGGTCAGACGACTGGGCACCAGGCCTGAGCGACCACCTCCCTGTTCAGGCCCAGCCTCTGGAGTTCATTCCTATCAATGCCATTTTGATTGTGCAGTAAGATGAAAATTTGTCATTACAATAGTTACAGTGACAGAGAAATGCACACTATGTATCAAATAGCAAGGTAATGAAGCAAATTATAACACAGTGTGGCAACGCACGAGCAAGTAACCATTATTTTATAACTTGAGAAGTTCTACAGTTTCTTGCAAGGGAATGTTGTTACAATAAACAATTTCATGGCAGAAACTCTTCATTTTACCTTAGCTTTTATAAAATTATAAAACATTTGGAAAAATCCTTATAAAAGATTGTTTATTACTTATGACATTAGCATAATGATGAGGGCATACCCCCCTTTTGCAGTTCCAGATATTTAAAATTGCTCAATTTTAATTTGAAACAGCTACATCTGCCTTACTGAAATACCTTTTCTGAACACCTGGAACAACCTGCTACAGCACTTCCTTGGCTTGCATTATTAATTAGCATGCAATTTATGATTATGTTTATGTACCTCTGTAATTTACATTGATTGTAAATTCCCAGGGGTGTTGACCATGTAATACTGTTTCTTCCAAGTCCCCTACAGGGCTTGAAACTTTGCACAGATTAATTTTTCTATACATAAGTGACATATCAGGGTTTTGGGGGAAATTCGGTAACAGTCCAGAAACGACCTTAGATTACAAGTTCTTTGGAGGCATAAATTGTGTCTTATGTAATATCACCTCTCTAGTAGATAGTGTAGTGCTAGCACATAGTGGCTGCCACCAAAGTATTTGATGAATGACTAATAGCCTGCAAAGCTATAGCCTCAAGAATGTGGACAGTCTAGTTAAGTTCCCAAATGGGAAGAGACACATTGAAGTTCATTTTCACCTGATTTATCATTTTGCCTCTAAGGCTGGGTCTGTGGACTACTTTCAGAATGCATATGATGTAAGATATTATCAAAATATCACGCTCTTAGATTATATTGTACGTATCTTCTTTATTATTATTAGTTTTAATGAAGTAATACCTTGAAATTATATAAAAGTTGTCCTCAGCTGAAATTCAGGATATTTTAGGGAACTACTACTTATTCTAGGCTCTCTGGAAAATGCTGAAATAGTCACTTGTGACATAAAATATCTCCTCATGGAAATAAGTCACTAAAAAAACCCAAATCTATTGAACATTGTTTTATTAATTCCATGGAATACGAAACAGAACATACAGATCAAATTGGCTGTACTCTGGTGAAGAATATGCAATTGTAGGATCTAAACAGAAGTAGTTCCTCTTTCTGTTTTAGCCATACCTTTCTTTCATTTATCTTATTTTACACAAAGCTCTGTTATTATTTAATTTCTCAGATTCACCCTTTTTTCTATATTCCAATAACCAATCCTCTGGCCTTTACACTTATTACCAAAAGCCTAGATTGGTTTGCTATCCAACCAATGCAGTTCTTCACCTCTCTTAGTGGACTTTTTCTACTCCTGCCTGGAGAACCAAATCTGCTACTATGATATTTCTAGAACATTCCTTCCATTACATCACACTCCAGCAGAAGTCACTACAATGCGACTTTTGCTTTTTAACTCTTGGAATGTTTCTCTTGGACTTCTACAATCCAGGCTTCTGGATGTTATATTCATTTCTGTCCAAGTGCTTAGTTGTGCCTAGACTTGCTGGCTTCTCTTTGGCTCATGCCATGCTTGTTTGTGCATCTCTGTCCATGCTTGTTTGTGCATCTCTGTCCTTTCACTTGGTGTTTTCTCACACGGACTCCCCATTTGCCTCTCTTCTTTTTCCCAACTCTCCTAATCCTTTAAGGTCTAGTTCAAGCTCCCACACCTCTATAAACCTTTCTTCTCCAGGACGAAAATATAATCTCTTTCTGTGAGTTACCATAGTAATTCTTGTCAGGATCCTGTGGTTTAGTGCTGAATTGTTCTCTAATCATTTCTTGCGATTTGGTTGACTTTTCTTAACCTTCATTACAAAACTAAATAAGTTCAGGGCTCAATAATTTTCTTTTTTATATTACATCTAATCTTTGCATACTTACTAAATAATAATAATAACAATAAAACACTAGTGAGATGAAAGGTGAGCTTTAATCAAAGAAAGCATGATAAAGAAGTGGCTCTTGAATGGAGAAGTTTTATTGAACGGCTGGGAAGCGGTGAGAATGGACCATTGTTCCCACACAGCACTGGATGGAGTGCTGGGCAGTGAATGGAGCCTGTCAACTCTGGTTAGACTTGGCCATTGTTCTTAGAACCTGGCGGTGTTAGCTCTGAGTAAGAGATAATTCATCAGAACGCTCTCTTGCTCCGGGGCAGAAACTGTTCTACTTCACAGGCTGAACTTTTTACCTCTTGCCCTGCAAGGCAGAAACACGCTGCCTGAGTGCTTCCATTTTGAGACACCTTGTAGGAATCCTTATTGAATTGCTTTAGAAGAGTGGATTCTCAGCCCTCTAGTGCAGCCATCTGCCACAGCCATCCCAGAGGGTGTTATTTTTCAGCCAGAGGCAGAAGTCTCCTGTAATATGTGCTCACTGGGCATCTGGGGGGAAAAAGATGGCATTTTGCAAGTGTAGTTCTAATTCAACACTCCCATGTTGCAAGTATTATTGTATTTCAGTCTCGTAGGTAGCCTTTGTTACAGGGTTTTTTGTGTGAGTTTCACTTTGGGTGACCATTCAAGGATTTGCTTTTTTTCTTTAATTTATTAAAGTTCAAATTAAACAAGACTCCTGCTGTTACCAAAGTTTTCTGAACTATTTCGTGTAAATGTTATTCATACTTTGAAATCAATACAATTAAAAGTTGCATTAAGAGTCCTCCTTTCAAGGCTATGAACTTTTTCTCTAAGGATTTTAAACTTGTTTCAGGTCTTTGATTTCGTAAATGCGTTTCAGAAAAGAAGATATACAAGTTCTTTAATTGCTTCTTAAATTGGCAAAGTTATCTTCTGTCTCAGACAAAAATCTTTAAATGATTGCATATTCCTCTGCAGATTAGTAGCTTGTTAATTTTGAAGATAAAATGAACTCAGGAATAAAAATCATTTGACAGGGGATCTCAGGACTCACTTCAAAAAGGAACAGTAGATGTGGTTTCTTCCTAACAAGGCCTTATCTGAGATCAGAGCTTCTATACGACATACTGGGGACATCTAGTGGATGAAAGTCAGAATGGAAAATAAAACTGCAGACCCAAACAAGTTCCTAACTTTGATATATTTTACTTTTAAAAAAAATCAGAAAATATTTCCCCCATCCTCTTTTGTTTGATTAAAATTGGTACAGTTTATTGGGGGCAGTCAGATTTTAATTGAATAAATTCTGTATATAAAGGGAGATATCTCACTATCTACCTTGCAGAGGCAGATTTACATAGCAGGAATTAATGTTGCATTTGGCTAGTTATGTGACCTTGGGAAAGCCTGTTTGAATCTGTTTGCTTTCACATGTAAAGTATGGGATTAGACAAATAACATTTAATGTTTCTTCTGATTTGGTAATCTGGGATATTTGTTTAATAATACTTTCAATTTATATAATATTTTATACTTTCCAAAGGTTTTTTCATAACTATCAACTATATTGATTCTGAATAAAAATGTCCTAGGTAGTTAGTTCAAATTTTATAAATTGATAATCAAGAAAGTAAAGTGACTTGTGAAAGAATCCAGGTTTCTTGACAGTCATTCTGACATCCTTCTATAAATCCCACTGTTGATACACTCTGACTAGGAGTAGATTTCTTAATGTTTGGGGGGACCCAGCTAAACTGTCAACAGCTAGTAACTACCAGCTAGCATCTACCTTTACCATGTCCTTTATACACATTATTTCTAATCCTCCTAATAACCTTGCATAATGGGATCATTAAATGCAATTTATAGTTGAGAAAATCAAGGCTCAAAGAAGTGAAATAACTTATTCAATTTCACCGGGGGTGTTCAAACCTGGTGTCTCTGACTTTATTACACAAAGCTGAAAAGCATCACTTAAGCAAGGAAGGGAACCCTCAAAAGCTTGTGCTGTGTGTGTTTATTTCCCCTGAGGATTCAGAAGCCTGTAGGGAGGTGTTCTTAAAATCTGAAGCTAGACATATGAGACATAAAGACATGGAAACATAAATACAACTTAGAGTTGAGTATCTCCAAAGATGATTTTTTTAAAAGGCATTTTAAATGGCAAGTTAAAACAACTTGGTGAGTCTTTTAGCATTGGAGAAAAGAGCATCAAGAAAATTTATGACAATTGTTCATCCTATGACTTTGATATTTATGAAGAAATATTTTAGACATGACAGAGACACACAACAGGACATGTAAATGAGTTTTAAGATTTAATAAGCCAGAGACAAATTTATGGAAGAAACAATTCTGAGCAGCGAAATTGATTAAATTTGGAGGACTATTACATGAAACCAACAATTTTTACACTTTCCCGTTTGCTATTAGAATAGCCAATGCAATGAAGAAATATTTGTTAGGAAGCAATCTGGAATAGAGAGAAAGATCAATTAACTAGATGAGGGGACTTAAAAAGTCTCACAGAATTTATTTCGACAACATATTAATTACATTAATTTTATTTGCACAAATATATTTTTAAAAGTCACTAAAGTTAAGTATTGATCAGTAGAAACAGCACATTTTGGGTATCTCATTATCTTCATACACATGTTTAGCTTTACAAATGAATTGAGAAACAATTTGGATGAATTGAATCTTCATGTAAAACAGTGCCCATGAAATAATTGAATTTCGAAAATTTGAAAATCAATGAGTTAGCATTTTAAATAACTTAATATTAACATCCAAATTTCTATTGAATTTGAAAATATACTATGACTCACTAATGGCAAAATATTTATATTATTATTTTTGACCTGTTTCAGAGAAATTCAGGGTGTTCAAAAAGTGCATTTTAAAGGACTAAGTTTTTCATAGTGAAGAAAGAATTCATTTATTAGTGTTTAATTGTATATTTCTTCTCAATTTTATCTGTAATTCTATCTGTAACTAATTATGATTATTCCATTTGCTTGATGATATCTACTATAATTTATCCAGTTGTTAAGTATATATTTATATATAAAAAACACATATAATATATAACCGTATATGAATTCTATGTAACTCGAATTAATATACATTTTAAAACAATGCTTTCGAATTACTAAGTTGTTTGGACTGTTTTCATTAATAAAGTTAATAATATTACTGGTTAAAAAATCATATACAACTAACAAATTTCATTTTATTATGCACGCTCCCCCCCCCCCTTTTTCCTGAGAAAATGAAATGCATGGCTTAAAAACCAAGTTCCTGCACAATATACACGATAGTCTCAATACTTTTTTGGTGACATAGAGAAACATATATAAAAGTGTAAGAATATGTAAAATAAACACATGAGTCACACAGGCACTAATAAGTTTTAAGTAAATACTTCTAATATTCACTGTCCAGAATCAATCAGTCTTTTCAGAAAACCCTAAAAACTAATTTTTCTAAAGGGATATGCATTTTTTCCACATTAGCTTTGGTGATCCTACAATTATAGGAAGGTGATAACTAAATAAATATTATTTGAATTTAATTAGATTAAAATTAGAAATGTAAATTCTCCTTGTATTATATCTATAAACCCTCATCTCTGTTTTTATGGTAATATCCTTTTAATGGTTTAAGCCTATGAAGAAAAAAACACTGAAGATTTTTAACTAGCTGCTTTGCAGGGGGCAGAAAGGAGCAAAGAAGATTTAGTGGTGAAAAGAGCAAATAAATAGGTGCTCCAAGATTAAAAAGAGGGTAGAAGTGCATGCTGAGCTGTTGAAAGACCTCTCTGTGTTTAAAGAAAAATATTGTTTGGTGCTTTCACCAGTGCATGATCAAAATAAGAGGTACAAATTAGTTCATGGCTGCTGAAGCTACAAAACATCATGCAGAGCGCTGTCTTTGGGAACGTTTTAATGAGGAGAAGAGGTCATCAGACTGTGACATTGCTTTTCAGAATTCTTCAAGAACAACACAGACTTCCTGTTCCAAATGTGGTAGAGAATAAAACAACCTTAGTAGTAATCGTACAACTTTTGAACCATGTTCCTTGGAAATGCCATACAGTGCTCATTTTGTAGCTTTAGTTAGCCATCTCAAAGGAAATGCTTCCATATTTTCCATGTGCCCTTATTTCAAAAGTACAGTGAAACGGTGGAGCTTTAACATGGATTATATTTATAAAATAAAGTTTTATTCAGGCTTCTAAAGAGATTTTAATGTTTTCATTGCTCCAGGTGAAATGGTATACGGCGGCTCTGTTCATTAACATTTAGCAACAGTGCAAAAAATCAAGGATTACCACATACAGCATAAAAGGAGGGCTAGTCTGACTTTGAAATTAAATTCACTACAATCTTAGTTTTGCTGCATTTCAAAACGTGATTTAAAAATGTATGTTGTTAATGACATTCTAGGTCAAATGTTCGTAGTCCAATATTAGGTCCTACAGAGACTGGCATTATTCAAATGTGCAATGTATTTGAGCAGGAGCTGAAGAGGTTTTCCTGATGCTTAATATTTATTTTAGGTTCAAAGACCAGTATTGTAACGTTATTTAATACTTTACATACGGATTGGTACATTTATCGCCACTCATCATAAAGCTACAACATACATTTTGTTTTCCATAAATATGGTCACTTTTGTAAGATGTTTATGTCTATATACCTAATGCAAACATCAAAACCACCACCACCAACAAGGCAGGACTTCTTATTTTTCATATGGTAGGGTTCACAAATTTTATTTGTCTCAGTTTTTTTCATGATGTATTTTTTATCATCTAAAATAAGGGATTCACAAGTAACTATATTTTTCTTAATGTGTAAAATTAGTTGTCAAATGCTTAAAAATAATAGAGAACTAAAGGGAAGATTTTGAACGGACGTTGAGATGGAAGACAGGTCATTTCTGTGCATAGTAATGTATCTAATTAATTCATAAGGAAAGAGGTAACTATGTACAATTAATTGATTTGGAAGCAGCAGTATAGTGTATATCTCTTCCTTCCTTCTTTCTTTTTTCATGTTATCTTATTTTTTATTTTTAGCACAGGGATAGAAGTCAAGCATAGACTCCCTGCTTTACATGTGATAAAGGATAAAATCTGTCATTCTAATTGTACAGCTTTTCAACTATTTTATCAAAAAATTTCTTACATCGATCATTTACTTGACTCAGTCTTTTATATTAATTTTATTTTAATGCATGCAGTCTTTGTTCTTAAATACTCTTACTCATAAACCAGAAACATTTAAGTTGAAATCCTTAGAAAGTAGATTTTTCTGCAAAAACCTAGAAAGGAAGTTAATTTTTGGTGTAAGCTTTCATTCTGGTTTGATTGGCCTTCTCTCTTTTGGCTTGATTTGCAGGCTTTTCCTGAAAATGACACATTAGGGACTTGTGCTGGTTTATTTTTCCTTCCTATTTTCCATTATTATCTTTCAGGACCTATTCTTCTCTTTTACATCCTCTAAGTATTCAACAGTATTCAGCTTTGTAATCTGAAAGCTGTCATGGGCATCTAATAAGCTGTTCTTCATGAGTTTTGGCTAGCATTTACTACAGCATCCAGTAGCATAGGCAAAACCTTGAAAAATAATGTAAGGGAAGGATAAAGAAGAAAAAAATCTAAAATTTTCTTTTGTTTATTTCAAGTACAACTCAGGTAGGAATAAAAGGGTCAAGTCTTTTGGAAGTTAATAAGAGTGGCATGAAAAATCTTTGCTTTGAACAATTAAATTATATATTTTCCAGTAAATGTCTATTGGCAAAGAAACTTTTATAATTAAAGAATGAATTATTTTATATTTGGTAAATAAGAAATGTTTTCAGTTTTGGTAACCAGAAATTTAAACATAAAGTCTTGTGATTTAAACAAAATTTAAACATTTCAATAACTTTGAAAATCTGCAAAAACCTAAAATGAATATAAGCATCTTAAAAATTTATAATAGATTTTATTACAGAAATATGTTTCTTTTTTAGGTACTGTAAAAATCAATTCATTCACATTCAAATCCAGTTGAAATACTATTTTGAAAAAAGTTAAGTTAATTGGGCTAAGTTATGAAATTGGCATTGTGTTGGAAAGAAGACAATAACAGATAAAAGACAAAAATAAAGGTGACTAAAATGGTACACACTACATTTTTTGTAATTTTAGAAAATTTCCATTATAAAAATATTCACAGTAAAATTTAATGATATTTTGCTATTTAAAAACAATTGTCACCTTTTTTTTCCAGCTCCTATTATTCTATAGATTGTTTAAATACTCATGTAATACTGTGGGTCTCAAAGAGTGTAACATGGTCACTGAGGTGTTTCTAGGACCCCTCAGGGGGTCCACAATAATAAAATTATTTTCATGATAATTCTAAGAAGTTATTAGCTGTTTTCCAGGCTTTGATATTTGATGGTGCAAAAGAAATGTTGGGTAAACTGCTGGTGCCTGTTCATGGATCAAAGCAGTGACACCAAAAAACTAGCAGTATTGTATTCTTCATTGCCATGTACTTGTAATAAAAGAAAAAAAAGTGACAGCTTTACTTAAGAATGCTCTTGATGAGACAATAAAAATTATTAACTTTATTAAATCCTCCCTTTAACCCATGCAATTTTCTAAAAGCTGGACTTCACAGGTGATATTCCAAGCAACACCTGAATTTGGATTATTGACCTTTTTCTTAGGCATTTGTACTTTTCATTCAGTGTTGGCCTCAACAGCCAACTACTCTGATGCTTAGCCAAAGAAGTAGCAGTTTGTTCAAAAGCTTAAGAAAACATTGTCAATGTTGAGCTTATTGAGAAATGGTATTTCTGATCAGTATTGTATAAATAATGTTAAAAGGATGCAGTTTATGGTTAGTTGAAAGGACTGTCATGAGCAATTTTGATTGCATACATTTTTTTTAAACTCATGGACTAATTTTAGGCACTGACCCCTAACTGCGCACAAGTGCACCTCACGAGTGCACCTCATCACCTGCTGCTCACAAGTGCACCTCATCACCTGCTATGCATGGTTTGCTGATCTAGAAAAAGCAGCCTTACCTTCTCATTAGAGGCAAAAAAAAAAAAAAAAAAAAAAAAAAGCAACCCTTCTGACCTCTCCATGAAATGTTCTCTACAAATTTTTGGAGCAGAAAGTGGAGAATAATGACTTAATATGATTAAAAAGTAAAACTTCAAAGGAAAATTTTATAAAGGGAAGAAAATGACAATAATTAAGTACCTGGATTCTAGCTTTTATTGTGCCCATTTTGAAAAAGCTCTTCTCAAGCCACTTTATATTTAATATGTATTAACATTTAAAAGTACTAAATACCATAAATCCTCATGTGCAATGGGAGCTTCTTAGGGAAGAGTCTAAACTAAATTATATCATTGATTAGCAAACCCTTTCTTTATGTGTAGTGGAGATGTTATAAAAGATAACAAAGGAAACAAAATATTCAAGGAAACAATTTTTTTAAGTACTCTCAAGTACTGTAGAAAAATAAGTTTAATGTAAGCAATGAACTGGGCCAACTAAAATCTTTCCTGTTTACTTTTGAAACTGATATTCTAAGAACTTTTTCTATGAAGCAATATTTTGTTTGCCATTAGTTAACAATAATATTAAATAATATGATTACAGCTGTTTATAATATCTATAAAGTTACTAGATCGGTAAATGTGGAATCTCTTGTAGTATATGTATTTTCATGATGTCTGTGTGAATTTATAGCTGATTAAAAGATCTGTCTTGACTAGTGGATCCATATTACCTCAGCAAGAAATCTATAGTGACTGATCTTTGTGTTCTGTCCTTGTTTCCATCCTGTCCAAGATATTTGTTAATTTTTTGCATGAGTAAGGGTGACATATTGATGGCATGTTGACTGAGTTTATAGATGGTTTAAAATTATGGTCATATCTGTTTGCCAGCTATGTTATATATTAAATAATTATTTATAAATCAACTCACTGTTAAAAATTGAAAGCACATTATCAATAATATAAATGCAATCATAGGTCTGATGTACTGGGTACTATTTTCTTTTAATACGCATTAATTCAAACACATATCTATTAAGATTAAAAGGAAGTTCATCCATGTAGTCATATTATGTAGCTAAATTAGTGTGCATACTACATGTTGGAAATTTTTATCTTGACAAAGGCTTGACAACGGGATGAAAGACAAATGACACCTTTGAGAAACAATAGCAGAGATTAGATAAAACAAGACTGTTCATTTGGAATTAACCTATGTTGGAACTAATAGCTTTAGAAATGTTAAGTCTCATGTGCCTGTGCTACATAGGTAGAGGTATCTATGAGTTAGTTGGAAATTTGGCCTTGGAGAGTCATAGTTATCACTGATGTGGTACTTATATTATGTAATATATTGCAAATATTTTATTTGATCTTCACAACAATCTTGTGACTATGTTACCATTCACATACTATAGCCGTTTGGGAATTTGATGTAATTATGAATTCCAAAAACATAATTGGATCATGCTTGTAAACTGATCTGTTAATCTGAGCATGATTAAGTTATGATTAGAGTGTTGACTGGGCCACGTCAGTAGGGCATTGAGCCCCACCCCTTGGTGGGTGGGGAATCGAATATAAAAGGCAAGGCAAAGAAAAGTTGAAGCAGTTTTTGAGAAGCAGTTCTGATGATGGAGTTTTGATGTTGGAAAGAAGGCCCAGGAGAAGAGAAGTGAGCTGTTCGCCTGATCGTCTACAGCTGACCTTGTAGAGGAAACAGGAGCTAAGCCCGGAGAGAAACACAGCCCCGGGAAGAGAGGAACTCAAGAAGCCTGAACCCTGGAAAACGTCGGCAGCTGTCTTGCTCTAACACGTGGCAATGGACTGTGGTGAGAGAAGAAACTTAATGCTTAATGGCCTAGTATCTGTGGACTTCTACCCCAAATAAATACCCTTTTAAAGACCAACCCATTTTTGGTATTTCACATTAGCACCCCTTTGGCTGACTAATACACATACTATAAATTAATTCATTTACCCATTCATTCATGTAGCAAATAATTATTAAGTTCCTACCATATGCCAATGACACTTTTAAGTGCTGGGGATGCAACAATAAACAAAACATGTAAAATCCCTGCCTTCCTTCAATGTACTTTGCAGGCTGAGCAAAAAAAGAAAAAAGAGGTTTAAAGAATAATTAACTAGCATAAATTAGTAAGTAGTAGAATCCGAGTCTAAACCCAGGTTGATGTTGTAGGTGTTTTTAAATCCCAAGTCATTGGCCTTTTTCTTTTTGAAATAGTACTTGATATAAGTCAACCATAGATGTGGGTGGCAAGAGAGAGTGATAAAGGGGATGGGGGTGAGGAAATCACACACACATAAAACAAAACAAATAGTGGTTACATTAATAGATGTGTTATGAACAAAGAGGGAAGACAATGAGGGAAGTTACACTCTCACCACAATTGAGCTGGCTAACTCATGTCTGAGGTATGATACTCAGGTATGGGCAGTACTATAAGTCTTACAAAGTGGAATTTGTCAGGAGAGCTGCTATGAAAAACCATGCCATATAAAGAGCTGGATAAACTTTACATGGAGAAGGCAAGATTCAGAGAAGCCTTGGTGGCTATT
This sequence comes from Tolypeutes matacus, assembly GCA_026826555.1. Taxonomy (NCBI): domain Eukaryota; kingdom Metazoa; phylum Chordata; class Mammalia; order Cingulata; family Chlamyphoridae; genus Tolypeutes; species Tolypeutes matacus. The sequence goes on from JAKSZT010053770.1 coordinate 13,847,493, forward strand.
TTACAATTACAAGGGGTTGTTAAGTGCTACAGACTTGACTGGTCTGAGGACTGTGTGAATATTGATTATGCTGGCCAGTCAATGACAGTTTTCAAGCACTTTATGGAAATGTTGTTTTATCACATTAAGTATTAGATGAACATCTTCTAAAGTCCCTTCTAACATAGGGAGTATTATATGGACAACTTAGAAATTTAAGATTGTATTCTGGAATTCCAATATTTACTGCTTCTGCATGGTCTTTCAGTACTATTGTCAAGATTTGCTCCAGTACTTCATTCCAAGTGAGGTTTTGCCATAAATAAAATATAGGCAATGTAGACTTTTCAATAATGATCATTACAACCCTTTATTTACTTAGCTGATGAAATGTCTATCAGCTAAGGTTTCCTGTCCTAGTTTCTTGTTTTTGTGGATTTATCCCATTTTATTTCCTCTTTCCTCATTTGGGACTTTTGAAGGGAATATAAATAATTTTGTATGGTCAGTTAGGAATTTTACATATATTTTAATTTAAACTCAGGACTCTGACACTTGTTCCTTATCAATTTCTTCACTAGACTTTAACAAGTTTTCAATTTTATAGTATTAATTTTTTCTTATAGGTTACCATATAATTATAATCATTTTCATTTCCTTCTCTCTGAATTTGATAATATTTCTTCCATTTGCTTACATGTCCTTATTTCTGCTTTCAAATCTTACATTTCAATCTGGAATATCATGCCCACTATGTTTTATCAGAGGGTGATAGGTACTCTATGTGATATCTGACCTTTGTGCAATGATTTAAAAAATCTGAAAGGTTGGAAAGTATGTGGTATGTATTCTGATTTTTATTCTATTTTGGAATAAAACATGCCAGTAAAATTCACTCTATAACAATATTGTCATAAAATATTCTTCAGTATAGGATATGTACATAAAATATCCAAATGTGTCTCTACAAGTATTGTTATTCAAGTCCCAGTACATTGGAAAATTCACCGGCACAACTGGTGTCATTTTTATAATACACTCTACATTTTTTCCCACATATTGAACAAATATTTTCTGTGTTAAGCACTATGCTATCCTAGACTGGCAACAGTGAAGAAGGGAGATTAGGTCTCTGCTTTCATGGAATTATAGTCTAGCTGGTGAATGGACAAGAAAACAAATTGCTAGTACCCTGCAATAAGTGCAATTAGTGAAATTATAGGAAACTTGCAAAGCAAACAGCAACACTCTAAACCCAGACTTCGTTAATCAGAAAAGGCTTCCAGAGGATGGGGCTTCTAAGCTGGAACAGTGAGCAGGAAGGAGTTTACCAAGCAAATGTATGTGTGTGTGTTCTTGCATATGTGGGGGAAGGAACACAGTGATGTATACTAGAATGTTGACCAAATGGTTAAATCATTAACATCATAGTGTGAGGACTTGAAAATAGAAGGGAACCACCACTGAGGGGAAAAAAGTACATGAGGAAAAGAAACCTGGGAGCATGACAATAATTTTCTCCTTCCTTACAATTTGGTTCAGGACTAACCTCAGAAGTTATAAAAATGTAAGAATGCTGGGAACCACAAACTTAGTGAGAAAATCAATGCATCAAGAGGGTTTTAGTCTAGATCTTGTTCTATCACCATTTTATTAGTGAGCCTAGACAATCAATTATATAAGTTTTAATATGTGAATTACATTAAATATTCTCTGTATAAATACTGAAATATGGTGTGCCAACCTATAGGCAACTAATGAAAAGAAAATTTGAATTTGTTCATATTCCTTTTATATCTCTCAGTAACAATTCTTCACTTTACACATCTATGTCACATTATCGCTTATCTCTGTTGTCTTCCCTAGCCAGTCATATCACATACCACTTTTAGATTATTTTTTATGACTTGTCCTTAAACAATATTTTTATCAAATTACTCTGTTGCATCCATCTGAAGATGTTTGTGTGTGTGGGCACGCAGTTTTGGACTGGGTAAGGCCTTTTTAAGTATAAAACCGAAGCCAGAAAGCACAAATGAAAAAAAAACCATAGATCAACTACTGGGAAAGAGATAATTCAAAGGACCTAATTCTTCTCAAGCACAAACTAAACATGCTCTGAAGCAATGAAAAACAGTAAATAAAACCAATGTTGTAAGACTCACTAGTTTAAAGTTTCATTCCACAAACCCAAGAAGTTAAACAAAGTTAAATCCATACTCAGCAGAATAACATATATGAAGCAAAAGTCTTTAAAGCCGGTAGGGAGAAAATAAAGATTACCTTAAAAAGAATGAGTATCAGAATTATTGGAAGACTTTCTCAGCAATAATAGAGGCTGGAAAACAATGGAGTAGTGGGAGGAAAATAATTATCAATGTGGAATTTTATACCTAGATCAATTATCCCCTCATTAGGGCAAAAAAATCCATTTTAGACATAAATTACTAAAAGAATTATTCAGGAAGAATAAATTGATGTCAGTGGGAAAGTACAGTTTGTAAAAAGCAGCGATGTACAGAGAAATTGTAAAGTATGTCAATAAACCTATTTAACTATTGGCTGTATAAAATAACTAATTTTTATTTTATAAATTTTATACATCAAAGCTAAATAAAACTCTAGACTACTGCTTCTCAAAGTATGGTCATCAAATCTGTGCCTGTACATGAACTACTTGTTAATGATCTGCCATCAGTTTATTTATTTATTTATTTATTTATTTATTTTTAAAGATTTTATTTATTTATTCATTTATCCCCCCCTTGCTGCTCGTGCTCGCCAGGTCAGCCAACCACGCCGTGCAGGCGGGCCCCGCCCTCACCAGGAGGCCCCGGGAACCGAACCCGGGGCCTCCCATATGGTAAAAGGGAGCCCCACTGATTGAGCCACAGCCGCCTCCCTGCCATCAGTTTAGAAACTGAGAATAATTGTTTAGAAATTTGAATTTGATTTAACATTTTTACTTTATTTAATAAAGATACTTTTTTGCAAAGGCTGGAGGAAAAATTAAGCTCTTACTTTACCACCTATGGCTTGAGAAGTATTGCTCTGGGCAGTAATAACAAAAAAAGGAGAAGTTCAATGAGTAGTAGATGTGTTATGGCATTGAAGTACTTGAAAGGAGGAGAAAAATGTGGAGAAATAGACACTTGTTAGAAACTTTACAATAAATATATATATTAAGCACTGAATGAGTAGAGATATAATATTGAGCTTCCAATGCTGCTGAAGGCAAAAAGTTGGAACATAGAAAATGTTATTAATCCAACAGAATGAAGGAAATTAGAAGAAAAGGGAAAAAAGAAAAAGGTATATGGAAGACACATAAGAGATGATGGGAAAAAGTTCAAAGTTATCAGAACTTTTGCTAAAAGCAAATAGATTAATTTCACTTACTAAAAGGCAGAGATTATTAGATTGGATAAAATTGAATGAACTCCAGACATTTACTGCTTTTAAGAAACCCATCTAAAACAAAGCCATTCAAAAGGTTGAAATTAAAGAACAATAAGCCAGGAATCTACTAACAGAAAGATACCTGCCTTAGCAATATTTAAATTAGACAAAAGTAGATCTCCATCTGAACTGAAATGAACTCCTAAAAATACTGTATTCCATACGGAAACAGTTCAGAATTTTCTTACTTTTATTTAATTTTTGTCCAGTTTTCACTTCAAGATTTCTCCATTCTCTCAAGCTTTTTTCCTTCTTTTATTTCCTATAAACATTTTCTAATTTTCCTCCAATTTTCTTTTTCTTGTGCTTTTCTTACTAGAAGATTTTTTTAAAACTCTGATTTAATTTTTCTAAAGTATAAATCTCCCACCTCCTATCATGTTGGAAGAGGACTAAATGTAAGATGGGGACATGGGAAGCTTACTGTTCCTCATCACAGTTCCTCATTATCTCCCATTTTTCCCTACTGGGCTTTTGTGATGTCAAATTGGCTCTCCTTGCTGTCCTTCTCTACAAACGCTGATATTTCAGCTTGCTCAGTTCTTTTACCTTTATTCTGGATGGTTCCCAAATCTACAACATTAGCAGTGATCTCAATTGCCATATGTGGTAAATTCCCAATTGGATACTGTTTTAGTTTGCTAAAAGCTTCTGAGAGCAATATAACAGAAATGGGTTGGCTTTTATAATGGGAATTTATTAGGTTAAAAGCTTACAGTTCTGAGGCTGTGAAAATGTCCAAATCAAGGCATCAGCAGAGATGCTGTCTCACCGAAGGTCAGCTGCAGGCAATCCTGGACTCCTTCCATGTGGCAAGATACATGTGACTCTGCTGTCTGGGTTTCCTTCTCCATGAGCTCAACTGCGGGTGATCAGGCATATGGCTCCGCTCTCTCATCTCTTCCTGGCCTCCTCTCTTTGAGCCCCTTGGGGGCCTCTTTCTGAGCCTCTCTGCAACCCAGATTCCAGCCTCTGGTCTTAGGACCTCTCTCTCTCAGCCTCTCAGGGTTTCTCCATCTCTGCTGCTTTTTCTGTGTATATCTCTGTTTTCAATCCTCTGTATACAAAGGACTCCAGCAAGAGGACCAAGACCCACCCTTGGTCATGCCTCACTGAAGCAATCTAACTAAAGTTCTCCCAACTGAATCCAATCCAATCAAAGAGTCCTGTACCCAGAAATGGATTAGCTCCAAGAACAAGATCTTTTCTGGGATCCACAAGAAGCTTCAAACTGTCACAGATACTTCCTTCTGAAAGGCACTTCAGACTGAAAATGTCTTAATGATGTCATCAACTCCTCATAGACAAAATTTTATTCCTTTTTTGTTCTTACTTTTTCTAAATGGCACCATCTTTGAGTCAAGTCTCTTAGCTATCCTTCATATTTAATCTAATCAACCAAGTTGCAGTCAATTTTAACTCTGTAGGCTCTTTTGGAGTTGTCACTTTTCTTTTGTCCTGTTGGTCATGTATACTACCAAGTTTATTATCTAAACTAAGGTAATATAACCTTTCAATGGATTTCCCATGCCTCCACATTCCAGATCATTTCATATGTTGCTACCTGATTAATTGCTCCAAAGCACAGTTGTGATCTTGTCATTTAACTGCTCATAAATTTCAATGATTCCTTCATCAAATCCAAATTCTTCAGCTTGGAATTTAAGTTTTTTTTTCATGTTATAATACCAAACAAGCTTTCTGATTTCATTCCCCGTTGTTTCTTATTACTTTCCCTATATATACCAATAAACAGAATTACCTAACATTTTCATATCCATCTTTGCTTTACCAACTCTGTCCCTTTGTTTATAATAAATCCTCTACGTAGAATGCTTTCTCTAATAATCCTCAACCTTGCATAAATAAACCATACCTATCCTTTAAGATGAATCACAGTTTCTCCCTCTTCCATCAAGTAATCCCTTGTCCCTATTTATACCTGCCAAAAGTTTCTTACTAGACATACTGCTTCCAAGGGCCACCCAAGTAATTGATTTATTTTCTATTTCCAAAACATCTTACATAGCACCTTGTTGATTGTAGTCTTCAATATTTATTGAGGTATGAAAAGTGTCTGCTATGCATAATATGTGATATATTTACTAAAATGTTATAATGGAATACTTTACTATCTGTTGAATATATGTAGGCCTTCTCGCCCCATTGAGATACTTGAGGGCAGGGTCTATGTCATTTATATTTTTTATTTACTCTACAGTATTTTGCACAAAATCTTGCATAAGTGCTGTTTTTTTGGTGATTAAATTTGTACATATGTAGTATATAAGTTAATTGTCCTATGATAGCTTTGAAAATGTCAGTTTGATGAATTTGGGGAAAATTTTATATTGGAGAAGCTTATTTTTTTTCCTCTCTCTGCAAGATAGAATCAGCTGCTACCCCTTAAAATAGTCTAATTATTTTACTGGAGAGCTAGTTATAAAACTACTTGCAGTTGCACTAGAAATAGAATTCTGGTATCACTTAATGAGATTTTTCAAGTTCACATTACTTATTCTGCAGACTTTTTCATTTGAGGAGATTGTTTAATATTTTATTTGTTTTATTATTCACATTTTGGGGGTAGAATATATCCGTTCACATTCTTAGTTGGTTCAATTGCATGCCAGAACTTGAATGTAGAGAACTTTCTTTCGGTAATGTTATTTCCAAGTATGCAACTGCCTACTATACCCATAATTCACATCCTCAGAGAAGGGCTGCTACTGTCCAAGAAGTAAACTCTATCCTACCTTAGAATGCAAGTTAACATTTTGTTACCTGTTTAGTACCAATTTCTTATTTTAGCCACCTTGTCCCTCCTTTTGTCTGTGGAGTGAGCTTATCCGTCTGCATTCAAAGTAACTATATTCCAATGAAATCTTTTAAGATCATATTATATATTTTGGATTATGTTTAAATGTATCTTGGCATTTTGGGGGATATTTTTGCATTTTTATTTGTCATTGCTATTTTACATATTAAGGGTGGATGGAATTAATCTTTTTCCATTAATGAAATATAATTCTAGCAATCTTTCCCCACTGTGTTCTTCCTTCTCTTTCCTTGTTCCTCACCAACAGGTCACTAAAAGCAATTTAATTACAGGTATTCTTTTCTAACTGTTTTTATATCAGGCATTTATTTATTGATCTCTTGTGTTGTGTTTAATATCATGCTGATATTTGTGAGAGACACAGAGATATTTAAGCCAAGGCCCTTTCTTCACAGTCATAGTATTCAAGAAAAAAAAAAAAAATTAAATAGTGAACGTGGTGGTAATAACCATGAATTTAAGAAGTTCAGAGAAGAAAGAAGTAGGTTTGGCAGGAGTATTCAGGGAAACTTATGGAAAACGTGGAATTTGAATTTGATCAGATTACTCAGAGATGGTAAAAAGGGTTGTTGTGTTTGAGATTTGGGAATGATAAATTATCAGTGAAGAAAGTAGCCTAATGGGCAGAAAACATGCATGGGAAGGTGGAGAGTGGATTAGTCCAGAGTTGATAAAGGTGGCTCCAGGATCCACTTTAGTACTTGAACTTTAAAGAGATAAATGGTATGATGAAAATGGTGTTTAAGGAAACTTCAGGTAAGGCTCTTACAAGCTTGTGTTATATGATAAAAGAGAAGGAACTCAAGGGTGATAAAGCAAACAGCTAGGAAAATTAAGGTAATTGCAAAGAGAATGCTTTTGAGACAATTTAGGATGATAAAGTTGGAGAAAAGAAGCCTTGAATAAAAGAAAAAGGAAGGTTGGAATCCAAAAGACAAAAAAGGTTGGAAGCTTCAATGTTGCCTTACACACTTGTAACAAACCCCCAATATTTTTTAATTTCATTGCACTTTGTTTAAGTGCAGTGATCTTGCTGGGACCACTAGGTGGTGATCTTTGTTAGTTGGTAACTTGAGGTTCTTTAAAGATATCAGCGGTTTTGAAAAAAGAAAAAACAATCTGTAATATGTAATCTTCATACCTATGGATATAACTCCATAATGTTTCTCTGCATTCTTTTTGCTTGTGCTCTCAGGTCAGATAGGAAAGATGGGAAGGAGATAAATACTTTGATTTTAGTCTTTAAGCTTGTCTGGCTTTAATATCACACTTTGGCATTTCCCAATGCTGTTCACTGTCTTATGGGAGAGTAAGGCAGGGAAAGATATCTTCTATCTTACTGGTATTTATTGCTATCACCCCCTAAGGGTTTTCTACCCTATAGCCAATGTCGGCAAATGTGAAGTGAAAGGGAGAGGGACACAGCTTGCCTGAAGGATGGTACCCAAGTCATCATCATTTTTCACTGGTCCCCAACCTTCATTACTTCTACTTGCCCTGGAGCCTCATCCTCTGTCCCCATAGACTGTGCTGCAGTTTATAAATTAAGCCACCAGTTATATAGTCAGAGTTGAAGAAACTGAGGTATCTGACAGGTGGAAAGACTGACAGCTTACCCAAAGGCCTGTACATATCAGACACTGCCAATACCTGTTGAATGAATGAATAAACATCAGTAATGTAGTGGAGGGAAGAGCAAGTCTTGGCGCCAGAATGCTGAATGGATATTTCCATGGGAATCTTTAAGATTGTGTGGCATGCACCAATGCAAAGTATTAATAATAGGGTGGTATATGGGAATCCTGTATTTTTTGCATGATTGTTCTGTAAACCCACATCTTCTCTAATAAAAGGAAAAAATGTATAATACCACACATATACAAAAAAATTTTGTGGTGTGCTCTTTAGTACACTTGAGTTTATATAACTATATAAAATTTAACCTATATAAACTCTATGGGTTTATATAGGTTTCCTGGTCTTCTGTTCCCTGCTGACATGAACACCCAGCTGCCATGGCTAACATTGCTCTATGGGGAAATGCTTTCTGAATTCCAAACACTCAACTTACAAATGAACTTATGTTAACCTGTGACTTTATAACAAGTTCTTATTAAATGAAATAATAGCACAGTTCATAAAAGTCACTTTTGAAGTGCTTCTTCACAGCAACATATAATTAACAGCAAAGGCTTAAAGTGCAAACAGGGGTCTTATCTATCCAAACACTTTTTTAATGCCAAGCTTCCTGATGATCTTTAATAAACCCATGCAATTTTAACAACAATTATAACTTCAGTGGCTTCAGTAAGTCTGAAGGCTTCTTAATTTCTTTCCAACATTTCCCTGTAGAGAGGAAATTCTGGGCACCTACCTACAGCTATAGATTTGTTACCTGTTAAATTAGGTTGTCAATGCCCTGTTTAATAGAAGAAAGGAAGGTTAACCCCTTTCCTTTCAATAGTTAAATTTTAATGATTTAAAATTTGTTTTTTACCAATTTATTCTTGATTGTGTCTTCCTTTCCATTTGACCTTTGGGGCCAATAAGGGCTTTTAGCCAAGGATCAAAGAAGTCTGTGTCCTGTCTTAGGTCCCAGGCTTGTTTCTTTTATCCTATTTCCCTACATTATCTCTTCCTAACAGAGATAATCATCACATATTAATTATTTAGAACACTGAGCCCTGAAATAGTGAATCTGTAAAGCAAAATTTCTTGATAGCAAGTCAACACATTTAAATGCTGGTATATTTTGAAACATTAATTTACTTTTATTTTTTTATTGAGATAAAATTCATATAACTTAAAATTCACTACTTCAATAATTTTAAATTGTGCAATTCAATGACATTTAGTACATTCACAGTGTTGTGACCATTACCACTATCTAATTCCAGAAGACTTCCATCACCTCCAAAAGAAACCCTATACCCATTTAAGCAGTTACTCCCCATTTTCTCCTTCCCTCAGGCCTGACAACCACTAATCTGCTTTCTGTTTCTATGGATTTGCTTATTCTGAACATTTCATAAATGGAATCATACATTTTTTTTTGCTTCTAACTTCTTTTTTTTAGCATGTTTTCAAGGCTCATCCATGTTGTAGTATGTATAAATACTTCATTCCTTTTTATAGCTGAGCAATATTCTATTGTATAGATATTCCACATTTTGTTTACCCATTCATTAGCTGATGGACATTTGGGATGTTTCCACTTTTTGGCTATTGTGAATAATGCTACTATAAACATTCATGTACAAGTTTTTGTTTGAACACCTGTTTTCAATTTGCTTTGATATTTACCTAGTAGTGGAATTACTGGGTTGTATGGTACTACATTTAACTTTCTGAAGAGGCTACTTTCAATTTTTCATGTGCAAATATTGGTTAATCTTCAGAAAGTTATTAGATAGGTTTTTTATGCAACCAGTAAATATTACTTTTACCTGATACACTGGGCTGGAATAATAATCTATTAACTCTTGTCTTTTTATTCAGTAGTTAAAGCCCCAAAGATGGAATAACTTAGTTAGATATGGACAAGAGCTATGAAGAAAATACTACAGGGTAATGATATGGAGTCTATGCTATAGACTATACGGGCAGTGCTTCTCAAATTCTAGTGTGCCTGAGAATCATCTGGGGGTCTTGTTAAAATGTGGATTCTAGTTCAGTAGGTCTTGGGTAAGGTGTACGATTCTGTCTTCCAAAGAATTCCCAAGTGATGTCCATGCTACTTTGAGTAGCAATACAGAGTAAGTAGTCATGGAAGGCCTTGCTGAGTTGGTGACTTTATAGTGGAGATATCAATATGGAATGTGGATCAGGAGCTAACCAAGTCAAAATCTGGGGGAAGGAAGTTCCACAGAGAGGAAAAATGTTTTGCAAGAACTCCTTGGAGGGAATAGGCTTGGTGTATTTGAGGGAAAGAGATGTGAGGTAGCAATCCTGTCTCTTTCCCTGACATGTGGGGGCTTATACAAACCCAGAAAAAGCCAGAATTCCTTGACCCCCTATTATACAAGTCACAGCCTATTCCTTATGAACAAATGTAAGAATTCATTGGTGATGTGATACACCTTATCACCATTTTCCTTTACCTTGTCCTATGTATCTTTGAGAAAATATTCTTTTTTTTCATACCATTCATTGCACTTACTTAATTTTCACCTTTGAATTCTTCCTTTTTAAAATCTTGCCCTTTTCACTTGACATTGTGAACATTTCCAATATAATTAACTATTCTCCTGACACATTATTTAAATGGATATATCAAAAGATATTTAAAAGTTCCTGGAGTTATTTGGTTTTAGTTGTTTTAATTCTTTTTGGGAGACTATGATGAATATTATTATACATAAATCTAATTGCACAAATCTGATTATTTCTGAGAAGACATTTTTAGAAATATAATAGCTGGACTTTTGATAAACAATGCTTAATTATCCTTCAAAATTTGTTCCAGTGTACAGTCATACAATCAGTGAATGAGTCCTCATTCTCACTCTCTCCTTTCTCCCATATTAACCAGTTATATATATATACTTTTAAAAAAACTTTATTGGTATATAATTTATATACCATAAAATTCATCCTTTTAAAATGTACAATTCAGTAGTTTTTTAGTTTATTCACAAGATTGTGCATATAATTATGTTAAAATTTTTGTGTTTAAACTGTTATTTCCAATTGATTTTTGTTGTTACATCTCTTAGATTTTCTATAAAGTCACTCATATCATTTAGAAATAATAATTGTATTATTTGCATTTTCTATTAGTTTTAACTCATTTCTCTTTCCTCACTTATTGCATTGGCTGGATCCATATTTATCCCAACTATTACTAATACTAATTGACCATAATATAGGGATTGCAAGCTTGTGTTTTGAAATCAAATTGATCTGGATTCAATAGTCCAATTGCTAAATGTGTAGTGTGGGAAAATTAGTTACGCTTGTTGAGTTTTAGTTTCTCCATTGGATAAAAGTAAGGCATATTAATATATAAATTTATTGAAACTGTTAGAGGAGGTAACAGACACAAAGCGCTTAGCAACATGGTCAATATATAGTAGCTATTGATTCCTTCTTTGTGACTTTTAAAAGATCAGTGCTGCCCAGGAAATAAAAACTTATGAAGATGATACACACTAGTAGACTTGGGCAGCTATTAAATTATGTTCCTATAAATATAGTTGTTTTGAACAGTTTCTTATAGAAATCCTTGGGCTAGGTTATAGCTGCCCATGTCACACAGATAGTTATTTTATTTTATTATGCTGCCTACCTTTAACCAGGATTCCATTTAAGCAAGTCCAGAAATATGGCTGTTTATATCATTAAAAAACCTCTGGAGAATCTGCATTATCTCTTGGATAAATTACAGAGTTCCTCATAGTGTTTACACCATAAATTCTTAATCTCTAAATTAAATACTTCCTACTGTAATTTTGAACTTTTCTCCTTGGTATTGTAATATTTCATAATGTGCAACTATTGAATTTGTTGTTTTAAAAGAAAGAATGTTCTATTTTGTTAATCATGCCTAAATCCTTTAAACATGCCTCATTTGTTACATTCAAAATAGTGGAATAGCCCTGAATAATTGTGTATAGGGGCAGAAATTATCTAGAGGGTGAAAGAAGTACCACAATGCCTTGAAATTAATTTCCTCATTAGGAAAAGATGCCAATGGGTAGTTGAATGATCAAAAAAAACCCTGTTTTTATCTTTTTGTGATATAGGCACCATCAGAGGGTTATATATAATTGAAAACAAACATTTTACTGATGAACTTAACAACTGAGGAATAAAGTTGATTATTTTGGAACTTAGCAAATATTTTAGAATTCTGTGAGTATTTGAAGTGGGGCAAAGAATTAACTGAATAGGAAGTTTTAGTTTTTTCTAAATGCTGAGATTCATTTTCTTTCTCATACTGACCATCAGCAATGTTATGAAATGATGATTCAGACACAGGGTGAGTGAGATATCTGTTCTTGCCCCAAGTCAAGGCATTCACTGAAAAACTTGCTTCAGGCCATAACATGGCATGCCATGGGTTAAATAAAGGTCAAGTCCAAGTGAAAAATAAAAATCAGTTGACTCTTTTGGTGTTAAAGGTGTAAAATAGTTATCATTTTAGATGCTTTTAGTGCTCTTAAAATTCTAGGATTTTGGATTTCTTTTTCCCTCAACTGAGAATTTTTAAGTCAGCCATGTCCATAATGTATACAAGTGCCTTGGGGCATTTAGAAGGGGAAGAGAAGAAATTTTACCATATTTTAAAAAATCTTTTTGCCTGTACAGGCTCCTGAATGCTATTTAATAACTTGATGGTGTGGTTCACCTATAAGAGCTGAGAGCACTTTTTAAATTTAATTTAATCAATAGCAATTTAGAATATTATTATTATGATTTTTTACATTAATAGTAGTAGACCTTAATACATGACTTTTTTTCTTAGCAAATCAATTTTATTGATACATATTAATAAACCATAAATCCATTCAAAGTGTACAGTCAATGGTACTCGGTGTAATCACATATTTGTGCATTCTTCACTTCAATCATAATAATAAACAAAACAAACAACCTACCAAAACTCATCACCTCTCAATCTCTCTATACTCCCCCCGCGGTAAATAGTTGCTATTCTTTTTCTTTCTCTCTAGTATGTTTGTATTTATATTTTGTGAAAACAGCCTTATATATGCAATATCACCCATATTCATGTTTTACATGAGGTTTTACTAATTTAGAGAGTCCCATGCTATAGTTTTTAGTTTTCCTTCTATTAATATATATGACCTTATACTTTCCCCTTCAACCACTGTCTTACCCATACAATAGTACTGCTAGTTACAATACCTTGATATGCTTTAACCATTTCACTCATTTCCAAGGCTGTCAAGCCCTCCCACCTGGGTCAGAACAGTCTGTTCAACAAATGGTGCTGGGAGAACTGGATATATATATCCAAAAGAAAGAAAGAAGACCTGTATCTTACACCTTACACAAAAATTAACTCAAAATGGATCAAGGACCTAAATATAAAAGCAATAACCATAAAACTCCTGGAAGAAAACGTAGGAAAACATTTTCAAGATCTTGTGATAGTTGGGAGTTTCTTAAACCTTATACCCAAAGCATGGGTAACGAAAGAAAGAATAGATAAGTGGGCCATCCTCAAAATTCAACACTTTTGCACCTCAAAAGACTTTGTGAAAAGGGTGAAAAGGCAGCCAATACAATGGGAGAAAATATTTGGTAATCACATATCTGATAAAGGTTTAATATCCATGATAAACAAAAGGATCTTACAACTCAACAATAAAAAGACAAGCTACTTGATTAAAAAATGGGCAAAAGATTTGAAAAGCCAGTTGTCCAAAGAAGAAATACAAATGGCGAAGAAACACATGAAAAAATGTTTAGCAATTAGGAAAATGCAAATCAAAACTACAGTGAGATATCATTTCACACCTATTAGACTGGCTGCTATTAAAAAGTTGGACACCTGTAGATGTTGGAGAGGATGTGGAGAGATAGGAACACTTCTTCACTGTTGGTGGGAATGTAGAATGGCACAGCCACTGTGGAGGACTGTTTGGCAGTCCCTAAGGAAGTTGAATATAGACGTGTCATGTGACCACGCAATACCATTACCCAGAAGAACTGAGAGCAGAGACACAAACAGAAATCTGCACACCCACCTTCATAGCGACATTATTCACGAGTGCCAAAAGTTGGAAACAACTCAGGCGTCCATCAACTGCTGAATGTATAAACAAATTGTGGTATATACATATGGTGAATATTATGCAGTGGTAAGAAAAATGAAGTTGTGAAGCACATGACAAACTGGATGAACCCAGAGGACATTATATCGAGTGAAGCAAGTTAGACACAAAAGGATAAATACTGTATAATTGTGCTATTATGAACTAAGTATATTGTGCAAACTCATAATTAGACTATAAGTCACCAGAAAATAGAAGGAGGGTAAAGAATGGAAAGCTAAGGGGTTACTCTGTGCAGAATTGGTAAAAAGGTTGTTTGTAAATCTTTGGCATGTTATTTGATATGTGGATGACTAGATTCTAATTCCGTCTTTAGATCCCTGTAAGTAATGTCTAAACACCAATTTGAAAATACTTTTAAATATTTCTTCTAACTTATTTATATCTGTTAAGGAAGGAGTCAAGGGTTATGGAGGCATTTATGTATTTTGGGTTTTAGTCCTAACTCCATCACATTCTTTAGACTCTGGTCTCACAGGGTTTTTTTTTTTTTAAAGATTTATTTATTTACTTTTTATCCATTTTTAACCACCTCCCCCACACAGGGTTTTTGAAAGGATTGCCTGTCCTTGTGTGACAGCACATAGTAAGAGCTCATTAAATGTCAACTTCTATTAGTGTTACTGTAACACTCTGTACCTTCGGCAAAGAAAAGTATTATAAGCAACAAAAGTCAAATAAAGGTGGGGAGCAAGTTGCTACAGTAGAGTGTCTTGGGAACAGGGGTTCAGGCCACAACAGAAACTATCAGCAAATGATATGTTTATTTTACAGAATAAAGAGTCTAGAAAGGGCAAATATTTTAATGACTGACACGGCAAAAAGAGTCCAAAGAGCAGGGAAAGAAGTCCTATCACGGCTGGACTCCCAGGTGGCCCCAAACTGCTCTGGGCAAGGTCCTTAGACGGCAGCTCCTCATTCTTCACACCCTCTTTGTGCTGGAGAAGAGAAACAAATCTATTCTGCTTGAGTATGGTTTTTATTCACCGCGGGGTCAAGGGGCTCTGCCACTGAGAATTCCTGTTGCGAGAAGCATCTGGGGTTGCTTGTTCCCAGTTTCTGGGTTTAGACTTAACATCTCCAGGTTGTGGAATAGCACACAATAGAAAAGGAGGATGGCCACTTAGCATGTGTTTATGACTTTCCCAGAGATAGAGGTGGAGGTAGGTGAGGTCTGGGAGATGGCCCGGCCACTTATCAGATGTCTGTGACTTTCCTAACAGAGGGCTATCCAATTATCTGATAAACTCTGACATGTGCCAACAGCTGTGTAATATATGGCACAGGGTGCTATGAGATGAAGTATCATATGGGGATGCTGGCATATTCCATTCAGTTGTTGGAGATTTTCTTGGGTTACCTTTCTAATACATGTATTCTTCAAAAGCAGTCTCCCTTAGCCAGGGAGAGTAGGAGAGAGCTAGGTAGACAGTCTCTTAATAAGTCTCTGAACAAATCAGACAATGGATTTCAGTTATAATTATAATTTAGTTGTAGAAGTCCAAAGGAGTGGGTAGAATTTCTGTATATCTTTGCTGGAGACAATGACAAAGCACAGACACATCTAAAAGTGGCATATGCTCCAAATTAAATCACAAAAGTTCTATCTTCTTCCCTTCTTTTGGATAAAAGATGTTAATTATTATTATATCTGTTTGTATAGTCCAAAAGGACAAAAATAATTATTTTGGGATAAAATTCTCTTTCCTTTCAAGAATAGCCCCTCATATGAGCATATAAAATGGGTGTCTTTTCCCATTAGAAACTGACTTTACTATAGAAAAATTCTTCCTGTGACTGAGGAGTAAATTACTGTGAGAATAAAGGCTTGTTGCAGATCAAAACAGATCTGCCAGACAACCTGGGAACTGAAGAATCTGTAGATCCTTTCGGATAGAGTCAGCCTGACATTATTTACTTTTGGGGAACATTGGTTCTTATTTGTTCATTCACAGAAGAGTAGATTCTATTATTCTTAGAGTTGTGAGGTACCTTACAGGCACTGCACATAGAAAGTGGTCAGTAAATATTTGCTGAATAAGTGAATGAACGTATTTTAATGTTCCTCTCTTTGTTGACATCCTTTCCATAATTTCCATACTACAGTGAGTCAGTCATTTAGCCTGTGCTTAAACATTCTGACTGAATGTTACAAAACTTTGAGGCAGACTTTTTCATTGGTGGATCACTCTAATTATTAGATCTCTCATTTTTTAGAGCTAGATTTTATCACCTTGTAATTTCCACCCATAGGTTTTAGTTTGGTTTTATGGAGGGATATTAAAATAAATCTATTTTCCCCTTCACATGAAAGTTCATCACATATTTCAAGACAACTATCATGTGCCCCATAATTCTTCTCCAAGCTAAACTACCAGTTCTAGATTACAGTGTTTCCAGTCCCCTAACAATTTTTTTTCTATTCCTTTTTTTTGTCCATCTCTAATTTATTTTACCACTGGTCATGTAATTTTGTCCTAGAAACCATGATAAGCACTTTATATATATTATTTCATTTAATCCTCACACCAGCCATATAAAATAGGCATATCCCAATTTTGTAGATGAAGACTCTGTGTCAAGACCACCCAGTTAAAGGGCATGATTTGGATTCATACTTACTCTAAATAACCACAAAGCCATTTGCAAGTAATTTAACCTTTCTGTGCCTTAGTTACTTCATCAGTAAAAGGGGGGATTATAGTGATCCCTACCACATAGGGCTCTTGTGAAGAGTAAATGAGTTAATATATGGAACGGAAGAAAGCAAGAGAGAAAAAGAGAGAAAGAAAGAAGAAGGACGGGAAGAAGGAAGAGAGGAAGGAAGAAAGAGATAAAGAGAGACAGAGGGTGGAGTGGTGGGGGAGAGGGAGGGAGGGAGAGACTGAGGGGGAGGGAGAAAGGGGGAAGAGGGGAGAAACTTATGTTTTCATTCTATGCTATGTTCCCTCCCTATAATGTACCTTTTAATGTGGTTGTGGTGGGAAAACGTCCACAACCTAATCCCTGGAACTGGTGCATGTTGCTTGTATGGGAAAAGGGACTTTGCAGCTATGATTTAATAAAGGCTTTTGAGATGGGAAGATTACCCTGGATTATCTGGCTGGGTCTGATGTAATTACAATGGTCCTTATAAGAGCGATGCAGAAGTAGTCAGAGAGAAGGACATGTGATAACATTTTGAAGAAGGAGGAGGGGCCACAAGCCAAGCAATATAGCTGTCTTCTAGAAGCTGAAAAAAGACAAGGAAACATTCTTTCCTAAGTCTCCAGAAAGAATCAGCTCTGCCTACACCTTGACTTCTGTCCTCCAGAACTGTAAGAAAATAAATTTGTATTGTTTTAAGCCACCAAGTGTGTGGTAATTTACTATAGCAGCTATAAGAAACTACTACAGTGGGTGTCCAAAATTTGTTTGGAATCTTGCATTGGAAATAGCTCAGGTGTAAAGAGCCTGAGTTAAGACTGCCTGTGATAAGTCTCGTAGGCATTGTGTCCCGAGTCAACACCTAGGAACATGCATTTTACTTCCAAAGTTTTCCACTTGCATGTGATATTCCTAACAGCCTTGAGAAAGAGGTTTAATTAGCAAAAAAGCTGCATTAACATTAGATCTACCTTACTTTGTCCCCTTCCTTGAGCAGCACCAATACTCATCACTATTGACATGTGAGGAAATCTCTGTCTTCTTCCTCTGTCAAATGCACTCCCTCTTCAGTTACCTTTGAGAGTGAGATGCTCCAATGTCTCTTCCTTGCTGGTGTCTTTCTCTTGGCCCCTTCTATGTCTATGGCCATTCTTTGCACACTTAAGCCTTCACTGAGGGAGTCTCTGATATTTCTTCCTTCTAGAGCATTTTGTGGTTACTGTTTTGGGAAGCTTACACTGTTTCCAGGCAGCAGAAGAAATGTCTTTCATCCATAAGATGAATCTACTTCCTGTGGACAGATTTGCATGCCTTGTTAGCCTACATCTCTTTATCTTTCTGAAGTTTGGGATAAGAGTGTGCAGATATCCTGTATTTCCCTTTTGAACTCCATCCTTCCCCCTTTACCATGAAGAACATTGTCAAATTTAAAGAAGAGAATTGCTGCCTTAAAAAAAAACAGACTCTCTTACCTTCCTCTCTGCAAATTATCAAAGACTTACATACATCTATGAATTCATCCTAAATTCTTACCTTAGTTGTCTGTGTGTTTTGCGTTGTTTTGTTTTTGTTTTAGGAACCACAAAATACACTGTTAGGGCACATCGAGCCTTTGACCAACTGAAATCTCTAGATCTATGCCATATAAATTAATGATAAGCCTGGATATGTCCCACCTTATGTCCATTTAAATTTTGGACCCAAATGAAATATTTTGCACTTTCCACTGGTGGAAACCCAATGGAAAACTGGGTTTGGTCTGTCACACAGCTTTTTGCACTATTTTTAATAATGTAATTTTTTGAGTGTCTACCATGTGTCAAGCACTGTTAGGGATTTAAATTATTAAAGTGTTATTAATTATAATGATTACTAACTTGATATTAATAATTTATTATTCTGATAAGGATTTATTTTTAAATGCTGAGTTTGTAGTTCAGTGAATGAGGTATTTCTCCAGCTTAATTTTTTTTCTCATGTTTGAATAGCATCTTTTCAATGTATTTCTCTAAGCCCTCTTAAATATGTTGAACATCAGAAGGCAAAGGGAAGACTGTATTCACCATTATCACTCCAGGTCAGTTTCCCAAACTTGTGTCCTTTGTTCTCCAAAGGGCCCTAAAAGAGAAATGGGAAGCTTGGGAACTATTTTTAAAAAATCAATAAGTAAACATTTGGGAAATAATATGTTCATGTTGAATTATTAATCAGCTCCTTTTGGGAATGGCAGTTTTAACAAATTTGAACCTAACAATCTCATGTACATTTATTTTAACTGTGAGCACATTATAAGAATCTTTGTGAAATGCTTTGCTGAAATTCAGATTTATATTTGTTATATCATAATCCTGCTGACAATCACCTTTGGAAGATACAGCACTGATTTTATTTCATGAAATTGGCAAATAGAAAACACCATGCATGTGATGGGTTCATACATTTAGAACATGGGCCCAGAGCTTTTGCATTCATCCAATACTTTTTTATTTTTAAAGAAGCTTTATATTGCAAATGTTACATAAACAATATAGGGGATTCCCATTTTCCCCACCCCCTTCCTCTCCCACACTTTTCCACATCAACAAGAACCCTCATTAGTGTGGTACATTTGTTACAATTGATGAGCCCATATTGGAGCATTGCCACTAATGGTGGACTATATAGTTTACATTTAGTTTACACTCTATCCCACACAGTTTTGTAGGTTATGATAAAATATGTAATGGCCAGTATTCATCATTGCAATATCATGCAGGGTAATTCCAATGTCTGAAAATGCATCCATATTACACCTAATCATCTCTTTCCCTCCCCTCAGAATCTCTGGTGGCCACTGCCTTTATATCAATGATAAAAGTTCTTCCATTGCTAGAATAGCAATAAGTCTATAATAGAATAATAATAAATCTACTTTAGTCCCCAATCTTGAGGATTTTGGGATGGTGATGCCCACTCTGCTTCTAACTGAGAGGGAGTTTAGGTCCCACGGAACAGATGAGTGGAGCTATCTTGCCTGCAGTTTCAGACCCTCTCTGTTCTTTGGGATGGGCATTGTCCATCATCACCTCCTTGTTAATTGTCCTGGGTGAGTCCAATGAACTGGAGAATAGGTGTTGCAACTCTTTTGATGTCAACTCCCTATATTCTAGTGAATTTCACTTCTTTTTTCAGGGATTCACAGTTTAGCTGTTTAAAAATGTGCTTTAGAATTTCATGGGCACTAAAAATCAAGCTCACCAGTTCTTGGTTTCCAAAACCTATCTTTTCCCAGTATTAATATATTACTCTTATTGACTTTGGTGCCTCAAAATCTTTCCCTGTCTCTAACCTCACATAATTGATTTGGGCCTGGACATTTAATTTATTTAGATTAGTTTGCTGATCCCTTATTACCTGTACTCTGATATTGGGCCTCCATTTCATTTTTTTTTTAATTTAAAAAATTTATTGAAGTATTTCACTCATACATAAACAACAAGTGTATAGTAAAGTTATGAACTTACAAAACAAACATGCATAGCATCATACAGGGCTCTCATACCTCATCCTAACAGCAACACTTTGCAGTGTTGTGAAACATTTTTAACAAATGATGAAAGAGCATCCTCAAAATATCGCTACTAACCAAAGTATCTTACATTTGGTGTATTTTCCTCAGTCCACCCTATTATTAATATTATTATATCATTCATACATGAACATACACAAGCAATAATTATACAGTAAAAGTTGTGAACTTACAAAGCAAATATGCATAACATCATACAGGGTACCCATACATCAACCCACCACCAACACCTTGCATTATTGTGAGACATTTGTTACAAATTATGAAAGAATATCATCAAAATTTTACTGATAATGTAGTCCATATATTACATTTGGTGTATTTTCTCCCCAACCCACCCTATTATTTTTTTAAAATATTTTTTTATTACAGAAGTTGTGAACTTAGAAAAAAATCATGCACATGTGCAAAATTCCCATACAACACTCCTTCATCAACATACCACACTGTGGTGGAACATTTCTTACAGATTATGAGATAATATCATCAGACGATTACCACTAACCATGGTCCATTGCGTACATTTGTCACACTTTTTCTATACTTCCCCATTATCAACACAGTACATCTTTGGCATAGATGTACAGTATTACTGTTAACCACAGTCCATATGTCACTCCAGTAGTATTTTTTCCATGCTTCTCCACATTCCCACCAGCCTGCAATAGTGATGTACATCTGCTCTAGCTCACAAAGGACACTCTTATATCTCTACCATCAACCACAATTCTCATCCACCTCTAGGTTTACTGTTGTTCAGTCCCTAGATTATTCTCTAGCTTTCTTTCAATTGACATTTACATCCTTAGACTACCCTTTCCAGCTACATTCCCATTTATAAACCAGCTGTTACTCACTATAATGTGTTACCATCAATTCTATACATTTCCACACTTTTACAGTAGTTGATTAAAACTTCTACATACATGAAGCATCAGTAGTCCATCTCAGTCCTTCTCTTATCTCCTTTAAGAATCCACCACCTACCACCAGGTCTTAAAGATGTTTCCCTACATTTTCTTCTAGAAGTTTTATGTTTCTTGCTTTCATGTTTAGGACTTTGATCCATTTTGAGTTAAGTTTTGTATAAGGTGTGAGATAGGAGTCCTCTTTCTTTCTTTTGGCTATGGATATCTATTTGTCTCAGCACCATTTGATAAATGGACTGTTCTGCCTGAGCTGGGTGGATTTGAGAGGCTTGTCAAAAATCTCTTGGCCATTGATGTGAGGGTCTGTTTATGAACCATCAATTCAGTTCCATTGGTCTCTGTGTTTGTCTTTAGGCCAGTACCATGCTGTTTTTACAACTGCAGCTAGGTGATATGATTTAAAGTCCAGAAGTAAGAGTTCTCCAACTTTGCTTTTCCTCTTTAATATGTTTCTGGCTATTCAGGGCCCTTTACCCTTCAAAATAATTCTGATAATTTTGTTTCACATTTATTTAAAAAATGCTGGTGGAATTTTTCCGGAATTGCATTGAATCGGTATATCAATTTGGGTAGAATTGACATCTTAATGATATTTAGTCTTCCAGTCTGTGAGTATGAAATGTTCTTCCAATTATTTGGGTCTTTTAAAATTTTCTTTTAACAATGCATTGTACTTTTCTGAATACAAGTGCTTTACATTCTAGGTTAAGTTTTTTCCTAAATATTTTATTCTTTTAGCTGCTATTGTAAATGGATTTTTTCCCCTGACTTCCTCCTCAGATTGCACATTACTAGTGTCTTTTAAAGTCAATTTCATCTGATATAAGTATAGCTACTCTGGCTTTTTTTTTTCTTCTTCTTTTGTTACTACATGCTTGGAATATCTTTTTCCAGCCATTCACTTTCAGTCTATTGGTATCCTTGGGTGTAAGGTGAATCTTTTGCAGACAGCATATACATAGCTCATATTTTCTTATCCATTCCTCCAGTCTGTGGCTTTTGTTTGGGGAGTTTAATCCATGAACATTCGATGTTATTACTATAAAGGCAGTTCTTATTTCACCCATTTTGACCTTTGGGTTTTATCTGTCATATTTTATTTTCACCATTCTTTTGAGACTTTCAGTTACTTTTACTGATACAATCTTCATTTCTAGACTCTCTTCAAAGTCTTTCCTTCCTGTTTTTTCTTTTCAGACTGTTAAGCACACCCTTTAGTATTTCCTCAAGGCTGGTTTCTTTGTTATAAACTCTCTCAGTTTCTGTTTATCTCTAAACTTGCCCTCATTTTTGAAAGACAGTCTTGCTGGATATACGATTCTTGACTGAAAGTTTTTCTCTTGCAGTGTCTTAAATATATCATACCACTTGTCTTCTTGCCTCCATGGTTTCTGATGAGAAATCAACATTTCATCTTATTGGGTATCCCTTATATGTTGTGCATTGCTTTTCTCTTGTTGCTCTCAGAATTCTCTCTTTGTCTTGGTATTTGACATACTGATTAATATGTGTCTGAGAGTTGGTCTATTCAGATTTATTTGGATGGGAGTATGTTGTGCTTCTTGGACATGGATATCTATGTCCTTCAATAGGGTTGGGATATTTTCTACCATTATTTCTTCAAATATTCCTTCTGCCCCTTTTCCCTTCTCTTCTTCTTCTGGGACACCCATGATACATATGTTTGCAAGTCTTTTGCTGTCATTTAGTTCTCTGAGAACTTGTTCAATTTTTTCCATTCTTTTCTTCATAAGTTCTTTTGTATGTTCACTTTTGGAGGCCATGCCTTCAAGCTCACCAATCCTTTCCTCTGTCTCCTCAGATCTGCTGTTATATGACTTCAGTATATTTTTCATTTCATTTATTGTGTCTTTCAATCCCGTATGATCTGCTATTTTTCTATGTATGCTTTCAAATTCTTCTTCATGCTTATCCAATGTCTTGTTAATATCCTTAATCTCTTTAGCCATCTCATTGAATGTATTCTGAAGATATGTTTGAGCATCTATGTTTAGTTGTCTCAACTCCCTTATGTCATCTGGAGGTTTATCTTGTTCCTTTAACTGGGCCTTGTCGTCCTGCTTCTTGGTGTGGATTGTAATTTTTTGTTGGTGTTTTGGCATCTGGCTCACCAGATGTGTTTATTTTAAGCTCAGTTTTTCTCTTTAATTTAGGGCTTTCTTGTCCTTTCTCCTTTGCTGGTTGTGTAGCAGGAGCCAAGGATGTCGTTGGTGCTGGAAGCTGTGGAGGCTCAAGCTGCCTGCATTGTCTGGGACCGATGAAGCTTCTCTCACCTTTCTTCTTTGCTAGGGGTAGGGACAGAGCACAGCCATGTTTAATAATCCAATTAGTGCAGACCTAGACTGGTGAAGCTCCATGCCCCTTACTCCCTGCCTGGGACAGGGATGGAGTTGTAGGTATGGGCAGCAATCTATGCTGTGCAGGTCCAAAATGACTGCAGTTGCCCTGGTAAACTTCCAACTATTCAGTCTGTGCCAGCTAAATGTACCGGCAGTTATCCAGAGAGGCTGGTACAGGTCCTGCCAGCTTCCTCCCTGCCAGAGGTGGTACTGAAGCCTAGGCTAAGGCTGCAGTCTGATCTGAGTGGAAAGAAACTGATTCCTACCTGTCATTTTCATCAGCCCATCTTCCCCTCATGCCAGGGGCAGAGTAAAAATGGCAGCTTCCGGCCTCTTCCAGTGTTGGACAGGTTCAAACTTTAGCTGTTCTTAGGGTTTTACTTCATACCACCGAATTTACTAATTAGTAGCTGAAGTTGGTGCCCAACTTCCTCTTCCTCTCCCATGTTTGGGAAATGGAGCTTCCAGTTCCAGGCAGAGAATAGCTCCTGAGGTGGCTTATGGTGCCAGTGGAAGATGGGCACAGGCTTATGTGGTATAGAGGACTCTACTTAGGAATCTTCTCTGCAGGTGGGTATTTTCCTTACATTCTTTCAAGGATATTACAGGATGCTCTTCTTGTCTCCTGGAGCCCCCAAACAGATGCTTTAGCTAGCTCTGGGTGATTACTGGCTGCCAGGTAGCACAAGCTGATTCTAGGAGCTCCTTACTTTGCCACCATCTTGCTGGTTGTTCCCAATTTGTTTTAATGATTGCTTTATATATTCTAGTTTACACCATAATTCAGAGTTGAGTAATTTTGCTTTTATATGCAGACCCATTGCTCCTGAGCTGCAGTTTTTCATGGAAAATGTTGCCTTCTTCTGAGATCCACTGTCCCTTAACAGGGCTTCCACTGTCTTCTAGTGGACAGTAGACAGTTTATCGTAGGCCACAGATAGTCTTGTGCATATCTATTATGAATCCGTTCACAAAGCAACAATCTATATTTATTGAATTCCTATTATACGCTGGGGGCAGTACAAGATGGGGACTCCAACCACATAAGAAAAAACAAATAAGAAATTTTAACCTTTAAGAGCTTACATTCTAGTATGGAGGGACAAAAAAGTAAACAGGCAATTGCAATAATTTGTGAAAACTAATATGAAAGCCATTGATCAAAGGCTGTTCCCTGTAATAAGAGGGGCACCCTACCTACCTTACCCAGCCTTGAAATAATTGTTAGTACCACACTTTGTAATTAGTTATAAGGAACTTTGTAATCACATTGTTCCTTGTGATTCCAGATAATGTTTTACTCCTTTTAAAGATGGGGATCATATGATATGTTTTTATATGTCTTTCTGTGCCTAGAACAGAACTTGTTACATTAAGCATTCAATGCATGTTTTTTTCTTACGATAATGAGGCAAAATATTAAAATAAAATAAAAGCAGTAGCATTGTTGTTGAACAAAATTAACCTCTTTTTTCTTTGCAGATTCATGTCAATGATATAGTTCTCTAGGAGAAAATCAGAAAAGCAAAGGTTGGTATGATAGTTTATAAATACTTAGACTGGAGTTTATCTAGGAGAGGCTCTTTAAAGATAAAAGTTAGAGCATTGATTCTAAATTCCCTTGGGTGTGTTTGTTTAATCCAGCCACACTTCACATTATTACACCGTCTAATGTGGTATGAGATTTTATAGAGGCTATAAAGATGTTTTCCCCACACACTGAACAATAATATGGGTGTCCACTAGCTATATATTTAATTCCTCTAGCAGCTTCATCGTTTTACTCTCGTTGCTTTTTATGAGGTTACTTCTAGGCAGCACTGCTCTTCAGTCTGCGACAGCTAAGTCAGAAACTGAGTGAAGTAAATGCGGTACCTGTTTTTCTATGTGACAGTTCCTATTTTGTGTGTTTGTTTCTCCTTTAATGAGGGTACAACTTTCATCCAGGGAGATGTATGGGTCACTTGTTAGTGCACTTGAATACACTAAGGCACTCCACCAGCTGGAAATTGTGACTTGTAGTTGAATTATTTTTGCACAGCAAATGGTTTTCCTTTTGACATATTTTCATATACTTGCACACTGAGAATAAGAGTGGGTGAACAGAAAACAGACTGTTTTATTAACCCAGCAGTCACCTTTGAGGTTTGTACATGTCCACTTTTTTCCTTGCCTTTATACATAATCCCAAGAGACTGATACCTGGCTTTGCCCAGAATAACAAAGTCAGGCACAAATCTCCAAACACAATTGTTAGCTGAATGCCAACTGTTTCTTCTTATCTTTTCTTTTTTTTTTAAACTTGAACATTAAGAATTGTATCTTCATGGCTGAGCCATAGCCATTAAATAATGAGTTTGTTTTCTATTTTAGATGCTTCCCCTATATTTGCTAGATTTATTTTCCAATATGTATTTCAGGTAATAAAAGAAAATAAATTTTGCCTTTGTTTTGCAGGTTTTTTCCCCTAAATCCACTCGCAGTCCAAAGAAAGAAGAAAAAATATGTTGCAAGCTTTAACGGGACTCCAATTTCAGCTGAGAGAACAATTAGGAGAAAAGGAGAGGAGACTTCAACTCAGCCAGGAAGCAAGAGCTCAGTGCACCCAGTACCACATGCAATTTTCATACAAACCAATGTTTCATAGATTTTTCTCAGTAAGACCAGAATTTTCTTCAATTCAACTATCATCTTTCTCCAAGGTATATATCTGTATCCATATATATTAATAATTTCTAAGTAAAAACAATATAGTTGGCAACAACCCCTGGAAATCCATGCATTTTAATTGTACTCAAAAGTTGAAAAGAAAATAATAGAAATCCAGGGCTTTGTCACAATTCCCATTAAGTGACTAGATTCACGGTAAGTGGCATGTAAATGTCAGAGCAACAAAGCATCCAAAGTACATAATTTCCTCTTTCTAATCATCATCATCATCATTGTCATCTTCATCATTGACAGTATCATCTTCGACATGATCATCATCATCATTATCATCATACGGCTTGATATTTTGGAGCACTTTATTTACAAAGAAGTTTCATACCATCTCATGAATCCCCAAATGAATCAATGAGGTATACCATACCAGTAGGAAGATTATTAATAATCTTTTTAAAAAGCACTCCAAGAATTATAAAGCACAAATAAGTGGTATGGTGTACAGAAAGGACATATTCTTTGAGTTAGAATTGTGGGGTCTACATTACTGACTCTCTTATCTTGGGCCATTTAAAGCATTGCTTTGTTTAGTTGTTCAATATGAATGGTAATAGCTATGCCAAAGAGTGATTATGAAGCCTGATTGGAGATTACTTTTGTAGAGGTCCTATCACAGTGGGTGTAGATAGCAAAGACATTTTAGGTGGGATATTTGTCGAGGTAGGAGTTTAGAATAAATCACTTTGAAGGCCAGCACTGTGAGTCTATCAATAACCCTAAGGTGTGAGAGATCCATGTCCTCTGACTATCTGTATACTTACAAAATTCAATTCAATTTAAATAACATATTCTGAGCAACTGCTTTTTACCAAATGCTTAGATTTCTAGAGTACAAATATGAGAAAGAGAGACCTTGCTATCAAGATTCTATCATGGATAAGGGAAATAAATAAGTATAAGAAAGACTCTGTGCCATAGGGGTGGTGCACAGTGGTTGTACATGGGTTTGATGATACTGTGGAAGGCTTTACAATGGAAAGTGCCTTTGAATTGGACCTAAAAATATTGCTACACCTATTCTCAGGGAATAGTTCTGTGCGAGGAATAGCTATGTAGATCGTATTTGCTTTAACTTTCATATTAAACCTATTCTTAAAAATAAGACTATTCTATTAACCTCCAGTTAACTTTCAATCACATTCTGCTTATTTATTGTAAATTAAGCTTTCAAAAATCAGCGCTTCTTAAGGTCATGGGTATGTTTTGTATATAATTATTTCTCACTTTATTAAGTTTTTCATTTTAGTCCTTATCATTTTCTTTAACTAGAAATGTTAAACAGACAGGCTTTTAATGGAAAATTACAAAAGATGGTGAGATCTATCTCTCTTTTTCTCAAGATCATTGTCACGTTCATATCCTCACCATCAAAACAATAAAAGACTAAATAAGTGCTAAGGGCCAAGATCATGATAAGCACTTTACATACATGATTTCTAATATTTAAGTAATCCAGCACAGTAGCTGTAAGCCCCATTTTGCACATAAAGAAATGAGTCCCTGACATTTAAAAAAATTAGCTCAAAAATTGCACAACTAGGACAAATGTTCTATAGATGACCAAGACAATTTTGGCATTTTTAATTCATCCACCTGCTTGGTTTTACTACTTTCACTAGCTTTATTAGTGAGGACTGTGATGATTTCCAGAAAGAACAATCCAATCTGAAGCAGATTAAGCCACAATGAGAATTTGTTGTGTCATATTACCAGGAAGGAGAGCTGCGCTGCAGGGTGACAGGAACCAGGACTTCAAATATTATCAAGAACTTCCCTCTCATCTGTACTTTTCTCTGCATGCGGTCTTTATTCTTAGACTAGTTCCTCCTTGCAGCTAACACTTTCGTCCCTCTAGAATTACATCCTCACAGCTTGTTGTCAAGGAAAATGGGGGCTTATGTTACCCAGCTCCAGTATGAAAAATTCTGGGGAGATTTTCTGAGCTCATATGCCCAGCCCTTGGGCCAGTCATTATGACCAAGATGGTGAGTGCTATGTTTAGTTATATTGATCAGGTATTCACTTTTGTGGCTGGAGGGGGAGATGGAGGGAATGGTCTCTTATCAGAATTGCGTGGGAGGGGGTTGGATGCAGGCATGGTTTTCAAGAAATTATCATGAGCCAAGCAGTCATGCCAATTTGTGACTATTGACACAGGCCTTTATGATACCAGTTCTCATTGCCTTTGTTTATTCTTCACCATTTATCACCCTAGCTGATTAGGTCTGTGAAATCACATCTGCAGGATGAAGGGGTTTTGCCTAATTTTGTCCATTAAGGTAAACCTCTATAAAGTTTGTTTTGAACAGTTGAAGTTGATTTAACCCAACTATTTTTTCCAGGTCTTAAACTTTTATTTATACTAATATATAAAATTCTGTTTCTGATTGGGAGGAGGATCAGCCTCTAAGCTTGAAAGAAATGAAGATCAACATGTGATGGCTAAATTAAAAATTCTGTAGAAGTGTTATGTAGAGAGATATGCTTTATACAATGGGCATGAGGTTAGAGTTCTGCCACTGGTTAGCATGTGTCAGCCTCTCAGAGCCTGGTCAAAACCATGAAGTGATAAAAGTTAAATTTCTGTGTTTAAAAAGCTGAGGGCCAGGTTCTAGGGTCTGAGGTCCTGCTCATTTAGAAGGCCTGGTTAGCGTCATCAGCCAGATCAAACTTTTGATGTTTTAAATGTTGAGATTGATATTTTGAATGTTGAGACATGCTACTGTAACAGATTCTAAGGCTTAGAGGCTCGTACAGTGACAAGTGCATTTCAAATGCTATGTTATAAAACTTCTTGATAGCACATTGTAATGCAAGTTGCAGTAGGTATTTATTAGTTGATTTTAAAGAATGATATTAGGCTGTTTTAAAGTGTAAAAAAAAGGGGTTTTTAACTGGTAGAACAGTGTTTCTTTCTATGTATCATGTGCCAACTCCATGTTCATGTGAATGGAGATACTCTACATGGGAAGCTCCATCTTTGGAATGTCTAAACTTGTTTTGTTGATAACATATGTAAAGGGTTGAAAATTATGAGAAGAATTATAGCCCCTTTCTTCTCTATAATGATCTCAAACTTCTCTTGAACTCCTCCTCCCTCCACCATGCTACAAATACTCACATCCTTCTGGGGGAGGTCATCAGAGGTGGAATAAGAGATGGCACATAGTGGGGAGGATAATGGGATGAAAACTTAACTTTCTAATTAAAGGATCTCAAGGACTTTCAGTTTATTTATTTATTTATTTATTTATTTATTTTAAAGATTTTTATTTATTTATTCATTTATCCCCCCCTTGCTGCTTGCGCTCACTGGGTCAGCTAACCACGCCGTGCGGGCGGGCTTGCCTTCACCAGGAGGCCCCGGGAACCGAACCCGGGGCCTCCCATATGGTAAATGGGAGCCCTACTGATTGAGCCACAGCCGCTTCCCAGGACTTTCAGTTTAAAGTGATTGCTTTCAGGTGACATCTGGCTCTTTGTGGGAAACACTCAGACTTTCATTGGTACTAGGTAAAGCTCGCATGACCTTATGTCCTCTGGCCTGGATGGTTTCTGTGCTGGCCACCTGGCTGTCTGGGCTTCCTGCTGGATTCCACTGTGTATTTCCTGTGGTTAATGGGATTCCTGGCCTGTTCTCTCAGCTGAGGCAGAGTCAGTGAACAAGGCCAGCAGACCTCGGCCCCAGCCACAGAGCCCAGTTAGCCCCATTCAGCCTGGACTCTCCTCATCGCCATCCTCATTCACTGGAAGCCTGCAGGAATATTTGTCAAGTCACCATTTCAGATATTCTAAAGCCTCTCTTGTTTGTGTTTTTTTCCCTCTCACTACAGGGTTTTCAGTCCTTTTGTCCACCACATTCACACCAAGGTGTTTTGTCACAGAGTAGGAAATCAGGACCCTCATGTCTGTTTTCTTATCTCCCTTTGTCCTCTTTATCCACTTTTTTTTTTCCTCCAGAAAATATACTATTTCTTCTTGGTCTGCTAGGAAAAAGAAAAGGCAGTTAAAATAAAGTCATAATCACAGAATCAGTCGCTAAATTCTTCCATGTCTAGATCCCATTTTATAGTTGTACTTTGGGTATTCTAAATTTGTTAAATAACCTGTAGGATTTTGTCATCACCTCCAGATATGATAAAACTCATTTACATTTATGTTGAACACGCTTTTGAAGTTACCCATTTCAAAGACCTTTTAAAACCTAGCTTTTTTTTTCAAAGCTTAGACTGAAAAATAAAAGGAAATAATATCAAGCGGCCTATATAATGTACCTTACATTCTTTAAAACCCCCTCCACCTCTAGTGTTGGTAAAAGGGATAGAAATGACAGAGACTGTAAGCACAAAACATAAAATGACAATTATGCAATGTCTGTAAAAAATTTTTTTTGATCAAAATGAAGGCATTTTCCCCTAGTTTCCTTTTGTTATAAATATGAGGGATTCATTGTTCAGACCTGAGCAAATGTAGCTACAACTTTGGATAATGAGTAGTATATGAACTGAAGTGGCAGCTCTGGCTTATGCTAAGTTCAGCCAAATTATGATCAACATCATAATCAAGAATCCTAAAAAGCCACCGAATCCCCATTGTGTTGTCTGAATAAAATATATTACACACCTGAGCCTGGTGGCACGTAATACCCTGTGATATAGCTTTGTAGCCCAGGAGCTTACTACTGGAAGGAAATTGCTCACTGAAGCTGAAGGGAAGAAGAGCAGGAGTCAGCTGCCCCTGAAGAGTCCTCAAGAGTAAGACATCCTGGCCATGAGATTCTTATTAATCAATACCTGCTTCTCAGTGTCTGTCTTGATTTTAGCTAATGAAGCAGAAAGAATTATGTAACCCTTCGGGGAATATATCGCAGCATCCAGAAAAGTTACAATATTAATATCTTCCCTCTTGTTCACTGTGATTGGCTTATAATTTTAGCCTAATTTCCTTTTACTTATCCTGAAACATAGAAAATGGTCACCTCTAACTTCATGATCTCCCTCCATAGATGTGGTGTCCATTTTCAACTTTTCCTAGTAGGTGTCCTTATTTGAGACTTAATAATTCATTATGACTAATAGTCATCCCTTCAAAATTTTCATATTTGCTTGAAAATGCATAATGAAGATTGATAAAAAATTATTAAATATTTCTTTAGAGTTGTAAAATAATATATACTTAACATAAAACTTTGTTTTGCTGATTTTTAGTGGTAACACTGCTCTCCTCATTTAAAGTTACCCTTATGTAGGCCAGATATGCAGATGCTAATTATTTCTAGTTGCTGCCACTAGGTGAATAATAGTGTCTATTAATGTTAACTGACTCTGTGAGTGAAGTTTCAGACATAGATAATTGAGAAAAGCAGGAATAGTATACATTTCCATTCTAAATTACATTTTTAATAGTAATGTATTATTATATGAGGTGAGTTTCAGGGCAAGATTTATGGAAATAACATACCTTGGTGTTTTGTTAACTATTTTAGCTCTTTAGATTCAACAGTAACCAATCCCTTCGGTTTTTCTTGCAGCTTTCTAGAGTTTAGGTCCAAGGCATTGTCTTTCTATAGTTTTTTTTGAGACCCAGTCCAACTAGTCTATACACTTTGTAAGCAGCTGTTTGGGCAGAAACACTTTTAACTTTCTGATGGCCTTATTAGAGATTTAAACGAGCTTTCCCTTTTCTGCCTCTTGGTTGGCTCCTGAGTTACAGCAGTTTCCTTTCGTCCATCCCTATGGAGACCTATTCCTGTTCCCTGTTCTGCTGCCTGCAACCCCCCGGCTCCAGATGTTCCTTCCTTTTCTTGGCCTTTCACTCCCCCTTCCCCATCCTCCTGCCCACTAAAGTGTTCCATCATGTTCCAAACACTCGTTATCACTTTGCACTCTTAATTTCTACACAGCCCTTCGAAGTATCTGAAAATATCTTACCTATCATTGACTTTGTTGTTGTTTACCAATTTACTATTGAAGTGTCTGGCTCATCCACTAATAATGTTAGCTGCATGAGAGAAGGGATGTTTATTTATAGATGCTTCTTTGCACACTAGAACAGAGTAGGTGTTTAAAAAATATTGGTGTAATAAATGATATTCCTTAAAACTCTGTTCTTGGTATTTGTGACGATTCAAAGCTGGATGGACCGGAGAAAATCATGTCCTTCCAGCTAAGCCCTTCCTGTGGGTGCGGCCCTATTGTAGGTGGGACTCTGGTTAGTTTACTTCAGTTGGAGCATGGCCAAAGGGTGGGTCTCTTACTGGAGTCCTTTATAAATGGGACGAATATGGAGAGACAGACACAGAGAGAAATCACAGGAGCTGACATAAAGCTACTGAAGTCAGAAGCTGGAAGCACTGAAACCCGGAGGGAAGGGGGAGAGACCAGCAGACACTGCCATGTGCCTTGCCATATGACAGAGGAGTCCAGGATCAGCAACAGCAGGTCTTTGGGGAGAAAGCATCACCTGATGATACCTTGATGTGGACATTTCCACAGTCTCAGAATTGTAAGCTTGCAGGTTAATAAATCCCCATTTAAAAGCCAACTCATTTCTGATATATTGCATTCTTGCAGCCTAGCAAAGTAAAACAGGATTCTTCATTTCTGTGTTTTCACATGATACCCAGGCAAATTTATCCACTACCATGGCTACAATAAATATAATTACTGATAACCTACAAATATGCTGTCCATCTCAAGTTTAGACCCCTCCTCTGAACTGCAACTCTAAGTATTCAACTGCTTTTATTTAAATGCTTCTTGAAACTCAATATGGACAAAACTGGATTAGTAATATTGAACTTTCTAATTCCCTCACAAAACAAAATAAAACAAAAGCCAGCCTTGTTCTTTAGTTTTTTGTACTTCATAGATGGAATAATTATCCATGTACTTGCTCAAGCCTCAAAACAGATTATCTTTTAATCTTCTCTTTCTTTCATCCCTGTTATTCCAAAATCCTATCAAGTCTCCTTTGTAAATTGTTTTAAGTCCATCCATTCTCTCTATTCCTGCTGACACTACCCCAGTCCAGCTCATCATCATTTCTCATCTATGTTACGACAACAGCCTCACACTGGTCCTTGCATCCAGACTCGTTCCCATCTTTCTCGCTGTGCAGCCCCAGTACTCTTTCACCATGTAAATGTGATCATGACACTCTCTTCCCAAATGAACACAGTAGCAAAAGCTTTTAGGGGTTTCCCATTCCCCTTAAAATAAAGGCCAGACTCCTTATCTTGGCTGGAATGGGTGGCGTAACCTTATCTCTATTACCTTTCGTAATGAATTGCTTCTTGCTTAGGCAATTTCTCCTACATTATACTTCTCTCAACTGGACTGTAGCTAGAAGCCAGAGAGAAAAATTTGAGATTATAGTCTACAATAAGGACTTGGTATCCTGGTTTTCAATATTAATAATTGAACATAGATGATTAAAGTTTGGAAACACAGGCACATGCGCTAGGATTAACATCCTAAGATAAAAATTGAAGAACTTCTCCCATGTAAGATTAAAATGCCAACACAAAGGTATAGTCATAGGGAAAGCTTAGAGTTTTCCTTAAGAATTATCTTTGGATCTGTTCCGGTATATGAACAAAGTTAAATCACAGTTTTCAAATATTACTGAATGGTAAAATTTGCAAAGCTATTATTACTTGTTTCCCATTATGGCCATAGAAATGCATCAGTACTACCATCAAGGATTTTCTAATTCTGGTATGATTGAAAGACATTTAATAATTTATGATACATTCATAATTGGCCCCCTGTCTTGCCCAGCCATTTCTGGGATCAATGCTATTTTAAAAATAAAAATTCCTTTACTGGTTCTTGTGCACAAAAATACCCTTCTTCTTTCTTGAACTAATTATTTAAATAGCCAATCAATTCTGCTGTTGGGGCAAATAGTTTAAATATTTTAAAAACTTTAAACAGGCATTGTGTAGTTAAGTGTAGGTGACATGTATGTTAACTTATTTAAAATTGCTACTTTCTGATTCCATCTTCATCCTCTTTTCTTCCATTACAGTTGGAGCATATTGCAATTGCCTTCTTTCTTCACTGTTATTAACTTTCCCCCTTTTATCAGAAAAAGGACCTTGCTTTCTTTGATTCTCTTATTGATATTTTAAAAGGATTTTTTTCCTCTCTTGCCGTGTCTCCCAGGCAAGTCCCATTCCAATTGTCCTTTCTCATTCATTGTCATTCTTTGTGTCCATCCTCTTATCCTGGCCTAGCTTTTTTCCTTTCTCTTTTTGGGGAGTGAGGGTGGGAGTGGGCGTTGGAAGTCTCATGTCAGATTCAGGCCTTTAAGCAAAATGCAACTGTTTCAAATGGAAATGCCAGTTTATACTAAAAAGGCAAGGTTTCTTTGTTTCAATAAATTAGAGCCTTATGCAACTCATACTCCTCTAAAGAAATTTTAAAATAGAATTTCTAAATAACTAACCGGGAAATTCTGATCTTGGCTTTATCACTGAATATAAGGAAAGACATCTGCTTCAGAACCCCCATCTGGCTTTTACACATGCATTTTAGGCTCAGTATGCCCTTGCTCTTTCTTTTATCTATGCCCATCTGCTTGGAAGGTGTGTTCTCACACTAACATATTTTCAGACCCTTGCCATAGGGCATAAGTGCTAAGCAATTATTTGTTGAGATAGATAGCCCACATAATTCTGTATGTGACATCTGTTCTTTAGGAAATCCCTCCCTTGTGGCAGAAGTGTCATATTGGCACCTCATAAGAATATCGGAATTGACATACAGAAACAATTCAATGTTTCATCTTATTCTGAATTCTCACTCAGAGAGCATCTAATACCAGATGCTTTAGAGGGCCGTGTAACCCCCTGACTCTTTCTCTTGTTCTCTCTACACCTATGGTAATTATCAGTACTATACTATGGGGAAAATTTCTTCCTGACCCCAGCTGGTAACCAAATTATGCCCTAAAGCATGAAGATTGGCATACTTTAAAATTTACTGGAGCCAAAATAGTGAAAAATGGGATGTTTTTCATATTAGTGTTCTCACTGGAATGCTTGAACTAAATAATATCTTAAATAATAAATTCCACAAATTACTCTTAACAACTTATTATTTGGCAAAATTACAATGACAGATGAGCATTTTAATCATTGAAGAGTGCTGGTAACCATGCTTGGCAATTGGTTCTTCTCCTTTAAACCAACAATTTCAAGCAAATAAAAAGAAGTCCATAGTCTATAATGGCTTGAATTTTCATATAAAGATATCTTTTGTTAAACTTTTATTAATTGGTTCTTAGTGAACTCTGAATTTGTTGATTTTTAGCATTTTGAGGATAAGTAAGACAAATTAATATAAGTAATAATTGGAGCCAAACCAATTATTGGCAAATTAAAAATACAAAAGGCAAGGTAAGTTCTAGTAAATTCACACTTATTTCAATTTCCCATTCCATCTATATCAATGGTGCTACTCTCTTCAATGATCCTCAAAACATCATGATCACTGCAGTTTGCAAAAGAGTTAGAATTGTATAATTAGGGAAGGTTTTTTAAATTAAGAAATGAAAGCAAAACACTCAGCTACAAAATTGGACCAGTCCATTTACTTAATTTTATATTTAATTAAGATTTAAACATTTAGTTTTAATAAGTGGTATCAGCTATGTGTTGTTGCAATACAAACTGTTATAAAAATTGTTGTCCTGGGAAGCGGATATGGCTCAAGTGATTGGGCTCCTGTCTACCATATGGGAGGTACCTCCTGGTGAAGGCAAGCTGGCTCATGTGGCAAGCTGGCCTGCGCAGTGAGCTGGTGCAGCAAGATGACACAACAAAAAGAGGCACAGAGGAGAGACAATAAGAGGCACAGCAGACCAGGGAGCTGAAGTGGCACAAGAGATTGAATGCCTCTCTCTCACTCTGGAAGGTCCCAGGATTGGATTCCGGTGCAAAGACAAGCAGACACTGAAGAACACACAGCGAATGGACACAGAGAGCAGACAGGGAGCACAAAACAATGGAGTGGGGTGGGGGGGTGGGGGGATAAAGAAATAAATCTAAAAAGAAAATTATGGGCTGGGCTCATTTCAGTAGTTCTTCTACTGCTCATGCCATATGTTGCATGGTCATTATCCCACGAATAGAAGGTCTAAAGCAGCCTCGCTCACAAGTCTGGAGGTTGGTATTGACTATTGGCTAGGCCATGTGTTTCTAGCAGGATAGTCTGGCTTCATATGATATTAGGGTCCTAAAAGTATCAAGGAAAGGGGCTAGCTCTAATATGCAAATTGTTTTAAACGTCTGCTTGGTGATGTCCCATTGACCAAGCCAACATGGCTAAGCCCACAGTCAATGTGGAAGACTATATAAGGGAGGAAGTACAAAGATATGTGATTCATTGGAGGCTCTAATAATCGATCATGTGTTGCCTTCCAGGATTATCAGGACAGCTATTGCTAAAATATTGCATTAAATTTTATAAAGTCTACAAGGAAAGAGAATTGTGTAAATAACACAAAGATCAATCAGAGAAGGACTGACAGAGTAAGGGATGTTTCATTCATATATAATATTTTATGTCTTTAGGTAGTTAAATGATTATAATAAACAAAAAGACCTGAATAGCACAGCATTAGCATGTTCAATCAATCCTGGAGAAATTATTTGGAAATATCTCCTTGTCTTATCTGGAAATCTCTAGCCATAGATACCTCACTTCTAAATGGTGTATAAAGGCATAGATAAATACCTCCTTTTATTCTAAGCTGTCCCTGATCTTAAATATTTTTATCATTTTGTGTTATTTGATGTGATAGAAAATCACTCAAGCTTTCTGTTTTATATCTTTGATCATTTAATATTGAGGGTATTCTATGAATGAAGTAAAGAATGGAATTTCTTAATAACAAGCCAATATTCTATTTTAAGAAGTTGCAATGAAATAGCTTTTTACCAGCTGAGTTGTATCTAGATATTTTTTAACTTTTTATTTTAAACTGATTGTAAGTTCA
The DNA here is from genome assembly GCA_026826555.1 of Tolypeutes matacus. Lineage (NCBI taxonomy): Eukaryota > Metazoa > Chordata > Mammalia > Cingulata > Chlamyphoridae > Tolypeutes > Tolypeutes matacus. Next base: position 13,884,803 of record JAKSZT010053770.1, read on the forward strand.
CAGAAATTTGCTAAAATTGTAGACAGAGTTTTGAACTCTTTACTCAGATTCCCACAAGGGTGACATCTTGTGTAAATGCAGTACAATGTCAAAACTAGGATGTTGATATTGGCACCTTGCTACTAAGGAGACTACAGATCTTACTCAGTTTTCAGTAATTTTTAAATTCATTCATGTGTATTAGAGTAGTTATATGCAATTTGATCCCATGCAAAGATTTGTGTATGCCCCATGATCATCAGAGTGCAAAACCATTTCATCACTATAGAGAAACTTTTTTGTATCACCCCTTTATAGTAGTACTCACCCCCCCCCCCCACACACACACTCCTGTTATTGTCCCCTGGCAACCACTGTTTTGTTCTCCATCTCTATATTTTTGTTATTTGAGATATTATATAAATGGAATTGTAGAGTATGTGACCTATGAGATTGGCATTTTTTCACCAAGTATAATGCCATCTCAGTTGTTGGATGTATCACTGGTTCATTCCTTTTTTATTTCTAAGTAATGTTCTATTCTATGGATGTTCCAGAGTTTGTTTAACCACTCACCTGTTGAAAGACATTTGGATTGTTTACAGTTTTGGGCTATTACAAATAATACTGCTATGAACATACAGCTTTTTGAGTGAACACAAATTTTACTTCTCTGAGATAAATGCCCAAAAGTGTGATTATTGAGTCATATGATAAGTGGAGGTTTAGTTTTATAAGAAACTGCTAAACTGTTTTTTCAGAGTGGCCATACCATTTTATATCCCCACCATCAGTATATGAGAGATCTAGTGTCTTTATATCCTGGCCAGAATTTGGTGTAATCACTAATGTTCATTTAATATGTTCTAATAGGTTCATTTAATATGTTCTAATAGGTCTAATAGGTGATATCTCATTGTGTTTTTCATTTGCATTTCCCTAATGGCTAATGATGTTGAACATCTATTCATGTGCTTATTTGCCATTTATGTCTTCTCTTTGGTAAAATGTCTGTTTATTTCTTCTACCCATTTTTTGTAATTGAATTTTCTTTTTTTTTACTGTTGAGTGTGGACATTTCTCTCTCTAATATAGATGCAAGTCTTGTTGCACATGTGGTTTGCAAATATTTTCTTTCAGCCTGAAGCTTGTGTTTTTATGCCCTTAACAGGGTATTTAATAGAGCAAAATTTTAAAATTTTGATAAAGTACAATTTATCAATTATTTCTTTTATGGATTGTGCTTTTGGTATCATGTCTAAGAACTCTTTATACATTGTTATATTCAATTTGACAAAATTTTGTTTGGGATTTTTTGCATCAAATTTCATGAAAGATATTGATCTATAGTTTTCTTTTTTTATATTGGTTTTGTCTGGTTTTGGTATCAGGGTAGTAATTCGTAAAATGAATTGGGAAGTACTCATTTCTCTTCTGTTTACTGGAAGAGATTATGTAGAATTGGTGCCAGTTCTTTAAATGTTTGGCAGAATTCTTCACTGAAACCATCTGGACCTGGAAGTTTCTTCTTTGAAATTTTAAAATTACAAGTTCAATTTTTTAAATAGTCATAGGGATGTTGAAGTCCCTAATTATAATTTTGGTTTGTCTATTTTTCCCTTCAATTCTATCAGTTTTTGCTTCACGTATTTTGATGCTCTGTTGTTTGGTGCATGCACATTTAGAATTGCTATTTCTTCTTGGTGGATTGACTGTTTCACCATTATGTAATATCCCTCTTGTTTCTGATAAATTTCTTTGCCCATAAATTTACTTTATGTGATATTAATATAGCCACTCCTGTTTTTAAAAATTATTGTTTGTATGGTATATATTTTTCCAGATTTTTAAATTTCAATCTATATCATTATATTTGAAATGATTTTTTTGTAGAAAGCTTATAGTTTGATCATGTTTAAAATTCACCCTCCTAATATCTGTCTTTTAATTGATATATTTCAAAGAGTTAAACTTCATACCATTATTGATATGTTAGGGCTTACATCAACCATTTTTAATTTGTTTTCTATTTGTTCCCTCTGTTTCTCATTCCTGTTTCCCTCTTCTTTCTGTAGATGACTTGAATTTTTTCAGAGTTTCATTTTGATGTATTTGTAGTTTTTTTGAGTATATCTTGTAGTATAGTTTTATTAGTGGTTGCTTTATATATTACAGTGTATATGTCTAATGTCACAGTCTACATATGTCACAGTCTATTGTTATTGCCATTTTATCAATTTGAGTAAAGAGTGGAACATTTACTTCCATTTAGATTCCTTTATCCTGATCATTTTTATTATATACATCTCTTACTTAGTTTTTCTACATACTTTGAGCACACTTCATAGGCATTATATTTTTTCCTTCAGCCATCAAATATGATTTCAAAAATTCATGAGGAGAGAAACAATTTTTTAAAATTTACCCCCCTTTTATTTATTTAATTTTTTCCATTGTCCTTTCTTCCTTTCTGAGTCCCCAAGTCTCCTTGTGTTATCATTTCCTTTCTGTTTGGAGAACTTCCTTTAGCCGTTTCTTATGGATATACCTGCTGGTGGCAAATTCTCTCAGTTTTCTTTCATCTGAGAATGCCTTTATTTTTCCCTCATGCCTGAAAGATGTTTTCACCAGATATAGAAATTTGGGTTGACAGCTTTTTTTCTTCCAGCATTTGAAACTACTTCCTTCTGGTCATCGTAGTTTCATAATAAATTGGTCATTTGAATCATTCCTTCATTATAAATAATGAATCATTTCTCTCTGGCTGCTTTCAAACTTAGTTTTTTTAAGTTTGATTGTGATATTTCATGGCATGGATTTCTGTGGATTTTCCTATTTGGGGATCACTCATATTCTTGAATCTAAGAATTTATCTTTTTCATACAATTTGGGAAATTTTCAGCGATTTTGTTTTCTTCCTATCTTTACAAACTTTCTTTTCTCCTTCTGAAATTTCAATGACACAAGTGTTAGATCTTTTGTTATTAACCCACAGATTTCTGAGGCTCTGTTCATTTTTAAAAAAATCAATTTGTTCTCTGTTTTTCCAAGTGGGTAAATTCTACTGATCTTCCCCAAGTTCTCTGACTTCCTCTCTCACCTCTAATTTACTATTGAGCCATATAGTGAGTTTTTTAAAATTTAGGTTACTGTGTTATTCAGTTCTATAATTTCCATATGGTTCTATTTTATATCTTCTATTTCCTTGTTGAGATTTTCTATGTTTTCATTAGCTTTAAGATGGTTTCATATTGCTTATTGAAACATTTTAAAAACTCTTTGATAATTCCAACACTTGAGTCATCTCAGTTCTGGCATTTATTGATTGTCTTTTGTGATTTTCCCGATTCTTGGTATTATGGGTAGTTTTCAATTGTATCTTGGACATATTTGGACTTTGCATTAGGAGACTCTGGGCCTTATTTAAATCTTCTATTTTAGCAGGCAGTTACCATATTTAGATGTAGCAAACGTGTCCTAGCCTACTTTTGTGAGATGTGGTTCCAAAGTCACTTTAGTTTTCAGAGCCTTTACTGTGCTATTTGGGTCTACTTTATGTGTGTGCTACTTTGAGCCCACTCTGAAAACCTGGTTGGTATTCCCATCTAATCTCCAACCTTATTGGCATGTTGATTCTGGTCATTTTCACATTTGTGCTCTTCAGGAGTGTGCTCTGTGAGGGTTTAAAGAATCTCTTTTGTGACTGATCCTAGGCTATTTCTAAATGGCTATTATTCCTCTTTTAAGCAATTTTTAAATGATTTTTTTGCAATGATTTTCTTAACAAATACCTGTAAGCCCATCTGCTCTAAACCTGTTTTTTCTTTGATGAGCAGGATAGAGTTTAATTTGACCATCAAATGATAAAGCTATTAATAACAAATCATGCTCATTTAAAATGAGAATATTTTGACTAGTATGACTAGTAATAGCAATATAAAAAGGAAGCAATGTAAGAAATGTTAAAAGGAAAGCCAGTGTATATGCACAGTTGTATGTATAGTTGTGTGTGTGTATGTGTATTTATGGCAGTTTCTAGTGGCTAATCTGACAAGGGAGAAGACATTTTGAGTTCAGTATTCCTTTAGTCTAAGTGCCTAGAAAATAGTTGCTACTCTAAGAATCACTGGACAGGGAGGCTTTAATAAAAGGAGGGTAATGTAAGCTACATTTGAGACATGTTGAGTTTGAAATTAGGATAGGACAATGACTGCAAGTAGTTAGTATTTGGATTTACAATTAGGAGAGGAATTAAGCTTAAAGCATAGATTTGATAGTTAGTTGCACAAGGCATAGAAGAGAAAGAAATATATAATAAGCGAAGGATAGAATTTTGGCATATAGTCACAATTAGGAGTGTAAGACAGAGAGGAGAAAAAGAAGAGAGGAAGGAAGGATTGAGAGAGAAAATAGTTAATTTGGTGTAGGTCAAAATAAGAGATATTCAGGAATGAAAAGCTCATCCAAACACTGTAGAAAAATCAAAGAAAATGTGGACTCTATAAAGACCACTGAACTGAGTAATTTAATTGGCCTTTGAAAATGTCGTAGTTTCAAAAAGGTTTGGGGATAGAGGCCAGATTACAAAATACTAATGAATGACTTCAGGGTATAAAAGCGTACATTGATAGTGAAAGGAGGAAAGGGAAACTATTGGATAGTTACAGGGCACAGTATGGTCAAGTCTTAAGGACAGTACTATAATCTGTAACATTTGCATTTGTCATACATATTAGATACTGTTTTTAAAGCTTTGGTGTTTGTGTATGTGTGTGTGTGTGTGTGGGTGCTCACACCGGTTACAATGTCACCTTGTCATACACTCACCCCCAAACACACACACTTACTTCTGTTTTGTTTTGTTGTTGGCGTCGTAGCATTACTGAAAATGTTTTCCATCTTCAATAGAACAGGAAAAACTTCACAGAGAAAATAGGTTTTAAGGTGAGTAAAGGCAATGAAGTCTTGAAAATTCAGTGGTTTTATGATCAAATATTAGGCTGCATTTTGAAAAGGTCAAACTCTGAGAGGGGTATTAAGTATCCAACTTTGTATTATAAATTCTGTAAATCTTGAATACCATTTACTGATTCCTTTCCAAGTGGGTATTACACCTGTTAATTAAACTTGAAAAAATAGCCAACATCCTCATTATTAGTACCTATAAGTAGCAATTCATCAGCTGGGTATCCCAGTCATATATATTTAAAGTACAATGTGCTACATAAAATCTGTGATAGTCAGTTTAATTAGCATCTGATGGGAGTTAGCAATTTAACTTCAATTTACAGCATAAAGGTTAGGTGTGGTGAACTCATTCCATCATACTAGTGCTATTATAATAATGAACAGTAAATTCACCACTGAATAAAAAAAAGTAAGAGTAGAGAAAAACCATCTACTAAGTTGAGTAATCTGTAAGGTTACTCACATGCCAATGAAAATGTACTCTTATTTTAACTTTTAAATGAAATTGTCATTAATGGTATTGCTTATGGGAAGCCAAAACCAAAGTCTAGTCTAGATAGAGACATAATGAGAAAAAAGTAATCACATTAACAGCAGTTGGTCTTAACCATCTCACTTCATCTCACTTCAAATCAATTCTGACTTTTATAAAATTGGTCAGATTGCCAGATGCTGGGAGCAAATTCTCTGGATGTTTGTGATCTCACACTCAGGAATCAAGATTATTTATGTTCTTTTCTACATCCTTAATGTATTTAAATTTACCTCATAAATTCTTTTGTTGGTCCCCATCTTGTCCCAGGTATTTCTATATTTGTCCCTTATGCTTTCAAATTTTTCTTGTGGTTTTTGTTTTTGTAATCTTGACTCACTTTTATAACAAATTCTATCAATTTGTACAACCTGGTGAAAAATAGAAAATGAAACAAAACTACAAAGAAACCCGGTATAGAAAAGTTTTACAAACCACCTTTAAGAGAAGTTGGTATCCCAGGAAGAAAAGAAAAGCAAAACATAATTAAATTTCTGACATTGATTATTGGAGTATAGGGTTATGTCTCTACAAACTTTTGGAGTTTGCATTCCTCAAAGTCTATCCACTTATGTATATATTTTCCTAACATTCACTTAGATCCTGCTTTCTCTATATGAGATTTAGAAATCAATGAAGTCATAATAATTGGAAGGAAGTAAAGAGGATTTTTAGTTTTCTATAAAAAAAGGGAGAGACTTTTAGGCATAAAAGATGTGAGGAAAAAAAAGTATGAACATGAAGTTACAAAAAGGATATACATTTGGTAAAAACACAAAAAAAAGTGCAAGAAAATTAAACAAATAAACAAAACCAAAATCTAACTCACCCTCAAACCATTTAACAGATAAGCCATGCATTAAATTATATTGTAAGTAGATTTAATTCTCCAAATTCAGAGCCTCAAATTCTGCATTCTTTATTTTTCTTCCCAGTGCCCTTTCTTGCCCATTTTGTTATCTTGTACCTTCATGTTCTCTCTTTCTCAGTGTGTGTCCTTGAAAAAGTTGCTTTTGTTTTAAAAACAAAAATGATAACCTCATCTATTAACTATACCTGTAGGTTTTCTTTTACTTCTATATACTGTAGATCACACATGGAGTCAAGTGTCACTTTATCCTGCTTTCATGGATGTCACATCTTGCCACTTACTAGGAAATTGTCCCTTGAGGACAAGTCTACTACTTTCTTTGAAACTTCAAAGTATTCAGTCTGCTGATGTGTTAATGCAATAAGTGCTCAATAAATGTTAATTGGTTGAGTAAATCGAACCAATGAAAGGGATGCAGATTCTTTCACCTTTGTTTAAGAATGAGTAATCTATTCTTTCTTAGGACTGGTTTAAATTGCTGTAAAGGCATTTGTTGTGGCTATTTGTTAATTTAATTTGCGTTTTGCTGTTGAGCCTATGGTAGGTGGATGGGTTTTCTAGTAATAATCATATTCAATTCTGCATCATTAAACTTTCTGGACATAAGATTAGAGTATCTAATGTTGCAAGTGGTCAACTACTCAGTAACTGTTGAGATGACCTACATTTTCTATTTTCTTTTAATATAGGTAAATGGAGCAGTAGTGACCATCATGGAAATCTACCTTCTTTACCTTGGGGGTGGGGGATGTTTCCCTCGACTCAAATTACTTAAATTTATTAATATGGTGAGCATCTACTTTCACCATGACCCTGACTTTAAATTAATTAGAAGAATACATCCAAGAAAGAGAGTACATATAGTAAAACTAATTCATGCACACATATACATATATACATGTCTTGTTACAGTTTTGTTGTCCATAATTGTACAAAATACCTTAGTTGAAAAGAAAAATGCTAAAATACTTGATTGTTATAATTATTTTGCCCCAGGTAACACATTTATTTTAGAACTAATAGGATACATGAAAGATGTAGGTGCCAAGATTTTTGTCTTTTTAAAACTGCAGTTCCAAAGCAGTGTTTTAATCCTATTAAAGCTAATTGAATGGAATCTGCAGAGTTTGCCTGTTAGGTGAAGTTCGAGTTGTAACTGTATCAAAGGAAGGAAAATATAAGAACCAAACAGTAATGTCTTAACTTTTGCCATTTATCCTTTCCACTTGAACCTTGGGGAGATGTGAAGAGAGAGCTTTCTGACTTCACAGGTCAAGTCAGTCGAGAAATGTGATTGCTGAAAGGACAATCAGTAGGCAAAAAAGGTCCTTGTGTTTGGAAGTTTATGTATTTATGGGGCTTACAGTAGCTCTACTGGAGACAAAGTTCTGACAGCAGTTTCCATGAAAACACCACTTTCCAGAGCAAACACCATCAATGTAAAAATTTACTCTAGGCTAAAGTTGGCATCAAGATTCTAGCCTGGAAGCTATTTTATTTTAGAAATTCAGTTTGGCCAGCTTTGCTTAGTAGATGAAGGGAGTAAATATATGTGTCCTAATTTAACTTTGGGATTCCACTGCCTTTTCTTAAAGTATTGTTATGAAATTTTATTTTGAATGGTATTTGCAACTGGACAGTTTTGTTCTATAAAGCTAAACAGGCATATTTATAAACAAAGCAGGATTTGTAATGATGTTCATTTTCAATCTTGGATGATTTTGTAAATTGGATTAAGAGATTTAAGTGTTGTTCTTTCTTTCTTTTTTTTTTAATTTCATGTTTGAGATGTTTCTCCATTTAAAGCATAACTGATTCAGTTTTGAAATCCATTTGGAGCCCAGATATCTTTGTCTATCTAAGGTCTCTGGGTCTCAGTTCTTATTCCCCTAGTGAAAGACTTTGTAAATAAAAATGCCAATTTTCTAAAGATAGGGATATTACAAATGTTTATTTATTGCCTATATTAAGAATCTCCTGTTAGTGATGATCCAATTGAGGCAAAACAAATTGGGAAAAAATAAATCCTTAACTTTTATGTGAAAGGCAAGAAAGACAATTTATTTCACTATTTACCTAGTATTTACTCTTATCTAGGATCGTATATCACTTACTAGCGTTTGCAATGATTGTAAACTCTGTATGGTTTAATCTATAAGATTTCACAAATGTGACTATTCCTGTTGCTAATGCTATCTTCTACTAAAGTAAACTTCTGTTATTCAATGTTCTTCACACAATTCTGATCTAGATAATGAACTTCCTTTGATTAATTTACACATAAGGAATTGGGGGGAAGAGCATTTTCTGTGTATTCTCTTTTAAGTCCAGAATTCTCTAGAATTGCCCAATCTTAACATTGTATTCTCCTATTGGTAAAAGATTTTTGAGAAACTTTAAATTACATATAGTTTATTAAACTATAAATTTATACTCAAAATATTAAATTAATATATCTTTGGAACAAAAATAACTTTTACTTTTGTCTTTGAGATAAAAATAGTGAAATTTCTAATATTTTCTACTCTCACCTTAGAGGTGAGATGTCACTTTGGAGGCCAGTGCCCTAGATGTTAGCTGCCAGTCTGTGTGATGGTTTGACACATCAGGGAGAGGCTGTCCACTGGTCCACTGGGTTTGTGGATTTCTACTCAGAAGAATGAATTTATGTGATACAAAGCTTGGCATGCTGGACCGCTGGACAGAGAAGTTCCAGCAACTTTGGCTAGGAGGACAGTGGGCAAACTTATCTCCTTTTTAAAATCAACTTCTTCATATATTCCTACTAATATGTATCAAAACCCTGCCCACCCACCCACATGCCATAGCTAGTAGTTGACATCCCACTCAGCCCTTTAAAGCCCAGGTATTTTTAAATTTTTTAAAAAAAATTTTAATTGAAGAAGTTGTTGTAAGTTTACAGAAAAATCATGTAAAAATAACAGTATTCCCAAATACCACTCCCTCCAATAATTAACACTTTGTGTTAGTGTGATACCATTGTTACAACTGATGAAAGAATATTATAATTTTACTGTTAAATATAGTCCATAGTTTACTTTAGTGTGTGTTTTTCCATATACCATGCTATTACCAATACCTTGCATTAGTGTGCTACATTTGTTATAATTCCTGAAAGAACATTTTTTATAATTGTGCTATTAACTATAGCCCATCATTTATAATAGGGCTCACTGTATTGTACGGTCATATGTTTATCTTTTACCTTTTATTCTAGTAGCATATTTATGATGTAAAATTTCCTCTTTTAACCATATTCACATATATTATTCAGTGCTCTTAATTACACTCGCAATGTTATGATCCCATCACCACCATCCATTTCCAAAACTTTACAGTCAGCCCAAAAAGAAATTCTGTACAAATTAAACATTAATTCTCCACCCCCTACTGCCAAACCAGCTCCTGGTAGCCTATATTCTAGATTCTAAGTTTGCTTATTCTGATTATTTCATATCAGGGAGATCATACAATATTTTTCATCTTGTGTCTGGCTTATTTCACTCAACATAATGTCTTCAAGGTTCATCCGTGTTATCACATGAACCAGAACTTCATTCCTCTTTAATGCTGAATAATATTGCATTGTATATATATATACAATATTTTATCTATTCATCAGTTGCTGAACACCTGCTTGCTTCCATCTTTTGGCAATTGTGAATAATGCTCCTATGAACTTCAGTGTGCGAATATCTGTTCGAGCCCCTGCTTTCAATTCTTTTAGTTGTACCTAGTAGAGGGATTGCTGGATCATACAGTAATTGTATACCTAGCTTTCTGAGGAACTACTAAAATGTCTTCCACCTTAGCCGCACCATTTTACATTCCCACCAGCAATGAATGAGTGTACTTATTTCTCCACATCCTCTCCAACACTTGTAATTTCTTATTTTATTAATAGTAGTAGTTCTAGTGGATGTGAAATGGTATCTCATTTTGGTATTTGTTTGCATTTCCTTAATAGCTAATGAGGTTGAGTATGTTTTCTTCTGATCTTTAGCCATTTGTATATCCTCTTTGGAGAAATGTCTGTTCAAGTCTTTTGCCCATTTTTAATTGAGTTGTCTATATTTATTGTTGAGTTGTAGGATCTCTTTATATATCCTGGATATTAAACCCTTATTGGATGTGTGGTTTCTAAATATTTCCTCTTGTTGAATAGGTTGTCTTTTCACTTTCATGATAAAGATCTTTGTTGCACAAAGTTTTTATTTTGATTAGGTCCCACTTATCTATTTTTCTCTTTTGCTGCTTGTGCTTTGGGTGTAAATTCCAAGAAACTATTGTTAACATGAGATCCTAAAGAGGCTTCCTACATTCTCTTCTAGGAGCTTTATATTCCTGATTCTTATATTTGAGTCTTTGACCCATTTCGAGTTAATTTTGGTATAGGGTGTGAGATAGCATTCCTCTTTCATTCTTTTGCATATGGATATCCAGTTCTCCCAGCAACATTTGTTGAAGAGACTAATTTTTTTCCCAATTGAGTGGACTTGGCAGCCTTGTCAAAAATCAATTGGCTATAGATGTGAAGGTCTATTTCTGAACTCTCAGTTCTGTTCAGTTGTTCTAGATGTCTGTCCTTGTGCCATTATCATGCTGTTTTGACCAATGTAATTACAAATTATTAAATTTGTAATAAGATTTAAAGTCAGGAAGTATGAGTCTTCCAACTTCATTCTTTTTTTTTCAAGAAGATTTGATTATTCAGGGCCCATACCCTTCCAAATAAATTTGATAATGGTTTTTCCATTTCCACAAAATAGGCTGTTGCAATTATTATTTGGATTGCATTGAATTCATATATCATTTTGGGTAGAATCTTAACAATGTTTAGTCTTCCAATCCATGAGCACAGACTATCCTTCAATTTACTTAGATCTTCTTTGATTTCTTTTAGCAAAGTTTTGTAGTTTTCCATGTATAAGTCCTTTACATCCTTGGTTAAATATATTCCTAGATATTTGATTGTTTTGATTACTATTGTAAAAGGAATATTTTCTTGATTTTCTCCTCAAATTGCTCAGTACTAGTGTATAAATACACTATTGATTTTTACGTTTTGATCTTGTACCCCATCACTTTGTTGAATTTACTTATCATCTCTAGTAGCTGTGTTGTAGATTTTTCTATATATAGGATCATGTCATCTGAAAATAGTGAAAATTTTACTTCTTCCTTTCTAATTTGGATGGTTTTTATATCTTTTTCTTGTCTTAATGTTCTGGCTAGTCCTTCCAGCACAGTGTTGAATAACAGTGGTGACAGTGGGCATCCTTGTCTTATTCCAGATCTTAAAGGGAAAGCTTTCAGTCTTTCACCATTGAATGTGTTTCTCATATATACTCTATATCATATTGAAGAAGTTTCCATCTATTCCTATTTATCTAAGTGTTTTTTATCAAGAAAGGATGCTGATTTTGTCAAGTGCCTTTTTGTCATCACATGATATGAGCATGAAGTTTTTTTCACTTTTGTTTGTTAATGTGGTATATTATATTAATTGATTTTCTTATGTTGATTCATCCTTGCATACTTAGGATAAAACCCATGTGATCATTGTATATAATTCTTTTAATGTTCTGTTGGATTTGATTTGCAAGTATTTTTTTGAATATTTTTGCATCTATATACTTAAGAGAAATTGATCTGTAATTTTCTTTTCTTACAGTATCTTTATCTGGCTTTGGTTATAGGGTGATGTTGGCCTCAAGGAACGAGTTAGGTAGTGTTTTCCCCTGTTCAATTTTTTTTTTTTTTGTAAAAGTGTTTGAGAAGGATGGGTATGAATTCTTCTTGGAATAATTGGTAGAATTCACCTGTGAAGCCATCTGGTCCTAGGCTTGTCTTTGGTGGCAAGTTTTTGATAACTGATTCAACCTCTTTACTTGTAACTGATCTGTTGAGATCTTCTTTTTCCTCTAGCATCAGTGTAGGTTGTTTGTATGTTTCTAGGAATATGTCCATTTCATCTAGGTTGTCTAATTATTTGGCATATAGTTATTCATAGTATCTTCTTATGATTCACTTTATTTTCTGTAGGATGAATAGTAATACCCCCCTCTCATTTCTGATTTTATTTATTTACATCTTCTTTCTTTTTTTCTTGTCAGCCTAGCTAAGGGTTTATCAATTTTATTGATCATTTCAAAGAACCAACTTTTGATTTTGTTAATGCTTTCTATTGGTTTTTATTCTCTATTTCATTTATTTCTGCTTTAATATTTGTTATTTCTTTCATTCTCCTTGCTTTGGAATTAGTTTGCTTTTTTTCCCCTAGTTCCTCCAGGTGAGTAATTGGGTTTTTTATTTTGACTATTTCTTCTTTTTTTTAATCTAGCATTTAGGCCTATAGATTTCACTCTCACCGCTGCCTTCACTGCATCCCATAAGTTGTGATATGTTGTGTTTTCTTTTTCATTCATCTCAAGATATTTATTGATTTCTCTTGTAATTTCTGATTTGACCCACTTATTAAGAGTGTATTATTTAACTTCCATGTATTTGTGGATTTTCCAGTTCTCTGCCTATTATTGATTTCCAACTTCATTCCACTATGGTCAGAGAAGATGCTTTGCATAATTTCAGTCTTTTTAAATTCATTGAGACTTGTTTAGTGACCCAATATTAGGCATATCCTGGAGAATAATCTATGTGCCCTTAATCCATTAGTGGAATATATGTCCTGTTATTTTGTGGTACAATGTTTTGTTTTCTCTCTTAGGTCTAGTTCATTTATCACAGTATTCAAGTTCTTTGTTTCTTTACTTATCTTCTGTCTAGATGTTCTATTTATTGATGAGAGTAGTGTATTGAAGTCTCCAACTATTATTGTAGAGGTGTCTATTTCTCCCTTCAGTTTGCCAGTGCTTGCCTCATGTATTTTGGGGCACTGTGGTTCCTGCATAAATATTTATGATAGTTATTTCTTTTTTTTTTTTTTTTAAGATTTATTTTATTTACTTTTATTTATTCCCCTCATTGCTGCTTGTGCTCACTGTGTTATTTTGCTGTGCGTTTTTCTGTGTCTGCTTGTCTCCCTTTGTTGCATCATCTTGCTGCACCAGCTCACTGTGCTGTGCGGGTCAGCTTGCATTCTCCAGGAGGTCCCATGAACCAAACCCAGGGCCTCCCATATGGTAAACGGGAGCCCAACCAGTTGAGCCACAGCCGCTTCCCAGTTATTTCTTCTTGATGGAGTACTTTTTAATTAATATACAGTATCCTTCTTTGTCTCTTATAACAGCTTTTGACTTAAAGTCTATTTTGTCTGTTATTAGTATAGCTACCCAGCTCTTTTTTGATTACTATTTGCATGGAATCTCTTTTTCCATCCTTTCCCTTTCAACCTATTTGTTTCTTTACATCTAAAGTGAGTCTTTTATAAACAGTATATGGTTGGATCATGCTTTTCTTATCCATTCTGCCAATTTGTGTCTTTTGATTGGGGTCAAAGCTTAGTTTACTTTATGTTTTTCTCTTTTTCTCTCTTTTTAAAAATTTTAAATGCACTTTAGATTACATAAATATTACACCAAAAATCTAGTGGATTCCCATATACTCCACTTTCTCCCCCTCTCCTACTTTCCTCCATTAACAACATCTTTCATTAGTGTGGTACATTGGTAGAAGTGATGAACACATATTGAATCATTGCTACTAACCATGGTCTATAGTTTACATTTTGTACCACACAATGTAATAGGTTTTGTCAAAATGTATAATGGCCTGTATCCGTCATTGCAGTGTCATGCAGGCCAATTCCAATATCCCTAAAATGCCCCATGTTACATCTATTATTCCCTCTCTCTCCCCTCAGAACCTCTGGTGGCCACTGCCTTTATATCAATGATACAAGTTCTTCCATTGCTAGAATAATACTAAGTCTACTTTAGTCGATAGTTGCATTCCCCCCTGTAGTAGTTTGATATTGTTTATGAATTCCAAAAATAGACATTGGATTATGTTTGTAAACTGGTTTGTTCCTCTGGTCATATTAGATTATATTGGATTTAGAGGTTTCACTTTTACTTGATTAAATGATGATTAAGGCTTTGATTGGGCCACATCAGGATGTTGAGTCCCCACCTCCTTGGTGGGTGGGAAAACACAGAGAAACTGCACCGCACAGAAGGGAGGTGAGAGTTTTGAACCTGGAGCCTGGGAAGTAAACACACAGAGAAGCAGATACCTGAGAATGGAGAGAAAGTTTCATTAGACACAGCAGAGGCCCCAGAAAGAAAGATGAGCTATACACCTGATAGTCTACAGCTGGCCTTGTGGAGAGAGCAGAGCAGCTGAGACCAGAGAGAAATGAGCCCTGGGAAGAGAGGAACCCAGGAAGCCTGAACCCTTGCAGACACCAGCAAACATCTTGCTCCAACACCTGGCAACAGGCTTTGGTGAGGGAAGTAACTTATACTTTAAGGCCTGGTAACTGTAAGCTTCTACCCCAAATAAACACCCTTTATAAAAGCCAACAGATTTCTGGTATTTTGCATCAGCACCTCTTTGGCTGACTAATATACCCCCTTATGTTTGTTCATTCCTCAATCCTGAGTATTTTGGGACGGTGATGCCCACTCTATTTGTGATGGAGAGGGGGCTTAGATCCCTTGGGGCAGATGAAAGCTCAGTTTTGATTGTCCTTCTTCTGAGATACTGTCTTTGATTTTTTCCACTTTCAATATGAATTAATATTTCTTCTACTAAAATATCATTTGAATTTCTATTTTAAGAACAGTCATAAGCTTCCATATATCAGAATTATATATATATATTTACATTCCTCAACTTGCTTAATTATGTATTCCTAGCCTATAAGGCTAATGTATATTTCATTCTTGCATCCTTTTCAATACCAATAGTGTGATTTACACCTGACGGTCATTCAGTAAACTTCTTGGCCAGCCTTTTATTAACCTTTGCCTAGACCACTACAAAAACCTTTAAATGGTTTCTTGGCTCGAGTTAACTCTTTCCCATTATCTTGCATACCCTAGCATATTACATTCCTGAAGTAGAGCTCCTATTAAGTCATTCTTCTTCTAAAATGTCTTCATTGCCTACCCCTCCAATTAAGTGTATTCTCTTCATCTTGGTATTCACGACCTTAAGTAATCTGGCTTGTTTCTACTTTTCCATTTTATTTATTTATTTATTTTTAATTGTTAATAATAGTTGTTTAATTAAAAAAATTTTTTTTTATTGTGGGTAAAATTCAAATTTTTTCACACCATTTTATTTCTTAACTACTTTTTATGGACTATATTTTCAAGTCAAGGCAAGATACTCACAATTCTTCAAATATGTTTCATGTTTCTCTGTGATAGTGACAAAGACCTTAAATTAAGTATAAATAAAGTGCTGTAAGAGTTCAGAAGATAGAAAGACGGTTTCCAGTTACTGTAATTTTAAACAAGTAAATCCCCAAATCATAATGAAATATTGATCTAATAAAAAGGCATTGAGGTGAATTTTTATTTTGGTTGACTGTCTCAATACAGAGAGATTAAAAATAGAAGAGAATAAGCAAGTTCTCCAAGTTTGCACAATTAGTAAGTGCAAGAACTGAGACTTGGACCCAACCTGACAGTTCAAAGTCCTTGTATTTAACTAATAAACATCACTCTCAGTCCCGTTTTCTCCTTCCTATCTAAGATGAATGTATCTTAGATAAAGATATTAAATGCATGGAGATTTCAGTTGTCTGGAAAAATTGGCTAGAACTAATTAAGAGGAAAAGTAAAAAAATTATAAAGATTAAGTTTTATGTTTAAAAATCAATACTATAAGTACAGATTTGGGTAGTCATAATTTAGAGGTAGTTTATGTGAAAAAGAAATGGGTTTTGCTTGATCACAAACAATAATACCCAAGATTTGTTGGAACTTTATTATATACTAGGGACTTTTCTGAGTTTTATACATTCAAACCTATTAATTTTTACAAAAATTCTGAGATGTAGTTACCACCCTCATTCTTATTTTATATGTAAAGAAACTGAGGAACAGAGTTGTTCAGCATTCTTCACTCTTTGATTTTCCAATTTTTCTGCAAATAATTAGCTGACTTCTACTATGTGCTAGACTTTAGAGAGATTTCAGTAATTAAGGAAGCTCCTGCTGTCAGAGAGCAGGAAATTGGAAAGATAGAGAAAAAAATATAATACATTATGAAAAGTTCCATAATGGAGGTCAACACACAAATCCATAGCAACAGCAGGGAGGATGGTTATCTAACTAATTTTTTTGAGAGGGTCAGAGAAAGCTTTGCAAAGAAAGTAACCCCAAGTTTGAGATCTGTTGAATAAGAAAGAGCCTGGAGAAGTAGGGGGTGAGGAGAAAACTCTTGAGGTACAGGGAACAACAGATGCAAAAACTCTGAGGTGAGAGGGATTATGAAGAGCTTGACAACAAAGACATACAAAGAACAATAAGGGAATCAGTTACATATTTGTGTCAGAAATAAGACTTAAGGAACGAGTGATAGCAAGTATTTTTGAAAGATTTTTACATGGAGAGAATAATCTTATTCTACATTATTCCAGAAGAAAGAATGACCAACAGAAATTAATGTGTAGGAGTTATAATTTGATGGTTTACAATTTAAAATTAAAAATAAACCTTTTAGCAATTAGATAGATCCAACAGCAGAATGGTTTTGAGATCCCTGTTACTGAAGGCATTTAATCACAAGTCAGAAGATTTTCTTTTCTCATGAATCCTCATGGGTTATTTTTATTTCTTCCATAAGGAAGACATTTAATTTGTTATAAAAATATATACATCTCACCTACCCCTGAAACTATTATTGGATTGATGAGGATGATGTTAAGACAGGATGGACAATGGAATGGAGACTCTTATTTGCTGAGTAGTGATTTATATAAAAGGCTATTTATCTGCTAATATTTGAAGTTCAATTTGTGAGCAATTTTATAGCTCATGTGTCAAAATCCTGTGTACTTCAAAGTAATATGTAGAAATATAAAACTTATATACATTTTCCATTCAGATATAGAGAGTAAGATAGACATCACTGGCAATGTTGGACATTGTTTCTCAGTATCCTAGGCATTTTATTTTGATAAGTACATATTTGGGGAATCCAAATATTAAATGTGGCAATTGTTATTTTAATTTCATTTGAAACAGTCCCTTAAAAAGAAGTCATTTCCTTTGATATATGAAATATTCCATGAAATATTTAACATCATTCTTTTCTATAGTGTTTCCTAAGCACAGTTTCCTTGGGATGAAATTCTAGGTGAATTCTTGGGATGAAGGTGTGATGTGGCATCTAGGCTTAGTTGGAACCTGACCATGTTTAGCATTGGCTGAAATATTGTTCCTTCCCTGATAGCCAACCAATTGTGGATCATGTACCACAATTGCTATAAAATCCACAATGATGATCCAAACACTTGCAGATTAAGCTAGAGAGTTAATGAATTTGACTAAGAGAAAATAGCTCAGTTATTAGTGCTGCTGTTCTTAGGATATCACTCCACTTTTACAGCACTGGCAGGTTTAGAACAATCTTACCTATAGATCCAGAAGGGCATATGTTGGAAGAATAATCTTGTGAGTTAGGAGGAAGTAAATGTGGAAGGAGAAATTACATAATTATATAATTTTCATTGACTTCCAGCACAAGCATTTTACTAGTAGCTTAAATAGAAGGAGATTAAAATAATGACTTGGTAGAACATTCCACTTTCTTTCATGTAGTTACCATTCTTCTAGAGTATGATACCTGAAGGTAAAATCCAACTCTCTCCAAGTATTCCTATTGTCAATTTGCATGTGCTAACAATTGGTTGAGGAAGTGTAGTTTCTTATAGCATTATAACCTGGGAAACAGTGATAAGGGTAACCCATAAAGAAACATGAAAGATCTTAAAAAATGAAGACAAAAACAATTAAGCAGCCATTTGGGGTTGGGGTTGGTTCTCATATTCCCTGGTACCATTATTTTAGGAAAGCACCCAGTATGTGACTGGCAAGAACAAGAGTGACAAATATTTAGTTTGACATATGGTAGTTGAGAGATTGGAATGAAATCAATTAGCCTTTTGAATTCTAGGGGCTAAAAATCAATCTTGAACACCCCTCTTTATTTCAAATTGGAACCCTGATTTAAGAGGGAAAATCATTAGAATGAAAACAATACTTTTTAACACTCATTTACTTTTAATTTTCATTAGAGAAAATAGCTTAATATCTTAATAAATCAAGTGTGAAAGAAGTTAAATTTAAAAGTGAATAATTGGTATTCTGCAAATGAGGAATAGGCAAGCCACAGGCTCTGAGACATGTATTTTTCAGTGGTTATGTAAGAGTCAATTAATTCATAGAACTATTTTTGCCATCCTAATGTTAATGTTAGAACATCTTATGAAAGAGAGGTTAAAAGGCTATATTTAATAACTTTGGAATCATGGTTGGTTATTTTTGTATTAGCTTTATCAAAAGGTCAATCTGAAAAGTTCTGTCATTGATAACACCGTGAATGAACTAACCAAATACATTTTACACACAGTTTCAGCTAAAGGTGAAACCTATGTAACTTTCAATGAATGATTGGTCTTGCCCTGCGGAGCTAATAATTTCATTTTAGCTTCATCTTGGGCTTATTTTATTCTTGTGACATTTAATGAAATCTATAAACAAACTTTAAAAATTCTTATTCAACAATTATATACGTTTGGGTTTTAAATGTGTTTTCATTTAAGCCACAAAGTTATTGGCCTGCTTTTTTGACACGGTTACTTTGTGGAGTATGTGATTCTATCATCTGCTTAACAGAGATTAACAAATGCAATCCATTGGTCAAACTAGTTCAATAAATTAGACCTTTAAGTAAAGGTTTTCAAATATGTGCAAAGGGCTCTCTCTACCACAGGAAAAATAGAAAACTTATGGGATTTCTACTCTAAAACTGATCCTGGACTTTACTTCTCTCACAGTTTAAAAACTTTTTGATATATTGTTCTCACTGCACAAAAATCCATCACATCATATGCACTGTCCCTTGAATAAAATATAACTCCTTCTCATAGTCTAAAATACCCTGCAGGATGTGGTTCCTGGCTATCTTCCTGACCCAGTCCCAAGCCGTTCTCCTCCCTTTCTCTAGACTCCAAACTGGCCTTAATTCAGTTCCTCACATGCAGCATGCCAGCTTCTAACGAGGAGTCTCTGCATATCCTCTTCGCTCTTCCTTGCCCTTTGCATGGCCAGCTCTTTTTCATTCTTTTTAAAAGTCCTTCTCTTTCTTACATGCAACCTTGGTTTATAACTAAGTATATTAGCATTTATCTATTAGTCTTCTGGCAGTTCCATTAGCCTAAAGTTCTGTTAGGGCAGAGATTGATAATTCATCCTTTATTCACAGCAGTCAGAACACACCTGATATGTAGTAGCTGCTCAATAATTACTAACTAATGACAATAAAACAGCAATGACTGTAAATAAATATAATTATTTCAAATAGTGCACAGCTCTGAAATAGATGCCTTCAATTGACAGATACTTGCTGAAACAGGAATATATGCAAAAAATGGAATTTTGAAGTTTTGGAAGAATATAAAAGTATAAGGCATGGTATGACACTCCCAAAGAAGAACCACAAAGCACAATTATTTATTTTGGAATTTTTTTTTTGTCAGAATTATAATAATGGACAAGAAGCTTTGTAGAACCACTGGTTGAATACTTTAAATATCCTAAAATATTGAGATTAGTTCATTTATTATGGAAACTGACCAACTTGCCAGATAAATATTGAATTGGAATAATCTCAGTTCAGATCTTGCCCAACAGATGTACAAAATGTCATTTTTATTAGAATGGGCTGTTAATCAGCATATGAAGTTAGAGTGAATAATGTAACATTGCTACATATTTAGGAATTGGTTAGTTAAAATCTTTTTATTTGTTATAAATGTTTTTATGTCAGGGTAGAAGAAAATGTAATTGTGTCATTAGGAGTGTAGTCAAGATTATACTTGTGAAATAAATTTTAATGAAAGTTAAAAGCTTCCTTGATTTATTCTGTAGGCAACCTAGAGAAAGTATTTTAGGCAAAGCTTGAAAAGATGCTGGAAAGCCAAGCAAAAATGCCAAGAATTGGGTTAATTGGCATAATACAAGGTGGCTGGGCACAGTTGGAGAAAGTGTCAGAGTAGGGAGAATCCCTACCAAGAAAGACGGTTTGTGCAATTAGCTCTCTGAACTTTAACCCTTCCAGAATAATTAATGAATAACAGAGGGGATCAAGACAAAGACACAAAGTGATATGGTGGGTGCAAGCAAGTAATACATCAAAGAATGCTGGTAATTGGCCCTGTGGCTTTCATTCTTTGCCCTATTTCTTTCAATTCGTTGATTCAAAATAATGGGTTCAGGTTCATTATCAACAAGTTTTAGCTGTAAGAGTACAACATTACAACAAAGCTCAGATTGTGGCAGTATTGATGGCTAAGTAAGAAGTTGTAATTGGTAGTCACTCTTTGGGGAGCAAAAGTAGCAGATTTTTTCTGAAGCAATCAAGTGCTTCTGTATACACACTCAGAATTGTAAAAACCAATAATCACCAACTCTACAATGCTGGAATATGGTTGGTGTGGGCAGGTATGTATATTTCCATTTAAATAATGTTTGAGACCATCGTAAGAGAGTTTATACTTCCTGTGTTATTTTTAGTGAAGCTGAATTATTGATATGACATGCCAAGACACCAAGGATTTTGTCACTCCAAGCATATAACTCTAGATCATTTGTTATATTTTTGGGTTCTATAGTTTGCAGAACTTTTTATGTCCTTTGATCATTTACTTCATGATTAAAATGGGAGATAAAGTAGAAAGTTTCCTGAGAAATTTCTAAGACAAATGTTTGAAATTTTTCTAATTTAATAAACTGTCTTTGTTTTATACGTGGATATGTTTTAATAACAACTTATAGTGCACAATATATGTGAATACTTTCAAATTTATACTTCTTTATTTTAGTTAATTTTGCATGGTCATTATGTAGGGCAAGGCAAATTTTATTTTTGCATTTAGATACTTGAAAAATATCTTTTTTTACTAACGCCAAAGGTTTTAGAAGAAGTTATCATTGTGGTTGTAATTTCCACTATCATTCTATTACAAGTATTTTCAATTTTAGAAATTAGTTATTTTATGATATTGCCTATATAAAAGATTCTAAAATCAATTAATGCACACATTTACCATTTAAAATTCCAAATATTTTCACAGTACTTATTGTCATTTTGTCTAGCAACTTAGTTAACTATCTTAACTACTTCCTTTAAATAGTTTTTATTAAAAACTTCTATTCTTTCAGCTATTTATTATACTCTTTCCCAAAAGCATATTGCATATTTCTAAATAAGCCATCTATATGATGCTGATGTTTCAATCAAATTTCTCTAAAGTTTTAGAGATAAGTTTGAGTAACTTACTAAACATAAGTTTTGAGTTTGAAATTTGGTGTTGTAATTATCATTAAATAAAGCATCTATTAAAATGTATTGAAAATGAAATTAATGATGGAGATGAGACCAATGAGAAAAATTTAAATAGTGCCTAGATGTGGCTGATTCATATAAGTATTTTTGCAGTAATGAAACCCGTACTGATTACATAGGATGTATCCGCTGAGCATCTAATATTTGCCAACAAATAATTTATGACATCATCACTAATTCATATGAGCATATTATTGGAAAATCATTATAATTCACTATAATAAATCCACAAATCAACAAACTTAGCTTTTGTGTTTCCTGGTGGACCTTGTTTAAATTAGCATATTTCTTTTGTTTCAGATCATAATGGTACATTATCTTTTAAATAAAGAATGTACTGAGCAGCTTTAAAAAAAATGTTTCATGAGTAATAGAATGCACCTTTCATTTGGGTTAATAAATAGCTTAATACAGAATACTGGCCAAATATTTGCTGTAGTGAGAAATTTTTTTGATTTAAAATTTTGGTGTTTTAAGGATCCTTGGACATAATCTTTCGATTTAACTTTGGTTTATCATGGCCCTCCTAACTCTAATGTCCTATGATAAATCTGAGTGGAGTAGTAAATTCAGGAGTGAGGGATTTGGAGGCTTTGCCTTTCTCAGTGTTTAATTCTCCATTCACTCTGAAGCAGCTGTGTATGTGCACATATTTATTTTATTTATTATTTATATATTCTATGCTTTAATAAATATTAACTAAATGCCCCCATATATGACAACCATTGTAATAGATGTATAGGAAATCAAAGATGAATAAGAGGGTCATCATTAAGCTAACAGGCTACTGGAGAAGACAAATTTGTAAACGAATATTAACAATACAAATTGTTCAATACCATAATATAGATATGAAAAAAATTCTTTCTGAGCAGAAGAAAATTGCTGCTAAATCTGCCTAAGGGGTACTCCTAGAAGACTTCATAGAAGAGATGGCATCTAATTTCAATCTTGAGAGCGGAATAAAACTTAATCAGGCAAGAAAAAGGGATAGGGGGGATGATATGTTATACAAAGTCATCAAAGCACAAAGAAATTACTATGTTCAAAAAGCAGTAAGTTAAATTGCTTGATAGATTACATTGGGTACAGAGTTCTTTTTAGAAAGTTGCCGGGATATTAGGCTAATTTGTTTTGTGGGGGTCAGGTTGAAAAGTACCCTGTGTGTATGCTTTAAAAATCTGGATTAATTCTGGGAGCTATAGATGAACTTTGGGATCTATAAGAACATTTGTTTTAGGTAAACAAGGAAGTAGGCAAGTAGTAGCTGGTCTGGAGAGAGTAGAGACTGGTAGCTGCCAGCAAGACCTCTTGGGAAGCTATTATAATTATTTAGACAACAAAACATGGTGGTCTCAACTGAGGCAGAGGCAGTGAGCTTGGAGAAGAGTGAGAATGATTTAAAGGAGAGGCTGCTGAGATAGATTCCACAGGTGAAGAAATTGGTGTAGTTCAGGGAAACCCCCAAGATTTATATTTTTGGTGTTTGGGGACATTGTAGATATAATAATTCTTTGTTGGAAGATAATAAGATGAAAATATTTTTGAACAGCTTCATTGAGATTTAATTCATCTACCACACAGTCACAATTCAATGATTTTTAGTATTCACAGAGTTGTGCAATCATTATAATAAAATTTTAGAATATTTTCATAACTCCAAAAAGGAACCATTCATATTGGCAGTTACTTTTTATTCCTCCTCGTGTCTCCAGCACTGGGCAATCACTAATATGATTTCTGTTTATTTTTTGCCTATTCCTTTCATTTCATACAAAAGGAATCCCACAATATATGTTTTTTTGTAATATGTGACTGTCTTAAACTTAGCATAAAGTTTTGAAGGTTCATTCATGTTATAGCATATATCAGAACTTCATTCCTTTGTAATTGCAAATAATATTTCATTGTATGGTCATGCTACACTTTATCCATCCATTCATCAGTTTATGGACTTTTGGATTGTTTCCACTTTTTGGCTATTGTGAGTAGTACTGCTGTAACCTTAGAGTATGAGTTTTTAGTGTGGATATATGTTTTCATTTCACTTGGATCCATACCTAGGTGTAATATTACCAGGTTATAAGGTAATTCTACGTTTAAAATTTTGAGGAACTGGCAAATTATTTTCCAAAGTGGTTGTACCATTCCTGCCAGAAATGAATGAGGGCTCCAATTTCTCCAAGTCCTTACTAACACCTGTTATTGTCTGTTTTTTTTTTTTTTTTATTACAGCCATCCTAGTATGTTTGAAGTGGTATCTCACTGAGATTTTGATTTGCATTTCTCAATGATTAACTTTTTAAAAAACATCTTTTCATTTGCTTATTGACTATTTGTATATTTTCTTTAGAGAAATGTCTATTCATATCCTTGCCCATTTTTATTTTTTAAAATCTTTTTAATTATTGAGTTGTAAGTGTTCTTTAAATAGTTCAGATATAAATCTCTTGCCAGATATATGATTTGCAAGTATTGTTTCCAATTATGTGGGTTGTCTTTTCACTTTCTTGTTGATTTCCTTTTGAAGCCCAAACATTTTTAATTTTGAAGTGTGACAAATATTTTTTTCTTTTGTTGCTTGTGTCATTGCTTAACCCCAGGTCATGAAGACTTACTCCCATATGTTTTCTAAGAACTGTATAGTTTTAACTTTTACATTTAGGTCTTTGATCCATTTTGAGTTAATTTTGTATGTGTGTGTGTGTGTGGTGTAAAGAAGGTGCTTAGCTTCATTCTTTTGTATGTGGATATCCAGTTGTCTTATCACCATTTGTCAAAAAGACTTTTCCTTTCTCATTTTATTGTCTGAATATCCTTGCTGAAAATCAATTGACCATGTGTAGAAAGGTTTATTTCTGGACTTAATTCTTTCCATTGATTTCTATAACATTGGACCAGTACCCCACTGTCTTGATTACTGTAGCTTGGTAGTAAGTTTTGAAATCGGGAAGTGTGAGTCTTCCTACTTTGTTCTTTGCTGTTCTTTTTCAAGATTGTTTTAGCAGTTCTGGGGGCCAAATATTTCCATAGGAATTTTCTCCAAATGGCCAGCTGGGAGTATTGGAATTAAATATTCCTATCCATAAACGTGGGGTATCTCTCCAAGTATTTAAATATTTTCTTTCAACACTGTTTTACAGTTGTGGGATGCAAGTCTCGCACTTCTTTTGTTAATTTTATCCCTCAGTATTTTATTATTTCTGATGTTATTACAAATGAAATTGTTTTCCTAATTTCATTTTTGGATTGCTCATTGCTAGTTTATAGAAATACAAGTGGTTTTTTTGTTTACTTATTGATCTTGTATCCTACAACTTTGCCTAACTTGTTTATTCATTCTAAACATTTTCCCGTGGATTCCTTAGGATTTTCTATGCATGAAATCATGTCATCCCGTAAGTAGAGATAGTTTTGCTTCTTCCTTTCCAATCTTTCTTTTTCTTGCCTAATTTCCCTGACTACACTTTCCAGTATAGTGTAGAGTACAAGTGACAACAGTAAACTCCCTTAACTTGTGCCTGGTATTAAGGTTAGTGTCCAGTCTTTCACCAGTAAGTATCATCTTAGCTGTGTTGCTTTCATAGATCCCCCTTTTCAGGTTGAGGAAGTTCCCTTGTATTTTTAAGTTTGTTAAGTGTTTTTATCTTGAAGAGCTGTTGGATTTTGTTAAATGCTTTTTCTTTGTCTGATGAGATGATCATATGACTTTTGATGAAGTGAGATAAAATAATTTTACATTTAACAGTCCATGAATACACATCAACATAACACTATAAGTCTATTTAAACATTTTTGTAGCATATCCTTATTTTTAATAATATTTATCTTTAAGAAAAATGCTTGGGCCTTACAATAGAAGCCAGATCTGAGCATCCATACTTTAGTATCCCTTACGGAATATACCTTTTTGTATAAGATTTCAAATATATTATTTTTGTCTATAAAATAAAAAGTAATTTATTACATAAATGCACACAACTATGCAGCTACAGGCTATACTTTTATGCATTTTCAATGAAGACAATGTAGTGGCTAATCTTTGAGAAAGATATAAACAATGAATAAGGTCACTTCTTAGGGTTGCAGATGTATTTCTGTTATGAGAAATACACGTTTTATAGTTTCAGTAATACTATATATTTTATTTAAAATGGTAGCATACATAATACAACTGAAAATTGTTTTCTATTTTGGTGTGTGGTATTTAAAGTTGTGAATATACAAGCACATTATCGTAGACTGAGACATTCTAATGAAAACAGATGCTTATATCAGAGTAGGGAGTTATTAGCAATGAAAAGAGATTTATTTAAAATAAGATTTGTGTATGTTGTGGCAAGTTCAGAATTTCTTTCACTGTGCTTACATAATATATTAATGATTAGAAATAGACTAAAGAAATATCTTCATATCTAGTCACGTACAATTTTGGGGAAAGGAAGGAAGGACATTTTTCAAATTTAGTAGTTGTCTTAAAATAATAAACAATTTCTTTAAAAATACCTTTGATTTTATAGTATATTAAAATCTCAGTTCTAGATAAATATTTCTGTAGTACTGTATCCCTGAGCTGCCCTTTAAACACCTAATACCTTGATCCATATTAAGTTTCTTTTTTTTTAAACTTTAGTCACCCTGCTGTGATGAAAGAGTCATCTCATCTTGTATTAATTTCATTTGAAATAATAGAATATTATAGATTATAGAATATCATTATGTCATAGCTGTTGGGTAAGCTTAAATTCCAGAGAATCTCTAAATTTTATAAGTAATATTTTAAAGTATTTTTGCATCAGCAATATTTTTCTTCTCATTCAGGTGTTTATTTAACATCATCTAAATATAGTAAAAATGTTAACTTGTTGATTGCCAGTATTTTATTTTAAAAATCCCTTTTCTTATACACTAAACAAATTAAATAGTTTGAAATACACACATGCATGTATTTGATTATTTGAATCTTTGCTTTTTTTCCCTTAATCATTCTGCATGGAAAGCACAAACCACGTTCATGGCTTATATTTTAGAGAATTATCTTTTAAGTCAATAGCATTGTGCATTGTGTGTTTGTGGGTGTGTTTGGGTATGGTTACTTTGTGTTACCTTTCTCTTTTGTTTTGTCTTGTTTTCCTTGGGTGATTATTTCTTCAAATACATTTTTGAAGAAATATTTTTTCATGTTTCTCTTATAAAAGTAACTTGGATAGTAACATTGTTAAGTTTGATTTTAACTACATGATAAAGATATCTAAGACTGTTTCATAATTTAGTCATAGAAGAACCTTATTGTTTAAAATTTGTCATTGAAACATCAAGTTAGATCCAATAGAAACTGCTGTTTATTGTGACATTTATTAAAAGATGATGTTTCTTAGACATTGCCAAAAATATGTGTATCTCATATTGTGTTTCTTTTTATTTTTAGTACATTTTTATTTACGTTTTTCCTCAGCTTTTTCTCATGGCCCTTTGATACTCATTCTGATAATATAGTACTAGATTTTTAAACAGAAAAATACTAAAGTACTGAACTCTATAATTTTCTATTAGGTACCCAGGAAATTTATTAGGTCAATATTTGTTCATAAGTATTAAATTTAAAATAAACTTATTTCCATATAAATATATATTAGGACATTTTTATATAAATAAACAAAAATGATCAATTTGTTTGCTTTAGAGATTAATGTGGCTTCTTGCTTTGGGTAGTGACAAAAGAAGTAATAAATAATACAAGAAAGAAAATCGATTTTTATAGGTTTTACTGCTAATTAACAAGGTTGAATTTTTTAGAAAATTTGAAAATGGTTGGCTATATAAACACATATATATGTAAATATATTACTATTACATTATATGGTTTTATATATGCATTTTTTTTTTTTTTTTTTACGGGGATGTCCCAGGGATTGAACCCGGGTCTCTCCATGTGGGAGACATAAGTTCAACCATTTGAGCCACATCCGTCCCCCTATATATGCATATTTTTGCAATATATTTATATATTTGTATATATGATATAGGTGTATTTAGCCTTTATATTTTATATTTTAACAAATTAAAATATTGTTCTATACATACAAATATATATTTATATGGTTTTAAAAGAAGTAGAGCTGAAAATAATCTAATATCTTGATAGATTAAAATTATCTTAGACCAATAATTTGAGGTAAATTAAAAAATATATTGTTAAATTGATTATTAGAAAGATTAATTGTGGCTGGCAGAAAGACCACTTAGGTTTCTGTTCTGATTTTCAGTCAAGAAATTATGAACCCATTAACTAAATCAAGGCCAGAAGGGAAGGAGAAAAGAAGGATGTTTTTTAAATTACTGAATAAAATATTACTGGTTTATAAGATTAACCATTAATAATGATTTCTTAGGAGAAGAAAGCAGTGCTCACTAAAATTCTACATGAATAAATGATGTCACTCTAAAATTACAGTTAGAAATCATGACACCTGAGTAATATGTTATTGATCAGTAATTTTCTCTCAACCTGGAGGAAAGGCTGTAGTAGCATTTAAGAGAACATAAACTTTGAACCTCATTTTCAACATTTTATGAAGAGAGCATATGTATCCCATATGTGCGTAGGATTATTCAAGCTCTTCATTTCTTATTGAGTCAATTCTGATGAGACATAGTTTCTAGGAATGTGTAAATTTTGTTTTTAAAATTATAAACATATAGTTGATAGTATTCTCATTATTATTTTAGTCTCTTTATTTGTAAATATGTTTGCTTTGGCTTCTTTCTCTCTCTATTTCTCCCCCTCCCTCTCTCTTTTTGGCAGTTTTGTCTATTTGGTTATGGTTTTTTTTTTCCTCCAAAGAGTCAACTTAGACTGTTGATTTTCTCTAGAGGAAAAAGAAAAAAAAAAAAAAAAAAAAAAAAAAAAAACAACTTTGGTTTATCTTTCACTGATAATGCAAAATAATTACTCTTTGTAGGAATGAAAACTCAGCATTTTAGAATGTCAGCCAAGACACAGACTATAGAGAAATCTGAAAATTACAAATTACAAATTAAACAAATCTTAAAGAATTATATTGGTCTATTATTTCTTATTTTCTTAAAATTGTATTCTCATGTATATTATTTCAATGGATTCAAGTTCAGTATAATATATTCTTGGAAATATTCTTGAAAAATGTAAATGTTATTGTAAAAGTAGGAGAGATGGACATTAAATGCGTGAGTTTTTGAGTAATAGCCACAATTAGCACATAGTAGATCTCCATAAATGTCTGCTAAATTAACAAATAAATGAATGATCAAAAGGAGTAAAAGCAGGTGTCAACATTCAAAACAGTTAAGACAGGGCAATATGCCATTGATCAAATTACCCTTTGCAGTTGGTCTAAGCAATACAATGTCAAGCTGAATGTCTGTAGTCATGGATATACAAAGTACTTCGTTTTTTCATATTTTCATTACATTGTTTTGCTTTCTATTCCATAAACCAGAGCTGAGAATGGTCAATATTTCACTGGAGGTGCCATGGTGTTTTTGCTGAAATCAGAGGCCTCTCAAATCAGACATTCTAGAATTAGCATTTGAAAACCAATGATTCATTTCTACATTATACATGGAAACGTCCATGAAAATTATATCTTGTGTAATCATATGAAATGACTAAAGTGAAAAATTGTGGAAAATCACGGGATCCTGAGCTACACATGCTGTGAAAGATAGAGGTTTACCCAGGTCTTGCCCTATGTTCTGAGGCCTCATTTTTCTTTTTGGGGTAAAAGAGTTGTCCCAGGGAAGCTTCCAAGCTTTGTGAGACTCCATATCCAATAATCAAAATCTGAAAAATAGTAGTAGACAAGTTCATTTAAAATGTAATTTTACATTTTACAGAATCTGATCTAATAGCTCATATGACCATAATTCCCTTTAATACAAATAGTTCTTAAGGGAGAGAATGATTGAGCCCCAGTATTTCACTTGAAATCACCACTAGGCCAAGAAGAATTATGGCCTTTGCATACACTGCACTTTTATTTTAATAGTTAATATATTCCCACTGTAAAAATTGTAGGAATAATTTAGGCCCTTTGTAAGCTGTATTATCTCTTCAAGACCACCAAGTCACCATTCAGCTCACTGAAGAAATTATTTACACAGTAGACACAATCCATGTTATATATTCATGTCCAGAGATTTTTTTAAGTGTGTTTTTTAAAGCGGCATGTAAAACAATTTCAATTTGGCTAAATTGCTTTATCTGAACTAGTTTAACACTTCCCCAGTTGATTTCAAAGCTCTCAAGCTTTTTATATTCCTCCAAAGACTATTACAATTCAGAAACTTTTTATTCCCAAATGTAATTTGACATTTTGAAATTAGAGAATACATTACTCATCAGATTTATCTCATATACATATTCCCTGTACCTTTTAAAACACCATTCCTAGTTTATCTCCACTAATCTAGAATTGCAAATTCTGAAAAAACCTTATTGTTTAGTGTATTAAATGTTGATTAATTTGTTAAGGATGAATCTCCACTAGTCTGGATAAAGAAGAAACACGTAAATTATGTTAATTTCCAGTGAGAAATGCCACTACCAAGGATACTACACAAATGAGTCCTGTGATGCATCCATTTGATAAGCCTGGAATCAGAATAAAGGGGAGTTGGTTGGGTCACTCAAATATTTAGTGGCAGCAGGTGATGACAGATGGGTGAATTTATCTCCTTAGTAGGGACAGAAAAGCCACTGGCCCCATTAGGCTGTTATGGAACCGGGGCATTTTCTTCCTTGGGCAGACCTTGAATGGACATTGCCGGCATTTGCCAGTAAGATTCTAATTTTGCTTTGTTTCCGTTGCTGACAAAGGCCCTTTCTGTTTCATACATTTTTTTTCTTTGGGTAAGATAATAACCTCATTCGGGATATGGCCAATTTTTAAACTGACTGGTAAGCAGTTTTCTCTCTTTAAGATGATTCTGTATAACTCTGGTGTGACCTGTTTTGTCTCAGTTCTGTGGCTGGGGGCAATCTATGTTCTTAGAGGAAAATCACTTTTATTCCTATGTATCACCCACACTAAGTCAATACATAAGTGTGCACATATGGATATACCCCTTTGTATTAGGCATTTTCATACTGTGGGTGATGACTTCAAATGATGATATATTTTTCCTTTAAGAATCAATTTATAATTCATGCTATAGTAAGTGAATGTCTTATAATTAAAATTCTGTACTAGATACAATTTTTGTTTGTTTAATTTTTATCAATTATATACGCTCAAATAGGTCAACAAGGCTTTTGTGAAATCAGTAGTCTACCACCCCCAAATTCCTTCCATTTTCCCTGCCCTAGATGCACCCTCATTCTACAACTTCAGCTGATTTGTTTCAAATTTATCTTTAAGTCTCTAGATAATGTGACTGAAATTATTGCCTTTTGGTTTGTCAGTTTTATGCATTACCAATTGACTTTCTAGTATGAAAGGTCAGGAATTAACTCTATCCTCCACCTATGCCCATCATTCGTAAAAAATTCATTCCCATCCGCCCATTTTCCAAATGTGATTATGCTGTACTTTTGATAACTTCAAATTGTGTTTACATTGTTCTGACTATGTAAGGGTTGTTCAGAACCGAATGATGTGATAAACCATGAATAATTTCCATTAGAACACAACATTTTGCTTTTCTTGAGTTATTAATTGTTCTCACTCTCCATGAAAATTAGTTTTCTATGTGTTTGTAAATACATTCAGTGATCAATCATCTCCAAAATGTCTATATCACCTATTGTGATTTTCAAACACATCAATACACGATCAATTCATCTTTCTGGAGAAG
Source organism: Tolypeutes matacus (assembly GCA_026826555.1). Lineage (NCBI taxonomy): Eukaryota > Metazoa > Chordata > Mammalia > Cingulata > Chlamyphoridae > Tolypeutes > Tolypeutes matacus. The sequence goes on from JAKSZT010053770.1 coordinate 13,916,551, forward strand.
TATAATACTTTATACATGGTGCATAGCTGTCATCATCATGGAAATTCCTATCACATTTCTCATGTTGAATCTCCTTTGTCCTACCCCATGTCTTCCATTTTGGCTTAATCCCTTGTCTTCTCTTAATCTTCTGAAACATAACATGTTTGAATTTTTGCAAGATAACATAAATATCTTTTAATTTGGGAATCATTTTTTTTCCCAGCATTTTGAAAGCACTGCTCTGATTCTAGTTTCAGTGATTATTATCAAGAAGTCAGAGGCTATTCCATTACTTGATTTTTTTTTCTGTTTCCCCTTTATAAAAAAATTTTTTTTCTCTGGAAGCCTACAGGGTCTTCTTTTTGTCCCACAGTTCACAGTCGAGGGGTTATATTTTCATGCATTGTGGTTTCAGTGGGCCATTACAATCTTTAAACTCATGTCCTTCAATTCTTGGAAATTTCCTTAAATTACTGTGTTGATCATATCTTTTTGTCTGATTCTATTTTCTTATTCTTTTTGAAACTCCTTTTATTTGAATAGTGACTTCTGGATTGGTTCTCTACATTTTAAAAAATCTTTTCTCTCCTATATTCAATCTCTTTGTCCTTTTTTTCTTCTTTCTGGAAGATTGTTTCAATTTTATCTTTCCAGCCTTATATTGGATTTTTCAGTGTTACTGTTATATTTTTAATTTCCAAGAGTTTGCTTTTGTTTTCTGGAATATTCCTTTAATATAGCATCCTTTTCTTGTTTCGTGGTTCTAACAGATTCACGAATCCCTCTGAATATACTAATTTTAGTTCTTTTTAAAAATTTTCTTCTTCTCTATGTTCTCTGTTTCTTCAAAGTTGCTTTTTTTCTGTAAGTCCCTTTGTTCTCTGTTAGGGTATTTTCTCAGGTGTCTTCTAGTCTTGGTTTTTGTGCTCTTATTTTAGAATGGGAGGCTCAAAACATTATTGGAAACCCTGAGAGCATGGATGTGGGTTGTTTACTGTTGCTTCATTCTAAGATGATAGATTGGATGGTGTATTAGTCAGCCAAAGGGGTGCTAATACGAAATACCAGAAATGGGTTGGTCTTTATAAAGGGTATTTATTTGGGGTAGAAGTCCACAGTTACCAGGCCATAAAGCAAAATTTTCTTCCCACACCAAAGTCCATTGCCACATGCTGGAACAAGACAGCTGCTGACATTTGCCAGGGTTCAGGCTTCTTGGATTCCTCTCTTCCCGGGGCTTTGTTTCTCTCCGCCGAGCTTAGCTCCTCTGGTTCCACCACAAGGTCAGCTGTAGACAATCAGGCAAACGGTTCACTTTTCTCCTGGAGCTTTCTCTCCAACATCAAAACTGCAACTCAAAAACTGTTCCCTCTGTCCTTTGCCTTGCCTTTTATATTTGATTCCCCCACCCACCACGGGGTGGGGCTCAACGTCCTACTGACCTGGCCCAGTTAATGCCCTAATCATAACTTAATCTTGCCCAGATTAGCAGACCAGTTTACAAGCATAATCCAATATATATTTTTGGAATTCATAATTACATCCAACTGCCAAATGGCTACAGATGGTTTCACACCTTCATTGTTAGGTTATTCCTCTTGAGTTAGTCCAATTTCCCAGAACAGACTATTCAGGTCTTCTGCCTGTAGCCCAGAGGCCTGGCTGCAAGTGGCCTGGGTACTTTGGAGAAGAGAGCTGGGGGGGGGGGGGACTAAGGGAGGGGGGAGGGATAAGTTACTTCTTCCTCTGGTTTTCCTCTCTTATTTGTGTATGTGTCCCTCCAGTTTTTTTTTCTTCAGAGAACTTATCTCCAGTCTTTTTTGGGAGTAAGATAGAAGATATTGGGCTAATATTTCCCTAAATAGCTCCTAACTAACCTCTCTGTATTAGCATTCCTTTTTTCTTCTTACTTTTGGAAGTACCTGGGGCCAACAAATCCAGAGACTTTGATTTAAAGCCAATAGCTCTTTGATTTTCCTTGATGCTTGCTTAGGACCGTGGTTTCTCAAATCTTCAAGAAGTTGCCACTTGTTCAGCTGTGGTTTCCAAAACTGTTGTTTTTCTGTTCTTTCCTTTTTATCCTGTTCTTATGTGTTTAAATTATTTTCTTTGTAGCAGTTTTACTGAGGTATAATTGACATACATTACACATATTTATAGGGAACATTATAAATTATACATTATATACATTAAAATATAAACAGTATATGAAATATAAATACAAAATTGTTTGTGTTTTTTAGAATCTTATAAAGAATGAATCATCCAGTAGATACTCTATTTTGTCTGACCTTTTCACTCACCATAATTATTTTGAGATTTATTCATATTGCAGCATGTATCAACAGTATATTCCTTTTTATTGCTGAGTAGTATTTCCTTGTATGGATATATCTGTTGGTGAACACTTACATTGTTTCTAGTTTTGGGCTATTACAAATAAAGTTGTTATGCATGTTTGTGTGCAAGTCTTATTATAAGCATATGCCTTCATTCCTCTGGAATAAACACCTAGGAATGGAATGACTGAGTCATATGGTAGGTGTATTAGTCAGCCAATGGAGTGCTGATGCAAAATACCAGAAATTGCTTGGTTTTTATAAAGGGTATTTATTTGGGGTAGAAGCTTACAGTTACCAGGCCATAAAGCACAAGTTACCTCCCTCACCAAAGTTTATTGCCACGTGTTGGAGCGAGATGGCTGTAAACGTCTGTAAGGATTCAGGCTTCCTGGGTTCGTCTCTTCCCAGGGCTTGCTTTCCTCCGGGCTCAACTGCTGTGGTCTCTCCACAAGGCCAGCTGTAGACTATCAGGCAAATGGCTTGTCTCTTTTCCCAGGGCCTTCTCTCCTTCCTCACGACCAAGCTCCTCTGTGTACCTACTTCCCTGGGTTCCAGCATCCGGACTCCAACTCTGTCCTTCGCCATGTCTTTTATCTATGAGTCCCCATCCATTAAGGGGCAAGGACTCAGCACCCTGCTGACATGGCCTAATCAAAGCCCTAATCATAATTTAATCATGTCCAGAGGAACAGATCAGTTTACAAGCATAATCTAATATCTATTTTTGGAATTCATAAATAATGCTAAACTGCTACAGTAGGTGAATGTTTAACTGTTATGAGTCTGCCAAACTTTTCCATAATTATTATATCATTTTACATTCCCACCAGCAATGCATGAAAGTTCCTTCACAACCTTGCTAACATTCCGTATGGTCAGTCTTTTACATTTTAGCCATTCTAATAGGTGGGCAAGTATGTAGTGTTATCTCATTATGGTTTTAGTTTTCATTTCCCTGATGACTACTGATTTTGAACATCTTTTCATGTGCTTATTTAAAATCTTACACTTTCTTTGCTGAAGTGTCTGCTCAAATAGTTTGCCCTTTTCTTATTGGACTATTTCTTTTCTTATATATTGAACTTTGGGAGTCCTTTATATAGCCTGAGTACATGCCCTTTATTAGACATATGACTAGCATCTTAGTCTTATCTTTTCCTTCTCTTAACAGTGTCTTTTGAGAGCCATTGCTTTTCATTTCAATGAAATTTAACTGATCAATTTTATAAATGAATTGTGCTTATAGTGTCATCTTTAAGACTTTTTTGCCTTCCCAAGTTTGCAGAGCTTGTTTCCAATGTTTTCTTTGATAAATTTACTAGTTTTAAGTCTTATATTTAGGTCTACAATCCATTTTGAATTAATTTCTGTATATAGTGTGAGCTACAAACTTTCTTTTTTGCATATGGATATACAATTTTTCCAAGACAATTTGTTGTAAAGACTACCCTTTCTCCACTCAATTGCCTTTGTACCTTGGGAAAAAATCAGTTGTTTATACATGTATGAGTCTATTTCTATACTATATGCTCTGTTCAATCGGCCAATGTATCTATTTTTGTACTAGTTTCACACTGTTCTGATTGCTATAGCTTTTATAAGTCTTGAAATGAGATAGTGATAGTCCTCTAACCTTGTTCTTTTTCAAAGTTGTTTTGGCTGTTTTACATCCTTTCTAATTCCATATGAATTTTCAAATTAACTTGTTAATTTTTATAAAAACCTGAGGTAGATTTTGAATGAGATTGTGTTGACTCTATAAATCACAATTTGGGGATTTTTTTAACATCTTAGTAATACTGAGTGCTCTGACGCATAAATACAGTATATTTTCCAATTATTTAGGTCTTCTTTAGTTTTTCTCAGGAGTTATTTTTTGTTTTAATTTTATTGGTCTTTTACATCTTTCATCACATTTATTCCTAAATATTATATTTCTATCCTATTTTAAATAGTGTTTTTAAATTTCAATTTCCAGTTTTTCCTTGCTAGTATATTAAAATGTCATTTATTTTCATATATTTATTTTGCGTCCCTCAAACTTACTAAATTCACTTATTAATTCTAGTAACTTTTTGTCAATTTAATTGGGATTTTTAATCTTAGACAGTCATTTAGTCTAAGTTAAAGAGAGTTTTACCTCTTCCTTTCCAATTTAGATGTCTGTTTCGTTGTTTTCTGCCTTACTGAATTGGAAAAAAACTTTCAGTACAATGCTGAATGTAAGTGATAAGAGTGGGTAACTTTGTCTTGTTTCTGATCTTATTGGTAATGCATTCAGTTTATCTCTATCAAGTATGATGATAGTTGTACATTTTTCATAGATGTCCTTTATCAAATTGAGGAAGTTCCTGCTATTCCAAATTTGCTGAGAAGTTTTTTTTTCTTTTCTCAAGAATGGCTATTGTATTTTGTCAAATGCTTTTTTGATATCTCTTGAGCTGATAATATAATTTTTATTTTAAGTCTGTTAATATGGTAAATTGCATTGATTGGTATTTGAATGCTAAACAAATCTTGTATTAATAAGATGGACTCTACTTGGTCATAATGTTTTATCCATTTTATATGTTGTTGGATTCTATTTTTAAAATTTTTGTTTAAGATTTTTGCATTTATTTTCAGGAAGGATATTGGCTTTTAGTTTCCTTTTTTTGGAAATATCTGGTTTTGGTTCAGGGTAATAATGGCCTCTTATGAGTGGGTAAGTATTCCCACCTTTTCAATTTTATAAATGAGTGTGTATATAAAAGGTATTATTTCATTCTTTAAAGTTTGACAGAATTCATTTGTGAAGCCTTCTGAGCTTGGAGTTTACTTTTGGTAAGATTCTGAACTTCATATTCTATTTCTTTAATAGTTATAGAGTTATTAAAATTATCTATTTCTTCTTGAAATGTTTGTGTCTTTTAAGGGATTTGTACATTTAATTTGTTTTGCTTCTTTTTTTTTTTTATGGCATAAAGTTGTTTGCAATAGGCTCTGGTCATTCTTTTTTAACATCTGTTGTATCTGTAGTGATACTATCTCTCTCATTTCCCTTTTGGGTCATGTGTGTTTTCTCTCTTTATTTTCTGACCAAAGTGGGTAGATGTTTTGCAACTCTCTTGATCTTCTCAAAAGAACCAGCATTTAGTTTCTTTGCTTTTCTTTATTTTCTATTTTTATTTCATTTATTATCACCCTGATTTTTATCTTTCCTTTCTTCTGCTTACTTTGGATCTAATTTGTCTTCTTTTTTTGAGTTTCTTAAAGTGGAAAATAGCTAATTGATGTAAAATCTATCTTTTCTAATGAGATATTTAGTGCTATAAATTCTTTCCTAAGTACTGCTTTACCAGCATTCCACATATTGTGCTGTTTTGTTTTCATTCAGTTCAAAATACTTTCCACTTTTCCTTTTGATTCATTTTTTGAGCCATGATTATTTAGAAGTGTGTTATTTTGTTTCTAAATATTGGAGAATTTTCCAGAGATTTTTCTGTTATTGATTTCCAATTTAATTCCACTGTGGTCAGAGAACATTCTTTATATGACATGATTCCTTTTAAGTATAAGTGTGTCAAATATTGCATGGGATGTACTTATGCCAAAAAAAATTATTCATTTTTCATCTGAAATCAAAATATAACTGGATATCCTATATTTTACCTGAAAACCCTACTAATGGAGTCAGCATCTGAATTCAGATTTGCCCTATTCACAGACTTATTTCCTAAACTTGATATGATATAGCTTTATCACTAGTATTAATTTAATCAAAGTAAAGAAGAAGTTTTACCAAGTCAAACTTTTACTCTTAGTTCACTAAATTAGAGTAAATGCATTCCATGATCTTCCAATATTTTATTCATATGAATCTATAAATGCTTATGGCATTTATGAAAACAAAAGTATTTTAATAGCACAAACTGTGATCTAAAATTTTTACCACTAGGTATATGTGTAATAGGATACAGATGGGCAGGCTCCCCTTTCATCTCTGTGTTGTTAATTCAGTTTAGCAAATAACTCCAATTATGATGACAGGGAAAGAGCATATGCATTATCACAAATCATCTTTCATCTTTGACATAAATGGGAAAAGATTCATCTCAGTAATTCCATTGTTATAGTTAAAACAAATTTAGCATTGTGTTTGAAGTCATACTTTTAAAAACAATAGGCACCAAAGTTTGGAATCAATAACATAGAAACGTCTATCATTTAAATATGGTTCTTTTTCTTTTTTTTTTTTTTTCAATGCTATTGAATCTTTCCCATATTGAATTAGGTAGACAAAAATGAAGGAAGATAGGAAGATATGTGCATAAAAAAATATTGAACTCTAAATAATTCCATATGAATAAAACATACAAATATTTTCTAATATTAGTTATATATTTATTTTATTATTTATTTGGACTCTTAATGCTTTCATATTATGGGCTTTTTCCTGTAAAATGTAAGTAGTATAGTAAATATACTACAAAAATATTCACACTAAATCTTTTATTAAATTAAACTTAAAAATGACTAGACTACCTGGACTTAAAGGACTTAAATCCTGGCTTCACTATTTACTAGCTGTTACTTCCAACAAGTTACCTAGTTGGAACAAGAAACTAGTCTTTCTGCCTCAGTTTATTTATCTATAAAATGGTGATTTTAATAGTTACACCTACCGCATCTCTAGAACTGTTGTGAGGAATAAATGATTTATATAAAGTGCTTAGAACAATTCCTGGTATATAGTAAGCAGTACATGTTTAACTTTTGTTAACATCACCATCCATCACCATCAACCATCACCATCACCATCACCATCACCATCACCATCACCATCACCATCACCATCACCATCA
>JAKSZT010053770.1:13923728-13945177 GCA_026826555.1 Tolypeutes matacus
CATCACCATCACCATCACCATCACCATCACCATCACCATCACCATCATCAACAGAATCACTATAAACAGAGTCAAAGGGCCTTTGTTCACATTCTAAATTCTCTTTCCCATTTCTCCCTTCATTCTCCTTGATTGACAGAAAGTCTAACCTGTTTAAATCCAACCCTACCCTGCACTTGCACATATAGAGGGGAAAAAATCATGTTTTTTGGTTCCACTTTAAATTAATAATTGCTAGCCTCAAGTTGACTCTTACTGCTGGCCAGAAATCCAATTACATTTCCATGATTCATTCCATCTCCCCTCAAACTTTCTCCTTTTTTACCAACCTCAAATGTCTCCCCCAGCTCTTACTTTCTATTTCACTGAGGAACTGTACACATTCAGAGGTGAACTACAAACTACAAAAGCACTTTTCCTAGTCTTCTGTGTGTGTCCACGCTTCTGGTGTTCCTCCTTTTGAGCTCTAAATACCCTTCCCTTGCTTGGGCAATCGTTCCATTTGTGTACTGGATCTCCTCCCCTCTTGTGTGTTTGCATTTAGTTTATTTCATAGGCACTTCAAACTTAGCATGTCCAAAACCACACTCCTGAGTTCTCCAGCAGCTGTCCCATCTCAGGAAATGGCAGCTCTATCCTAACAGTTCCTCAGGACCAGGCGTTTTGCTCTGCATTTCCTCTCACATCCCACATACTTTTGCATGAAGCCTGGAAGAGCACCTGGCACAAAAAAATATTTCATAATCTGGAAAAAGTAGATAATAAACAATAAAACTTATTAAAATTTTAGGGAAGAACTAAATCAGTAATGCCTGAAAAGTGCTGAAGAGTGTATAGTGAATATCCAATAAATGCTGTAGCTATTTTAACTGACTGTTATTAATAATCCTCTTCAGTTCCTCCTCCTCCATAAAATGGATCCAGACTACACAAATGTGGATGTATATACACATACTTGAACCTGAATATAAAATACAATGGGTTTAAATGTGATCAGCTATGTATGAACATGAGAGAAAATATTCTATTGGCCCCAATTGAAGAACAGTTCATGTTGGGCTGCTCATGTGAATTTAGTTTGAGAGGCAACAAATGAAAGTCATCACAAAAAGTGTGTAGTGTAGTGTAATGTTAATAGTTTAACTTGAGCCAGACTTTCTAAGTATGAATTTTGCCTCCTGTGTGACTTTGGCCACTTTCTTGGATGCTGTGCCTCATTTTTCTCATCTGTAATATGGGGATTATAATAGTACCTCCTCATAGGATTGTGCAGTGGTTCATATTTATGCAATGTTTAGTGCAGGGACTAATACATAGTAAGTGTTTTATAAGTGTGCACCATTTCTATTTTTGTTATAATCAAGTGATTCCCCATCAGTAAGTAGATACCAAGGCATACATACCAAGGATTGTGTTAGAACTCCTCTCTTACAGGTGTTCAGGGTTTTTTGTATGAAAATTGCTCATAACTTCAAAAATAGAAATATCAGCATGCTTTTGCCCAATGTCCTTTGTCTTTCTGAAAAAAAAAAAAAAGCATGGTTTTAATTGCAGTTAAAGTGTGGGAAATATAATCGGCGTAAAATATTTGTCACTCGTATTTATTCAACTAATAGTTATTAAGCACTAATTATATGTTGGGCACCAAGCTTTGTACTGGGGTAATATGGTGACTAAGCTGACGTAGTTCCTTCTATCACAAGATTTGTGATATGAAACAAGTAAGGGACAGTTTTCACATATGTTATTATTAGAGTGACTATTTTCTTTATATATCTGTGTTGGATTAATGATTGGGCAAATTTGGTAGCGTTGTAGGTTGCCAGTTTTTGGAAAGCTATACAACAGTACTGGGATCCATTGAATATAGGGTATTAGTTCTCTCAGGTTCCTCCATACAATTTCCCACATAACTGGTGAATCTTAAATTGCCTCCCTACCACTGAAGTAGACAAAGCTTCTCAGTGGAAATAAATTTGAAAAAAAAAGAAAACAGAACAAACCTCTTCTTGTATGTTGCCCTATCCCAGTTGAGTGTCTTGCATCTTGCACAGATAAATTGTAATGGAACAAAAAATTATGCTGTCAAGTCAGTGGCCAGGCAACTGCCAGGTGCCTGAAGTCTGTAGGGGCAGGCAGCCACAATTCTGAAGGAGAAATATGCTCTGCATGTAGCCATCTACAAGGCACCAGTAATTCATTTCATAACTTAGCGTTTAAACTCTTAAAATTTACTTCCCAAATAGTTGTTTGCTCCAAAAACTGAAGAGAAAACAAGAACTAAAGAAATTGAAGAATATTTTGCAGATACAGTAACCAAAAGAAAATAAACTTAGGATAAGATCTGGTAACAAGGTTAGTTACGTCTATTCTTTGAGACTGTAACTTTGTGAAATGAAAGAATATTCCAATAAATTAAAATTTTATGTTCAGAGCTTATGTTGAATACAAAGAACTATGCTATTATTATTAACTAAGGACACGTTTTTTTTTTCTCTGATCTTATTAAATACATTTGTTACAAATGCCTTAAAATATCTATTAGAAGAGGCTAACACATTGTTAGGCTGTCTGGTAACCCAGATGACTTGCTTTGGCTGAAGTGAAGAAGGTGCATTGAGAAATACAGAATATTTAATTATTCCCACTACTGTCTTCCTTGGACCAAGCCACTTCTATGTTTAATATTCAGAGGCCCACATTCAAAACTTCTTAGTAAAACTTTGCATATTTTCACTTTGGAAGACACCGATTCTAATTCTGCCATAAATTTAGATGATATAATTTTAGAGATTAAAGATTACCTTTTTATTTTTGAGGACACAACTAAACATTATGTGGTAGCTGAGAGCCCCAGAAATTGAATACTAGTAGGCTTTGTAGTCTGGGTTAACAGAAAGGCTCCATTTCGCACTGAGAAGAATTATCCTTCAAAGCATTATCCTTCCTACCCATATAGTCCACTTCCATTAACCAATGACCTCAATAGTGTTTGGTTCATTTTGTGACCCCCAACTTGATCAAATATTCGTAGGAAGTTGGCCTTGGATTGGTCAGTGTATGATTTTATCTATTGGTGATAGCATCTTGTTGTCACTGGATGACTGAATGGAGACCTCTCATGACATTTCCTAGTAGCCCCATCTCAGATAGTCACACTGGTAAATACTTAAGACGTGCATTTTCAGATGGGTCTCTTTTTTCTTTCTAATATTTTCAAGCTATATTTTTAATGTGTTTACTTTGAGAATAAGAAATGGTTTATGTTTAACATTTTGATAAATATAAATGGATATCTCAAATTTGATAATAGCTTGTTAGCAAGATTTGCAAGATGAGAACCCCTTATGTTTTCTTGAATCCTTATGCACTATGCCCAATTTTAACAGTTCATGTCTTAGTCCACCATTTTCTTGTAAGAATTTGATGGGGAATATTTTAAACTATTTTCTCCTTCATAAACTTATCACCATTCGTATAATCTTCACTTATAGTGCATATAGTTTTTTTTTTTTTTTTTAATTGTGGTCATCTGTTTGTAGAGTATGAGGCACTTATTATTAATGAAATATTGGTGGATTTTTTTCTGAATTGTCTTGAGAATACAGTTTTATCTTACTCAGAAAAAAGCCCTTTAAAATGGAGTATTCTTACAGAAAAAATCATTATATCCACATATGTTCATAAGAAACACTATAAAATTTAGTAGTCCCATCACACGTAAGCTTCAGATATTGTTGCTTTAATGCATTCCCTCACTACTTTGATAAAAGCCTTAAGATGTTGCCACTAGTTCTTTGATGATTCCCTCTGATGTTACAGTACCTCTCATTTTTTCTCCAAAAAAAAAAAATCTGTTTTGCATAAACATGAGGAGTCAAGGCAGTTTGAGTTGATGAGTAAGAAGATTCAAGTTTTTGAAACAAAAGTACAGATACTTGTGAATGTTGTTTCACACATTATAGTCATTTTTCTCAATGGAGGGCAAGTTTATATTAGATTTCTGGAAAATATCAAACATTATGTGAAGTCCGAATGTGTTATTCAAATTTGTAACTTTGAGGTTTATTGGGAAGTTTCTCCATTGAATTAATGACATTTATTAGTGGGATTTAAAGGGAGAAGAGTCCTATTGACCTAGCTACTGGCTTACTCTTATTCATTTTCCCGGGTCCCTGCCTGACTCCTGAATGAATGCTGCGTTCTACTGAATTCAGGCATGAGTAATTTGTTTTAACCTTTAGTTTTAGCTTCCAAATTATATTGTGGCAATTATGTTTACTAGAAAGCCCTTGTGGATTATTATGTTCAAAGTTAAATTTAATATTCTCATAGGAATGATCTATTAACAAATTAATCATGAACTTAACTTTGTCTACTTTGACTAAGAAATTCTCTTTTCAACTTAATACTTAATATTTTCAATTAAATAACACTACTAAGTAACCCTGAAGTCACCTGTGACATGTGTTGGTCCTTATCTCACACATGACTTCTACTCTTTTTATCAAGATCTGGTTCAAAGTTATCTACACTGTGGGTACTTCCCTCAGTCTACATAACCCATTTAGTTGTTTTCTCCTCACGTGCAATGCAACCCTTCTAATGTTTATGCTGCATTACATTTTTTTATAGAGCCAAGAATGTTCTTCTGTTGCTCTCTTCTAGATATGAATGCCATTCTACCAACTCACAGTCATACCTGTGGGATTGCATGTATCTCATTGTGCTAAGATGTCATTGTGGATTGACAATATAGATATCCCAAATCCAATTTTGTGCCAGATTCTTTTTACCTGTATTTTTGTCCTTTTAAATTAAGGTTATTAAGCATTATTTCCACTATTATACCATTTCTGTCACACCTTTTGTGCTTCTCTAGTACCTGATTTATAGCTTTATACCAGATTTCTAGCAGAAAAAGAATAGTTGGGGAGCTGTAGATTGTGTGAGATGAACATGTATGTGAACAGTCTCTCTCTTGCCCCTTGCAGGCAGCTCTCTCCTTGTGGGGTTAGAGCAACCATCAGTCATATCATTTGTATGTACGTGTGTACGTGTGTATGTGTGTATGTTTTCTTTGTCTCAGAGCTGTCATGCAAAACAGGGAGAGAATAACAGGGAATACAAATCCTATAAATTCCCTGGATCAGAGCTCTGCCTGCTTTGTGTTGAGACTAGACAATGAAGTACAGTTTTTGTATATGATTATTAGCAAGAGGTACACACAGGAGAAAAGAGTCACTTCTGAGCACACCAATCCCTTTCATAGCTCTTCAGATATACCAAAATGGTCACTGCTAATAACCAGCTTCGCCTTTCTCTTATTTAATGTAGAGATTTTCAAGGGCTTGAATTTTCAAATATTCTAATCTTAAAATTTCTAGCATGTTATCTGATATTTTTTTGAGTCACTGCACTCAATAACATATGCAATAACACATGCATAACATAGCACAGTCCCCTGACATGTAATACACATGCCTTAAAATACTTGAATCTAGAGTTGATCTTTGAATAAAGTTGATTATATTTTGTAATAATCGGCCTACCTTCCCCCAGCATTTTCATTCATTTCTTTTTTTCTTTTTATTCTTTCTCCCTTTTTCTCATTGGTTGTTAGCAGCATAAAAGTATCATCTGGGAAATTATCTATCTATCTATCTATCTATCTATCTATCTATCTATGTATCTATCTATCTATTATAAATAGATATCTATTATATTGAAACATAAGGCAACTTACATAGCTTATTTCCAGTATAATTAATATGTTAGCATGCTAGTCTAGCATTTACAGTTATTTGCATTTTGATAAATGTTTCAGTTAGCAAACATTTTGTTACCTAAACACACCTGTACTTAACAGCTCCTTTTCATTTCATTGTCACAATAGGAGTTAGATACCCAAGCCATATGAACTAAGTATTCTGGAAAATTAAATATTAATATTCCCTTGAGGGGAACTTCCACCTAATAAGAACATATTCCACTTTAAACTTCCTATGCCATGACAGTATATCTAATATATCTTGCTATCTGAACTCTGTCAAAGTAAAAGTGAATAAGTCAATGCTAATTTTTTTACCATTTGGCCCAAGAATCATAATAGTCAGAAATGCAGAGGCCATGCATGGCATACGGCAAGTCTGGGTTAAACCATATCATTTGAGTCCCACTTAGCAATGGTGGGGTTGGGAAAGTGGTTTGGAAGTGTAGGTCACTTTTCATTGGCCGTAATGTCAGTGGCTAGACATTGTGAATGAATGAACTCAGGCTTTTGCCTACTAGGTTCAATGTCATTGGCTCAAGCACTCAAAGCTGACCATCACAATGCCATCCAGGATCTTTATATACTCTTATATTATTAATGCCAGGTTATTAATTGATTTAGGCATTATATACCATACATTCTTAATTTGGGGAGAGAAAAGGGATAAAAATGGTGTAGCAAAAGTACAACTGTAAAACAAAAATAACATTCAAATACTGTCTTTGAAATTTTGATTTTATGTGTTCCTATAAAATTTTAAGAAAAAAGGATCTCTGAAATGCTGATTTGAGTATTCATACTTGCTTCTTTAAATTTCAAAGAAGATCTTTTATGAGATAAAAAACTTAATAGAAAAAATACGTATTTATTTACTTTTTCCTAATAGGAAGTAAGATCAAATTATGTTGGCTACTTCCTAATATACTATATACTTCCTAATATACTAATATACTTCCTAATATACTATACTACTACCTAATATACAAATATACTGACCAAAATATTGTTAATCACTGACCTTTTTTTTCTCACAAGGATATACGTTATCCCTAAGAAAGCATTTTCCACCTTGCTTTATTCTGCTCTTCAGCTCACCTCTCAACTTTGTAGATTATTTCCTGGTACATCCCATCTTATTTGAGACAAAAGGAAACCTCACTATCTCTCCTCCTCCTTTTTCTCCTGTTTCTTCTTTCCTTTGTCAGAATGCAGATATTTTATTGTAATAAAAATATCAACCAAAATTATAAATGAAAACAGGGTGTGCAGTGATGATTCTCCTGTATGCCAGGGCATTTTTTAACCTCTAAAGGAATTTTTTTTTTTAAATTAGAAAACATGAAAAACTTTCTACATATTTCTATCTCTGATCTTACTTCCTTTTCTGTTTCTTCCTTTCAAAATAAGTTTATTGTCATAATTATTATAGTTTCCTCCAAAATGTTATGTTTTATTATAGCAAAATTTTAATTTATTTACTGTTTATCTCATATTTTTATGCCCTTCTGAAAAGTGCCAATTTCCTCCTTGCAGATAGATTCTGGAAGGTGTTTTAGCATAGACCTTAAAAACAAAAATCCTAAGACTCATATGCACACATACAGTTTTTAAAAAAATTTACTTATTTTCTCCCCCAAATCTTGATTATCAACATCATCTTCATCTATCTTTCTACTTCCTCCCCCTTTCCTGTTTCTCCTTCCTTGTCTTCTCCTCTTCTCTCTTCTTTGTATTTACAGTGAAATGATTAAGAATTGTGCTGACAGCTTACTATTTGATGGACTGAATTTATTTCTCATATGACTTTATAGAAGAGCTAATATTTACTAAATAGTGATTTCCTGGGAAAAGTAGATATATTATTAGCAAAGGGGAGGAATAATTAATAGTTTAAAAGGCAACCACACAAGGCAGAGCTCGCTTTCTCTGCCTAGAGGAGCCTGCACCAAATCTTGGTGCGGACTTCCGTCCTTCTCTCCCATTTCTCAGGAAGCTCTGTTCTTTTCCCCATTTCCCAGTATGTTCTTTTTACTTGTTGTAGCTGTTTTATATTATTTATGAATTCCAAAAATAGATATTGGATTGTGTTTGTAAACTGGTCTGTTCTTCTGGGCGTGTTAGATTGTGTTAGACTCAGAGGTTTCACTTTTACTTTATTAAATCAAGATTAAGGCTTTTATTTGACCACGTCATTAGGACAACTGGGTTTGAGTCCTCAGCTACAGCTAGCCTACAGCTAAGGGCTATATAACGGATGCTAAATCAAAGACAGGGAAGTAAATACATGGAGAAGGAGAACACAGAGAGTTTAGTTTTTGTTTTTGATTTTTTAAAAAACAATTTATTGAAACATATCATTCATACATGAACATACATAAACAATAAGCGTTCAGTAAACATTGTGAATTTAAAAACAAACATGCATAACATCATACAGGGCTCCCACACATCACCCCACCACAAATACTTCGCATTGCATTGTTGTGAAACATTTGTTAAGAAATTATGAAAGTCATTGTCAAAGTATTATAACTATATAGACTGTATCTTACTCTCCTATACTTTTTTTAAAGGATTTATTTATGTATTTATTTACTTTTATCCATTTTTACCACCTCCCCCCATTTTTGCTGTTTTTGTCTCCATTCGCTGAACAACTCTCTGTCCATTTCCTTCTTTCTCTTCTCATCCTTCTCTTCCTGTCTTCAATGGGATTCGATCCTTGGAATCTCCAATGTGGGAAAGAGGTATCCTACCGCTTGTGCCACCTTAGCTCATGGTTTTCTGGTGCGTCTCATCTTGGCTTTCCCTTGTGTCACTCTCCTGTTATGTCATCATCTTGCTGCATGGCTCGCGGGGCCTGACAGTGCACCCAAGCACAGGGCTTGGCGGCACAGTTTAGTTTTGACACTGGAGCCCCAGGAAAAGAGCCATGCTGTTTGCCTGATAATTCACAGCTGGCCTTGCAGAGAGAACAGAGCTTCTGACCCTGGAAAAAGACAAGCCCCGGGAAGAGAGATGAGCCCTATGCCAGCCTACAGCTGAGATCAGAAGGTGGGACCATGGAGCCTTAAGAGGAAGGAGGAAGGATGAACCTTTACAGATAGTCTGCCATCTTGCGTTAACACGTGGCAACAGACTTTGGGTGAGAAAGTACCTCTTATAGTACTGTGAGTTGGACTCTAGGGTCTGGTAACTGTAAGCTTCTACCCCAAATAAATACCCTTTATAAAACCCAACAGATTTCTGGTACTTTGCATCAGTACCTGTTTGGCTGACACTGGCCTAACTGAAAAAAAAAAAAAAAAAAAAAAGTTGTTGGGGAGCAGATAAGCCTCAAGTGGTTGAGAGCCTGCTCATTGGAGAGCAGATGTAGCTCAGTGGATGAGCACCTGCTTCCCGTGTACAAGGTCCTGGATTCAATCCCCAGTACCTCCTTTTAAAAATAATAATAACTTTTTAAAAAAGCTGTCAGCGAAGTGTCATTGTCATTAATTCTGATAAAAACTAGTCTAAGTTTCCTCTCTTCTGGGCAGGCAGTGAGTTTACAGATTGATTTCTTTTCAAGTTAAGCTTGACCATTGACTTCTTTTGTCACTTTATGATGAGAAGAAGTGAAGAAGTTTTAAGAGACTGTGTAAGAGTCTCACTGGTGCTGAAAGCATATAGTGAGATGGCGTTTCCATCATCCTGGATCCCTGAGTAACTGTGTAGAATGGAGTTTACATACCAATCCACATTGGACCTGTAGATTGTGAAATATCCTTTTGTTTTGTTTTGTTTTAAAGCCATTATAATTTTTGGAGTTGTTTGTTAAGATATCACATCCTCACCTACCTTGCTTGACAGTGAGCAACTGTACGTTTTGGCAGACTATAGAAGACCTGTCATTTTTCTATTCTCTAGGGAGCAGCATTGTCAATCATTGGAGATGCCACCTCATTACAGAGGAAGATGTTTTATAATTTTATTTATTTTATGTTGAATATGTCCAGTCTGGACACACCAGTGCTCATATTTAATGAAAGCCCCCATGAATCTGTTTGATTTCTACGATTTTACTAATACATCCTCCCTTCTTTATCTTAAGGATCCATTCCTTTCTTTATCTTGAGGATCCATTCCCTTCTGAATGCAAATACCTTTGCGAGGGAGACTTTTAATTCTTATCATCATTTATATCTTAGTGAATAAGGTGCATAATGAATTAGAATACTTTCTAAAAATAGTTTTAGACAGTAGTAAAAGTGGGGAAAGGATAAGAGATCATAGTGACTATCTGACAAAAGGGAAAAGGGCACAGAGATTGCATATTAAAGGTAAATTTTGCCTACTTCAAAATTTTCAGAAGGGCTGCCTTTTTATTTAATACTCAAGTGTGTGCCAAGATTAAACATAAGCTCTAGAGAAAAGCCAATGCCCTCGGCATCATAAAAGAATTAGATTATATTGATGCCTTATAAGTTTCTAGAGACTCCTTGTTCTTCAAAACAACTGCCATGGAAAGAAAAACTTGGACGACTCATTTAATTATCATATTTGAATTTACCCATTTTCTCGTGGAGCAATGATAAGTATATGTACTTCTGACACATGTGAGGGACTATTGAATTGATGTTTCTGAAGGTCATTGAGGTAGATAATAATCATTTTAGAAGTGAAAAAGTACAACTATTGGAATTGTATAATGATATACACATTTATACTTGTTCCACAGCACTTGTGCCTGGCATGCTTCTTATTAAGTAAATCTGATAGAGTAAAACTTGAGTGTAGTTTGTGAAAAGAATAGAAAAGTTTCCAAGTATTAAGCTTGCTAATGCACTAGTGAAATAGTAAAAATCTTGATAATTTTCAGTTTTAGTATTTTAGACTGATGAAATAGAGGGTGTCAGTTCTTAAATTATATTGAAATCTAAGATCAAATTTCCTATTTAGTGTTTATCTTAAAAGGCTGTCCTGTCCAAGTCTGGCATTATAAGTAAAACTTTCTAACTTCTTCTGCACTTCCAAAACTGGCAATCAAATCAGCCTTTTGAAAAGCCAAGCCAATTATTTGCCTAGTGACTTAATTATAATATTAATCTCTCTAAAAATGAAATCTTTATTGATGAGTAACATATAAATTTCAGTTCCATATACCCATATACAATTTTGTTTGCTTGTTTTCTATGGTGATATTGCTTCTGGACTTTCTTTCCAAATTGTAATAAATATATAATATATAGATAATACAGATATATATTTTTCCTTTGATTTAAGAGAGAAGCTAGGTTTCTTCAATATTTATCAGATTAGAAGCTTTTCATAAATTAATGATTGACTTTAACTCAGTTACTTGTTGATAAGGAAAAAGGCATAGTCTCTGAAACTCCCAAGTGTGAATGTGCAAAATCAATTGCCATTAAAAGGATTTTTACCAATAACCTTTTATTTTTGAGACTTCTATGAGAGCAGTCTGAAGTAACAATGAATATATTTTGTCCTTTTTGAAGGGCTAATATGCTATATTTTCTTGTTCATTTTTAAATGGGTTATTTATCTTTTTATTTTAGAGATGTAAGATATCTTTATATGCTGAATATTAAGCCCTTATCAGAAAAGTGGTTCCCAAATATCTTCTCCCATTGAGTACGATGCCTTTTCACTTTCTTGACAAACTCCTTTGAAACACAAAAGGCTTTTTAATTTTGAGGAGGTCCCATTTATCTGTTTTTCCTTTTATTGCTTTTGCTTTGGATGTAAAGTTTATGAAGCCATTTCCTACTACCATATCTTATAGATGCTTCCCTACATTATCTTTTTTTATTTTTTTATTATTATTTTTTGTTTCTACATTATCTTTTAGGAGCTTTATGGTCTTGGCTCTTATAATTAGGACTTTTATCCATCTCAAATTAATTTTTGTATAGGGTATCAGATAGTTATCTGCTTTTATTCTTTTGGATATGGATATCCAGTTCTCCAAGCCATCTGGTCCTGGGCTTTTCTTGGTTGAGAGGTTTTTTATGACTAATTCAATCTCACTACTTGTGATTGCTCTGTTGAGTTCTTCTATACCTTCTTTCGTCTATGTAGGTTGCTTGTGTGCTTCTAGAAATGCATCCATTTCATCCACAAGTCCATCTTGTGGCATACAATTTTTCAAATTGTAACCTCTTATGCTACTCTTTCTTTCTGTAGGATAAATGGTAATACTCCCTCTCTCATTTCAAATTTTATTTATTTGCATCTTTTCTCTTTTTTTCTTTGTTAGTCTAGTTAAGGGTTTGTCAATTATGTTAATCTTATAAAAAACAGCTTTTGGTTTTGTTAATTCTTTCTAAATTCTTTAAATTCTCAATTTCATTTAATTCTGCTCTAATCTTTGTTATTTCCTTCTTTCTGCTTGCTTTGGGATTAGTTTGTTTTTCTTTTCCTAGTTCCTCCATGTGTGCAGTTAAGACTTTGATTTTACATCTTTCTTCTTTTTTAATGTAGGCATTTAGGGTTATAAATTTCCTTCTCAGCACTGATTTAGCTTCATGCCATAAATTTTGATATGTTGTATTCTCATTTTCATTCACTTTGAGGTAATTACTGATTTCTCTGGCAATTTCCTCCCTGACCCACTGATTGTTTAAGAGTGTGTTGTTTAACGTCCATATATTTGTGCTTATTCCATTTCTCTATCCTTTATTGATTTCTAGCTTCATTCTGTTGTGTTCAGAGAAACTGCTTTGTATAATTTCAATCTTTCTAAATTCGTTGAGACTTGTTCTGTGACATGGAATGTGGTATATCCTGGATAATAATTCATGAGCACTTGAGAAGAATGTATATCCTGATGTTTTGGAGTGTAATGTTCTACATAAGTCCATTATGTCTAGTTCCTCTAACATAATATTCAAGGTCTCTGTTTCTTTATTGAGCATCTGTCGAGATGTTCTGTCTAATGGTGATAATGTTGTATTGAAGTCCCCCCCTAAGACTGTAGAGGTGTCTATTTCTCCCCTTAGTTTTGCCAGTATTTGCCACAAGTATTTTGGGGCTGCCTGGTTAGGTGCATAAAGATCTATGATTCTTCTTTCTTCTTGGTTGAGTATTCCTTTTATTAATATATAGTGTCCTTTGTCTTTTACAACAGTTTTGCATTTACAGGCTATTTTGTCTGATATTCGTATAGCTACACCTGCCCTTTTTTGGTTACTGTTTGAATGTAAAATTGTTTTCCAACCTTTCACTTTCAGCCTGTTTGTATCCCTGGGCCTAGGGTGAGTTTCTTGTAGGCAGCATTTTAGATGGGTCATATTTCCTTAACCATTCTGCTAATCTGTGCCTTTTGATTAGAGAGTTGAATCCATTAACATTCAGTGCTATTACTGTAAACGCAGTTCTTACTTTAGCCATTTTTTCTTTAGGCTTATATGTCACATTTTATTTTAATTTCATTTTTTATCCTTTTAGTTACTCTTGCCAATAATCTTCCCTTCTACACTCTCCTCCAACCCTCTCTCTCTTGTGTTTTCCCTTTTAACCTGCAGATTTCCCTTTAGCATTTCTTGAAGGTCAAGACTCATATTGACAAATTCTCTCAATTTCTATGGATATTTTGAACTCTCCCTCATTTTTGAATGACAGTTTTGCTGGATACAAAATTATTGGCTGGCAGTTTTTTTTTCTTGCAGCATCTTAGCTATGTCACATCACTGCCTTCTTGCCTCCGTGGTTTCAGATGAGAAATCAGCACTTAATCTTATTAAGCTTCCCTTTTATGTGATGGATCTCTTTTCTTGCTGCTTTTAGGATTCCTTCTTTGTCTTGAACTTTGACAATCTGCTAAGTATGTGTCTTTGGGTAGGTCTGCTAGATTTACTGTGTTTGGGCTATGCTGTGTTTCCTAGACATGTATCTCCATGTCCCTCATGAGAGTTAGTACAGTTTCAGCCATTATTTCCTCAAACACTCCTACTGCCCCCTTTCCCTTCTCTTTTATCCTCTGGGATGCCCATAATGCATTTGTTTGTGCATTTCATGTTGTCATTAAATTCTCTGATTCCCTGCATTTTTCCTCTACTTTTCGTCTATCTCTTCTACGTTCTTTGTGATTTCAGATGTCCTATCTTTGCATCACTAATTCTTTCCTCTGCCTGTTCAAATCTGCTGTTATGTGCATCTAGTGTATTTTTAATTTCTTGCAATGTGTCTTTCATCACCATAGATTTTTATTTTTTTATGTATGCCTACAATTTATTCTGTATGTTCCCCCAGTATCTTCTTGATATCCCTTATCTCTTCCTTCATTTCATTGAGTTGATTAAGGATGTTTTGCTTGGATATCCTTGATTTGTTTTTCCACATTGTGCATAGACTCCTGATTTTTAATTTGTTCATTAGACTGGGCAATGACTTCTTGCTTCTTAGTATGGTTTGTAATTTTATGCTGTTGTCTAAGCATCTGTTTATCTTGCTTGGCTTATTCTGTTGGTTAGTTTCTAGGATTTATTTTTGTTTGCTCTAGTGTTAGGAGTCCTCTTTATCACTTGGTTCCACTTATTCTATATCTTTGTAGTTGCCTGTGTTCAATGGGAAAAATATTAGATACACAGAAAAGGAAGGAAAGAAATAAAAAAAAGAAAAAGAAAAAAATTTAAAAAGGAAGGAAAATGAACAAAAAAGAGACAGATAAAAATAAATAATAAGAAGAAAATTGTAAGCATGAATATAAAGTTTAAAATGTGAAAAGAGAAACAGGAAAAAATAAAATAAAATAAAAGGCCAGATAAGTGGAAAGAAAAGGAAGAAAGACAAAACAGGGAAAGGCAGAAAGGAAGGAAGAAAGGAAGGAAAATCTGAAGGAAAGAAAAATTAAAAAGAGGAAGGAAAGAGAAAAAAGAAAATAGGGTAAAATAACAATAATAATAAAAGATAAAAAGGGAGTAAAAAGAAAAAGAAAAAAAGTGAAAAAAAAAGAAGAGAAATGGGAAGAGAAGAAAAGAAAGAAGAAAAACAGGAGAAAAAATATGAAAATAAGGAAGAGGAGAAGAAAAAATAAAAAAGCAAAATAGAACAAAACAAAACAAAAAGAAACAAAAACCTGGGTCTCCCTCTTAGATCACCAGGACTGGCTAGATTCCTCCTATCAGGCTGCCTGTTTTCACCAGTCAATTACCCCACAAGTACAAAAAACAAAAAAACAAAACAAAACACAGGCCTCCCTCTCAGGTGACTCACTAGTCTATTCCTCCCCATCTGCTTGTACCTGCCAATCAATCACCCCACAGCCAGTCTCTCCAACAGTACCAAGATGAAGGGGGGAAAAAAAAAGGAAATGGAAGAAAAAAACAAAAACAAAACCCACCAGCCAAGTTCCCTCAGCTCTCCCCACAGCTTGCCTCACTATGTAAGCTGGGCACAGGCTCACTTGTGGGATTGCTTCTTAGCAGCTCCCATCTTCTGCAGGGCTGGCTGGGTGGTTTTCCTTTCCTCCTGGGCCAGCTGGTATGCTCTCTTCTTTTCCAGGGCTGGCTAAGTGGCTCCTCTTTTCCTCAGTATCCAGCTGAGACCCCTCCCTCTTCAGCAGCCTTCTCCTATCGCCACCATGACACCCTGGCTTTCCTTATGCCTGGCAAGCCTGCCTACCTTCCCATAGTTTCTAGAGGAAGAGTACAGCCTGCTATTCCCTACTCCACCATTTTGGATCACCCAATGTGGATTAATTGGCTTTAGAAGTCAAAAATTGAGGTGTCAGGAGGGCAATGCTTTCTCCCAGAAATTGGTGGCATTCTGGGGCTGGTTTTTGGCTATCCTGGTCCTTGGCTTTTCCATAACATGGTAATGTACATATGGTAGCATCTTCTTCTTTTGCTGCCGGGTTTTGTTGACTTTCAACTTCTGGGTACTCACTGTGCCTTCTCTTTTTGTGCCCAGTTTCCTTGGCTTATAAGGATTTCAGTCATATTGGATTAAGACCCATCCTCATTCACTTTGGGTACACCTTAACTTATAACATCTTCAGATGTCCTTTTTATAAATGGGTTCATACCCACAGGGCTAGGGGTTGGAACCTGAATATGCCTTTTGATTCCATCCCCAAAATATGGGTTAAAAAATAGTCACACATTTTTTTCTAAATGATATTTAAAATTTTTATATTTTAATCTTTAAGATTTTTGAAATTGAGTTTTTGATATGGTATAGCTATATATATATATGTTTCTTTTTAAACAAATTATGAGCCACTTGTCCTAAAATTATTTATTAAATAATAATACATCTATTTCCTATGGGTGTGAAATACTATCATCAACATGTACAAAATTTTGATATATTTAGAAAGCTTGAGCATTCTATCTGTTTATATACCAGTAGTAAGCTGTTTTATTTAGTGTAGTTTTATAGTATGTTTAAGACATTGTTCAAATCCTTCCTTACAATATTTTATGTTCAAAATATTTTGGTCATTCTCTTTAAATCTATTCTTCTTAATAAAAATTAATAAAGTCAACCAGTCAAATTAACTAGAATTCTGATGTCTATTACGTTGCATTTATATATTTATGTGGGATTATGAAATATTAACATTACTGTTTATAATAGAAATATGTGTAAAGTGCAATTGTTTCTCTCTCTATCTTTGTCTCTGTCTCTGTCTCTGTCTCTCTCTTTCTCTCTCTCTCTCTCTCTCTCACACACACACACATTCACAATAGCATTTGACTGCATCTTTCAAGAAAGCCTAAAGATAGGAAGTCACATGTGATTTTGACTTTGAAGAGAGTGTAGCAGAAAGACAGTGTAAGTAAAAAGAAGGGGAGATGGTTATGATGAAATTTGAAATACACAGTAAATTTTGTTTTGAAGACCTTTGTAAGCCATTCTAGATAACTTAGAACCAGGGTTTGGGCAATAGGATGTTTCTGATGATTACCCATAAGTAGAATAAAATGACCAAATCTGTGGTTTAAAAAGACAAATCTGAAGCAGGGTGGAGCAGGAGATGATTTGGAGGGAGGTAAATTTAACATAGCAAGATTAGTTGGGAAAGGACTATATTCCATGCTTTTATTCTTTCATTCAATCATGCTTTTGTTGGTGTTTGGGTTATGTCAATGATCAAAACTGGCAGGGATTCCTACCTTTGTCAAACCTATGTTCCAGTAGATAATTGAAAATCACCAATAGGATCTGTGGAAAAAAAGAACAAATAGAGCAGGGAAAGAAGGATAAGGTGTACCAGTGATGGCAGGTGGAGGAATATGAAAAAAAGATGAAATTTTAGAATAGTCAGGATGAACTTTATTGAGAAATTGTGATTTCCCAAAGATTTAAGAGAGTTAGAAGTGTTAGCCATGTAGATACTGGGACCAGAGCATTCTAGACAGAAGGAATGACCTTGTATGTGCTAGTAACAGCCATTAGACCGTAGTGGAAAGGTAATTTAGAGAGTTGCTTAGGACTTAGTGGCTGTTTTAAGGGATTGAAGGGCTTTACTATTTACTCTGAGTGGAGGGGGATGTTGTAAGAAAGTTATGAACAGAAAGGTGATATGATCAGCTTTAGGTTTAAAGCAATCACTTTGGATACTTGTTGAGAATAAACTGTATGTGTGTAGGTGGGTAGCAAGGAAGAAGGAGGGAAAGCAGTTAGGAGACCTTCAAAGGAATCCAGGTGAGAGATGAGGTTCCCCTTGACCAGGATGATAACATTGGAGGTTGGGCATAGCAGACAGATTCTAAATATACTTTGATGGTAGAGCTGACAGGAATTACTGATGAGTAGGTTGTGGGATATGAGAGAAGGAGAGGAATCCAGGTTGACTCCAAGTTTTTGAACCTGAGCAAGTGGAGGAGTGAAGTTATCATAAACTTAGTTGGGGAAGCCTGTAAGCAGTGTATGATTGGAAAGAAAGAATTGGGTTGTCTGTTTTACATGAAAATGAAATATAGAGAAAGCAGTTGGATGTGAGTATAGAATTCAGAAGAAGGGTAAAGCATGGAAATATAACTGTGAGAGCTGTTAGCCTATAGATTACATAAAGTCATGAGAGTAAATGAGATCTCCAAGGCAGTGAATATAGCTAGAAAAGGGACAAAACCCAAAGATTGTGCCCTAGAGCACTCCAGGATTAATGAGTGAGGGGAAAGAAGAGGAAACAGCAAAGGATTCTGAGAAGAAACACCCAGTGAGATAGGTGAAATCTGAGAGTCTGTGGTGTCCTGAAAACCAATGAAGAAAGGGCATCAAAGGAGGAGAGAATTAATAAATGAATGCTTCTGATAGGGCAAGTAAGTTGAGGACTGAGAACTTACAATCTGATTGACAAGATAGAGGTCATTGGTAACATTGACAAGGGCAGTTCTGGTGTGCTGGTAAGGGCAAAACACCTGACTGGGATGGGTTTCAGGAAGAATGGAAATAAAAGAATTGAAGACAATGGGTATTAGCAGCTCTTTTGAGTTTTTCTACAAAGGGAGCAAATAAACGTAGTGACATCAGGTAGGAGAAGTAGGGTCAAGAGAAGATTTTGTTTTTCTTTTTATATGGAATAAAGAACAGATGTTTGTACTCTGATGGGAATGATAATCTTGTAGAGATTCAACATTTGATTTTGTGGGTTTTAGGAAAGAGAAGGGGAAATTGCTGGAGTGGTGTCCTTGGGTAGGTGAGATGACCAGGATATAACATACAAATGGAGAGTTTTCTGTAGATAAGAAATAATATAATTCATCTATGATAATGGAAGGGAAAGCAGAGTATTTGGGTGCAGATGCTGGCAGTGAATAGTGTGGTGGAGGATGGGAAGCTAAAGGGACAGTAGAAAGGAATTGACAGAGACAATGAAGAGAAGAGGGAAGAGAGCTAAAACTCTCCATTTACTGTGTGTTGGGTGTTATTAAAACACTCTACTTCTACTAAATAAATTAAAACTCACCATAGTCTATCTGCAGGTAATATTATCCCTATTTTATAGATGAGAAAACAGGTGAAGAGATTGAGTACTTTAACCAATGTGACATAGCTAGTAAGAGGCAGAGCTAAGATTTGAAACAGAGCCGTCTGACCCCTGAGTTCAAGTTCCTAAACTCTTACAAATTTCTTCTTTGTGAGAAGAATTTCAGGTGTAGAGTTACTGGGATGTGATGACTATTTGAATGTGAGTAGTGAGAATGCATCCTCACAAAGATTTACTGATGAATGGTGGGAAAATGTCTTCACTTTTTCTTTTGTCATGTGATTAATTAACAAAAATACTTCTTATCTATAAATTCCAACCAGATAATGGCAAAAAGGAAGGACGTGAATTAGGGTCAGTTATCTGCCAGGAAGCTCTCTCTTATTCCTATTGTTGGGAAGCAGGTAATTTGTAGTAAAATTACTTTGAGGCAAGTAAAATGCTTTCACTCCAAGTTCTGAAGTACAAGCTATTTTAAAGTTTAATGTATAGCTCATTACAAATAATACACATGTTTATTATATAAAATATAGAGGCTATATATAAACCAAAATTTTAAAAATCATAACTATCCCACTGGGCCACCACTTAGAGATAACCACTGTTAATATCTAGGTGCCTGTTCCCTGAAGTGTGAGAATGTATCCATATGTGTTTGTGTCCAACTCTTTAAACCAAAATATGTGTCAATTCAGTGGTACAGTTTCACAACATATATCCTGAATCATAAAAAATGTATTTTAAATTCGACTTCAGTCTAAGATAGCTTCTAATATGAGTTAAAATTCAAATGTTTCTTTTTCTTAATGCTCTCATATTTCTTTTTTTTTAATTCCTAACATCAACCCAAACAAACAGATTTTTACTCTAAATTAAGCATTTACTCTTTGCAATCACTTTTTTTCCATTTAATATTTTTGAAGATTTTTAGGCCAGACATAAAGTGCTAAGATTTTTAACATCATCTCCACTCTATCACAAACATAAATGTCAATTTATGTTTTTTTAAAACCAAAAGACAAGAGACATTTGAAATTAACATTTGCATGAAGCTTCAGTATTAACATGAATATCGTGCTTCATATATTTTTTAAAATATAGGTAAAATAAGCAAATGATAAAATTGTTATAGAAGGACTATGAATTTTCACTGTACAAATAATAGTGTGGGAACAAAGTTGCATCATTTTTAAAAAAGTTCTTGCAGGTAATTAACATATGGAATGAGGCATCTTTGAAAGTTTCATTTGTTAAGGCAGTGAGAGAGTAACCAGTACTCATGTCCATTAAAAATACAGATGAAAATGGGATACAGAAAAATAATAATAAAAATTGGAAACTTTTAAGATGAATTGTGTGTATTCCTTCTACTTGAGAAGATAAAATATTCCCGGATAAGAAGAAAATTATCCATGTAGTCGCTTTGAGAACAACATAATATATAAGGAAAATGAGAGTACATGAAGTATGGAAAATTTGATGGCTATAAGGAAAAACTCAAAATCTATTCATATTTTAAACAAAACCATAATTCTTTAAAACTGAAAAATGCTGCAAGTCAGTTTATTGAAGAAAGGTAATTGTGAAGTATAATATATTGCAAAAAATGTGGGATCTTAGTTCATTTGGTAATAATCATATATTGCTTGTGTATATTTTGTGAAGAAATGTTAATTGTGGAGTAATAATAGGATCAACAAGAATTTTAATTGTGGCCACCCCTACTGTGGATCAGTTTTGTTGAAGTTCTGTTCCTCAAATTAATAGCATGTTTAAGATAAAGAAAGGAAGTCCCCCTACTTGAAACTGCTGTGTCATTTCTTCTTCCTTAACTGAAAATTCCAACCAGGGTTCAGGAAATGCCCTAATGAGCCACTTCTCTTTTCTCTTTCCTTAACTAAGTGGATTCCAACCAGCCCTAACTATTCATTATTCATGAGATCTTAAACTTTGGTTGTCTCTTCTGGCATAATGCTTCTATTATGGGAACAGAGATTATAAATTGGTGCTGTTTTGTAGAGGCGGGGACACTGATAAAATCCAATCATTGCTGGTAGGTAACTAAACTGGCAGGTTGATTTTCTGTACTTTAGACAATCTACGAAGACAAGTCTAATCAATAACTGTTTTACTTTTGTTTTGTGGCTTGCTTATAGTTATGCCTTCATCTTGCATGATAACTAGATATCAGGATATTAGAATAGTCAAGCTGTGATCTGCTATAATTTGGGTAAAATATATCTGAAACTATCCACTATCTTATTTTAATCAAGATGTAGAAAACACTGTTTTAGTTCACAATAACCAAAGCAATTTCTTCTAGTTCAATATTCTTAGGTATTTACTAAATTGGAACATGCTTTAACATTTTATTGCATCTTATATGCTATTTTATAAGTAAATGTTCAATTCTATTTATAGTTTAGGATATCTATTTTATTGGCTTTTTAAAGGTAAGAAAATATGAGTACTGCTCATAGCATAAATAGCAATAGACAGTAGTACATTAGTATATGTTCTTTCCCCAGTATTCAAAAAGTGTTCTTGTTTTTTTATGAAGATTTGGACCTAAACAGCTTGTCTAGGAGATAACAAGTTTCCCAAAGCAATAACTTTTGAAAGTAATAGTTTTCAATTGTAATAATTTAAAGATTTGTAGTAGGAACCTGAAAATTAGCTCTATCTATCTATCTATCTATCTATCTATCTATCTATCTATCTATCTATCTATCTATCTATCTA
>JAKSZT010053770.1:13951697-14017461 GCA_026826555.1 Tolypeutes matacus
TAAACCTTATCTACCTCATAGGGGTTTCACGGTTTTAAATGAGAGAGTGAGATAAAGCACAAAGTTCAATATCTGCATAGAGTGGAAATTTAGCAACTATTAGCCATTATGTTATTAGAGATTGTTAAGATAGTAAATGGTAAAATATCTATTGGAGCAAGACTTGAAACAAACAAAATGCTAGGTACAAAGGAAGTCTGATACTTTATAAAAATTCTTTAAACAAGATGTTCTCACAGCTGTGAACTTGAGCTGGACAATCTTCCTCTGAATGGTTGCTTCTTCAGAGCAAGTGCTCTTTATTCCACCTCATTGAAAGGGTAGAGTGATTGACTTAATCACATTAAGTCATTAATAATCAGAACAACCCTGACAATTGAGAAGTAGTATTGCTCCCATGGTACAGATAATGCTACTGTAGTACTAAGTGGGGAAAAGCTGGCTCAAAGCCACCCATCTTGTCAGTGGGGATCCTAGGTTTGAAGCCAGGTAGGCTGATTCCAAAACTTGCACTCTTAACTGCTGCTCTGACTACTTTTTAAATAGCAGGCTGTATTTAAAGGTTTTAATTTGTGCAAGCTGAGAAATTAATCACTTCCCTTTTTAAAAATTTATTTAAGGAGATTCTTAAAGCTTACCTTTCTGCTGATTAAATAAAGGATATTCAAAAGACAAAAGGAAAACCCATTGTTTTGGGGAAACCCATTGTTTAACAGTGGCATCAAATTCTACATTTGAGTTTTTCCTAAGTAATCTGAAAAAAGTATTAACTAGTCCATTCCCTTGTCAGGACACTTGTCTTAGTCCCCTAAGCAGGAAATCTTAGAAGCTGGGCATATGGGTGTTTCCTGCTCCCACAGTGCTTTTCTGTTGTCTACCTTTTCCCCTTGCCTCCCTTTGGTAGCTCTTGAGCAGGACCAATGAGCCATTATTCCCCAGTAATGAAGCTGAGGACCAACTCTGAGGGACACCCCAATTGTCAAACTAGTTGCCCACAACTTTTTTTGACTTGTATATCTTAAACTCTGTAACCTAATAAAATTCTTCTCAAATATATAAACAGGGCATACCTACTCAAACAGGAAGAGCTAAGACTCTGTATACATGGGAAATCTGGTTTGACTGTTTTGATTAACTTGACTGCTCAAGTCAGTCAAAAAGTTAATCGCCAGTTAAGAAAACCATTTTGACAGATTTTTGGCCTGCTGTGACTACTTGTTTGATTGGCTTACCTGTCAGATAAGTTGAAGTGGTCAGATTGACTGGAGACAGCCTAACTGGAAAATCTAACTTTGGAGGACGTGGGTGTCTGTACACCAAAATCTACTTTAAATAACTTTATTTGAAATCTGTACCTATTTTCCTGGGACCAGTGAGAGAAGTTGGAAAGTGACATATTGCAGTATTAGACTTCTAGAGTGAGATGTCTCACTGCTTGCTAGAGCTGGCAATATATTTATAGGCTACAACACAATCACATTTTCACTACGCATATATAGAATTTAATAAGATTGAAGCTCTACCCTAACTTGGCCAAATCCTAATAAGGCATCATAGTCTCTTACTTTTCTGAAGGTTTGATGATAGAGCATGACAGCAAATGACTTCTCAGATATCAGGTTGCCAACTCAGTCATTAGTGATTTGTGGTTGAAGCAAACTTGAGTTTGCCCACTATTATTAGTCCTTCTAAGAAGGAGAATTTATGAGAGAAAGTTAAAAGAAAAAATAAAAAATGAAATACAAACTTTGTTCAGAGGCAAGAGAATCTGGTTGACATCATTTGAACTGCTTCTTAAAAGCAAGCTCCTGTATACATCTATTCCTACTCAGGTTTGGGCAAGACACAAATAACCCTGTAAGAATGAAAAGAATTATTTATTCTCATATTATATGTTGTATATTATGGGGAGAACATAACAAGGTTATAGTTTTCTGTGAGCACGTTTAGGGTCTGGTTTATGTTATTGAGTATCCTAATGTATTTCCACTGAGGATTTAAAAATATCCTGTTATTGTTTGAAAGACTTATTCACATGCTGCTCTTTAACTCTCCTGAAATTCTAACTTTTCCCATAGAAATGTTTTGCAAATGTTCAGGACTTAGATGCTATCTCATGCACTTTTGTTAAATAAATTCAGCGGTAAGATTAGCTAGAAGTTAGGGCTAGAATGTCAGTAATCACTTAATGATACTTTTCTTAAAATAGCCTGCTACATAGTCATATTTTCTCTTGTGTTAAAGTAGAGCCACTTTATGTATCATTCTATTAAAAAAATTTTTTTTGTGATTAATAGAGGGAAAGGAAGCTTACTTTAGCTTTGCTTTCAAAGTTTATGCTTTCTAGTCATCTTATGATTAAGTGCTTTTGGCAATAAAGCCCTGAGTGAAAGAGAGAACTAAATCAAATTCCACAGTTTAAAGAATGCCATAGAGAGGCCAACAGGAGTATATATTTAAATTTTATATCTTCTCTACATTATAAAATCATTATTAATGTTTCAATGAGCATCTTGATGTTTCAAATCTTTTACACAATTAGAACGATTTCCTTAGGTTTTGCAAATGTCTTGTACAAATATACCTCCCTGGCAGCAAATCATGGAGGTGCCTACTGCATTGTTCCCTCCTTAGTATTAGGAGTTATCATTTTAAAAGATTTATTAGCTCTAAAGGCAAAACCTTTGCTTTAATAATTAATACTAGTTAGGAACAGAGACTGGAGTGAGACCTGTTGGATTTGAAATCTCACCTTGTTTCAGAGCTACTTAGCCTATCCCATAGCTCCACTTCCTCATGTGTAAGTACCTAAAAAATAAGGACTCTCCCCTCACTAGCTTGCTGTGAGGATATATGAGATGAAGAAGGTAGTGTTCCAAGCAAACTCTCTATACATATAAGAAATTTATATCATTATTGTTGTTGTTGTTATTACTATTATTAATATAATTTTTAACTTTGAAGAGAACACTGACATAGAGGTAAGCGGACTTGGTTTGATTATCAACACTGAGCTACTTCAATACTTGCTTAACCTCTCTGAGTCTTTGTTAGATCCTAGATAAAATGGATCAAATTAGGGATCATAATCATAAAGGATCACACAAGGAATTATAAAAGGAATCTAATAAGCCAGTGGATAATAAAGCACCCTATAAATAGTAAAACATTTTGGTATAGGTGTAAAAATTTTGGTATTCGGTAAAAAAAAAAAAAAAAAAATAGGTATAGGTGTAAGTCTTGCTCTCATTCTATGCATTCTTATCTTTGGAGTCAATGTCAGTTGTCTGCTTGTTCTGTAATCTTGTGGCTGTATATTTAAAGTATTCAGTTTCAATGATAGAGAAGGTATACAATATGATATAATGAGAGTTTTTAAATGGTGGAAATGTTTGTAAATAAAATTATTTTTAAAATAGATCACAATTTTTGTTTAGCATGATGGAAACTTACATTTAAAGTTAAGAAAATTGCCTTCACCATTTTGCCATTATAAAATATTCTATAATCAGTGAGGATGAGAGACTAATACCATGTCTGACATTGCAACTTTTGGAAATGATTCCCCATTGAGAAGAGAAAGCATGGTTGCTAGATAAATATATTTTACCAATAAATCTTCTATGGCAGAATTTTTACCACCACCAAGGAAGTGATCAGTGTCATCAAGTACGAGCATTTATGGAAATGTTGAGTGGTTCCCTGAAACAGAGGCTTGAGGAGCAGTTGAAGGGAAAGATGGAATTTGTTGTAAAAATTGCTGTGGGCATCTTGTGGGACATCTTGTTTCCTAGGTTCAGGAGCTCTCAGAGGTTGACACGATGTCATAGGCTGGGACCACAGTTCTCAGTCTTCTACCTCTCTTTCTGTATCACTGCTTATATTTTTGCTTTGACCTGATTGAGTCTTCTAATCCATAGGCTCCTCCATTTTGTCATCTTTCTGCTGCTTTTGCTCCCTTTCATAACCAGCCTTAATCCCTCTCATTTTAGTTGGTTCTCACCACTAGAGTCCCCTCTTGCCAAGTTGTTCTTCTATACCTGCCTCTCCTTCCAGCCCAGCCTCCAGGCTGCAGTGGTGGAACACAGCCCCACACGATGCAGAGTGGTGCCTTGAAAAACTTGTGGATTCCAATCTCAGCTCTACCCCAGCTGGCATCATTTGAGCCCTTTCTCTTCCATCCTATTTGGTAGCATTTATACACTTTACTTCTTTCCATCAATCCCCTATTTCATCGTCTCTCTCCACACTCTCAGCAGATGAAATTGCCTATAACTTCACGGAAAAAGTCTAAATTAATGTTTAACTCCCTCTCCAGAAATCCAAAAATATCTTTATCAGAACCCATTCTTTCTTTCTTTTTTTTTTTTCTCTCCTGTTTTACAGAAATTGAATGCTTCTGTCAGAGCTGGGTTCCTTGCATTAGGTCCCTTCTTGCATGTTTTATCAGTTACCTGCTTAATCAGTCACCCTTTCTTGCATGTATCTTCTGCCTCTCCTAATAACGTTACCTACTGCATAGTGATGTCTGTCCACTCACAAATACATCTCTACCAGCCGTAGAGCCATCCATAACTAAAATCTCCAAGATTTTTTGGTCTGATTATGATGATGTGTTCTGAAATCCTTAAAGCAAGTGTGAACTTCCTGGGTTGAAATTCTGGCTTTACTAGCTGTGTGTCCTTTGGCACATTACTTAACTTCTCTTTGTCTCATTGTCTTCGTTCCTACCTCAAAGACTTGTGAAGAATAAAAGATTAGTATATATAAAGTGCTTGGAACAGTTCCTGGTGCATAGTAAGCACTTAAAATGTGGTAGCCATTATTGACATTTTTTTTTTCTCATTCACTCATTTTCTTCATTTAACATTTATTGTAAACTTACCAAGACCTGTACACAGCATTAGATGTCCATTAATAAACGAAAGAGACCAATTTCTTGCCTTTATGAAGCTTAGAATTTAGTGAACAAAATAGGCAATAAATAAATAACATTATCTGGAAAACGAATTACAGAATGCCAATACTATGAAGTGTGTAGAAATGGAAAATATTTTGAAAGGACCTATTTAAACAGAGTGGTCAGAAGACCTGGTAAACCAAGTCCTGAAGAGGTGAAAAGCCCATCCTTTGAATGTTACAGGAAAGAGCATTCCAAGCAGGGGGGCAAACCTGTCTGGAGGCTCCCTGGGGGAAAGTGCTTGGCCATTTGAAGTAACTGAAAAAATCTGGTGTGGCTAGACCACAATGAGCATGGGGGAGAGCAGTATGAGATGAAGTAAGGAAATTGGATTTCATTCCAAATAAAATGGGAAGCAACGGAAAGGTTTTAATCAGCAGAGTGGAGAATCAATTTTATGTTTTTACGAGTCCATTCTGAAGGTAGTATGGAGAATGTATTGGAGAAAGCAATGGAGGGAGCTGAAAGATCAATTATGAACGATTCACAGTATGAGATGGTGGTAGTTTGGGCTAGAGCACTGGTAACAGAGATAAAGAAAGGTGAATATATTTTAGATACATCTGCAAGCAAGAATGGATAGAGTTGGGAAGCGGCTGTGGCTCAATCAGTAGGGCTCCCGTTTACCATATGGGAGGCCCCGGGTTCGGTTCCCAGGGCCTCCTGGTGAAGGCAAGCCCGCCCGCACGGCGTGGTTAGCTGACCCAGCGAGCACAAACAGCAAGGGGGGGATAAATGAATAAATAAATAAAATATTAAAAAAAAAAAAGGATAGAGTGGGTTAAACGTTGGGCATAAGAAAAATAAAGGAATAAAGGAAAACTACCCAGTTTCTTAATTTAGAAACTGGGTGGATAATGATGCCATTAATTGATTTGGGGAAGACGGGAGAGAAAGTTTTGGGTGGATAATCATGTGTATTTGGGCATGAGGATTTTAAATTTTGAGATGTTTGTGATATCTATGTATATCTTTACATATAGACAAATTTAGAGACAGATAAGTATGATATATATATGATATATATCAATATAGGAAGCCAGGTCTTTTAGAGAAAGTGAGAAAGTTTGGAATAGAAACATACATTTGGAATTTATGTTTTATTAGTATGCAAATGATAGTTATAACCATGTAAATAGATATCACCTACATTTTGAGCCCTGTGGCACCTCCAATTCACTGCATTCTGGTTTCCATTTTTACAAACAGCTAAAGAAATGTAAAACTTTGAGAGTCATTTTTAGCTTGTAAGTGGTATTTAAAACCAGGAATAGATAAGATTATCTAGAGGGAGAGTGTGGAGTGTGAGGAGAAAGCACCTGGAGCTGAGCTTTGATATCTCACAAACAATTCACAACTGCCTTCCATTCTCACAAAGTCCTTGAAATGATTCCCCAGAGGGTCACCAGTCACCCAATTATTTCCCAGTTTACCGGTAATATCTTCTGTTTCTTTTCTTCCCTCATCTGTCTGGCATTGTTAACTACTACTCTTTGCTTGGATTTCTCCTCTTTCATGGCTTTATGATAGCATTCTGTCCTCATTTTCCTTGTAATTTTTTTTAGGTTCCTTTACCCAACCCTTACATTTAGGAGCTTCTCAGAATTCTTTATTTGACATTTTGTCCTCTTAATTCTTATTCTGTGTCCTGTGTGATTTATCTAAAACTGATTCAGTGACTTCTAAGCCGGCCACAAAATCTATATTTTCTAAGTCCACACATCTAGCTGTTTCCGAGGACTCTCTCTTGGATGTCCCACATGCACTTTGATTTCATTAAGTTGAATACTGAATTTATAATATGTCCTTCAAAACTTTTCCTTTCCTTTTATTGCTTATTTTGGTGCATACTATCTTCTCTACTACTTCCCAATTCAGACCCAAGCATCTTATAGGAATCCGCCTTCCCTTTCACCAGATGAATCAGGAAGTTCCACATATATTTTCCCTTAATTCTTCCATATTATGGGACATATTTGGCCTAGCTTTCCAATTCCAAAGACTATTGCCTTAGGTTGTGGCTTCTATTTGTCCCTCCTAGAATATTGCTGAAAACTCCTATTTGCTGTCCTGTGCCTACTCTTGCTTTTCAATAATTCAGTCTCCATATTCTTTTCTGAGGGATATTCCTGAAATAGTAACTGATCATATTATTATCCTGCTAAAAAACTTAAGTGACTCATCCTGACTTTGAGAACAAATCTTGCAGTAGTCCTTGAGGCTCTTCATGAACTGGCTTCTGCCTACTTTTCAGTTTCATTTGCCTTCACCTATACTTTTTTTCAGATAATACTGGTGAAATAAATAAATAAATAAACCCTTGTACTTTATTATTTCTATTACTGGAACATTTTAGTAACATTGAGAGGCTAATTTAAAGGCATTAGATTAGGGAACTGACCTCTGTTAGGATTTTCCAAAGGTGACTCCAAGATGGGAAATCCCATAGTACCAACTCATCTCAGCTAGGTTTCTCTTAGGAGACTTCAGAAAAATTCTTAATGCTGGAAAAATGAGAAAATAAACCCAATAGAGAGAAAGGGGGGGCATGAAAGAGAGAGAGAAAAAAAAAGAGAGGGAGAGAAAGTAATTGAAAATAATTAGGAAAAGTTTAAAAAAACCTAAAGCAACTGTCATATTTTCAAGCATATTTTTATTTTCTCCTTTTAGTTTTCAATAAAGAAGTTTGTTTACTTGTTTGGTCTACTCAAATTAATATGGAGTATAGAATCCTGGATCTTTATCTCTGAAGTTACCGTAAAATATTTACCATATATTCCAAGGCTATGATATTACCTAGTGTTTTGGTTGGCTCTGTCTCAATATTAATTTAAACAAAAGAAAAATCTTACAAAGCTCATTTTTATCATTTTAATTCTTGCCAACTTCTTATGTGCATTTACTCATTTCTTTTAATTTATCCCCCAGAGCAAAAAGTTTAAAAATACTAAATAGAATAGTAATGATATTTATTTAGAATAAGGCAGGCTGGAATTAATATTACTCTCATCTTCTTTTTCTTTCTATCTCTTTCTCTCTCAACTCTATCTATCAAAGAACTTAGAAGTTTTTCAAACAATAAAACTTTAGGTTAGCAGTTAAGATGACATAAGGAAAAATTTCTCTGGTGTAAGAGGTTGTGATTCCTTGGACCAGTGAACTCTTAGTACATAGGTCTAGAAACTAAAGTATAACACAGCTTAAGTAAGGGAAACAATTTTATCTACAGTTAATATTCTCTGTTGGTGGACAATAGCATTGTCCCTTACTCTATGTAGAACTGAGATCTTGCAACAGTTTGGCTGTTTGATGTAATTATGAATTGCAAAAATAGATATTGGATTATGCTTGTAAACTGGTTTGCTAATCTGGGCATGATTAAGTTATGATTAGGGTGTTAACTGGTCCACGTCAGTAGGGCGTTGAGCCCCATCCTTTGATGGTTGGGAAATCAAATATAAAAAGCATGGCAAAGAACAGAGTTTGGAATAGTTTTGAGTTGGAGTTGTGATGTGGAGTCTTGAGCTGGAGCCCTGGGAAGTAGTGTACAGAGGAGCTTAGTTGTGAGGAAAGAGAGAAGGCCCTGGGAAGAGAAGCAAGCCATTTGCCTGATAGTCTACAGCTGGCCTTGTGGTACAAAGCAAGCCTGAGCCCAGAGAAAGGCAAGCCCCAGGAAGAGAGGAACCCAAGAAGCCTGAACCCTGGCAAACATCGGCAGCTGTCTTGCTCCAACACATGGCAACAGACATTGGTGAAGGAAGAAACTTACGCTTTATGGCGTGGTAGCTGTAAGCTTCTACCCCAAATAAATACCCTTTATAAAGACCAACAGATTTCTGGTATTTTGCATCAGCACCCCTTTGGCTGACTAATACAGGTGGCTACAAGGTAAACTGAGTGAAAACAACATAAAACCAAAATCAAAAACAAAAACATGAGTGAATCAAGTTAAAGTCTATTCACAGTGGAGAAGCAACTCCAAAGGTTTTTCCATTAGAGTGGGGTCAATTGATTCATATCTTTATATATAGAACACACTTTTTCCCCCTAATAGTGGGGACTAGAGTTAAATTTTAATATCCTGGAATTGGTAATAAATCCTTTGTAGTTGAATGAATCCCATAAAAATACTAGAAATTGAGTTCACATTTTGCCTGTGAGATTGTGAGCAAGACTATTAACCTGTTTGAGCTTCTATTTCTTCATCTATAATACAGGGATAAAAGTCCTTCCTCAAATCACTAGAATGTTTGACTCACATGGTGGTTACTATCAGCTGGCTTTTTGAGGCTTTCGACTACTCCATGAGGTCCTACAATCTGTTTACTCAATGAATTAATGTTCTGTGGCTATGTACTTTCTGTAATAAAAAATTTAGGATGGAAGTATGTTACTTTGATTTTTCATTGCTCAAAGGGAAGGTGAAACTACTACAACAACATAGAAAGCCTTTCCTACTGTAAGCTTCAATTACTTGATAAATTAATGTAGTTCCCTTAATAACAGTGAATTTAAAATATAGTGAGCACAAAATAACCATATTTACTAGTCATGTAAAACAAAGAGAATATAACTTTTGCTTTATTTTCTCAGAAATACTATTACCATCTATGAAAATTAAAAGACAGAAATACACTTATGAAACAAAGCCATTTTCTGCAGTTTGTCAATCAAAATGAATAATCTCAAAGTCTCATTTTCAATTAGATTATTTTAATATTTAACTACCTAAAATGCCCCAGTCATATTCTTTATAAAATAGTTAGACTAGAATACTGTAGTACTAATGATGACATTTTATTATGATAAAATGATTTCATTAATTGATGATCATATATCAACCTATAATAAGTAGATAAAGGATATAAAAGGTTTTTAATCCTAATATAGTATAAAACCATTTGAATTGTTCAGATTTTTTTTCAGGTGAAAATCTTTTATATCTTTTTTTCTTACAAAATTTTATAAATTTCTTTGTTATAAATTCAGTTACATTAAGTGGCCTGTGAATTCCTTTTATAAATTATGACAAAATATTTATAGTTTCCAAAATATAGCTCTTAATATATAATATAAATTATAAATGCATTTGTAACAGAATGATATAAGAAATGGTGAACAAAAAGGGGGGTTTGGATTTTTATCCAACATGTTCCCATTTACAGGTTTTATAACATGTATATTAAAAAAAATGCATTGATGACTTTCCAAGATATTTGAAATATGACCTTTTAAAGAAGTCAGTCTTGTTTTCATAATGAAAATGATATCAAAAGGTCACGATACCAAGAATGAAAAATAGTATATTTAAGAATCACATGAGGGCTTTATTTTAACTTGAAACTAACTATAAAGTGTAAAGTACCATCTAAACATAATTGTTGATTTTTGAAGCAGAATGTCTTTTGTTTTATGATCTTCTTATTGAAAATTAATGTTTAAGCTCTAATGCAATCAGGCAAATGTTTTTTTGAAAAGATTTAATTTAAGGCATTTTACTGTATCCAACTTAAATAATTAACTTACATATTTCCATATTTACAGGAAACTGTTGAATTGTATGGGAAGCTTAAACTTCTATAAAGCATCAAAATTGTGATATTAATTTATTTAAGTAGTCCCATGAGTATTAAATATAAATGTTTCTAATATTACCTATATAATGTTGTCAGCCCTGGACAATTTATTCTTATTAAAAGAAGAACATCTTTCATTCATTCACTTTGTTTGTTGAGTTGGAAATAACAGTTCCCCACATCATTATTTCTCCAAGAGATAACATATGCTCAATTTGAATTTTTAATTTTTGATGCATTATTATTTCTGAAAATAAAAGGAATCAAATAGAGCACTGGGATTTTCTTTAAAAATGTGGAGGTCCATTTAAGTTCTGATTTCATAATATCTTGAGATTAAATAAGATAATATATGCAAAGCACATAACATAGCCCTTTGTACATGGTGTATGCTCCATAAACAAAAAGAGGTACAAAATCTATTATCCAAAACCTAGGGCCTTCAGAGTGTTTAATACATACTTTTGAAAACTGGACAAACTAATAAATAATTAAGGAAGACTTACCTGATAGCATAACACACACTAAACTTCAAATAAACATTTTTTCAAGATGAGTGAAATGAAATCAATGGGATATAAGGGTAAATAGAGTTGAGTATCAGAACAGGTTTTCTGATGTTTAATTAAAATTTGGAGTCCACCATGTTCAGTTCTAGGACCTATCATCTTTTAATTATTTATACCTTCCAAAGCAAAACTTATCAGTCATCGCCTAAAAGTATATGGCATATAAATTATCTTCACTCAGAACCTTCCTTCTGAGTTCCAGACTTCTATATCCAGCTGCTAACTTAACAACCCTTTTTGGACACCTTCAAGGCATCTCAAAATGAACGTATTCAAAACTAAACTCGTGATTCCCTGTTGTCTCCCTAAAAACCCCGGTCTTCTCAGTGAAGTGTGTCACTATCCTTTCAGTTACTTAAGCCAGAAACCTAAGTGAACTTAATCCATTTCTAAACATGTCTTCAATCCAATTATTTGTCTCCACATGACCACCTCACCCTCATCACATAAACCTAGTGAAGCAGCCTTTATTTGTCTACTGGACCCTCTCATTTTACCACTTTAAATTCATCTGACCGAACCTCCTGCACCAACTATTGCCTCCTTCCTTACAATAAAGAAAAAAAGATTTTAGAAACCTAAAGGATTGCTTGAGCTTATCCTACTAGCTCCCTATCTTCATTGCACACCATGATCTTTCTTCTCTAGCTCCATTATCTCCTTTCAGTGCATTTTTCTTACCTTGCTTGCTCCCACTACAGGGTCCTTGCATATACAACTCCAAATCTCTGAAACGCTTTTCCCTCTGCTTTTCCTCTAGTTACTTACCCTCAGATCCAGTCCTATTATCCCTTCCTTGGGAAACCATTCCTGACCTCAGTCTAGATCACATTCTTTTCCCACTTGCTTGTATAGTCATGTTATCTCCCCTTCCTATCACTTATAGCACTTGAAAATTTACATTTCTTTGTGTGACTATTTTATTAAAATCTGTTGCTTCCATCTGTCCATAAGCCAAATGAGGAAGGACCATGTTTGACATTACTCATCATCATTCCCAACCCAAGGGCCGAGTGTACACAGGCACTTAAATATTTGTTAATGAATGAATCTGTGAAACTGGTAACAGAAACCAGCTTTAATTCGAATGACTTGTTCCTGTTTTATCTAGCTCTTTCTGTTTGATTTTATGAAAAATTTTACTTTCATAGAGTTTATCACATTGTGTTATAACTATTTGTTTAATTATCTAGTTCTCCTAATAGACTG
The DNA here is from genome assembly GCA_026826555.1 of Tolypeutes matacus. Taxonomy (NCBI): domain Eukaryota; kingdom Metazoa; phylum Chordata; class Mammalia; order Cingulata; family Chlamyphoridae; genus Tolypeutes; species Tolypeutes matacus. The sequence continues at coordinate 13,964,012 of JAKSZT010053770.1, forward strand.
TGAACTCTTTGAAAACTGGTTTATATCTGCTTTGTTCATAATTATATTACCAGAACCCATTACAATAGCACATGTAGTAGGTGCTCAAATATGTGTGTAGAATTAATGAATGCAAGACCCTGTGAATGCAAGGTCAAATATGTTTTAAAGTATCATGGCTTGATTTTTATCAGAATGTTTTATACTAACTTATTTTGGCTATTGATGATGTTGCCAGTTAGCTTTAGTGCATAAGTGGCTGTTGTATTGTTTTGAAATCAGCGTAAGGTGGTCAGTCTCTGATATGTTTCTGATTAATGTTCATGGCTCAAAACATCTCAAATACACGTTCTTAAAGCATAGCTCCAATTAAGTAAACTGCAGCTAATGCTGGTATTTGCTCCTTTTCTTTTTAAGGCACATAAGGGAAATTTTGTTGAGAAATAATATAAACTAAAGAAATTAACACAAATGTAGATGGAGATAGGTAGATTTATAAGGGAAGCATAGTCTTTATAGTCTAAATGTGATTACTAGTAGAGTGAATGCATTTTTACTGCTAGAGTACTATTTAATCAGGAAAGCTCTGCTTAATAATATTCATACCTCTGTAAAGTCTTTTAAGTATGGGGTTCTCCTTAAAGAAACAGCACTAGAATTATCCAAATTCAAATGGCTGGGACTGGAGGAATATGTTACAATCACATTTTTTTTATTATTATCCATTAAAAAGCTTTGGATTATATAATATTCAACTGAATTATGCTGACAGTTATTCAGAAAGCTAAGTAAAACTTTTGATGAACTTGGCCCTACTTTAGTTCAGTAGTTATATCTCAATCAGACAAGCTCTACTGTATAATTTTAGGCTTAGTCAAGATGAGATTTATGGGTATATCATATCCAAAGACTGCTGTGAGGAAGGTAAGATTTGAAGAAATGAGTTATTAATCTTTACTACAGAACATTAACAAATGTCATGTGGCTTTTATAAGTAGGTACCTAGGAGGTGGTGGAATCGTAAGTCCCCAAAATAGATTTCTTCTTATGTACCTCTGACACAAAGAACATAATTAATAGTTACCATTACTCACTTGTGAAGTCCAAACTTTTACCGCACCTATTAAATTTGAACTTAGCATAAAATTAACAAAATTAAATAAGGATTGTCATATTATAATAAATGGAATTGTCTGTCTTGCTTTTTGATGTGTGTGTGTGTGTGTTTGTGTACATGCGTGTTGGTGGCGACTTTGTATGGGCTTTTATTTACTACTACCAGGTAATCGAATTAGTGTACTTCTAGCTGAAGACAGTTCTGGTCCTGTTCCAGCTCGTGGTCTAAACATGCTTTTTAGGCCTCCTCTCCTCATGTTTGTCTGATTGATTTGATTGGTTAGTCAGAACAATGGTGTTTACAAAGTCTTGTTATTGAGATAATTGCTTGTGTAGTGTTTGATATCACTTTTTAGTTTTTCATTTCAAAGACCAGTGCCCAGAAGCTGTTTCCTCTCTTCCCAGGTTCCTTGCCCTCAGTTTAGATAAGTTGTCTCCAGGTGGATGGAGATGCACAAGTCACAGTCCTGCTTTCTCGAGAGGAATAACTTTCCCTTGGGACTGGCTTTAACAAAGAGCAAACTCTCATTAAAGGTTTACTGAGTGAATGTTGAAAAAATTAACTGAAGCTTTTACCATTATCTTTTGCTTTCTCTGTATATTTTTTTTTTTCTGAGAAGATAAAATAAGGATAAGCCCACATAAATATGAATATGTTTAAAAGCATTGCATTTCAGCTTTAAAGACATGTGATAAAAGTAGACAGTCTTGTAGGATAGAGAATTGCAGGATTTATGGAGTTCTTCAAAGTTTTTTTGGTACAATTATCCATTTATTTGTTAAATATCATTGTATAATATACCCTCCAGATTGTGATCCATTCAAATAGGGTATGAAACCATGTAAGAAAGTAGGTCAGAAGACTACAGCATAGAACACTGGCAAGGGATTGGGGGGAATGAACTCAAGTATCTAGGAGCATAATCTGAAAACCACTGTGTGAGAATAACCATGAGTCCACATGGGAACATAGGCCTCCCAGCCAGCACTGCTTCACGGGTCCACATAAGCTCTTCAGCCTCCCAGGAGATTTTAAATCCGAATGCAAAGAGGATTACCTATCTCAAACACATTTAGTCAGCCTTAATCACTTTTTACTCTAAATGTGGTTTTCTTTTAGGCTCATGTAAAGCAAAACATTTTAACCTCATCTTTGCTGATTTGGAGAGTTGAACCCTCCCAAAACTGCTCCCAGCTCTGGGATTTCAAATAATTTCATCATCTATCAGATACCCTAAAGCAATCATCTACTGCTGTTCCAACTGCTGTTTTTAGAGACTGTTATCTGACTACTTTCTAAGGTCTTAGGCTGCTTTCTCCTGGAACTCTATCGATTCTCTCAGTCAGGATTTCTGCAACTATTTCAGTCTAAAACCAGAAATACAAAAAGGAAAAAATAAAAGCCACAGATACACACATTTTGTATTTGTCATTGTGATTCCTCAGTGATTATGTTTTCTGCAACCAGGATATGGCTATTTTTCTTCCTGACCAACTCTTTCCACTTAGCTCTTTGTACTTACAACAATCTGTGTGATTTTAATTTTTCTTAAATATTTTGGATTACTCATTAAGCATTGTTCCCTTGGTTCTCTTATTAATAGATCTAAGCCTTTTTATAGCTCACCAATACATATATTTCTAATTTTTCAAAGGGCCCATGCTCTTTATTAGAATATGGGAATCTAAGCTAGAGTTTTTTGGTTTTGCTTTTTAATAATTAGACTCTTTAAGCTAATTTTTTTCAGTTTGGCAACTCCAAATAACTGGACTTTTGAAAAAATAACAAATTTTTTATCAAAAGTCTGGTTTGAGACAACTGATAATATGTTGTGCTCTAACCATACAATCCTCTGTGTTATTTTATCCTAATAGGGTCTACTGTGTAAGTAGGTTTAGAAAACACTGCTCTGGATGCTCCAAGTGCTATTTAAATGGCAAGTCAGATAATTACAAAGTCACATATGCAGGTTACCCTCTTCAGCTGATTTATTATGCTTGGAACTTTTATCAAGAATCGGTATGGTGCTGCTGTAGTTCTCTCTTCCCTCTGCCCAATCCTGCTTTCCTCACTCCCTCATGGGTTAGGTTCCAGAGAGTACCCCCCAAAATCTTTTGCTGGTAAGTCTCAGAGTAGGTTACCACAGTAACCCAATTTAAGACAATAAATATGTATTTTTAAAAATATGGTTATATGAAGAACTTCACTGCATATTTTGCAAAACCTGCTGTTGGAATATTTATTATATCATTCAAGTCCCCAATAAAAAGATCAAGTTTATAAATTTTCAGATATTAGGGTTAAGAAAATTTGTCTTTCCTCAAAATTGGTATGACAATTATTTAATAAGAGTTATATACTGTGTTGAACCATATGGAGTTGACATTATTGTAGGTCAAAAATGGTCAAATATCTGCAATTTCATAAGGTTCTCTCTCTCTCCCTCTCCCTCTTTCTCTCTCTCTCTATAATGTAGAACCTCTCTCTCTCTCTCTATATATATATATATATACATATATATATTTATATAAAATGTAGAACCTACCCATAAATGGGATGGGCCACTTAAAAATATATTTGTATATTTAATAGAGAAGTTGTAGGTTTACAGAAAAATTATGCAGAAAATACAGAGTTCCCAAATATACCCCAGATTAATAACACCTTGAATTATAGTACAGTACCTTTGTTAAAATTGAAGAAAGAGTATCATTATAATTGTATTTTTTCTATAGTCATATTTTACATTAGAGTTTACTGTTTGTGTTGTACAGTCTTATCTTGTTTTTAATAAAATTTTATTGAAGTATATAATTCATACATGAACATACATAAACAATAAGTATATAGTTAAATTTGTGAAGCTACAAAACAAACATGCATATCATCATACAGGGCTCCCATATATCACCCCACTACTAACACCTTGCATTGTTGTGAAACATTTGTTACAAACTATGAAAGAGCATTGTCAAAATATTGCTAACTATAGACAATATCTTACATTTGGTGTATTATTTTATTGTCCCTTTTTCTTGGTTGCATGAGTGCTTGTGTGTAAATTTTATTCTCAAGTCCAGTATATCTTAGCCTACATTTCTTCTATCAATATCTCTTACCACATTTGCACCTCCTATTTATTTATAACATTTTATAAAATAGGGAGACTATAAGTTAATAAATTGAAGTAGAATTGAACAGATTTCTGCATATTGAGAAAATCTTGGTCTTAATATGATTGTTATTATTTTTAGTATGCAACAGCACCATGTCAGGGTAATCATGTTAAAACATAATTCAGAGTTCTGAGATATGATTTACTTATTGCTTTCTTTTGTTTTTCAGGAGGTTTCGGGGATTGAACCCCGGACCTCGTATGTGTGAAGCAGGTGTTCAACCACTGAGTCACACTGCTCCCCTACTTATTGTTTTCAGTAATAGATTTCCATGAGTTTCGGTGACATTAACTTGACAAACAAATGTACCAAATGGCAATCTACACCCATTCCTGCTCTCTAGATGAAGACATTGGTACTGTGATTATAGCTTACCTGCTCCTCTAATGGATTACCGAATTTTTCTATGGTTATCGTAGCTGGACTCTAGTCAATCATTCTTTTGTTCATTCAGTTATCACATATTTTTTAGTGCCTTCTGTATGCCGTGCCTTGGTTTAGGTACAGGAAGTATGGCAATGCAGCAGTCAGCAAGAGAAACGCCGCCAGTGTCTTTGGAGAATTCACATGTTTTCTGCTCTGTCGAGCTGGTGATTAGACTGTAAGCTTCTTGAGGGTAGACACTGTGGCTACCTTCTACCTTTAGGGCACTGCTCAGTACCCACACACACTTGGTACTCAAAAGGCATTTCTTGTAAAAGTGAATAAATGAACAAGGGCAAACAAGGGCAAAATTTCATTTACTTCATCCCACAAAATGTTGGGTCATTCTATAATAGAAATTTCCATTGGATACCTTTATGATTGTGTCTTCAGATCCCAGGCAATTTAAAAGTATTTTAAAAATCGGTTGCACATTGTTTAACTGGTGTTTGCACACTTAATTGCTCCATTTTTTTTAATCAGTCCATGATTGGAAAGGATTGGTATATTATGGGGAGTAGCTTAGTCACATTCCATAGAATCTTCCCCTGCTCTCCAGAGCTTTTAGACTGGCTTTGTTTACAGATGCTAGATAGATAAAGTCCAAGATAGTCCTCACTTTTACCTGCCAAATTTTCATCCTTTGCAATTACATAAATAACCAATGATTTAGGTGGAATTAGAATTGTTTCCATTGCATTCGGTCTCTGTTTAGAGTGATCTGAAGAGGAGATAGTCTTGCTTTGAGAAAGAGAAAATATTGGTGTGAGTTCTTTTACATGACTAACATTTGTGACTATCTCCCAACACCTTGCCTTCATTTATCTTGATCTTTTCCACTTGACAGTTTCTTTTATTTGCACCCTGTGCAGAGCCATCTTTCCTTCCAACACCTGTTTTATAATCACTTTCTCTTCCAAATAGCTTTTTAAAAACTACTGTTTGTGGTATTTTTAATTCATTGTATACATTATTGATCTTTAGCTTTGTACATCAGTCATTTTATTCATTTACTCAGGAGCCAAATGCTTATAGCAGGCTCTGTATTACAGCTCCAACCCTAATTAGCTGAGTGATAATAAGCATGTCATTTAACCTCTCCGTGTTTTCACATACATTGTGGAATGGGGACACTAAGGATACCCACCTCCTGAAGTTGTAACAAGGATTAAATGAAATAATGCACTTCAATTACTTAGCATAGTGCCTATTACATGCAACGTATTTTATTTTGTTATCATCATTGCTGCTGTATTTGTTATTAATATTGACCACTAGATTGTCAATTCCTAGAGCACTGAGATCACATCTTAAATTTCCCTTGTACTCTTGATATAACATAAAATACAATAAATACTTTTAGAGGCAGAGGATGAAAAAAATGAATTAATGAATGCTATAAATTCTGTTCAATATACTTTCTTAAAATGAGATATTTTTCATTTGTAGGAATAGAATGTTTTCAGCATCCATTTGTATTGTGTGGAAGTTCATTCAGATTTGTGAATCTGAAAATGCTATTTACAGTGTACATTTTGTAAATGTATACAGATTAAGAAGACTTAACTAAAAACTGTAGGATAATCTAAATAGCTACCCTAAAAATTCCCACTGGCATTTTAATGAAATGTTATTTTACAACTTTAAAGCTCATAGCAATATAATTAGTAATATGTGTAATCTTTATTACCAATCTTAATCTTTTTTATATGACTGAAAAATTATTTTATGGTAGTACAATTAAAATAATGCTAAAAATGTCAGCATAACAGAATTAAACTAAAGTAACTACTACAATATTGTACCCTAAAACAGCTAATTTAAATGCAAAATACTTTGTAAAGGCTATTTATCTACGCTAATGCATGTTAGGGGATTTAAGGAGTAGTTTGTATAACTGAAATAAAAGGAAAAATAAGCATTGTACAGCAATCTTTACTATTGTTTAACATGAGGGAAATATTAAATAGGCTTATATATAGGCCACTTGAGGAAAATGTATCAGAAGCTATACTACAGCATAGTAAATATGAAGGGAACAAGCAGGCAATACCATGTTCATAGGATTTTAAAGGGAAAATTTTAAATGCTTAAAGTTGTTCTTATACAAATAATGGTATACAATTAGCTCTGATCACTAGACTTAATACACCCAGAACTTTAAAAGAATATATTTTGAAAATTAGGTTCTGAAAGACCAGACAGTTGTATAATTGGTACATATACTAGTTAGATTTTCTCTGAATACGTCTTTCTGGCAATTCAAAATAATGGCTCTTTTACCAAATTATTCTTATTTTAATGTGAGATTATGGAATGGTTTAAAAATAAGATTTTTAAAATGTAAAACTAACCTCTCTATAGAAAAATCTGGAAACTACAGAAAAGTAGAAAAATATCACTTAGATTTCACTACCTATATCTCTGCTCCTACATGCTATTTTAAAATTTTTAAATAAAAATAGTTGTGATTATATTCCATAGAATATTTATATGTAATATATAATTAATCCATATTCCAAGGACTATACATTATATGAAAATCACAAATAATATGAATCACCTGTATTTTTCTTGTGTTATTTAAGCCTTCTTTTGTTAGGCTCTCAAAATGTAATGCTGGTTATATATTTATTCTCAATTTTGTTTCAGTTGGGATAATATTTTGAGGGATATTGATTTTTTTTTTTTTTTTTAAAGATTTATTTATTTACTTTATCCATTTTAAAACCCCCTTCCCCATTTGCTGTTTTGTGTTCATTCACTGGGCAATTTTCTGTGTCTGTTTCCTGCCATCTCTTCTCATCCTCCTCCCTCCTACAGTCTTCGATCCTGGAGACCTCTGATGTAGGAGAGAGGTGTCCTGCCACCTGCGCCACCTCAGTTCCTGGTTTTCGGAGCATCTCGTCTTGTCTCTTCCCTGTGTCTCTCTCCGGTTAGGTCATCATCTTGCTGCATGGCTCCCGGGGCCTGAAGGCTCACCGGCACATAGAGCCTGGCAGCCCATGAGCCTTCTATATATATATATATTTATTTATTTATTTTTCCGGGAGGTCCCGGGGATCGAACCCAGGTCCCCTCCATGTGGCAGACAGATGCCCGACCATTTGAGCCACATCCGTCCCCTGAGGGATATTGATTTTAACACTCTTATTAGCATTTAATGCATTTTAGTGAAGGTTAATTACTTCTCAAAAGCAACAAACCATAAAAATTTTGTGTGAAAAAGCAAAATCTACAGAATTTGAGAGGGAAAGAATGCTATAATGTTTTTATTATCACAATTTGATTGTTAAAACTAGAACTTGGATTTAACAGATGATGTCACCCATGTGCTTATTTTGGGTTTTATTTGTAGGTCCCAGCACATCTGGAAAATCCTGTGAGTCTGCTACAAAAAGCCCAGAGACAGCAAGCTAAAACCTTTATGACCCTTGACCAACAGATCATCAACCAGACTCTTAAGCGGTCACACCCTGCTACTCCTCTGTTACAGCATGTACAGGTGTCTCCCGACAGTGATGCAGGCCTCACAGGGAATCCACTCACCAAATTGCTAACTCTTGGGAAAGAGGATGACAGCGCAGAATGGCATGTATGTCTAATGACTGGTTATGAAAATACATAATCAGTTATTGATAAAAACTGATAAATTGAAGTTGACATTTTTATAGTAAATGTTCAAAAATCCAAATTAATTTGACAAAAAGAATGTTTTTTTCTCAATTAATTAATTTATAATGATTAATTATTATATGTAATAAATTATAATAATTGATTTTTTAATACTAAATTCAATTATATAGCAATGTGAAGTCAAAATAGGCACAAATGGAAGATTTAGCTTTAATTGTAAATGTTTTTTTGTTAACCTTAGTTAAAATACTTACCAATGATGATATTATCTTAAATATCCACTAAATAAAAACAGGCAGAAATTGCTTATGTAGCAGTATATATGCACTCTAGAAATGATGATTAGAATAAAACTGATAATCTTGTAACACTTAATATTTTTGAATTTATATACATACTTTTACTATTATCTACTTCATTCATTCATTTACATTTGTAGCAAATATTTGTATACCATTACTAAATAACATGAATTTTGAGCTGTGGATGATACAGAATAAATAGGGAAATGTCTAGCTTCATGGAGTTTATAGTTTAGTATAAATTGCTTATTAAACTTTTGAACAAAATTGAAGAATTAATAGATATATAGCCTCAACTGGAACTAGGGAAAATACTTCCTTTAGTATAACAATGTAGAAAATCCACAAGAATAATTGAGTTTCTCTCTCTCTCTCTTTCACACTCTCTCTCTTTTTTCTTTCAATTCATTTGGTTTGTAGGTGGGGCCATGTTCCTAGGATCTCCCAGGTTTAATTTCCCAATATCCACCCCTAGTGATTATTACTGACTTCCAGTCACTGCTTTACAGTTATTAAGTCTGTAGCCTCCAGGTATAATAAAGTAATGCTCAGAATCACATTATTTGAATTTCAAATGATGGAAGAAAAATTTTTTTGCAAATTTTATGTTAATCTGGAAAAGGGAAAAGAATAAGGGTCTAATAGATTGTTTAATGAAATATAAAATAACCTTATCTGCTAACCCCTCCACAAAACAGTTGTTGTTGAAATCTGAAATGGAATATAAATCTCTACATATTTATTTACTTAAGCTTTTCAATATTGGATATATAAATAATTTTTTTAATTAATTAATTTTTTATTGTGGGTAAAAAATCAAAATTTTCACAATACATACCAATATTTGTAAAATGATATATAAATATATATGCATATATGTGCATTTGCTTACAAAAATGTTATATATATATATATATTTTAAGAGGTGCTTAGATTACTTAAAATATTACATGGAACCTACTGGGATTCCCATGTCCCCCACCTCCCACACCTCCCACCACATCCCACACAAATATCTCCCAAAAGTGTGGCCCCTCACCCTCAATGGACTTACACATCCTGGGGCCTTGCCATCAACCATAGACCAACTCTCTGCCACACATTTCTGAATGGTGTGTGCTGATTTAAAATGGCCTACATCCGTTGCCACAACGACACTCAGGACAACCTCCAACTCCCGAAAAAGCCCCTCTATTTCAACTGCACATCCCCTCCCTGCCCCGAAATTATCCAGTGGCCACTGGGTCCACCTCACTGTTATAATTTCTTCCATTGCTAGAATCACCATATGTGTACAACAGAATACCATCAAGTCCACTCTAGTCCATAGTTCTTCCCCCAATCCTGAGGGGACTTGGATGGTGATGTCCACTCCACCTCCAAGTGAGAGAGGGCTTATATCCCTTGGATATGGTGGGTGAGATGATCCTGCCTGCAGATGCAGGCCCTCGCCATTCGCTGGGATGGCTGTTGCCCATCATTGTCTCCTCGCCAGGTGACTTGGATGAGTCCATTGAGCTGTAGGGTAGGAGTTGCAGCTCCACCGAGATTCCACACACACCTGGCACATAGGTAGGTCAGAGGCTCCAGTCTCTGGAAGTATACCTAAAAACTCCAACATCACAATACAAATGAATACAAGTACAAATGAATAGAAGGGACTGATGAACCATGTGCAGGGAGGACTTATTTGAGTCCAATTCTGTCACTCTCAGGAGCACAGATTCCAAAATAGAACCCACTGATAAGGTGTCAGTCTCTGGGGCTATCCCCCCTTATATAGGACCTGGGTGTCTCCAGAGCTCTCAGGAGCCCCACTGTGTGGGGTGATAGGCACTTAGATGTTCTATGAGCTCCTACTGAGGTGTGCGTAAGAGTTACCTCTGGGATGACCTCCCGACTCTTTTTGAAGTCTTTTAGCCACTTGAACTCATTTGTCTTTACCCTTTCCCCCTTTTATTCAAGGTCTTTTTCCAGTTGTGTTGCCAGTTGGCACTTGGTATTAATCCCTTGTTGCCAGGGAGGCTCATCCCTGGGAGTCATGTCCCACATTGTGGGAAAGGTAATGCATTCGTATGCTGAGTTTGGCTTAGAGAGAGGCCACATTTGAGCAACAAGGAGGCTCTCAGGTGGCAACCCTTAGGCACCCCATAACAGTAAGCTAAGTTTCAGTTACAAGAGCAAAGACTCATAAGGGTGGTCATCAATAAAAAGAACTCATCAGTGGGTCATCCGCTTTTGACAGATACTGTCCCTGCCCTCAGAGGACTGTTGCTGCTCCCTTGCAGAATGTGGCAGAGCTCTCCAGGCTAGGAATTCAGAGTCCCTCATTTATTGTGTGATTGTCCACCCACCGTGATCATGCTCCATCTTTTGATCTTTTGATCTTTTGAACAATTTTGTATATCTTTCATGTATATTTGGATGAACTAACTCCCATGAATCCCCCTTCCCAGACACCCCCCACCAATAATCCCCTGCAGTACCCATTGTAACCCTTCTGTGATCCAAATCTTCCATGAACATGTAGTCCATAAAATAATCAAATACATTTAATAGGAAAAAGAAACAACAATGATAAGCTTACATGCAAGAGACAAACAAAAGGAAACTCAGGAAAAACAAACAAACAAAAAACAAAAAAAAAACAAAATATAATTAGCGAATTGGGACATTCAAAAGAATGGGGAAAAAAACAAAAGAAATGCCTTTAAAAAAATATATATATATATATATTCTTTTTTTTTTTCTTTTATCACTGTGTTATCGGATGTCTGGTGTGCCGTGACACCTACCCCCTCTCAATCCCCATTGTCTCCCAAATTTTCATTTAATTTTCAAAGAAGTTTTAGGTCACAGCAAAGTCACACACGGAGTACCAGAGACTCCCAGATACCAAACCACCCCCCCCTTCCCCACCCCTTATTAACCCCCCCCCCTTTTGGATGTTAGCATTGTTATAACTGTTATACAGATAGCAAAATATCGCAACTAAACATTGTCAGTGATTTACAGTATAGTTTACAATTTAGATGATACAGTTTAATAAGTTTTGATGATATTTACCATGTCCTGTGTCCATTACTATAAGGTAATGAAAAACCTTTCCCATGTCCACTAAATACCCCATTAGATCTTAACTGTTCCTTCCTCCCCACCCCCCTGGGGCATATGACACTCCCTTGTCTTGACTCATGGAATGTCAAGATTCATAGTTACATGCCCTGGGTATTTGAACCTGCCCTTCCTAATCTACCCACCTGTCAACGCTGTACCACGAAACCCAGTAATATCACTACCCATCTGTCCTATCCTTCAATATGCAACTATATCCCTTTACCATAGATTATGTCCATATGGGTGATGCCTCAAAGCCTGCTCTTCTCTTACTCTCCCTTGTTAACCTATCTTTCAGACAACGGTTCTCAGAGACTGCTCACTTTCCTCAGTTCAAATCAGTGAGATCATATACTGTTCATCCTTCAGTGCCTGGCTTGCTTCACTCAGCATAAGGTCTTCAAGATTCATCCACATTATTCCATGTGTTAGCACTTTATTCCTTCTTACAGCTGAGTAATATTCCATTGTATGTATGTACCACATTTTGCTTATCCATTCGTCTGTTGATGGGCACCGGGGCTGGTTCCAACTTTTGGCAATGGTGAACAATGCCGCTATAAACATTGGTGTGCATATATCTGTTTGTGTCTTTGCTTTCAGTTCTTCTGGGTATATACCCAGCAGTGGAATTGCTGGATCATACGGAAGATCTATTGTTAATTTTCTGAGGAACCGCCAAATTGTCCTCCACAGTAGCTGGACCATACCACAGTCCCACCAGCAGTGGATGAGGGTTCCTATTCTTCCACATCCTCTTCAACATTTGGTGTCTCCTGTTTTTTTAATAGCTGCCATTCTGATGGGTGTAAGATGGTATCTCATTGTAGTTTTGATTTGCATTTCCCTGATAGCAAGCGATGTTGAGCATTTTTTCATGTGCTTTTTAGCCATTTGTATTTCTTCCTTGGAGAAGTGTCTTTTCAGGTCACTTGCCCATTTTTTAAATGGGTTGTTTGTCCTTTTATTTTCAAGTTGTAGGATTTCTTTATATATGCAGGATATTAGGCTCCTATCAGATAAATGGTTGCCAAATATTTTCTCCCATTGGGTAGGCTGCCTTTTTATTTTCTTAGTTTTTAATTTTGATGAGATCCCATTTATCTATTTTTTTCTCTTGCTTCTCGTGCTTTGGCTGTGAAGTTCATGAAACCATTTCCTATTACAAGGTCCTGTAGATGCTCCCTACATTATCTTCCAAGGTCTTTATGGTTTTGGCTCTTATATTTAGATCTTTGATCCATTTGAGTTGATTTTTGTATAAGGTGTGAGACGGTATTCTTCTCTCATTCTTTTGGGTATGGATATCCAGTTCTCCAAACACCACTTGTTAAAGAGGCCATTCTCTCCCAACTGAGTGGGCTTCATGGCCTTGTCAAATATCAGATAACTGTATATGTGAGGATCTATATCAGAACTCTCAATTCGGTTCCATTGGTCAGTAGGTCTATCCTTGTGCCAATACCATGCAGTTTTGATCACTGTAGCTTTGTAGTATGTTTTAAAGTCAGGTAGTGTGATACCTCCAACTTCATTTTTCTTTTTCAATATGTCTTTGGCAATTTGGGGCCTCTTGCCTCTCCAAATATATTTTGTAGTTAGTTTTTCCAGTTCCTTAAAAACTACAGTGTTGACTTTTATTGGGATTGCATTAAATCTGTAGATTAGTTTGGGTAGGATAGACATCTCGATGTTTAGTCTTCCTATCCATGAGCAGGGAATATTTTTCCATTTATTTAAGTCTTCTTTGATTTCCTTTAACAGTATTGAGTAGTTTTCTGTATATAAGTCCTTTACATCTTTAGTTAAATTTATTCCTAGGTATTTGATTCTTTTAGTTACTATTGTAAATGGTATTTTTTTTTAATTTCCTCCTCAGTTTGCTCATTATTGGTGTATAGAAATGCTACTGATTTTTGAGCATTGATCTTATAGCCTGCAACATTACTGAACTCATTTATAAGTTCTAGAAGCCTTATTGTAGATTTCTAAGGGCTTTCTATGTATAGGATCATGTCATCTGCAAATAATGAAATTTTTACTTCTTCTTTTCCAATCTGGATGCCTTTTATGTCCTTTTCTTGTCTCAGTGCTCGTGCAAGTACTTCTAAGACAATGTTAAATAGGAGTGGTGATAATGGGCATCCTTTTCTAGTTCCCGATCTCAGAGGGAAGCCTTTTAGGATTTCACCGTTGAAAATGATGTTAGCTTTGGGTTTTTCATATATAACCTTTATCATATTCAGAAAGTTTCCATCTATTCCTATCTTTTGTAGTGTTTTTATGAGGAAAGATTGCTGTATTTTGTCGAATGCTTTTTATGCATCTATAGAGATGATCATGTGATTTTTTTCTTTCAGTCTGTTTAAGTGGTGTATTACATTGATTGATTTTCTTATATTGAACCATCCTTGCATACCCGGGATGAAACCCACTTGTTCGTGGTGTATAATCCTTTTGATATGTTGTTGAATGCTATTAGCAAGTATTTTGTTGAGGATTTTAGCATCTAGGTTCATTAGAGAAATTGGTCTGTAATTTTCCTTTCTTGTGGTATCTTTATTTGGTTTTCGTATTAGGGTAATGTTGGCATCATAGAATGAGTTAGGCAATATTTCTTCTACTTCTATTTTTTGGAAGAGCTTAAGTAGAATTGGTGTTAGCTCTTTCCGGAATGTTTGGTAGAATTCAGCTGTGAAGCCATCTGGTCCTGGGCTCTTCTTAGTTGGGAGGTTTTTTATGACTGAGTCTATCTCTTTACTTGTAATTGGACTGTTGAGTTCATCTATTTCTTCTTTCATCAATGTAGGCTGTTTGTGGGTTTCTAGAAACTTGTCCATTTCCTCTAAATTATCATTCTTGTTGGCATATAATTTTTCAAAGTATCCTCTTATGATACTCTTTATTTCTGTGGGTCAGTAGTGATATCCCCTTGTTCATTCCTTATTTTATGTATTTGCATCTGTTCTCTCTTTTTCTTTGTTAGTCTGGCTAAGGGTTTGTCAATTTTATTGATATTCTCGAAGAACCAGCTTTTGGTTTTGTTTATTGTTTCTAGTGCTTTCTTATTATCTATTTCATTTAGTTCTGCTCTAATCTTTGTTATTTCCTTCTTTCTACTTCCTTTAGGTTTAGTTTGTTGTTGTTTTTCTAATTCCTCCAAGTGTGCAGTAAAGTCTTCAATTTTAGCTCTTTCTTCTTTTTTAATATATGAATTTATGGCTATGAACTTCCCTTTCAGGACTGCTTTCGCTGCATCCCATAGGTTTTGATATGTTGTGTTGTCATTTTCATTAGTTTCAAGGTAGTTATTGATTTCTTTTGAGATTTCCTCTTTGACCCACTGTTTGTCTAAGAGTGTGTTGTTTAACTTCCATATCCTTGTGCCTACCCTGTTTCTCTGGCCCTCAGTGATTTCCAATTTCATTCCGTTGTGGTCAGAGAAATTGCCTTGTATAATCTCAATCTTTCTGAGTTCATTGAGAGTTTTCTGTGGCCTAGCATGTGATCTATTTTGGAGTATGTTCCATATGCACTCGAGAAGAATGTATATCCTGTTGTATTTGGGTATAGTGTTCTGTATATGTCTGTTAAGTCCAGGTCTTCTAATGTATTGTTGAGTGCCTTAGTTTCTTTATTGATTCTCTGTCTAGATGTTCTGTCTAATTATGATAGTGGTGTGTTGAAGTCCCCTGCTATAATTGTAGAGGCATTTATTTCTCCTCTTAGTTTTTCCAGAGTTTGCCTCATGTATTTTGAGGCATCCTGATTAGGTACGTAAATGTTGATGATTGTTCTCTCTTCTTGAGAGATTACTCCTTTTACTAATATGTAGTGTCCATCTTTGTCTCTTACAATAGTTTTGCATTTAAAGTTTATTTTGTCTGATGTTAGAATAGCGCCTCCTGCCCTTTTTTGGCTATTGTTAGCTTGTAAAATGGTTTTCTAGCCATTCACTTTCAGCCTCCTTGAATCCCTGGGTCAAAGGTGGGTTTCTTGTAGACAGCATATAGATGGATCATATTTTCTTACGCATTCTGCCAATCTGTGTCTTTTGATTGGTGAATTTAATCCATTAACATTCAGTGTTATTACTCGTAATGAATTTCTTACTTCAGCCATTTTTTCTTTGGGTTAATGTATGTCATATGTTGTTTTGTTTCTCTTTTTGTCTTTTCAGTTGTTTTTAACTCTCCTCCAACTCTCTTCCCTTGTTTTTCCTTTGAACTTGTAGAGATTCCTTTAGTATTACTTGAAGTGCTGGTTTCTTATTGACATACTCTCTTAATTTCTGTTTATCTGTTAATATTTTGAACTCTCCATCATTTTTGAATGCCAGTTTTGCTGGATAGAGAATTCGTGGCTGGAAGTTTTTTTCTTTTAGTGTTTTGACTATGTCATACCACTGTCTTCTTGCCTCCATGGTTTCAGCTAAGAAATCAGCACTTAATCTTATTGTGCTTCCCTTGTATGTGATGGCTCTCTTTTCTCTTGCTGCCTTGAGTATTTTCTCTTTGTCTTGAGCATTGGACATTTTGACAAGTATATGTCTTGGAGTTGGCCTGTTGGGATTTATACTATTTGGGGTGCGCTGTACTTCCTGGATCTGCACATCCATCTCTCTCAATAGGGTTGGGAAGTTTTCAGCCATTATTTCCTTCAACACTCCTTCTTTTCCCTTTCCCTTCTCTTCTCCTTCTGGGATGCCCATAATGCGTATGTTTGTGCGTTTTGTATTGTCAGTTAATTCCCTGAGTCCATGCTGGATTGTTTCTATCTTTTTGTCTATCTGTTCTACTATCTCTTTGATTTCAGCTGTATTGTCTTCCATATCACTGATTCTTTCCTCTGCCTCTTCAAATCTGCTGTTATGTGAATCCGGCGTCTTTTTCATTTCTTGGATTGTGCCATTGTTCACCATCATATCCATTACCTTTTTAGGCATGTTTGCAATTTCTTCAGTATGTTCTCCCAGTGTCTTCTTTATATCCTTAATCTATTCCTTCACTTCTTTAAGTTGGTCCGTGATATTTGTTTGGATAGCTTTGATTAGTTGTTCGATGTTCTGCATCGCTTCCTGGTTTTTATTTTGTTCATTGGACTGATCCATGTTTTCCTGTTTCTCAGAGTCATTTGTATTTTTTTGTTGCCCTCTGGTCATCATATTATCTTGATGGGTTTGTTCAGTTGATTAGCTTTTCTCTATGCTCTAGAGTTTTATTTAGCCGGTGGTTCTGCGTGTGAGTTAAGTTTTCTCCTTGGCACTTTTTCTTCTTATTTTATTTCCTTGTTTCTTTCTATGTTCCCTTGAAGGCAAAAGATTAGGGCCAGAGGAATCAAAAGATGTAAGGAAGGCAGAAGGATAATAGTAATATTGATAAAAGTTAGAAGAGGGGCCAAATGAGACTTAATGTGATGAATATTTAACTTGTGTAGGCAGTGTAGAGTTAATAGGAAAAAAAGTGGAGTTCTATACAATGGACTTGGAAAACAAATGGAGGAATATATATATATAGTGATTTAGAAGGCTAGAATTATGAGGAGGGAGAGAAATAGTTAAGGAAGGGCTGAAAGGAAAAAGTTAATACTAATTTTAAAAAGAAGAAAACAAAATAGATGGAATAGAAATTGACACCCTTAAGTTGTGGGCTTATGAAAAAATGTTGTATCTAAGAGCCACAACAGAAAGCAGAAGGCAGAAAGATGAAGGAAGGATAAGCGATAGTTTGGAATACAGTATCAATATAGACAGCAAGTGGGAAATTACTGAAGAAGAAGGACAGCACAGAAGCGACAAGCTAGCAGCACCTAATTTTAAAAAAATGAAAGAAAAAAGAAAGGGGGGAAGAAAGAGGAAAGAAAAGCAAGAGTCCAGAAATAAACAGAGAAAAACCAAAGATCCACACAGGAAGCAGTCAAACAGAGCTAAGGAGGCTTAATGATTCCCCTAGGGTCCACGTGGATCCTCTCTGCCTGCTTGTGTTTATCAATCATTTTCACCACAGGGTTATATATGCAGGTCCTGAAACAGCTTTTAGCTATTAAACTAAATTAAAAAGAATTTATTTTTCATTTATTGAAGTGACCTTCTCACTTTTTTTTTGGGAGTGGGGGGGAATACAGGACCCAAAATAATTCCTCCTCTAGACCAACCCCCTTACGGAAGGGACCCTAGCTGGGCTTGTGTAAATTAATCAAGTACGTATGTCCCACTTCCTGGACTCCCCAGGGTAGCTGTAGCTCTGATGTTAGTCAGTACAGAGTGCTAAAGATGGCCGATTCCGCCCTTCTGGAGCCGAGCACCAGCGTCACCGGGTTGCTATGTAAATCAGTTTGACTCTGCAGATTCACGTCTGCTCTCAGCCTGATGCTGCTTCGGTTTGGCTTATCTGCTCCCCAAAGCTATGGGGCAGTGCAGGCAGGCAGATCGATTTCAAAAAATAAAAATAAAAAATTCCCTTCCCTGTCCTCCAACAGAACCCTCCCTCTTTTGGAGAGTGTCCCCTCTTCCTGGCTCCGTGGTGGCCTGGGGCTTATCCCTGGGCAGCTAGGCAAATCAGCTCCCTCCCCTGAACAGAATCACCTGTCCCATCCACCGGGTGCCGATTCTCTCTGGCTGTTCTGTTCACCCAAGGTCCAAGAGGCTCCAGGAAGCCAGATCCCCAGAAAATAAAACTTTCTCGCACCGCTTGCGGCTCCAACTGGCCGTTTTATTTTTTTTTCCCCCTAACCGCGGGGCTCAGCCGTCAGTGCTAACCACCACCGGCAGGCTTAAAACTCATGAGTCTTTACCGTTCCGTCCACGCCATTGATCCCCGCAGATAGATGTCCCAAGCTTCTCATTCCACGCGTGCACAGCACAGACCCCCGGGCAGGACCCCGTCCACAATCCGCCTTGCTCTGGGAGCTTGCAGTGTGTGCCCTCCTACAGTGACGCCATCTTGGCCCCCTATAAATAATTTTGAAGAAATAAAGAATATAAAACCAGGTTTTCCATGTATGCTATGAGGATCAAAAATATATGCAGAATGAAAATCATTTGTACAGTAAATATTAGAACTACACCATTACAATTTATCTTACAACCACTTTGTCCCAAAGTTTATTTATTTGTGTTTTAGTTATCCAAAGGACTGCCAGTGCAAAGTACCAGAAATAGGTTGGCTTTTATAAGGGGGATTTATTTGCATTAAAAGCTTACAGTTCTGACTTAACCTCTCAGACCCCGATCTCTAAACCATGAAGAGTTGTTTTGATGCATTTTAAAAGTTCCTAATACAAGGGCAGAGTGAACACTCAGGAGATGGCAACTATTATCTTCTTTTGGCACTTCCTTTCCTTAAGCCTTGCCTTTCTGTGCCATCAGGGAGCTTTTCTTCAATTCAAGGAAGATCTCAGAATTCATTTTAATCACAGATGGCCTGTGAGGACATACTTAGATTCAAGATTTGGTGGTTGGAATTATGAATAACTTGGCATTTAGAGGTCTCTTAGATAACAAAATATAAAATCAAAGGAAGCATTTTGCAGCATTCATCTTTCCAAGATAAAATCCAAATTCATGCCCATGGCTCATAGTACCCGTCTACATTTAACCCTTGACCAGACTCAAATCTTAACATCAAATCTTAACATGTACTCTGAGCTTCAGTCATATTGTTTCACTAGTGATTCTTAAGTTTGCCAGGTTCTCGTATTATCTCTTTTTTTTAACTCCTACCTCTTCACTCTCCACCATTTGTCTGCGTAATTCCAACACACCCTTCAAATTCATCTTAAGTTCTTCTACTATAGAACACTTTCCCTGGTGGTGTCAGTCTGGGTAAAGTTCCCTTCTCTGAGTTCACATAGCAACATGCATATTATATGTACTGCAGTTGCACTTATCATAGCATTTTCATGCCTGCATTTTAGTCATTTTCTTCTTTTCTTACCTTAGAGGGTAAGAAATTCTTTAATGAAAACTCCATTCCTTATTCATCTTTGTATCTCCAGCTCTTAAGACTAACGTCTGCCACAATAATCAGTGTTTATTTTTATCACATTTATAAATGAATAAATGAGCAATATCTTTTCTGATATATATTTCTTCACTTTCTGTTATTGGTACAAAGATATTTTAAGCTACATGGTGGGTAAACTGACAAAAAGGTAATACCTGAGTTCAAAGCATTTGCCATCTAGTATGGGAGATAAAGAATTAGTATGAGAATGGCCACAAGAAAAGTGAAATCAAAGTACTCTGGGAAATCAGAAAACAAAAGAGATTCTTTTGATTCAAGGTCTCAGGATATCCCAGAGATGGTAGCATATGAGCTGAGCATTGAAAAACATGTATGATCTTAACAGCAAAGATAGAAGATAATGCTGTTTTTAGAGTAGGGAATGCCATAAGCAAGGCACAGTGAAGACAATCATGAAACGTGTTTGAGAGTGATATAGTTTGGTGCAAACAAGGGAATAAGGACGGAAAAGAAGGTTAGAGATGGACTTAAATGCAGACTGAGGATATTAGACTATGATCCTAAGATAGAAGGGGACTAGCAGTTAGGTTTACATTCAGGTAGCTTTAAGAGAAGCCCACTCCAGTGATTTATCCAATGGAGAATTTCTTTTTCTCTCATAATAATATTGTGGATTATAATATTACCCATGAAAGTAAGAACTCACATTTATTCAGTGCTTATTTAAGTGTGTCAGGCACTGTATGCTTTACCTGGATTAATTTGTTTAATCCTATGGACATTATGGTCAGGTACTATTATTAACCCCATTATACAAATAGGGCGACTTAATAAAAAGAAGCCCAGAGGTAGGTGGCTTGAGGCTGCTGACGAGTCTCCACAATGTTATATAGATGAAGACTCCCTTGTGTCAAGACTCCTCCACCATGTGGCATTTATCCTAATGGACACTTCATAGTTAAGAGACAGTTGCACCTCTCATTGTGTCCTCAAACCAAGAGGAGGGAGAGACGAGGAGGAAGCCTATATCATGAAAGTAAAACCTTCCAATGAATACACAACACACTTATGCTTATGATTTATTAGCCAAAACTGTGTTACATAGCCACACCTAGCTGATATGAGGCTGGAAAAATACATGTGCCCCCACCCTGGGCACATTGCTCCACCAAACAAAATCTTTGTCCCAAAATCTTTTACTAAAAAAAGGAAAATTTATTTATTAGGTGACTCTCAGTGTGTCTGGAACAGAAAAAAGAATATGAAGAGTATCATATTCAAAGCTGTGTTTCAGGGACACTTAAATGGCAGTCAAGTGGAAAAGATTTGAGATGAAGGCTGGTACCCGGTGAACAGATGAAAGAATATTACAATGAAATTTAATGATAACCTGAATCAGGAAAATTGGTGGTTGGGAGAAAAAAAGAAATGAGCAGGGGTCTTGGTGTTGATCAGTCTTGGTGTCACATTGTATATGTGAAGTGAAGGAAAAAGAGGAGTTTGACATGATTTAGATATTTTTGGGTTACTGGGAGAATTGTTAACAGCCATAGACATGCCAGAAGGAGTATAAAAGGTGGCATGGAAATATGAGAAGTTTTACTAGTAAGACATTAAGGAGAGGAAGCTAAAAGGACAACTGAAAACAAAAGACAGTTTCTCAGAAAAGAACTTGGAATTGTAAATAAGATTTCATAAATTCCTTCATTCAGAGGAACTGTCATTGTTACATGCTCAGGCTACCAACTATACATCATGTATGATCTGTACCCTCCAAGAGCTCCAAGTTGAGGGGAAGAGAAACAGTCATTGGAAGGGTTTACTTTTATTATCTTTTCTGCTTGTTACTCTTAACTTTTAAGACAAATAGTTTTATATATATATGTATGTATGTATATATATATATATGTATATATTTCCTAGTTTATCAATATCTCTGTTATACCCTTAAGAAAAATCTATATTAATATGATCTCGTGTCTGTCTGGTTCTCAATTATCTTTTAAAATTGATATTATGTAGAATTCATTTATATAGTATATATTATATG
The DNA here is from genome assembly GCA_026826555.1 of Tolypeutes matacus. NCBI lineage: Eukaryota > Metazoa > Chordata > Mammalia > Cingulata > Chlamyphoridae > Tolypeutes > Tolypeutes matacus. Next base: position 13,985,776 of record JAKSZT010053770.1, read on the forward strand.
CATTTAGTACATTATATTATATATTAAATATATAACGAACATTATATATCATATACACTATATTTATATATTATATATGTCCTTTTTATTTATTCTACAAAAATTTTACTGTAATTTACTCTTTCATTTTATATTTTGCATCATTTTCATGGTCTTATATTCTGCTAGAGTACTCCTGAAAGTGTTTTTAAAAGTCTTTTTTTTGGCCTTAAATCTTCTGAGTTTTTAATGCCTAAGAACAATTTTATTTTACCCTCATATTTAAATGGTATTTTGCTGGATATAAATGTCTAGGTTCAAAGTTCTTTTACCTTTAATACTTCAAAATATTATCCCATTGTCATCTCACATCCTGTGTTGTTGAAAAGTTTGATTCTTGTTCTTTTGTACATCTTTATTTTCAAATCTCTGAAAAGTTATAAGTATTTTCCTCTTTCCTTGAACCTCACACTATCCATGCCTATTATCTACATTTGGTTTCTCCTTCAAAACAACTTGTCCTTTCTTTGCATTTTCGGTATCTTCTTTTATCACTTTGAAGAGGCTTGTTCTGTTGGTTTGCAATCCTTGCTTTGTTTGACCTGTTAATTGTGCTTCCTCAGATATAAAATGCTGTGTTTGCTGGCTTTTAAAAAAAATAGCATATCAGCTGGTTTCCTAGGCTGTTAATTACGAAGATGCCTGGAAGCTGAAAAGCAAGATTTTAGATGGATTGGAGATCTTGAAATCAATTTAGGATAATGGCAGGACCAAAGTCTTCGATAAATAGAAGGAAAAAATTGTGCTGTCAGCAGATGACAGAGATGAGGGGTTGATGTGTTAAAAGCAAAAGGCAGAGACTCCATGGAAGATGAACATTTACACGTAGAGGACTAAAGTCTGAGAGGAGTTATGAGGAGTAAGAGACATATTAACTCTATCTTGTGTCATCTCTTGAAAGATCCAAGTCACCTGCATACAGATGATCTTTGAAACCGTAAACTTGTGTGAGATTTATTTTAATGAGTGGCAAGTAAGTAGAAAGAAGTGCTCTATACAGATCTCTTCGAAGCTGATACATTTAAAGATTAGGAAGATTAGGAAGAAGAGAAGTCAATGGGAAGACAGAAGTAAACAGAAAAGTTGGAAAATGACAACATTCTATTGTGCTACAGAAATTAAAGATGTTTCACTAAGAAGTGGTTGCTAACACTGCTGAATGCTTTGGATAGTTCAAAGATAATGAAGACCAAGATAAAGAGGCCCTAGAAATGGGAACAGAGTCCACTTTTCTAGGGTTTATAGATTTACTGGAGGACTAGGAGGTTGAAAAAGGAAGAACTGTTCTGGCTCTTCCCTAGTACAATGTGGCCAAGTACATGGGGGGCTCAGGTTGAATGGAAGAATGAAAGGAATAAGAAGAGGTGAAAAGTAAACAGAAGGGTATGTAAGTTGAAAGGAAGGTTTCTTTCTGAAATAGGGAAAACCTAAGCATGTTATAGGCAAAGGGGAAAAATTAAAGATGCAAGAGTGTTGGCTGTTTATGATGTACGCTCTCAGAAAGGAAAGTGATGGGATGACATGTAATTTTTAAAAAAAGTAATAAACTTTATTTTTAGAACACATTTAGGTTTGCAGAAAAATTTCACAAAGAGTACACAGTTCCCATATACCCCACTGCCCCCACACACCATAGTTTTGCCTATTATTGACATCTTGCTTTAATGTACAAGATATATACATTTGTTACAATTGATGAACCAATATTGTTATATTATTAGTAACTGAAGTCTGTAGTTTACATTAGGGTTCACTCTTTGTGTTGGATAGTTCTCTGGTTTTGACAAATGCATAATGTCTTGTATCCACCATTACAATATCATGCAGAATAGTTTCACTGCCCTAAAAATGCCCCATGCTTTACCTATCCATCCTTCCCCACAAACCCAAGGTAACCACTCATCTTTTGTACTCTCTATGGTTATGTCTTTTCCAGAATATCAGATAATTGCAATCATATAGTATAGCCTTTTGAGACTGTCTTCTTTCACTCAGCAATTACATTCCAGTTTCCTCTATGTCTTGTTTTGACTTGATAGCTCATCCCATTTTATTGCTGAATACCATTTCATTGTATGGATGTCCTACATTTTATTTATCTTCTCTCCTATGGAAGGGCACTTTTGTTGCTTCCAATTTTGGGCAACTATGAATAAAGCTACTATAAACATTTGTGTGTAGATTTTTAGGGGGCATAAGTTTTCAATTACTTTTGGGTAAATACCCAGGGGCACAATTGCTGGATAACATAGTAAGCCTATATTTAGCTTTGTAAGAAGCTGCCAAAGTGTCTTTCACAGTGACTGTATACTTTTTAAAAAAAGATTTATTTATTTACTTTATTTATCTTTATTTATACCCCCCTCCCCCAGATGGTTCTGTTGTTTGTCTGCTCATTGTTTGCTCACCTTCTCCAGGACTGGGAACTGAATCAGGACCTCCACTCCCCATGGGCTGTAGCATCTGCTGGCTTGTGGCATCTGCTTGTTGCGGTGGAGGCGGTGTATGCTCGTTTCCTTTAGTGGCATCAGACCCAAACCCGGGACCTCCCATGTGGTAGGCAGGCACCCAACTGGTTGAGCCATATCCACCTCCTTGCTGTATACTCTTTTAATTCCTACCATCAACGAGTAAGAGTTTCTCTTGCTTCATATCCTTGTCAGCATTTGGTGTTGTCAGTGTTTGGGATTTTAGCTCTTCTAATATATGTGTAGTGGTGTCTCGTTGTTTTAATTTGCAATTCCTTAATGATATATGACATTGAGCATATTTTCATAAGCTTCTTTGCCATCTGTATATCTTCTTTGGATAGTTGTCCATTCGGCTCTTTTGCCCAGTTTTTAAATTAGGTTGTATGTTTTCTTATTATTGAGTTTTAAGAGTCCTCTGTATATTTTGGTTACAAGCCCTTTGTCAGATATGTGTTTTGCAAATACCCTTTTTTACATTTTGGTAAAAAAATGCTTTTTACCCAAACTGCTAGAAATACTAAAAAGAATATATGTTTACCGCAAATTATGTTTACTATCTTTCTTCCCCCAAATGTTGTTCATCTCTGTTCAGAACATGATGGGAAAGAAGAGAACTAAAGCTGGAGCTAGAGGGAATAGAGAGAGAGATCAGACAGAGATAAAGGACAAGCCAAAGGACAAGGAATAAAGAAGACTGCTTTAGAAAGGATTTGAGACCAGGAGTAGAACGCTGATTGAGGAACCATGGAGTCAAACTTGCAGGATTTCAATCCTGTATCTGCCACGCAGTGGCTGTGTATTCTGGGCCAATTAACTGAACTTCTCTTTCCCTCAATTTCCTTATCCATCTAATGGAAACTTCCTAGGGTTGTTGTGAAGATTAAGTGGGCTGTTGTATGTAGAACAGTGCCTGGAACATCGTATGCACTATATAAATGTTTGTTATTTTCACTATTTAAAGCGTCTGCAATTATTATTGTTGTTGTTATTGCTCTTACTTTAGTAATTAGGGATATTAATGATTTTCTTACTCACTACATATTTGAGTCCACATCAAATTTTAGATGTCACTAAAGAGAATATGATAAGAGAGAAGAGAGCTAGAGCAAGCAAGAGAGAGAGAGAGAGAGAGAGAGAGAGAGAGAGAGAGAGAGAGAGATTAGATCCATGTGGCTAAAATTGGCCAGCATTTTCTTGGCTATCACCTGTAAGATGCAATCAAATTATTAAAAAAAAAAAAAAAAATGTTTGAAGGAAACCTTCTCTCTACATGTTAAGTACTTGGGCTCTGGATTGAGATACTTCATGATAGCCATTCTATTTATGTAAATATTTCCAAGTGGCTAGCATAGGGTGCTTTGCCTAGCCCTCTCCTGCCAGCCAGCCAGTGAAAGCAAAGTCAAGGAAAAGCAACACAGATCAAAGAGTAATCCCTTATTTTCAGTTCTAAAATATTCTGGATTTTAATATAGATATAGTCTCAATTTAAATATTCTTAAAAACTTGTTAAAGATTGCTAAAATTTTCCTCTCTGAATCCAGACTGACACAATTTTTATCATTCTGCACAATTTTCTAAATGTATTATATTTTGCTAGATGGAGGACATTATTGAGGACATAATCGGTATGGAATCAAGTTTTAAAGAGGAAGGAACAGACTCTCCTCTGCTAATGCAAAGAACAGTAAGTGTTTCCAGACCTGTGGAGGTCAGTAGGACTGAAATAAATAATAGACTCTGATGATAAAAAAGAAATTTTATTTGATTCATAAACAGTGTTTTCTTCTACACTTTTGAAACAGACACAAGAAAGATGAATAGTAGAAAATATTTACTGATGCAGAAAAAAGATTATATAATGTTATTGAGGAAGATTATAATGCATGTACCATTCATTATCTTTGTCTGTTGATCTACCTATCTATATCTCCATCTACCTCTAGATATACGTCCATCTAATTATATGATTAATCTGCCATAACATTTTCTTTGAGTGATTTAATCTTCAGATTTCCTGTTTGAAGCATAGCATATAATCAAACACTCTCATAAAATTGTGACTAAATCTTGACAATTTCACCATGACTAATAACTATCAGATTCAGCGGCTCTCTACCTTGTACAGGAAAGAAAAAGATTACAACAATAAGAAAAATAATTTACTTCCAAGTCAATAACCAGAGCTTAAAGATGTTACAAAGGAAGGTAGAACAGGTGTCACTCTCCCTTAAAATATGTAGAAAGACTTCTATGTTAAAATTAGAACAAATTCCTGGAATTTGAAGGATGGTATCTTATCTCCTATTGGATTGTGACTGCCTTGTCATTGTTCATTTATTAATCACTAAAAATTTTTGTCTGTAAAGGATGTGTGAGCTCTTTCAATGCATTTTGAAGGGTTCTGTTGGTTGGTTTGTATCTGGTTTAGGACCTTCTAGATCAAAGATTGTGATTGACCTCTTCCTTTAAAAATTTCATTGAAAGTAAGTGAATTCTGACTATATTGCATATTGTGGATACTGTTCATCATTTAATCAATGGACTGGGCTATGTTAATAAGAGAGATATTAAATTTAGGGGCTTAAGAAAAAAATCAAAGAAAGCATCCTTTTTCCTTTATTAATTCTCAAAAAGACAATCTAATGAGAGAGGTATCACTTTCCTTTTCTCGGGCTTGTAACACCCATATATAACAAGTATAACACATCACTAATTCTAGTATTACCTGCCAAATGTCAGACAAGGTTTAAAACTCGGTTATTGTTGCAGACCTTTTTTTTTTTTTTTTTGGATAGAGTGACAACTCTTTCTACCTCTTCTCTCTTTAGATTTCAAGTAGCATAGTTAAATGAAAGCTGATTAATTCTCTAGATAAATACGTTATTGATGCTAATTTCCCCCTGTCTAATTTCACAGCATGAGGATGCTATTTTCTTAACCATTATTCAACTTCTGGATTTGAGGAAATGATATTTATTTCCTGCAATCTTCTCTTCCTTGTATGTGGTACTTACTTCATTTAAATTATATCTTGAAACACTCTCTTTGTCAAATTATCCTACTTGTTTTGTAGGGGTTGTGTAAAATGACTTTCTCAGTACAAATTAATGTTAATGACCATCAAGAATTTTCTTCCGATATAAAGAATGTACTTTTACAAAGGTGGATACAACTGGCTTATCTCTATTTATATGATGGAATATCTTCTGTTGACCAGTCAGAGATCACATATAATTCTAAATCTACATATAAAACCAAGCATTTTAATAAACCAAATATTTATTGGATACTTATCATGTGCAAAGCATAATAGTCCCTGTGAGATTAAAAGTGTAGTGAGACACAATTTATGTTTCAAGAGGAGACATTACTGTGGGTAGTACAGTGAGGTCTTCTAGAGAGGCAGGAAGGGAAAGAGCATGAATTTTTATTCTCATCTAGACATTGCACAAGTCATTTAACATCTTTGCTTTGCTTTCTTCTTCCACATTATGGGGATTAATAAAAATATTTACCTCAGAAGCTGTTTTTATATTAAGTCTTAGTAGACTATAGTGTATATTTTAAATCCAGTCAGATAGTTGCTCTGGAGCTCAACTGAAGGATAAATCATGTGAAACTGAGAATTTTTGGATGTGTTTTAGGAAGAAATGATGTTTGAGATATAATTATGAAGGATAGTTATGCTTTTAAGAGGTAGACATGAAGACAGAAATATAGCAAGCTAAGAGAACAGTATAAGAAAAGACAAGATGTGAGAAAAAAGAGAATGTATAAGAATAGATGCAGCATAGAGGTGGGAAACTCTGAAGGACATTTATAGTTCGTGTGGATAAAAATAAGACCTGTTATTACCACTGTGAGTAAGTATATTAGCCAGTATACTTTTGATTGCAGATGACAAAACCGGACTCATACAGGCTTAAGCATGAAAGTAATTTATTAGTTTGTTCATCTAAAAATCCATAAGTAATATTTTATTTGGGCATCTGGAATAGATCATTTTCCATAACTTTTTCTTTGCTTTCTTCTGTGTTTGACTATATGCTCAATAATTGTGCAGACACTATCATAGCCTACTTCCAGCTGTGCACACACGTCTTCCTTATTAAACCAGTTTTTTTCCCCAGGCAGCCACTATTTTACAAGGGAAAGGAAGGTCCTGATTATTTCAAGGCAATCCTTGAATGGCCCCATTTCCCTGTCAAAGACAGGTTTAAGAATGGGCTTGTGCTGTAGTTCTGGCATGTTAAGCAAGTTACTGGGGCCTTCTAGAAAGTTATCTTCTGTCTTTAGAGGAAAACCAAGAAACAGAAGTTTTCTTGCCTCTTAAAGATGTTGAGGAAGATGTAACTTGTGGAACTACTGTAGACATTTTATCACCAAGAAGGTAGATAAATTGAGTGGGGTGGGTGGAGAAGCAAACGGGAAGGAGAAGCCAAGAGAAATACAAATATGTGTAGCCTAAAATATGTTGTTTATACTGTCCCTGGGGAATTCTTTTCCAATGGACTTCACATTATGTGAGATTATTGTTTTTTCTTTATTTTACCTTCCAATTATGTCAGGATGCATAGATTCAGCCAAGCCCTTCAAAAGGTGACTACTAATAGCTTCCAGATGGTAATCTAAGAGAAGGAGAGCTTATTTTCTCTAATAGTTCCAGATAAAGCCCTGGGATCATTCCTGTTAGACCAGATTCTTTCACAAACCCATCCCAAAGTCACCTTGCTCATGTGTCCACCCTAAATCTGTGGATTGAGCAGCCCACACAAATTACCTAGACTAAGAGATAGAACCAGGGGAACAAGAGCTGTTACAAAATAAATGTGGATAAATTCTAACCAAGAGATGTCTACTACAGTTACCTTCAAAAATGAGGATATTTATCAATAATAACAACTATTATTATTAATTGTTCACCTACTGTATGATAGTCATTTTCTAAGTGTTTTACATGTATTTTCTCTAGTTCTTACAGAAATATGCAAGATCTGAAGGGTAATTTATTGAGTGTTCTATTAGTCACTTTAGGTCTCCTTTCATGTGGTCTGAGTAGAAAACCTTGGAGACCACTTAGTTAAGTCTTATATTTACCAGGGCCAGTATATATAGGAGGAAAAGTTATGTCGTATCTTCTGTTTGTGGGAAACTTGGAAGCTGATGAGGGCAACTTTGGGGCATTTGTAGTGGCTCTTCATAGTTATTCAGGGTAAATGAAGTAGTTCAAAGTTTTTACAGATCAATTTAACCAAGATATTTCTGACGCCACAATGACTGTTGATTAATATTGATTAGACTCTGAATAATTAATCAGAAATTACCTCTGTTTGATCAATTTCTATTTGAACAAGAGAGTTTGCCACCTGCAAATTATATCTTAATTCAACAACTATGTAAACTGAACTGGAAAGAGTCAACATGCAAGAAAACATCGCCAAATCAGTCATACTTTGGTCAACACCTCAACTTTTCAGTTTCTTGAATTCTTTAAGGTCAACAGTATTTATCTCCAGCCTATTTCAGCCATCCCCTCACATGGTAATATCTTATATCTTGTTATTACAAATTTCTCTACATTTCTAAATTTTTTCATACTTTTTGACCATCACATTCTGCTTTTCAGTGCACTTACTCTAGCATTCTTATTTTACCAATTTCCCAACTTTGTTGAGACTCCAAATCAATGGTCTCTCTGACTGTTTTCAGTTAGCTTCTGTTTTCCCTCTTCTAACATCGTTAAAATTTCTTTCTTAACCTGTCTAGAATCCTTGTCAAGCATCATAACTAATGCTCTTGCAAACACTCTTAATATTTCCCTGTTTTCCTTCATTTTGTTCTCTTCTCCTCCTGGTAAAACCTCAACCCTGGTTAAACTCATCTCTCCTCTTACTCCACATCTTTACTCAAGCAGCTGAGAAGATAAATTTTCACCTCATTACACACAGTACTCACCTCAAATATATCACCAAGAAAATATATCACAGAGAAATTCACCACTACCAGACAGTGCAAAAGCCATTCCTTGGTAAAATTCCCATTATTTGAGACAAATTTTTTATACCTTATTTTTTTCCTCTTCAAATCTCCAAGATTCCTCATCCATTCTCCACTTTTCAGCTGATTTCCCTTTCACAACACATTTCAGAAAAAACATATATGTCATCAGATTAGAATTTACTCTTTAGTTTTGCATCGCTAGTTGGACTAAACCACCTTCATTTATTTCAGTTTCCTGTGATCTTTTCAGCTCGCAATCTAAAGCCAGTCCCACCCTTTATCCCTTGGATATCATTCGTTCTCAGCTTCTCAAGGAGTTTTCTTCTTTAAATAGCTCCTCCATCTCCTATATCATCAGTATCTTCTGCTTTATTGCATTATAAGTATCAGCATTGCATCTCTCTTTAATAACACCCATTAAAAATCAAATGAAACAAACCAACCTACTTTGAACACATTTCCTGTCTGGCTACCATGTCATTTTACTAATTCCCTACACAGAAAAGTCCATTGCTTCCATTTTCTACCTGCCTCCATTTTCTCACCATCCATTCCCTATTCTTCAAAAGAGAGTTTCTTCCCACAATTGTAAAACGGCACTTAAAACCAACAAATGACCTATATATTGCAAGAACCATTAGGAAATTCTGTATGCTCATCTAATTTAATTTTTCATTAGTCTTTGACAGGGTTGGCTGTTCCCTCATTCTTGAAGTACTACTTGGGATTCTATGGCACAATATTCTTTGTTTTTTCCCTGACCTTACTGCTTTCTCCTCTAACTGATATCTCAATGCTGAAGTGTCCCAAAGCTCAGTTTTCAGCCCTCTTTTCTCATATATCTGTACACATTGTATAGATGCTCTCAACCTCTTTCCAGTGTACATCTCTCTCCTGAATACCAACTCACATATCCTACTGCTTACTTGGTATCACTTGTGTTTCTAATAGACATTTCAAACTTAATGTGGCTGAAAAGAAATTGTTCTGCCTATCCCCTCCCCCAATTTGCCTTTGGTTGAAACAAACATTCTTACTCTTCTTTCTCTTACTCCCACACCCACATCTGTCAATAAGCCCCTCTTATCAGTGTCCAAGATTTCCAGACTCTCAATACTTCTCAATACTAATTTCTCCTAACATAGTCTCCAGGTTGCCACCATCTCCCATCTGACCTACAACAACAGGCTCCTACTTAGCCTCCCTGTTACTTCCTGCCCACTTACGGCTCTTCTTCACTGAGCAACCAGAATGACCTTTCCAAAGCAATAATCAAAAGCAAAAGTCTAAAAAGAGCTTTTTAGGAGTTGTGTTTCTATAACTTGTTGAGCTTCCTTTTTCTTTCTTATTTCATTTTTTAAAAATTTGAAATAAAGTTATGAAAAAAAAAATAAAGCAATAATCAGATCATGTTAATTCCTGCTTAGATTCTATTAATTTCTTTTATCCTCAGAATGTAATCTAGCCTTTTTGCCACAGATACTTCACTTTGACTTCAGCGTTGGGCCTCAGTAGCTTTCTTCTTAGCGTCCTTGAACTTACCTTTCGTTTTGCTTAAGACACTTTTCTCCCAGATCATTGCATGACTGCCTCTTTAAGATTGAAATCTTTAGTCAACTATCACCTTTGCAGGGGGACCTTCCACAATTACCCCTCACTCCCTAACTCAATATCTTATTTTATATACTTTCAGGCACTTGTGAGTGCAGTAATCAAATTAAATATTCTTTTTATTATTTTATTTATGTATTTATTGCATGCTCCCACTCCTAGAATGTAAATTTTTTAAGACAGATGTTCTCTGTCTTGTTCACTGCTGTGTCCCTGGAGTTTAGCACAATGACCTGTTGATCATTTTATTTTCAGCAACCAGCACATCATAGGTGCTTAGCAAATGCACATGAAATAAACTTCACTAGTATTCAAGCATAGTATTGAAGAAAATAAGTTGTTACCATTATACATTATTGTATAAGAATTTTTTTCATGGTGAAAAGGCAGAAGCCACAAGAATAACAACAATAAAAATAGCTACTGTGTACTAGATAAGACAGGGATTATGCGAAACACTCTTCATGAATAACTACATTTAATCCTCAGAGCAGACCTATTAGATAGGGACTATTACTACTTCTAATCGATTTACAAATGAGGAAAAAGGCTTAAAGAAATTCAATAACTTGCCCAAATTCATACAGTTGGCAAATGGCAGGGTAGGTGCTTGAATCTGGTCTTGTATGATGCCAACTACAATGACGCTACCCACGCTGCCGGGCCAGCAGCTTTAAGAAGGCAGCCATTCCATGGAACTTTAGAATCTTAGGATTTGAAGGGACATTATACTATCTATTCTTCTGCCACTCTTCAGCTGAATGATTGTTTAGCCTTTGAGCTTAGATCTCTCTCCCTATAATATCCACCCATTCATCTTAGTTTCACCCCTTCCTTTCAGATATGTGGTTGTGCATAGTAACTCATTTCTTTTTATCATACATAGGTATTTTTCAATCAGGTGTCTGTAAATGCTGGTGGCATTTGGCAATCTAAGTAAACTGTTATAGTTCAAGACCATTCCATAGACGAAGACTGAGTAAATATTAACAACCCTCCTGTGCTTGGTTAGAACTTGAAAGGACTGCATCACATCAACAAGCAAGCTTTTGTCAATCACAATCTAGACCAGATTAGTCTTAAAGTCCAAGGAAGAGCCAAAGTTCACCTTAGTACAGAAGTTTCTGCACAGCTCTCCCGGTTATTGTTTGCAAGTTTAAGGAAAAGAAAATGATGAAGGAGAAAGAGAAAACCATTGCTATTGTGAAGGTTATAGACACTTCAAAGTTAAAACTGGTGAGCAAGTGCATTTTGGAATTTTCTTGATGTTTAGAGATTGAAAACAATTTCAATACAGAATTTAAACTTTATAAATTTATAAACAATAAAATGAAGTATGTAGAAATTGAGCATTAAATGCATAAAATATAATCTGCTGGATTGACAAGCTTGTTTTACTTACAAGGTGATTTTTAATGCTCTGGGTTAGAGTAAAAAATTTGAGTGTCTATTTAGTAAAGAGTCATTAAAGCTAAAGTAATATTTTATTGTGAATTTTTCATCAAAGAGGTGCGGGATTCACTAATAATTTTTCACAGTGTTTACATTAAATTTATAACCATTTTGTTAAAATAATACTAAATAAATCATGTGCATATAAAACGTATGATGCAAAATTCATTTATGTGTTACTGTTCTCTGTTTTCTGTTTTATCTTTTCTATTTGAGTTATAATCCAGCTGGCTAAGGACAAGGGGTCTCCCACTCCCTCCCAATATACCTCTTTATTCGCTTATAATACAAAAAATATATAATAATAACCCAGAGAGCTTTGTCTGTACAATATTTGTTATTCAAACCTCAGAGCTCTGCTTTGGCAAATAAAATAAAGTTAGAGGGAAATCAATGGTGTGTGCCCTACCACTGGAAAAACCTAGTTTACCACATTTAAATGAAAGCAAAAAAAAAACCCAAAAAGGAAAGAAAATAATCTCTTTCAAATGCTGGTTTTTCATGTGGGCATACAGCAGGTATATGCTCCCCTACAGTGCTCCCTCTTTATCTCCATCATTTATCTTCTTTTTATATCTACAGTTATTCTACCTAATAGCCTAGCTCACTTTTCCAATTTTAGGTTCACAATGACTGTCTTCACAGCAAAGCAAAACAGAAGACCAAGATAATCAGATATTTCCCTCAGTTTCCCATGAAAATCATAATCTAGATAGATAGATAGATAGACAGACAGACAGATAGATAGACAGACAGACGATAATAGATATAATCTGGAAATATAATGTGTGATTACATATAAGGTTATATTTATTTTTTTTGTATTTATAATGAGAAATTATCTGGTGATTATATACATAAACACACATGCTCATCTAGGTAATTTTCAGTGTTTCAGAGCAATAATTGATTTGGAAGAACATGGTGAATATATTGTATGGTGAGTGAATATGAATAAAGAAGCCTAAAACAGTAAAAAATAAATTAATTAGAAAGTTTATGAGAGAGTTTATTAGTCTATAGTAATTTGGTGAAGAGGAAAATAAACCAGACTGCCATGAAGGAGAGTGACAGAGAAGATTTCAACCTTAAGCTAAGCCTTGGAGGGTAGGTTGGAATTTGCTACTTATTGAAAGTATGAGGACTTTTGATGTGTGGATAGTAGAAGTGGGAAAGAATAAAACAGAGAAAAATTTTGTGCAATTACTTCTAGTCTTTTTAAATATTTGAAATACTTTTTTAACCATTAAAAGTGTCGAAAGCAAGGACTCTTCAATAGGACAACTATTAAAGAATCCAGCCTTTATTTCAGACAGACCTGGGTTTTAATCCCAAGACTTCTATTTATAAAGCTTTAAGAACTTGAGCTAATTACTTCCTTTTTTTCAAACTTTTAATGATTTTACATTTAAAATGGGAATTACAATACGCATTCCATAGAATTGTTATGAAGATTACTTGAGATATTCTTACTTAAGCTCTCATTGTAGAACATACTTAGCATAGTACCTGCCGTATAATAAATACTCAACCATCTACAAGATAGTATATATATATTATGATAATGGTTGTGTTTTATTATCTTTTTTAAAATTAAGATTCATAGATTGCTTGTGTTACTCTTGACCTCACCCCCTCTCTACAGTTTGAGTCTGAAATCTGTTGTTGAAGGTCATGGGCATAATATATGTGTATATTGGGTGATGAGAAATCTTTCCTAAATTAAGAGTTGCGGTAAAAAACGTGAAATAGATAATGTGGGGCCAGAGCATGAGGTTTTGAAAATCAGACACAAGAGTTTGGGCTTAATATATGAGTTAAAGGAGAAAGACTTTAGATTTCAGAATCATGAGCTGGGAGAGATCAGAAGTTGCATTTTTAAAAGATAAATTTGTCTGAGAGAAGCTGTTAGGAGTTAATTGAGAGGGTTAGTGGGACACTAGATGGAAGGATATAGAAGCCTGAAGATCTTGAGGTATGAGAATTGAAAGAAAATTTAAAATGAGACATGATTTAAAAGGAAAAAAGATGTTATAATAAGTTGATTTATAGTATCTGGTGAGGGAAGAGGCCACAACAGTTGGGAAAACATATACGGAATTAAGATCAGATTATTGTCCTTTATTATATTTGGCCTGAGAAGAAGAAATGGATACATGAACATTTTCTTAGTTTATTTATAAAGTTTCTACAATAATTTTTTTACCCAGATTTTATTTTCTTATAGGGTAGCACTGATTTTAAACATAGACATAGCTGTACTGTTCTAGGATTATGGAAATTTCCTACTATCTTCTCAAAAACATGTTCCTTCTGCACTGGATTTCAATAGAGGTCACACCTTACATTCCAGATTTGTTTTGTAACTTGGAGAAATTAATAACTTCTATAAAATAGGCATCAGTCTCATAAAATGCCAGACAAAATGCACATTATTGCTTACCTTATCAGTTAGCAAATGTGTAACTGAAGCCTTAGGCCTTAAGAATTTCAGAGAGAAAGAGAATGTAGTTAACTCTGTTTCACAGTTTTGTCTAAAATGAGATATAGAGAAACATATGTCATATAAATTGTTGAATGGAGTATTTTACACATGATCAAATCAACATCTTTATATAATAGTCGAGTAGAGTAGGAGATGAAGAGCAGCAAAATTAAAGAACAGGATCAGAATATCTAAGCCTGAAGAGGTAGATAACTTCCCTTTAGGAAACCATTTCTGTGGTAGAATTTTTATGGGAAGGAAATATTATGTTAAAATACTGTCTTATCCAAAAAAGTTTGCTATAGCTATACTTTATAGGTAGATTTACTTTTATATAAATATTAACTAAAATTTGTTTACATTTATTTTAAAATATGAAGGAGACTCAAGTTACTATTTTTTTTGAAATCTTGAACTGTTATCAAGCTGTTATTGTCATTTCATACAATTGTTAGCACATTTGACAGCACTGCTGTCTGTCTTATCTCTTTCTCCTTTCTAGTTTGATACTGCAACATGCTTTTGACTAGGAACCAGGTAATGAGCTTGTTTTCTTAATTGTTTTGAAAATGTATAAAGGATTTCATGCTGCGTGTGATCTTTCATAGTTTGCATTTTTTCTCTTAATATTATAATGCCCTTAAAGGAGTAGATTCGATAATGTTAAAATATCAGTTTTCCTCTCTTATCTTGTTACCTTGATTCAGGTTTCAAATACAAAGATGAATATTGTCAAAGGGAAGAATTTCAAAAGGAATGATTCCAGTGTTTTCCCAGGATGATATTTGCTCTAATATTTCATACTCTCTTTTTTTCCCCATTTTTTAAAAATAATATTTAAAAAAATTTTTTAAAGATACTTATATTACATAAATGTTACACAAAAATTATAGGGATTACCTTATGCCCCACCTCCCCACCTCCCACAACCTCCCACATAAACATCCTTCATTAGTGTGGCACATCATAGATACTCTTTATAAAATAAGGAAGATATTTCTTTCTTTTCTTAATTAACTAAATTTTTCATTATAAATGGCATTCAATTTTATAAAATGTCAAATTTTTTCAGAATCAACTGAGATGATCATAGGTTTCCTTTTCTCTTTCAATGACATAGGTTACATTTATGGGAAACCCAACTAGATTTTGGTGAATCATCTTGTTTATATCCTCTTGGATTAAGTTACTAGTAATATATTGCTTAAATTTATTGTCACGAATGAAATGGGCCTATTAATTTTCTTTTATCATAATGTCTTTGTATGAGAAAAGACATATTTTCTCATCTCCATTGTCTGAAGGGGTTTGTACAAAATTGCAATGATATGTTTCTTGAAAATGTGGCAATTTTTTCCTGTAAAACCATCTAGTCCTGATATTTTCCTTGTGCAATAATGTTTAAAGATTGCTTCTAATTTCTTTGATAATTATGGTACTGGTCAAATTATCAATTACTTCTTCAGTCTGTTTTGCTAAATAATATCTTACTAGAAATGTATGCCTTTAGTCTAGATATTCCCAATCATTAAAATCATTAACAAATCACTATTGGTAAAATCTCTTATCTTTTTACTTTCAACTTATTCTGTAGCCATATCCTTCTTTCATTTAAAATTTTATTTTCTCTTCTTTTTTTAAAAAAAAAACTTTTTTTTTGTAGTGATATATATACAACTCAAAAATTCCCATTTTAACCGCTTTCAGGTGTACAATTCAGTTGTATTAATTACATTTCCAACACGATGCTACCATCACCAATATCCATTACCCAAACTTTGTCATCACCTCAAACAGAAACTCTCTACTCAATAAGCAATAATTCTCCTTTCATTCACCCCCAAACCCTAGTAATCTGTACTCTATTATCTGTCTCTATGAATTTGCCATTCTACGTATTTCATATAAAGACATATTCATACAACACTTGTCTTTTTGTGCCTGGCTTATTTCACTCAATATGATGCCTTCAAGGTTCATCCATGCTACAGTTTGTATCAGACCTTCATTCCTTTTTACAGCTGAATAATACTCCATTATTTGTATATACCAGTATGTCAATCTTAATTTTTTAAAACAACTTTTTAAAAAACAATTTATTGAAGTATATCATTCATACATGAACACACATAAACAATAAGTGCTCAGTAAACATTGTGAACTTACCAAACAAACATGCATAACATCTTACAGGGCTCCCACACCCTCCCTTCTCAAACTGCATTGTTGTGAAACATTTGTTAACAAATCATGAAAGAGCACCGTCAAAGTATTGCTCCTAACTATAGTCTGTATCTTCCTCCCCTGTACATTTTTAAAAAGGATTTATTTATTTATTTATTTATTTATTTATTTATTTACTTTTATCCATTTTTTACACCACCACCGCCCCCCGCCCACCCTGTTTTTGCTGTTTCTGTGTCCATTCACTGGGCAACTCTCTGTGTCCATTTCCTGCCCTCTCTTCTCATCCTTCTCCTCCTGTCTTCACTTGGATTCTATCCTCCGAATCTCCAATGTGGGAGAGAGGCATCTTACTGCCTGTGCCACCTTAGTTCCCGTTTTTTTGGTGCATCCCGTCTTGGCTCTCCCTTGTGTCACTCTCCTGTTACGTCATCATCTTGCTGCGTGGTTCGCTGGGCCTGACAGTGCACCCATGCACAGGGCCTGGCAGCGCACCCGCACATGGGGCCTGGTTGCCCACGCACCTTCTATATTTTTCTTTTTTTTTCTTTTTACCGGGAAGTCCTGGGGATCAAACCCAGGTCCCTCCATATGGGAAATGGACGCGCAACCACCCAAGGCACAACTGTACCCCTGCTATAGCTCTTAAGGTTGACCAAAGATAGTCTTTTCCCATACAGGATGGTAATATAATAAATCAACCTTAGTTTAGTTTATCACTAGCATTTTAAAAACCAGATCTAGGGAGAAAAACGAGGTCTGGGGACGCATGCATGGCTTCTAATATAGCGAATGTTTAGCCTACCCTGATTATCACAAAATCAGGTCAGCGAGAATATTCACATAAAACAACTTTTACCTTGTGGAACTACTCTTATATCATTCTTTTGTATTTTACTAATTTCTGCTCTTATTTTTACTATCTGTTCTTTTTTTTGAACTTATTTGTTGTTCTTTTTTCTAACTTCTTTAGAATGGTACTTAGTTTGTTAGACACCAAAAATTTTTCTATTTTATCATATTATTATTTATTTATTATTATTATTTAAAGCTATACATTTCCTTTAAAATATTGTTTTGCCATATGCTAGAAATTTCTTTATGTGTGCTCATTATCATTAATTTTATAAATTGTACGATGACTTCGCCTTAATCCATGAGTTACTTAGTACTTTTTAAACTTCCAACTATTTTAGAAATCAGAGACTTTCTGAAATGTGTTGAGTATTTATACTGGATGAATACATTATCTTTGTTTATATACTTAAGAAAACTGTGTATTTCTAATTTTTGGTCCTAGAAATATATACATGCCTGTTAGGCCGAGTTTTTTAGTTTTATTTTTCAGTTCAACTATAACATTGCTGATATTCTTTGTCTAATTGGCTTTTCAAAAACGAGGAGAAATGTATTGAAATCTCCTACTACGAGGGTGGATTTATTCATATACCCCCATAGTTCTATAAAATTGTGCTTCAAGTATTTTGAGGTTGTTTTATTGGGTACATCCATGCTTATAATTGATATACCTTCTTGGAGGATTGAACATTTTGTTATCATGTAGTAACTATCTATCCTTAATAATGCTTTTAGTTTTAAAGTGTATTTTCTTTCATATTAATGTATCGATATCAGTTTTCCTATGGTTATCATTTACTGGATATATCTTTTTCCATCTTTTAACTTTCAACTTTTATGTGCCCTTTAACTATATAGGTGTGTGTCTTATAAACTACATATATCTGGATATTGTCTTTTTACTTAAACTCTCAGGCTTTTAACTGGAGAAATCTGACCTATTTATATTTATTATAATTATTGATATATTTTCACCTGCTTCTACCATCTTGATTTATTATTGAAGAGTGTCTTAGTTTTTTTTATGTTTTTATTTAATACTTTCTTACTGTTTTCACATCCTTTCATCTCCCTGCTACCCCAAACCTATTGGGTTTTCTTTATCTATATTCTAATACTGAATTATGGTGTTATGTTTAAGAGCACACATATGTTTTATGTGTGATCTTAGCACCCACATTTTTGTAGACCTCAACCACTTAGCCAAAATATTTGATCATTTTTACTTCATATCTTTTGCAATATACCCTTTAAACCTCTCCTTCTACTTAGGTACTTCATCTAAAACTGTGGTCAATGTTGGTCTTTGTGAGGTAAAATTTCTTTAGAATTATATGCCTAAGAATATTTTTATTATGGTCATATCCCATGATAAAAATATAAGATAAGTGAATTACATTTGGGCTGGATATAAAACTCCATGCTTTAAGTTCTTTTCTTTCACTATTTAAAAATTACTGATAATTTTCTTCTTTCATTCACCTTTGCTATTTAAAAAATCTTATATTAATCTGATTCTTGTTCCTTTGTACATAATCTTCTCTCTCTTTATTAGGCCTTTAGATTTTTCTCCTGTCATTGTGTATTCTTAAATTTCAGTATAATGTGTATGGATATAGGCTTTTCCGATCTTTCTTCACTGGCATTAAAGATAAAATAAAATAAAAGACTTACATCTGTTACTTGGTTTTAATTCTGGGAAATGCATATCCATTACCTCTTAAAATATTTGCTCTTTCCATTTTTATTTTCTCTCTCTGAAATGCCTATAATCTATATTTTAGTTCTTAAATTCTATCCTCCACATTGATTAGATTTTCTTTGATATGTTCTATTCTTTGTCCTTTCCTTCATCCTCCTGGGAGATTATTTTGATCTGGTTTTAAAATTCACTTATTCTTTTCACAGTGTATTTATTTTTCCAGTCTATAGTTTTCTTTATTTCAAGTATTAGATTTTTCCTACCTTCTATTTCTGCTTGGTCATTTTTATGTTTACTTATTTCTGTTTCATATTACAAATTATTATAAATACCTTCCCTTATTTCTTTTAGAATGTTTATGAAGCTAAATTTAGAATGTTTGCTTTATTTTCTCCTCTTTTTTTTTTCTTTTGATATTAATTCTAATACTACATGTTGTTTTATTTTTGATATAGTCATTTTCCTCAACTTTTGTTATATTGACCCACTCTTCTCTGGGGTATGGGCTACTGTGGCAGGCAGTATATAAATGGAAAGATCAGACACCTGACCATTTTAGTTTCAAGAACCTCCAGACCATTTAAGTCTCAATGAAGTCAGTGGAGGTGTGAATAAACTGTAGGATGGAAAACCCTAGCTACAGTGGAGCCATTGTCAAATACTCCTCACCCCACAGCATTTCATCATATCAGCACTTCACTTTTACTGTCAGAGTCAAGCATTATCTGGCAGAGGAGGATGCTGTAGGTTGTCAAAAAGGTTTTATGATAAATCCTTTATCATATGTTTTCAAAATGTGAGGATTTGTTGTTATTGTTGAAATTTTCCCATATTGTCATGTGAAAAGTTTTGTTTACTGAAAAAAGCAGTCTGTTTTTCTTTTAATCAGAATAATAAATATTTCTTCATAAAATGTCTTTCCAGTTGCCTACTAATCTAGAAAATGACTTAGACCTTAGTCACCTAAATAAAACACTTTGACAAATAGATACATTTTTGCTTTCATATGTGTATGCAATCTTTACATTTTCACTAACATTTTACTCTTAGATCTTTTAATAGAGAAAAGGCACTTTATGTAACATGAACTTTATTACAGACTTTGAAATTGAAACCAATCATCTAATGATATTCAAAAATCATTAGCCATTTACATGAACTAGAGGAATACCTACAGCATAAAATTAAATAGCATATTAATCATTGAGCTTTAGAGCATAAATTACACAATAGCCAAGGTCAGGAGAAAATGTAATATAGCTACAATTAAGCAGGATTAGATTCATTATCAGAGTTTCAGCCCCATTTTTTAGGGAATAACACATTGGGTACTGTCTGAGCAGGTATTGTGGACTCAGCAAAGTGCTATAGTTAGGAACCTATAACTTTATTGTTGCAGTGTATATATAATATGGTTCCTTTTCTTTAACATTTCTGTAATTTGTCACTTCTGCATTGAAATCCATCTGAATTCAAGCTCTTCAGAGGAAAAGTGCCCTTTCCCTAGTTTCTTCCCCCTCACTCCCTGTCTCTTTGTTCAGTACATCCATTATGTTTCTTACAGGCACTGCAGAAAGGTGCGGTTCAGGTTAGTGATGCCTCAACTCATAACCAAAAGACTTCAAAAATTATCTTGTAAGCGTTTTACTTAAAAAAAAAAAAAAGACAAAATGACTCCCATATTAGGGAAATATATGCTTTCTGGATTTCTTCCTAGTTGTACTATTCTGATATTACCACACATCATCTTCCCAGGCTAGATGAACTTTGTCCCTATTTTGCAGATGATGAAATTAAGAAGGAATAAGTGCCTGACTTAAGATCCACAAAGTAAAATACATTTGAAACAATGAGTTTATATAAACAAAAGGTGAGGTGTTAATGATAGAGTTAATAAAGAAAAGAACCAATATAAGGAAATAAATCCGATTGCTATATGCAGTCTATAATATTCCTATTGGTATGCACATAAAATGATATATTAGCCAATTTCAACAATATTCTCAAATTGTTTTCTTAAAATGATACAATATTTATTACCTATAGTTTCATGCATTATTATGTGAGAAAATATTTTAGGTATTAATATATCTTCATTTATATTTATTTCCAGTCTAATTATATAAGTATCAAAAAGTCCCCTGCTTCTTTATTAGAATTTTACATAGGGTAGGAATGTAGATTTAGATTTTCCATAATAATCTGGTTATAGTTTTGATTACGTGTATTTTTTCTTAATCCTTGAGGAGAGAAAAAAGTTGCTACTTATTCAGTTATTGGTTTACTGCCCAGAAATGGAATTAAGATACTTAGAATGGAAATATTTTAAATTCTTAAAATCTACATACTAAAAATGGCTTGTTCTGGAAAATTGGCTAAAAATTTGAATTATAAATATTATTTATATTTATTTTGGAGAAGATTAAGTCAATAAGCGCATTCCGAGTAATGAATTGATACAATTTTGAATTATGTATAAAGCAGTTTAGCTTTCTGAAAAATTATTCCCATGAAGCTCTTTAAGAATTGAAGTGTTGCTATTATTAGATGTACCCTATATCCACTAGAGGCAAAAGTAGTTTTAGAATACTGGGATATTTATAATAATCTGGAACATTAAGAGTACAATGAGGAAAGTATGCCTGCCAGGAAGGAAAGTTTCCCACTTAATTAACTGTGTAAAACACCTCTTGACTGTGAGTTTCTGGTAGCAGTGATGGTGTTCAGAATGCTTCCAAAATGTTGGTCCGTCATACATAATGTGTGGTATGCAGTGAACTTTCCAGCTTTGCTAAAGTGCATATTGACTTTTTTCCCAAAATGATTCTTTTAATTGCATTCTTTTATAACCAGGTCTTATACTGGATCAAAGTTTGATAACTTTGTTAATATTAATCATAATTTTCCTTCATGAGTGATCTGGGATTTCTCTTTTTGCTTAAATACAAATAGCCCTTTTTAACAGATCTTATCCACTAGTATTCTACAGTGTATTTAAAAATGGTCAGTGCATACTCATCTCTTGTTTAATACTAAAATGCTATATATTAAAATTAACAAAGTGGCAAATTCAAAATGGAAAATTTAAAATATACAGCTAAATATATCAATATGTATAGAGGGTTTGATTGATCTTTTTTTCTCTTTTCCACTAAAGTTATCTGGAAGTATTTTGGATGTGTATAGTGGTGATCAGAGAATTTCACCAGTTAATATGGGACTTACAAGTGATTCCTGTAGTCTACCAATGAAAAAGGAAATTACAGGTAATGTTGCTTTTATAGATTGACCCTTTTTATTTTTATCAACTACATATGCTAAACAGGATAGTTTATATATTATCAAAATAGTTTATTAAAATGAGAGACATTTAGAGAAAAAATCAATCATTTTTCTATTATAACCAAGCAGTAAGTTTATATGACTTACAATTTCACTGAATCAATTCATTATTTTAGGAATTGGACAAATATGCACATAGACTCTCTCTATACATATATGACTGCATGACTGGTTCTTCACTTAACATGAGTTCACTCTGATATTTAATAGGTGGAAATTATTAACCTGGTTTCAAAAAATAGATCAAATTAGGGGAAAATTAGACCATTTTTTGTATGCAGAATTTGATATTGAATGAACGCTTAATTACATTTTTCCCTCTTTAACTTTTATTACACTTTACATGCTAGACTTGCATTTAACTCTATCAAGCAAGGGATAATCCTAAATTTTCAATAGTTTACTTTAAAAATTATTATAACTCAAAGGAATTATAAGGACTTAGTCAAATTCCTTCAATATATAGATGAGGAAATTGAGAGTCAGAGATATTATTTTCCCAAAGTTACACAGCTGGTTAGAGGCAGTAGGATCAAAGTAGGGATTTCCTGAACATGAGTCCAGTGTTGTTTCCAACATAAGAATAAAATAAAATTCAGTTGCAATTTTTATAGAAGTTTTTAGTTTAGAGCTCAAACACTAGTATTTAATAATTTTACACAGTTAATAATAGTTACAATTTTAGTAAACACAATATGTCCATTCTTGGAGTCTAATCAATAACTAAAAATATTTATGTATTCAAATTATTCAGACTAAAATAAATAAATATGGCTTTTTGTGTTTTTTTAGGAGGTGCTGGGGATTGAGCCCAAGACCTAGTACATGGGAAGCAGGCACTCAACCACTGAGATACATCCACTCCCCTGAATATGGTTTTAAACAAACAAATTGAAATAATTATAATCCTTGTTATGGCAAATTCCAAGTTATGATAATTCTAAGAACACGGTATTAATGATTTATTGCTGAGTACTAACAAATTACCTCAATATGTGACAGCTTGAAACAATAAACATTTATTCTCAGACAATGTCTGTGGGTCAGAAATATAGGAGTGGATTAGCTGTGTTGTTCTGGCTCTGAATCTCTGATGAGGTTGCAGTCAGGAAATCAGGAGATCAGCCAGAGATACAGTTTCCTGTAGGCTTGAGGATATGCTTCCAAGGTGGCTCACTCACAAGTCTGGCAAGTTGATGCTGCTTGTTGGCAAGCAGCCTTAATTCCTTACATGTGGACTCCATAGGACTGCTTGAGTGTCCTCCTGACATGACCACTGGTGATTCAAGAGACAGCAAAGTAGAAGCTAAAAAAAAAAATCTCTCTCACAGGAGGTACTGGGAATTGAACCCAGGACCTCGTACATGGGAAGAAGGCGCTCAGCCACTGAGCTATGTCTGCTCCCCAATGAACATTGTTTTTTTCATTTATTTGTTTTTAGGAAGTACTGGGGATTGAACCTGGGACCTCATACATGGAAAGCAGACGTTCAACCATTGAGCTACATCTGCTCTCTAAAAAAATCTTTTAAGACCTAGCTTTGGAAGTCACACTGGTCATTTCAACAATGTCCTATTGGTTGCACACATCAACCCTATTCAATTATAAAAGGCATGAACACCATGAGGCAAGAACTTGCTCCATAACACTAACAACCACACTGCATGTAGAGGGAAGCGGCATTTACTGGAAGAGAGTGTGGATTTATTTACTATCAATATATGTGCAGTGTATTTTAGTTCCACCTTTGAAATGTAAAAGCCGTATTTATTTATGAAGAATTTAGGTGGGAATAATTTCTTTCTGAATCTCAAAATTCTGAAAATAATTACAATAATGCTATAGCAGTTTAATAATGGCAGTGCACTATTCCTCTTTTAATCATCACAAAAATTCCCTCATGCCCTTTTTACAGCTGAGAAGGCTGAGGAAGAGAAGTTTGGTAGTAGAGTTCATGGTTATTGAATGGCAGGCCAGGATTCAAATCCAGATTTTATTGATTCCAGAAACTAGAGACTTTACTATGGCCTCTTACTACAGAGTACTTTGTTCCAAATTTCCAAATATTTGTATAAAATTATTGTTAAAATGTTTTGGAATAAGTAAATTTGTCTTTTTACCTGGTATTTTTAAATTATGTTGACATAATTTAAAATAACTGTTCCAATTATTTTCCTTTTAATCAGAAACTGATACTCGAGCTTTGGCAAAAGAGAGACAAAAAAAGGATAATCACAACCTCAGTGAGTATATTTTCTTTTTTTCTAAAAAAAATTAATGAATACAGTAGAAAATATGGAGGGTGAAACATCTTGGTATTTTGCCAATCCATAAGTACTTTGAAGTCAGTTGACCAAAAAAAAAAAATAATTGCACATCCAAACAAGTTAAGCAATTTTGGGGAATTTAAACAGTGTGAACCCTCAGAAGAGCTGTATATGTCCATAAAGAGAAACATCCTGATATTTCTTCTTGATCACCCTTCTCTCGAGGAGGCTGTGTATGACTGAGATGAGTGTTTTCCGTTACATTTGAACTCAGTTCTGACTCATTGACTCAAATGTTTAAAGAGATAAAAGTGACTTTAGAAAATATTCAACATTTAAATAGCAAGTGACATAACTCAGGGTTCTCATTTTTCTGTGTCAATCTTTTCCTCCCATCCTAAGATACATTACCTGAAAACATTGCTATATTTACTGTTGAATTCCACCTCTGCAAAAAAAAAAAAAAAGAAAAAGAAAAAAAGAAGGTCCAATCTCCTGTGCCTTCCTAGGAGTCAATTTAGCTCTGATAACAGGTCACATGAAATAGGACAATGCAAGGAAAGTAGTTTAGGGGCAAGGCTGAGCTGTAGAGTGCTTGGTCCTATCTCAAGTACTTGAACAGTTTCAAGTGAGCTTAACTAAATTGTGTGAAGGCTTTTTATTCTGGAAGGCAAATCAAAATTTAAGAAAAGAATAAAGTAGAATAAAAACAGATAAAAATGTAAAACACTACAACAAACTAGGAATTTTCTTGCGTATGATGAGCTTAAATTTATTCTATATGTACCTATAAAGCCTGTGTCTATGAATAATGCTCTGCTTATGTCCCAGAATAATCAGACTGCTGTCTGTGTAACTGTGAGTGAAGAGTTGATTGATGCTTGTTTATAACAGTTCTCTGGGTAGTCCTGGAGAAGGAAATTCTGATTCTTATAACCCTTAGCAGCAGAACAGATAAGTTTTAGTCCAGATTATCAGAGAAGTAGAAGATGAGTGAGGAAAGCTGATAGTTGATAGAAGGAATTACTGCATCAACAAACTATGGTCTTCTTTTTAACTTTATACCTAATTATTACTATCCTTTCTTCTATTTTCCCTCCTCTATGCCTACAGCTTAAAAAACAGGTAATTTAATGTAGAGTATGATAGGTGCATGGTATGTCCCTTACCAAAGTGTTTTCTAATCTGGGTTCCTTTCCTGAATAATCATGCTTTTTGGGGAAATCATTTTTTAAAAAATTAATGTAATAAATTTTAAATATAGTGAATCTGGGACAACCCCTAACATTTATGAGGATTGTGGCAAAGAGTACAAATGAAGGCCCACTTACCAGATGTCTAAATATGTAAAGGTTATAAATCAAGCTAGAAAGTGCTGAAGGTAGCTCATTCCATTTCTCTCTGCACTCCCTATTCCATACTGTACTGCAGGTGGCCTCTTCAAGCATGAAAGTGGACACTCCATCTTGTATGTCCAAGCTCTGTCCACACCCTGCAAACAACTGCCCATTGGCCAAAACTTGTGTCTAAGTGTGAACATAGTGTTGCCATGGTCCACCCTCAGGAGGATGGATCTAGGAAAGTGGCCTTTGCAGGCTCTGGAAGCCAACTCAGGGCATTTGGGCAAGAAATTCTCAGGACAAGTTACCACAAAAGTAATTTAGAAGCAATGCTCTTAGTGGGCAGGGGCATGGCCAGGGAAATCAAAAGTGGACCCTCTTAAATATAGGGTCTGGGGAGGGCCCTTTCCTGCCTGGATCTAAGGACAAGGTGGAGTGAATATATCACAAATTTTGTCAGCATTGAAACCACTGATTCTTTACCTCATATGGTAAAATAAAATTTAGTAATTTCATAAAACTTGACTCCTTTACAAATTATTAGTACTGGGTGTGAACAATATTGAGGAACCAAAGTTTTCTTTATAATCACCCATTAAATAAAAATTTATAGAGCATAGCCTCAGAAGGGTAAGAGTAGGTCCTTCTGATATTTTATATTTGGTAGATTTAAATAGTAAATTTTGCAGGAACATTATTTAAAGAACTAAACCAGCCCTCTATTTTGAGATAAAATTGTAAGCCATCCTTCATAGCTGTTTTTCACCTTATGTGTAAAAGTCTGGTTTATAATATATGAGTGAATATGTGTGAAAATAAGAATTATTAATAAATTATCACTGTAAAATATATATGTATTTCTATCAGATTTATGTATTTTTTTCTTTCTCAGCTTTTTTATTCAATATAATTTGGTTGTTTTTAGAATCATGTGTACAGGGGAAAATGGACTGGTGAAGAGGGGAAAAGAAACTCTCTTGCGAATCAATTATATTGTAATTTTAGAGGAGGACTGATGCATTTTTCCTGAAGGTCAAATCCGTTTGTGGTTATTTGCTTTATAGAGTAGATTCACCAAAATAATTAATTGTCTTTCGTGACTTTCCTTGTTTCCAGTAGCAGATCTTAATTCTCAAGTGTGTATTGTTTAAGTATTCCCCATTGTTTTAATATATATTTTCTTCTTCATGGTTTTTTCTTCCTTCATTTCCCTAGAAAGCTTAAATCATGTAATCTATTGAAAAATATTATATATAAGTATATGTTATAGTTTTTGATATTAGGAATATTGAAGACTGTTCTTAGATCATGGTCAATATAGGAAACTACTTATTTACATATATGACATTTATTGAACATTTACTATATGCACAAAATTATCATATGCCATGGAAGGAAATTGAAACAGAGAAGTCGCTGAATAAGAAGCTATATCAATAGTCTCAAAGTGTGGGCCCTAGACAAGCAGCTTCCACCTCACCTGAGAAATTGTTGGAAATGCAACTTCTTGTGCCCCACCCCAGACCTTCTAAAATCATGAACTCTGGATTGGGGTACAACAATCTATTTTAACAAGACTTCCATGTCTGATACATGTCAAAGTTTGAAAACCACTGCTCTAGATAATATAGAAAATTTTAAATGAGAAAAATATACTTGTAATTTCGTTAATGTGTTTATTTAGCATCTCCTATATGTCAAGCCACCAGGAGATACAGAAGTGAGTGAAATGTGATCCCTGCTCTCAAAGTAGTCACAGTCTAGTGGAAAAACACACCTACTATGTACTAGACATTGTGTTAGACCTTGAGGGTGTATATGAGAAGAGTATAACATGGTACATGACCTCAAGAGTTTACAGTCCTGATGGACTGACAAAATGTACGTGTGAAATGAGAAGCAAACAGGACTAGCTTATATATATATATTTCGAAATGAGTAAATATTACAGCATTTCAAAGAATGAAAAAATATTTCTGAGATGAAAATGTTGTGTTTAAAGACAAGAATCATGATCACTATTCTAATACTGCAATTTTAATTTCTAGAATAAAACATTTGAATTTTTATTCTGTTGTTGAGGAGAACTATCTTTTGACTAAATGGAAATGAAATTTTTTGCTGTTTTTAAAGATGATTAAGAAAATACAGCTGACCAAATTGAACTGTGCTTTAATGAGAATAATCAATAATATTTCTTTTTAAATAGTTGAAAGAAGAAGAAGGTATAATATTAATTACCGAATCAAGGAGCTTGGCACTCTTATTCCAAAGTCTAATGATCCGTGAGTTCAACAATCATTTCTATAGTAATGTTATTGGTTTCAATACCCCCCAAAAATGGGTGGGAGGGAGAAAGGGGAGGGAAGAACCAATGACTAGGAACCTAAGTGGCTTATAGCAAAGATAAGGCTATTCCTGGTCTCATTTGAAAAATGTGTCCCAGGCTGATAGTTATTAACTATCCAGGCTTTTACTAAGAGTTGTCCTTTTTATCTATACTAAAGTTATAAATTATACTTAATTTATTGTTATAGAAGTTCTTCCAATTTAAGATTTATGGGTGTGTGAAAATTGAATTGCCATGTTTTCAGAGGTCCCCAAATTCTGCACATATATAAGAAACAGAATTTTAAAAACATGATCAATTGATGCCAACCAAGTCATCATTTATTGTAATTCAATTTTCAACCAGGTTCTGGTGTTACAGACACAAACTCAGTCAAACAAGTTACTTAAGGATGTAAATCCCAAGAATTAGTTGATTAATCAAAGTATCAATTTAGAATGTTGAATATTTTTCAAAAAGTATAAAATAAAATCTGTAGCGTTAAAAAATATTTGAAAAAGACATGGTCCAAATCAAGAACTGACGTCTCCAAATACTGGCAAGTATCCATTATTCAGACATAATGATGTTTGATAAAGTGATATTTGTGAGATTTGGAAGTTGTTGCTCCCTCAATCCCTTTGTGCTCTTTCACTCAGACATTTCAACAATTTGTGATTGAAGGGAATATAAAATTTATCCTCCTGAGTGCTCTAGATAGTGAAGGCATCTAGAATAGAATGGCAGAAAAATCAGCAGATGCGAGCCTAAAGAGCTCGGTCCTAGTCTGGGGTCTACCAATAACTCCTTAAGACTTTTAAAGCCTTGAATCATATGACTCTAGATCTATTAGCTGAAGAACATGCCAGTCATCATTATATGGCTGGAGTTTTAAAAAATCAAATCAATTAGTGTATATGAAAAAACTTTGTAAATTATGAAGATTATGTGAGGGATTGTTATAACTCTGATTTTTTATTGAATCTCTGGTTATTGAAAGGCTCCTTCCTAGTTCTAATTCATTGTCTAGAACAGGGGACAACAAATTTTTTATGTAAAGGGCAAGATCATAAATATTTTAATCTTTGTGGGCCATAGTCTCTGTCTCAATTATTAAATTCTGCCATTGCAGCACGAAAGCAGACAGAGACAACATGTAAATGAATGAGCATGACTCTGTTACAATAAAATTTTGTTAGCAAAAACAGGAGATGGGCTAAATTTCCCTGTAGGCCATAATTTGTTTATTCCTCATCTAGTATATATAAAATTAGTTTACCCCAGAAACATATATGAAAGAGACCATAACTGGGAAAACTTCATTATACAATTTCTTAAGTATCTTTGTCTTCTTTATGGATCTTATAAAGGGGGATTTTTAAAAAATAATTTCGTTATGTCATGTGTAGGCAAATAACATTTATTTTGTGTCTAATTATAAACACATTAATTAGACAGATATTAACTATGCCTATATATTGATCTGTTTGTATAACACAGGCAGGGAAGACACTTCACTGACTGGTGTGGCATTACAAACATCTCAGTATAAATTCTGTTTCAATGTATCTTATTCCTTGGATTGCTGTGACCTCACCTGTTACTCTAATGTCCCACTTCAGAGTACACCAATGAGAGTTCCATGGTTGAATCCAGAATGTAGTCTTTTAAAATGGATTTTAGGGGAGCAGGTGTAGCTCAGTGGTTGAGCGCCTGCTTCCCATATCTTAGGTCCCGGTTTCAATCCCTGGTACCACCATAAATAAATAAATAAATAAATAAATAAATAAATAAATAAATAAAGGATTTTACTGAAAAGTGGGGTCTGAATCCATGGGCCTCAGAGTAGGTATGTACTCTTTAAAATTATTTTGGATTCATTTGAATTTTCAGATGTTGCTACAGATAATCTAAAACTTACAGAAAATGGGAGTACTTAGGACAGAGCATGAGCATAAAATACAAAGGAGGCGAGTTTCCCTTTGGAAAATGGTAAATGATATGGGAATGGTGAAGATAACAAAAGGTTGATGTAAGAAAATATCAAACCAGATTTAAGTTTGCATTTAACAATTTAACAATTTTCAGACTAATTTGTTGAATAGACAACTATAGCCATTAAAATTATTATGAAAAGCCCTTTAGAAAAATAAGAAAATAGCATCAGATTATAGACTAATCTAGCACAATTTTCAATTTGTATGTCAAAACCTATTAATCAATCATAAAATCAATCAGATGGGACAGATACATACATCATTTTTAAATGAAGGAAGAATTACATTAATAATATCAGAGGCATGAACAAGGCAGGGGACCATATAACACAGTGAACCCTGAAGTGAATGATGAACTGTGGTTAACAGTACAAATATGAGAATATTCTCTCACAAACTATAACACATATATAGTACTAATACATGGTGTTAAATGGTTTGTGCGAAAAATATACCAATTATAAGCTATGGACTATAGATAGTAATATTATGACGATGATCTTTCACATTTGTAAAAAATATGTCACAATGGTATAAGGTGGTGGTGAGGCGACATATGGGAATCCTCTATCATATGCATGATTGTTCTTTAAAATTTTGAAATTAAAAAAATGTCATTGATTGCACATGTTGAAGAAAATAATACCAGAGTATTTCACATAGATACAATTAGGGAGGATAGTAATACTTTGTGAAATATTTGTTGCAGTTTTATGTACTAACAGTGTACTAAGTCACGATATAAAACACATTTCTTACTGCCAGATGCATTTGAAAAGGCAAGAAAGCCACAGGTTTGCAGAAAGAGCACGGAACAGAGTGAGGAGACCCGGGGCACATTTTCTAAACACCACATGCTTTTGGGCAAATAGCAGGAACAGAGGAGTGGTTGACCTCTGAGAAACTTTCCAGCTCATGATTAAAATAAACTTTGGGGTTAGCTTAGGAAATCAAAGCCAATACCTGAAGACATTTTGAGCTATATGAAGTTGCTGTTTTTATGTGTCAAAAACATTCAGAAATTTCTATTTCTTCACAGGTCAAAATGGTGAGGTCAGAAGGGAAAATGATATAGAGAACAGCTGTAGTTGAGAGGTATAGGTTGTGAAAATTACACGAGACACAAACTACCGGGGAATGAAAATCTCTTCACTACTGATGAAAAAAAACAAACAAAACCTAAACTAACAAACTAATACAAAAAGTGAAGAGCTTCTACAGGTGTGTGGTAGTGGTCTACTTCAGTCTGTTTAGAAGTACATTTGTCCTTATGTGCTTTGGGGAGCCATGTTTACAACAAAATCATTGAAAATCAGAGTGAGTTATTTTATTGATACTTACACATACTCTTGTTTTCCCACTTTTTTATTTACAAAGTTGTTTTTAGATAAGTTAATGTGTGCTTTTTTTTTCATCTATACTTAGAATTTCCTGCTGCTTTTGTGTAAGAATGGTAGTTGAGTTAGTAAATGAGACCTAACAAAACTTTCCAAATTAGGAATTACAAAATGTTGATTCAAGCAAGAAGAGTTAGGCTATTGTAGTGTTGTCTTTTCTTTCTTTTCCTTCCTTCCTTCCTTCCTTCCTTCCTTCCTTCCTTCCTTCCTTC
>JAKSZT010053770.1:14017471-14045485 GCA_026826555.1 Tolypeutes matacus
CTTTTATAAATACTTTTATTTTGGACTTGTATTCCTAAAATAACAACAGATTGTACATTTTCCAAAGTGTTACCTGGCAGCACACCTACCCCTATTAGCTGCTCTGACCCTAAATACATTCAAGATTTTGACCCCAGAGGTTTTTAAGGCTTTTGAGGAAAGTTATTTTGCAGGTAATGAAAAGCAGGTATCAATATTTGTTACTTAGCTATCTATTTCTGTGTCAGTTTTTACAGGGTACTGTAATATTCAATATCTTGACTGTTTAGCTGCTTGAAATTCTTTTGGGAGAGAGGCAAAAATTCCTTTAATAAATTTAGAAAATGTAATGCTTTAAAAAGATACCTTCTAGATTAAAAAAGCTTTCAAATAGAATGAACTTTAAAAAAATTAGTGAAATGACATCAGCTGCAAATTGAAGAAAGACTCATTATTTGGTCTCTACCATCATTAAGAAAGTTTATTTTAGGTCTAAATAAACTACACTAGACTTCAAAGTTGGCTATGATTATCATTTTTATCTTCTGTCCTTTAAGTTTTTCTGCCCATGGCAGGAAATGGAACATGACAGAAATGGAACAAAGTTGAAGTTCAGCATATAGTTTTAGTTCAGGAGTCCACTACATTTTTTTCAGTTAAAGAGGCCATCTTGGTTTAATAATAAAAGTAGCCTGTTTTTCCTTAGGCATTCACCAACAGGTGAATCCCTGTGAGTGGAATGAGACCAACAGCTATAGTGCTCTTACAGTACTGACAAAGCGTGTTCAAACTTGAGAAGGTACTGACAATGGTTTGGTGCATTTAAGTAGAAGACTGCTTGCCCAGTCCCTAATAAACAATTCCACCTCATGGTAGAAGAATATTCCTTCCTTTAATGTGCTACTATTAATAGCATTTTCACGTAACCTGAAATTCCAATGTGGTACAGCAAATCAGATCTTTCATGAGCTGTATTTTCCCACTTCTGATCCCTTAACGAATGAATGTTCAGTTCAATATATTTCACATAGATTTGTTCAAACTAATATATATGTATATTGCAATGTCTTTTTAAAGATTTCCCTACCATCTTTCTTTGTGCTGTATCAAAAACATCCCATGACCCGAAATTGAAAATTCATACATTGATGTATGCTTCAGATATTTCTCTTGTCTTTAAAATAATTTTTAATTAAGCCATTTTTCTTTGTTATAGCCTGAAAGGTTATCTAGTCATGTTTACTTGTATGTACTCATCTTAACCTAATAATGGATGGTAGTGACGGTAGCACAACATTGTGAACATAATTAACAGCACTGAATTATATATTTGAATGTGGTTAAAAGGAAAACTGTTTAGTTGTATGTATGTTACTAGAATAAAAATTAAAAAAAAAAAAAGCAGGACTGTACAACACCAACAGGGATCCCTAATGTTAACTATAGACTATAGGCAATAGTGCAATTATGATAATATTCTTTCATCTATTGTAACAAATGTACCACACTAATGTAAGGTGTTAAAAATGGGGGGTGGGAGACAGGTGTAGCTCAAGTGGTTGATGCCTGCTTCCCATATATGAGGTCCCTGGTTTAATCCCCAGTACCTCCTAAAAACAAAACAAGTAAACAAATGGAAAAAACCCAACTCTCATTGGGGAACAGATGCAGCCTGCTTTCCCTGTCCCCTAAAAAAAAAAAAAAAAAAAAAATGGGAGGTATATGGGAACCCTGTATTTTCTGCATGATTTTACTGTAAACACACAACTTCTGTAAGAAAAAAAATAATCTCTTGAAAAAAAAATAGGTCCCAGCATTTTTATGAGACGTATTGATGTTTTTTGTGCAGAAAGATTTGTCAAATGATTCTTGAAAGTTTTGCTCATGCATAAAGCAGTGTTGCCAAACTCTGATTTGCTCCACAATCACTCAAGATCACCATTCAGGAGGGACCTTAATTTTTTTTCTTAGCAGTATAAAAGCAACCTTATTAGAAAGTAGGTTAAAAGATTGGTACATTTAAAATGATCTTTAAAAATTTAGGCTTAAGTCTTCAGTAATGTACATTTCCTAGCTCATTAATGCAGAAATACTGCACATAGATTTTAATCTTGGAGTTAATAATAAAAGCAATTTTCACTAAAAATATAAAAACTGTAATGGTAGAATCATGATATTGCATTTAGCTCTCCCACAAAAAGTCACTTTATTACTTTCTTTTGACACTTATTTTCATTCTGGGATTAATTTTACTATATAAGGGCTTCTTAACTATTCTATTAAAATTTCTATTCAGAAGCAATAATATCTAAGAGTGAATAATAGTCATGTAAATCATTATTTCATATTAATGTAAAAGATTTTGTAAGTTCTTATGAATTCTGCTGACATGCACAATTGTGAAAAGGTTATCTCTCCGTTCTACAGTGATATGCGCTGGAACAAAGGAACCATTCTAAAAGCATCAGTGGAGTACATCAAGTGGCTACAAAAAGAACAACAGAGAGCCCGAGAATTAGAACACAGACAGAAGAAATTAGAACAAGCTAACAGACGGCTTCTACTACGGATTCAGGTTTTTATAAGAATGTTGTCACGAACCACATAGCTTACATAAGACTCATAGCTCATCAGTTTTATTCATTAATCTCATTTATTTTTTCTCTTTAATGATTATTTTTCCTTTTGAAGGACAATTTTCATTTCTTTTACACGTTCATGAATTGGGTTGTTTCAATTAGGTTTTGATTAGAAACCAGGATAAAGATGACTTTTAAAAATATAATGAATTACAACTAACTAAAAAATACAAAAAATAAGAACTAATCTCATAAATACATACAAATCATCATAGCCAAAAAAAGAATGCTAGCTTAAACATTTGTTCCTGAAGATAATATTGAGTGCTAAATTCTCCCCTCTCCTTTTATTTCTTTAGTAACATTGCTCTGGATTTCATTGCCTCAAGGCATATTGTCCCAGATTATATTAAGTTGCTCCTCATTTATTCATGTGACACAAAATATCAAAATACGGGTTTCATTCTCTGAAGTTACTTTTTCTAATGTGATCATGCTTATTGACAGCTAAAACACTTACCATCTCATGGATGAAACAGTCCTGAGTTATGTCATATAATCTTTCCAAAAATAATGGAGAAACATTTTTTTAAAAGCTGAGTATTTTTCTCAAGGTTATTTTGAAGGTATTAGAAATGCAGCAGTATCCATTATTTTGCAAAGACTATTTCTAATTTGTATTTATCTTTGTATTTGAATGCTTGTTAATATTTTGGTTTCTATTTCTGGTTTATTCTCTAGAGTACTAAGTACACTGTCAGTCACTATTTAATTATTCTTGTTTGAAATTTCAGGAACTAGAAATACAGGCTCGTGCACATCGTCTGCCAACCCTGCCTTCACTTGGCACAGTTGATTTAGGTGCTCAGGTCACCAAACAACAGACCCATCCTGAGCAGAATTCAGTAGATTATTGCCAGCAACTCACTCTGTCTCAGGGGCTAAGCCCTGAACTCTGTGATCAAGCTATGGCCTTCTCTGATCCTTTGTCACACTTCACAGATTTATCATTTAGCGCTGCTTTGCAAGAGGAACAAAGATTGGATGACATGTTACTGGAAGACACAATATCTCCATTTGGAACAGATCCTCTGCTCTCTGCCACTTCTCCTGCAGTTTCCAAAGAGAGCAGTAGGAGAAGTAGTTTTAGTTCAGATGATGGTGATGAGTTATAAAAAATAAACAGGCTCAATTCATCAACTGGGAAGCAAATCTATGTTGGTGCTATGCAATTATGTCCCGTGTTTGATATATTGCTTTGGCTTAATTCCTCTAAAGGCATATATTGTTCATGAAAAACTGATTGATAGAAGCAACAGAGGAATTCAAAGGAAGAAGAAGCATGGTGTTGAAGAATTACTGAATGCTAGCAAAGAGTTTTTTCTCTTTAACGATGGAGTCCAAATCTACTTAAATTTTGTTTTCCTGGAAAGAAGTACAACATACAAAACAGCTCTCTATTAATGTTTTAAAAGTAGCAAGTTGGTGATGTGCTATTGGAACTAACGACCTGTGAAGAGTAAAATCTCCTGAAATATACAATCCTTCTCTTAGCCATCACTTCTCTCTTCTTCCTATCCAACTCAAACAATATTAGTTTTCAAGAATCAAGATCAACGAATCTGGTGGTTCATTACCTCTCTTCACTGTCTGATGGGCAGGTTGTCTAAAGTTCAAGACTGATAGGGGAAATAATTACAAAATAGATTATTTGTCACATGTAACTGAAAATTGAATCTACAATAAATGTTAGAATTTCTACAATAAAATACAGAAAAATTATAGAAATTATGGTTACTAAAATTAGATCCAAATTCTTTTAATCAAGATGGCTATACTAATTCTAAAAGCATCCATGGTTATTTATGGAGACATACTCTATCTAGAAAAAGGAGCACATTGAATAGTTTCCTTCTAATACTAAAGCTTAAATGAATATGGGCTGGGATGTTATCCCTTCACATACATTTATATTCACACACATTCACAAACCAAGTAATATATACTTTCTTTTTCCTTCACTCTTCTGATTTTCTAATCAGTTTCAAAAAGCACATTCAGAAATCTTTTCTTCATCAAGAAGAGATGTTAGATAATCAATTTTAGTAAATGAAATATTTTTAAAAAATTCTTCTACTAAGACAATTTTTCAACTATTAAGAATTTATCACTGGGACCAATATTGGATATAAATTAAATAGTTGAGAATGATGGATGCACTTTTGATCTAAATTGACAAAATATTGACAATTCGATTGCTGAGTATCCAAATAGTTAAACAAGAACCATTTCTTATTAAAGTCATCTCTAAGTGGAGGATAAAGTTCTATTCCCATAAGTACTTTGTATACCCCATAATCTTTAATTGCTTTGTTAACATTTACTAAGTACATTTATATCTACGATGCTTTATCACTTGAGCTTGTTTCAGGTTTGAGAATTGAGTTACCAAGCACATTGCTCTGTGTTAGACCTCCATGGTTGATCATCTGATCAATAAGTATTTATGAAGTGACTGCTCAGTGGGTCCTGTGAAAATCTAGAACAGATGGGTAAGTCATGGTCATCCTCCTCAGGGAATTACCAAGACTACATGTGAAACAATAACAAAAGATAGGGGACATGTAGCATAAGCTGTAAATACAGAAGTTCAGTGAAAATGAAGGTGAATGGAGGTTGAAGAGTCACAGGAGTCTCCATAGGAACAACAGAATTTAAGCTCTCTTTTAAAGGCATAAATTAGGTTAAGGAAAGGACATATAAGGGAAATAATATAAACCAAATAAGAGTAAATCAGGGAGGGAGGTGTCTTCATGAGACATTCATTAGAAAGATCTGGCCACTTACAAAGACACCTCTTGGGGAGTTCTGGAAAACAGTATTGACAATAGGTTGTGGAGGCCCTTGAAAACAAGGGTGATATTATATAGTAGAAAACAGAGGTTTTTACTAGGTGAGAGGACTGAAATAAAATATTTATGTGTATTGAAATTTGGGATAAATTTGTGAAAGGATGTTATAAGGACTACTCACATGGAAAATGGCACCTTCAGAGCAAATTCTGTGATTCAATGCAGATGGAAGTATGAAATTTTCAAATCCTTATGGTATAATGATTAACTCAGACTAGCCTCTGTCATTATCCTAGATTTTAGAAAATTAAAACAATTTACATTATTTGGTATGGGAAAAAAATCTTTAGTTTCCAGGACCCATCATAAAAGCCAAATTGATAATCCATTTGAAATATACCACTTGAAAGAAAGCAACAAGGATACATGCTCTCAATAATTTTCGAAAGGACATTACATTCTTACTTTTAACTTTATATCAACATTCACTTTATTATTTGAGTTGATAATTTAATTTAACATTGCAAAGCATAAAGAAGGAATAGATTTTTGGGTCCATGCAAAAAACACCATTCTTTAAAGAGGCTGGTTTATATACTAATTTTATCCATTTTATCTTCTGAGACTTGTGCTGATGATGTCATAGCTCTTTCATCTTTTTCCATTTTGTTTAAGTTTTACTACCCAGCTCTGGCACTATCCCTCATCATCTCAGCTAACATAAGGGATGGTAGAGAGAGCTAATGGGGGCACTAATATTTACTGTTAATTGCAGGTTATAATCGCTGTCAGGGATTGTAAAATGGGTAATGGAATTTCAAGGATGGAGTAGAGTGGTGCTGTCACAATCCAATAAAGTAGATTAAAACTTATTTAGACAGTTGTTTTTAACTTTCAGGACATGAATCCCTTGAGAACCTTGTAAAAGTTATAGACTCTTTCCCCAGAACAATACAGAATTGTATATAAGGACAAAAAATTGCATGCATCGAGAAGTTTCAGGAACCTACTTGGAAAGGTAGCTATGTATCTATTGAGAGATACCTGTGCAGTTGGTGTCATGTATCGTGATGGGGGAGCAATCCTAGTTATCTGAGCATTATTATCCCACTTCCAGTAGCGATGAGACTGCATAAGAACGTGAAAGTTTACCAAACACTAAATTATTCACAAAGAAGTTGCTCACTTATAAAAGTTGTCCCTTTTCAAATATCCCCTCTCAACTCAACATTAGCAATTATACCTCCTGGATGTTACAAAATTACAGAGCAGTTTCTTTATAATTATTGAATGTTGTAAATATGCCACAATAACACTTTTAAATGTTACAAATAAATTTCAAAGAAAATAGTGTAAATTCAAAGGTAATTTATTTGAAGATCTAAGAACTAAGAGGGACCCTTGGGAAAAATGATGGAAGTCTGGAAGGTATTCCAGAAATGAGACTTCTCGTAACAATAAAAGATAGCATATTCTTTTCAAACAATTTTGTCACAAAAAGACATCTAATATCACTGACCTATTGATACACATTTAACTAAGATGTGCATTCACAGAAGTAATTCATAATTCAATAATAATATGAACTTTGTTTAAAATAAGATTATTTTTAGCTATTGTCTTCAGAATGAAGCCCTATTCAATATTTTTCTTTATTTTTTAAATAAAATGTTGGCCTCCTTTTAGGGGAAGCATTTTCCAACTCTCAATTATCTTAAAACAATGAAGAGCTCCTATGAGTAGATATAGCTTTTTGTAATTGTTTAGTGTCCTTTCTTCTGTAATTTCTCCCATGTCAATGGGAGAATATAATGCAGAACCTATTTCCTCAGTTTATATGTAAGATGTTTGTGACTGGATGTGATATCCATGTAGTTAAAGAAGCTCCAAATAATAATAGACAGATGAGTTGGGGACATTGAAAAGTGACCTTCTTCCTCTTATTCTTTAACTCAATTATTTTTCTACCCTCGTGGCTGTAAATAGAATTTTTAACAGCTTTTACTTTAAAATAAATATAAATACAATGAGTGTCTTGGTTTGGTGTATTCTTGTAGAAAGAAATTAGATTTTATAACTTAAAAAAGAACATATATTTTCCTGTGTTTTGGTAGATTGACTCAGATTGTAGTTTTCTTATACTTCATCTTATACTTCAAGTATTCCTGAAAATACTTCCCCCCCCAACATTGTAGTATTTTAATATTTAAATAAATAAATGGCATAACCAAGTGTTCCACAGTTTTTACAGTATCTCTAGGCTAATATTTACTGCCCTTATGATATCTAAGATATGGATGAAAACTGGAATCTATTAATCATTTTGCTGGGTTATCGGCACTAGATCAAACATCTGGGTTTCTTGAAAACACCCTGAAGGAATGAATTTTGCTTCAGTATTGATAATGGCACAGTCTATAGATGCTTCATGGAATTACATCATTTGCCCCTCCATTGCCCTTCCAATATTGAATAATATTTCCCTTAGATAAGTATAAGATGTCAATTTGAGTTAGTGTGAGTTATGTATACACAGATTTCATTATATTTGCTTTATAAATACTAAACATATTTGGAGTGTTACTGATCTAATGTGTCATATGACCCTCCTGTGATCATGAATCATTGCATACACCAATATTTTAACATTTGGATGATTTTTAAGTTGAAAGCGTAGAACCCATTAAAAAATTAAGAAAATTAGTTTTTCTTAAAGTTTTTCTGTACTGCATTTAAATTATCATAGATAATTTAGCATATAGCAAATTAACACAAAAGAGTTATTTTGACTAAAAAGAAAAATCCCCTTGGATCCAACCAATTTAGCAATGAAATCCCTCTTTCTGATGCTTTATACATAAAAGGGAACTTTTCATCTTCTGGCAAAGGGATTTGTGTGTGCATGTCTACATATCTAAATGATTTCTATTTTGTTTTCTGCCGATGAAATCTTTTGTACAATTTTTTCCCTACATTTATCCAAGAGTCTTCAAGAAAAAAGTTAAAGACTTGTGTGTTTACAACACTGCCTCTCTCATTCCTACACTACCATTAATTTCTAAAGTTCTGTATTTTCAACCTTGTTTATTCCAGTTTTTCAAGCTGGGGGTCATATATACCATACTAAATAGAAAATAAGCAAAAGAAAGGGAAGGCTATTATTTCTTTGAAAGAATTGTGTATAATGAGGTAGTTACATAATATATTATTTTTAAATACATGGCTAATAAAGTTTAAAAGCTAGCTAAATTCAAAGATCTTATTGAACTGCATTGCAGTTGCTTATGGCATACAAGGCTAAAACTAATTCAGCTATTTAATCTTAATAATAACAATGTAGTTAAATATCTTTGACTTTAATAGGGTTATATATATGAATAGCTGAAATAGCATTCCCATAATTTTAGTCTAACATTGGTTAGATCGAGAAAACATTGTTAGTGTAATAAGATTGTAGAATTTGTAATTAGTGTTATATTTCATTTTTAATAAAGTAATGTATCTTA
Organism: Tolypeutes matacus; assembly: GCA_026826555.1. Taxonomy (NCBI): domain Eukaryota; kingdom Metazoa; phylum Chordata; class Mammalia; order Cingulata; family Chlamyphoridae; genus Tolypeutes; species Tolypeutes matacus. Next base: position 14,026,388 of record JAKSZT010053770.1, read on the forward strand.
TTTTCTAAGAAAATGAGGAATATTGGTGTACTTTATATATACATTACTCTTTGTACAAATACTTTTAAAAAATGTACCAGTATTTTCTTTGCATATATTAAATGAAAGAATATAATTATTCAATGTTTTAATATAATTTTTGTTCTACCTTTGTATATAATTTGCACTGGAAAATACAGAATGTGGGTTAATCATCTGAAAGTATACTTAACATTCACACACTTCACAACTGACAACTGCTCACTATATAGTCTATCCTGAATCCTATAATCCAATATTTCCCCAATATTTCCCTATTAATGAAAATAATTGTTACATTCTTAATATGTTCTCCTGCCATCTGCTTCTCCATGCTGTTATGGCTTTGATTAATGGAAAATATTTATCAGAATGTAGCACAATTGCTAGTAGGCATAATGGTAGCAGAGAAATTACTTAGAAACTCTGTAAAATCTTTTAATATACTAGATGGTCCCCAGACAATCTAGGGTAAACAGAAAACTGGATTTTAATATGTAAAATATGTTAAAACTGCTAATTGGTATTGACTGGACTTATCCCTTGGTAATGAAATTAATAAGGATTTCAGTTTTGTAAGACTTTTAATGTTTAATACCAAGTTTATGGATTTTCCCATACAAACCTGCTTCAAAAATGACAAAATGGGCTGCTCTGAGTTAACTATAAGAAGTGGTATTTATATTCATATATAGGTTCAAGGCTTTTAAAAAAATTAATACCACATGATATTTGTCTTAAAGGATTACAAATGCCAAAAATGCCTGATTAATATAGTAATTAATACATGGAAAGGAATGCCAATCTAATACAGATAAAAATATGTCAGGATAATTTTTTTTGACATTATATAGATTAAAAAGATGGATGACAATGGATTTTCACACACATTGTTTATTATGTGTATATGTATGTGTGTGGTGTAATTGGGTATATATACATGTGTGCACATGGGGAAGCTTATAAAATAATTTCTAATCTCTATTAGAAAGGACTCTGCACATAAGAATATGTTATTTTTAGTGGTACATACATTTAAACAACATTTGAAGCTCTCCCCAAATCTTTTATATTAGTAATGCACATGTACAAACTTGCTCACACATGCACATACATCTTCATTCTGAGTTGAGCCAAACAGATTGAAAAGATGAAGAAAGCTGTAACAAGTTTCAATAGCTTTCCATACAATGAATGGACGTTGACAATTATAAACCATTTAGATAAGATATAAGCATTGCTTTTATTGATTGCCAAAAGGAAAATTAAAGCCCACCTAAAATGTTATTGTTGTTGTTATCATTATTATCATTATTAAAAACACCTGCACACTTCTAGTTACATGGTGGCTAAATGGTAAATTACAATAAGGCATATTGGTTAAGTAATAGATACCCATCATGTTAAATATATATCAGTTTCATTAATTGGCAGCCATAAGACAAGAGTTCAGTATTCTAGATGGTGATGATTTTGATAGGATCGACCACAGTGTGGTTAAGTATATGATTCATGTAATAAGAAAAAGGTGCCTGTGGGCTATTGTTCCCAGCATGGATTAAAATTTACATATTGCTTCTCTTTATGTCAAAACATCTGGTGCCTGCAAATGCTAACATTTTGTTTAAAAGTTTCACAAGCCAGGAAAAGTGAATTGGAAACATTGCATGTGAATCATTCAAGCATTATAATAGAATAAGAGCTATGTTCAGAAAAAATTAAATTGCTGCAAATGATACTATTGTCTAGATTATAATTTATTTGCTTACACACGTGAAAGGTGATGCTGTGTGTATGTATAGAGAAAAATATTGCTTGAGTAAAATAACTTGCTCTTTAAAAATACACATTTCATATAATTATATAAGACAAGTGTGTTTCTAAGTCCTTCAAGACTTTACACTTTAACAGTGTTAGAAGCAGTATGCAATTGAATGAAATTCATACTAATATTCCTAAGAACAGTTCCTGGAAATGGCATTAGATTTCTATTTATTCATTGGTAAATACAAAAAAATAGTTATGGATGTACAGATTTACCTTTTCTACACAGTACTCCAAATCAATTAAGATGGTCAGTCCTTGCAACTCCCATCCTAGTCTGTGCTTCTGTTCTTTAATCCAACAAGTCCACGTCAAGATTTTCCTATTTTTAGGACTTTCCCAGGCAACAGTTATCATTATCAAAGTCCTTGCTGGCTATGCCAGTAAGCTGGTACTTAAATTCTACCTTTGTGCTGCTGATTTCATAGCCATGTGTTGGGGGCTGAATTATGCCCCCGATAAAAATAAGTTCAAATCCTGTATCCAGGTCTTATGGATGTAAACTTATTTGTAAAAACGGTCTTTGAAGATCTTACTAAGATGAAACCAAACGGAATCAGGGTGGGCCTTAATCCAATATGTCTGCAGTCCTTATAAAGGAGAAAAAATATAGACAGGGATAACAGAGCACTGCACAGGAAGAGTAGAAGCTAGATGAGAAGACAAACAGAGACAGATCGCCATGTGACAGAGGCAGAGATTGAGCCACCATCAAAACACAACCGATTTCCTGGCCTGCCAATACCTTGATTTTGAGCATTTTGCTTCCAAAGCTGTGAGACAATAAAAATCTTGTTGTTTAAGCCAAGCAGTTTGTAATATTTATTATAGAAGCCCTGGCAAACTGACGCTATGCACATATTACCATTCCTACTAGATGGATGTGCACTGGAAGCAAAAATGTATCCCACATTGCTTAGCACAGTGTAATACCTAACATAATATTTCCTTAATAAATGGTTAAGTAGTGGTTAATTGCAAATGAAGGAAGTATGCAAGCATCAAATTCTTCAGATAATGGAGTGATGCTCACTCAAGGCTGTCACCATTCGTTGAAACGTCTGCCTTCCCATCTTGCTGTCAATTCTTGATATTGCAGTGAAATAAGTATCTGGTGTTTTCTTTTGACTTATCTGTGAGTTCCAAAAAAGAAAATGATATCAAATTTTACATGAATTGATACAGAGAAATCTTCTATTCTAGTATTCATCTATTTATTTATTCACTGAACTTTTCATAACCATCCCCCAAAGAACAATGTTTGTTGCTGAGGGGAACATAAAAGATGAATCTGTGCTTGAAGCACTTAACAATCTAAATAGAAAGTCAGAACATTAAACATGTGAAATAACCAGAGAATTCAAAGCAATATGTGAACAAGGACTCCCAACTAATACAGTGGTTTTACACAGTTAGAATTTAGAATAAAGGAAATTTTCCATAAAGAGAAAAGTCTATGGGAGATATCCTGTTTAAGAAAGCCTTCGGTAAGAATTAAATTGATGGAGAAAAAAGAAAGATCTGGCAATCACTCAGAGAAGCCATAGAAATAGAAATAAGTCCTCTGTGGAGAATCATAATAAAAGCTTCCAGACAGGAGTGAAGTGAACAGATTGAGGTATAGGAAAAGACAGAGTCTAATGGAAAATAGTAAGTCCTTAGTGTTATGCTATTGGGATTTGTTCAGGTGAGTGAATAGGAACATCTCTTGAATTCTTTGTGTTCAGAGTAAAGAAAAGTAGAGGCAGCTAGTTTTCTTTGCTTTTAATTTTTGGCGTAGGAAAACTCCATATAGGGAATCTTGTCAGCCATATTATTTTCATGGAATCATAGAGTCATAAAGTTGAAAGGAATTCCTGAATCCCGTCTACAACATCCTCCACAAGGAGTAATCCTATTGGGAGAAAAGAATGCTACTCAAGAACAGCATTCTTGAAAACTGGTACCATGCACAGGGGATAATAGGTTATGCTTTCAATTTTCAATAAAGAGATCAATTAGGAGGCCAGAGTAGGAATTCAGGTATTGAAATCTGTTTGCCACTCTTCTTTTAAACTATTTCATCCTTCGACTCACTCTTGTGTTTGATATCACTCTTGATTTTTCTCTTTTTTCTCCTTTCTCCTTCACAGTCTCTTTTTCCATTTTATGTTCTTAGATGTTAGAATTTGCTAAGGTTCTATCTATGTCCCTTATTTCTTTTACTTGACAACTCATTCCATTAAAAATTTTTTTCTAAGTATGTTTCCTTATTTTTAGCCAAAATCTTTATTCCATACACAGTTTTACTCACAAGTTATTCCTTTTCTACGCGAAAGTCTTCAAGTATTTAAATCATTGAAACTAATCACATCTCTCCCTTTCTTATTCTTTGAATTAAAAAAAAACGTTTGAAATAATTTCAAACTTCCAGGAAAGTCACAAAAAATACATAAATAGTACGTAAAAACCCAATATTCCCCTACCCAGATATCCAGATTAGTATCATACGATATCTGTCCTTTTGTGTCTGACACAAAAGGAAAGAAGGGAGAGGTCAGGAAAGGCTGCCATGTGCATTGCCATGTGACAGAGGAGCCAAGGGCCAAGAATGCCAGTCTTTGGGAAGAAAGCATCATCTTGATGATTCCTTGATTTGTCCTTCTTCTAGCCTCAAAACTGTGAGCTAATAAATTACCATTGCTTAAATCAACCCATTACATGGTATTTGCTTGAGCAGCCGTAGAAATTAAAACAGTGTACATCAGAACTTCATTCTTTTTTATGACTGGATATTCCACTGTATGCACATACCACATTTTGTTTATTCATTCATCTGTTAATAGACACTTTGATTGCTTTCCTCTTTTGGCTATTGTAAATAATATTGCTATGAACATTTGTATTCAAATAACTCTTCTGGTCTCTGCCTTCAGTTTCTATGTATATGCTAGTGAAACTGGCCAGCGAAGGTACATTGTAGTTCTATGATCAAAGGTTTGAGGAACTTAACAAACTATTTTCCACAGCAGCTGTATCATTTTACATTCCCAAAAATATACAAAGCTTCCTATTTCTCCATATCCTCACCATCACCTATCAAATTCTTTTTTAAAAAATAATATCCATCCTAGTTTGCTATCTCATTGTGGTTTTGATTTGCATTTCCCCAATGGCTCATAATGTTGAGCATATTTTCATGTGCTCATTCCACATTTGTACATCTTCTTTGGAGAAAAATCTATTCAACTCCTTAGCCAGTTTTTAAATTATGTTGTTATGTTGCTGTCCTCGTAGCATGAATTAGGACGTCTTCTCTCCTCTTCAATTTTTTGGGAGGGTTTGAGAATGATCAGTTGTTAATTGTTCTTTAAATGTTTGGAAAAAAATCACCAATGGAGTCATCAGGTCCTGGACTTTTCTTTATTGATAAGTTTTTGATTACTGATTCAATCTCCTTACCTGTTATTGGTCTTTTGAGATATATTTCTTTTAGAGACAGTTTAGGTAATTTGTTTGTTTCTAGGAATATGTGCATTTCATCTAGTTTATTGAATTTTTGACATTCAATTTTTAATAGTATCATCTTCTCAGCCTTTTCATTTGTGTAAAGCTGGTAGTAATGGCCCCCTTTCATTTCTGATTTTTAAAATCTGTGTCCTCTTATTTTTTTATTAGAGCAGTTGTGAGTTACAAAACAATAATCCATAATGTGCAGAATTCCCATATATCAACCCTCCACCAACACCTTACATTGTTGTGGAATATTTGTTATAGATTACGAAAGAACATGATCAGACTGTTACCACTATGGTCCATAGTGTACACTTGGTATATTTTCCCATATGCCACCTATTATTAACACTATGTATTAGTATTGTACATTTGTTATAGTTCTTGAGAGAACACTCTCATATGTGTACTGTTAACCACACACCATCTTATACCCCATGGTTCACTGTGTTATACAGTCCCATGTCTTATACATTCTATCCAAAGTGTACACTCAGTGGCTCTCACTTTCATTACAGAGATATACAGTCATTGCCCCAGTAAACTTTTGAATGTTTTCCTTAGTCCAAAAGAAAAAAAATCCCATACCGCCCTATTATTTACACTTAGTGTTGATATAGTATCTTCTTTAACATTGATGCAAGAATATTACAATATTGCTGTTAACTATAGTCCATAATTTACATTAATTTTATTTGCCTATGCATCAGCATATTCTTACCACCTTGTAATAGTGATGTGCATTTGTTCTATTTCATAGAAGAACATTCTTGTATTTGTACTATTAACCATAGTCCTCATCCACCTCCAGGTTCACTATGTTATTCAGTCCTTAGATTATTTATAGCTTTCTTTCAATTGACATTTACATCCTGAGGCTTTTCAGCCACAATCCCATTTATTAACAAGCTGTTTTAGCTATACTCACTATAATGTGTAACCATCAACTCTATCCATTTCCACACTTTTATAGACAAGCTAATTGAAGATTCTACATACATTAAGCATCAGTTCCCCTTCTCAGCCTTCCTCCTATCTCCCAGTAACCCCTAGTCTAAGTTTTAACTTCATGTGTTTACTCTTCATATTTAGTTCATATTAGTGAGACCATACAATATTTGTTCTTTTGTGTCTGGCTTATTTCACTCAGCATAATGTCCTCAAGTTTCATCCATGTTATCATGTGTCTAGATTTCATTTCTTCTTATGGCAGCATAGTATTCCATTGTGTGTGTGTATATATATATATATATACCATATTTTGTTTATCCATTCTCTCTTTTTTTACTTTTTCAATCTAACTAAAGGTTTGTAAATTTTATTAATCTTTTCAAAGAACCAACTTATGCTTTTACTGATTCTCTCTAATATTTTACAAATCTCTATTTCATTTATTTTCACTGTAACCTCTATTATTTCCTTCCTTCTACTCACTTTGGGTTTAATTTGATCTTCTTTTTTCTAGTTCCAGCAGCTGTGAAGTTATGTTAATTCTTTGAGATTTTTTCTTATTTTTAAACGTAAACATTGATAGCAATAAATTTCCTTCTGAGCACAGCCTTTGCTGTATCCATAAGTTTTGGATATTTTGTGTTTTCATTTTCATTGATCTCAAGGTATTCTCTAATTTCCCATGTGATTTCTCTTTTTGACCTACTGCTTGTTTAATTTCCACATATTTGTGAGTTTTCCCATTCTCCCTCTGTTACTGATTTTTTTGCTTCATTCCAGTGTGTTTGGAAAAGATACTTTGTATGATTTCAAACTTTTTAAATGCATTGAGACCTGTTTTGTGACTCAACATATGGTCTACCCTAGAGGATGATCTGTGTGTACTTGAGAAGAATGTGTATTGTATTGTATATAAATACATGTCTGTTAGGTCCATTTGGTTTAAATTCTTGGCAAAAATTACCAGTGAACCTACCTATTTCTGGAATTTTCATTGTTGGATTTACAAAAAGTGAATCGTACAGATGCTGAAGAGCAAAATGAAAACCAAGGAGCTCAGACACTCCAAGTCCAGGTATAAGACAGATATGGTAAATTGAGGCAGGTCTCCCACAAAGACATGTTCATGCCCTAACCCCCAGTCCTGTGGGTGTGAACTCATTTGTAAATAGGCTCTTTGAAGATCATGTTAAGATTGGGCTAAACCAAATCAGGGTGGGCCTTAATCTGGCCTGACTGGAGTTCTTATAAACAAAGATAAATTGGACATGGAAATAGAAGCAACAAGAGGAAACCAAAAGGGACAGATGGCCATGTGAGGGAGGCAAAGACAGATTGCCAGCAAGCCACCACCAGAACACTACAGACTTCAGAGAATGCATGGTCTGTCAGTACCTTGATTTTAGACTTCTAGCCCTAAAACTGTGAGCCAAAAAATTCCTGTTGTTTAAGCCATCTAGTTTGTGGTATTTCTTTGCAGTGGCCCTGGCAAACTAAGACAACAGGGAGACTAGCTATTCATAGAAGTCCCAGAAAACTAAGTAGTTAATTGATTCTGACATGACTGCCTGTAAATACTTGAATGAACCTTGTTCCCTTTTGATAGGTGTTTAAGGGACTTAAAGAACCTACACTAGAGAAACACTGGGGATTTCCGAATTGAAGTTTCCAGCCTTCTTCTGATCTACTAGTTTTACAATTCTATTGTAGAAGGAAATGAAATTAGTCTGAAATGACTTGTTCTTATCAAGCCCATACTGGCTTCTAGGGATCACTGCTTCATTTCTAAAATAATCACAGATCATTCATTGTTCATGTTTGCTACAAATTGATTTCTTTCACTTTAGATTTAATGTTTTATTCTCTATTCATTTAGAATTAGGATTGTTTTTTTCTTATAGCTAATCCTTTGGTAACTTTCCCATTCTTTTCTTTGCTTCAAAGATTCACTCTCTTTTTCTTCCTTCTTTCAAAAATAATTTTTAGCATTCTCTCTGTGTTATGCACTGTGTTGGGTCCAAGGGATTCAACAGCAAGCAAGCTAGACTGGGTAACTGCTGCTATGAGGCTTATAGTATAGCAGGACAGAAAGAAAGTCACTGAGCTCTTTCCATAAACGGTAGTAAGTGAAATGTCAGCAGAATTGTAGGTATTATGGAAGCACAAGCCAGGGAATCTGAGCCATATTCAGGAAAACTGAGATCTGAAGGTAGACTGGGATCTAGCCTGATGAAGGGGGTGGTGGTAAGAAAGAAGGGAGGTCCTTTAACAAGAGGAAATAGGGCAGAGAACTGTAACTAACTCAGAGGTTCATCAATGTTTTTAGTGTACTGGTATGGAACTCTTTTGCATCAGAAGACTTGGACTTATTCAAGCAATTAATTTAAAATCTTCTCACTTATTTACCACACAGGGCCTACTGATATTCAGGCAAGGAGGTACTTGGTCAGAAGACTCTTGAGTCATTGCTCCTAGGCCCAGAGCAAGCAGGCATATATTTCACCATGTGCTCACGTGCGCATGTGTGTGTGTGTGTGTGTGTGTGTGTATGTAGGTTAAAAAGGATGAGAAGGTAGTATATTTATATAGTGAATCAAAGTATACTATTCTCAAAGAGCTCAACAACTATGTACTTCCCTTCCTAGAAAGATGATAACCTGTGTTGTTTTTGTTGTTGTTTTTCTTACTTATGTTAAATTTGTAGTAAACTCTATGATTATAGCAATTCCCAATTTTAAGTAACTCCTCAATACTCTAAACAAATTCCCAACAGTACCCAATAACACCTTGCCTCTTTTCATTAACATACTGCATATATCACTTAGGAGACCTTGTGTGAAAAGAAGACAGCATAAGTAGAAACATACACCATATCCTTAGATAGGAAAACCTGAACATAATAAAGATATCAATTCTTCCTAAGCTAATTTAAAAATTTTATGGTAGTTGAATTAGGTGTACCCTCAAAATACAAACCAAGAAGCACCAAGGACTGCCGGCAGCCAGGACCAGAATGTGATAGACTCCAGGAGAAAGGAAGGATAGCTGAGGATATCTTCTAGCCTAAAAACCAAGAGGCAATAAATTCCTGTTGTTAAGCAAAAACCCATTGTATGGTATTTGTCATAGAAGCCTGGCAAACTGAGACAGGTTTTTTTGTTTTGTTTTGTTTTGTTTTTAATAAACCAGTCAAGTTGATATGAAAGTTTATAAGGAAAGATGAACAAACAAGAAAAAAAAAAAAAAAAAAAGGGAAAAAATCTAAAAAGGAAGAGCAGTGAAAGAAGACAAGGGTTACCAGACATTAAAACATATATTAGAGTCCCATTAGTTAACACATCATGGTATAGGAGGCAGAAGAGCCATGTGTAGGGAAACCACAACTGAGTCCAACTCTGTCACACTGGGGAGCATAAATTCCAAAGTAAGGCCCACTGACAAGGTGCCAAACTCCTGAGCTGTCAACCCTTTCTATAGTGTCTGGATGTCTCCAGAGCCCTCAGGAACCCACAGCAATATTTACTGTGGCAGTCAATGAGATCCTGCTGAAACGTGCATAAGTGTAACCTCTGGAATGAACTCCTGACTCGTAGGTTTATGTCCAAGAGACTTAAATCTTTAGGCTTTCCATGTGCCAGTTGGGCCCTGCACCTCAACAGAGTTGCACCACCTACTTTCCAGTTCATTGGACTCACCCAGGATAAGTAACAGGGAAATGATGATGGACAATGACCATCCCAAGGAACAGAGAGAGCCTGCAACTGCAAGCACAATAGACCCATCCATCTGCCCCATGGCATGAAAGCCCCCTCTCAATTAGAGGCGGAGTGGGCATCACCATCCCAGAATGCTCAGATTTGGGGAATAAATGATGGATTAGAGTAGACTTACTATTATTCTACTATAGACTTACTGTTATTCTAGCAATGGAAGAACTTTTATCATTGATGTGGAGGCAGTGGCCACCAGAGGTTCTGAGGGGAGGGAAAGGGGAAAAATAGGTGTAATATGGGGACATTGGAATTGTTCTGAATGATGTTGCAATGACAGATACAGGCCATTATATATCTTGTCATAACTTACAAAATTGTGCAGAAGAGAGTTTAAACTATAATGTAAATGATAGTCCACACTCAGTGGCAATGCTCCAATATGTGTTCCTCAATTGTAACAAATGTACCACACTAATGAAGGATGCTGTTAATGTGGAAAAGTGTGGGAGAGGTAGGGAGTGGGGCATATGGGAATCCCCTACATTTTTTATGTATCATTTATGTAATCTAAGTATCTTTAAAAAATGAAAAAACTAAAAAAAAAAAAAAAAAACCATTATGGTACATAATTTAATGAACAGTTGAAAAAATAGATACAAGCCTGAATAAATACTGGAATGAAACATAAAAAAGCATTATAAATCAATAGAGAAGAGATAAGTGGTATTGGAATTACACCAAAAGCCCATTAATATGGGATTTGTCTTATAGGTTACCAGGGGACAGAGTGAGGTAGGGAATGGGGAGTTAATGCTTAAGTTGTAAAGTTTTTATTTGGGTTGATTGTAAAATTTTTGGTAATGGATGATGGTGATGATAGCACATCATTGTGAACATAATTAATAGCACTGAATTATATATTTGAATGCCATTAAAAGGTAAAATTTTAGTTATATATATGTTACTAGAACAAAAAACTTTAAAAACATAGGACTATAGAACACAAACAATGAACCCTATTGTAAACTATGGAATAAAATTAATAGTACAGTTATAAAAGTGTTCTTTCAAGACAAATGCACCATGCTACTAACTCAAGATGTTAATAATAGAGTGGTATATGGGAACTCTGTGTTTTATGCATGATTTTTTTGGTAAACCTACAGCTTCTCTAATTAGAAAAAAATGGGATTCATCAAATAAATGATGATATGACAAGAAAATGGAATACTATGTCCCTGCAGTAAAGAGAGAAGAAAAAACACTCTATGTATTGATATGGAAATTTTTCTATAAACAGTTTTTTAACTTAATATATGGTGCAGAACTGTACTTATAGGATGTTCTCTTTTGGGTAATATATAGAGATAGATAACAATATGTATTCATATTTGCTGTATAAGCACAAATAAACTGTGGAAGGATATGCAAGCACTTAACATCGCAAATTGGGAGCATTTTCACTATATACATTTTTAAAAATTTTTTGAAGCAAATGAACATGTTATCTATTCAAAGAAAAAGTAAGATTCACAGTATGTTTATATTAATGGTTTATTGCACCAGTTATCTCTTTGGTCATTCTCTTCCCCCACCCATAGCACTTTCTGAAATCTTGGTTTTCAAGTCCCTTTTGCCACTGACATTTCTATCTTTCTTGTTTTAGACAAGAAAGTCAGATGAAACAAAATGGAGTGGAGTATTTGCACTTATATTTTCTGGGGATTCTTAGAAGTAACCACCTCTCTATCCTGATACAAATATTAGCTTTAAAAGCTCTTGGTTTGGTAAAAATACTCAACCTGCCCCACCCCACCCCCAAGGATATCCATATTCTAATTCTTATAACCTGTGAAATGTTACCTTATAAGGCAAAAAAGACTTTGCAGATGTGATTAAATTAAGATCTTGAGATAGGAGATAATCCTGGATTATCCAGGTGGGCCTAATCCAGTCATATGGGTACATATAAGCAGAGAAATTTTCCTGGCTGTGGTCAGAGGGAGATGTAACTTTACCATTTTCTTGATACTCCACATTCAACTGAGATAGGAGAAGTTTTGCGACTTGTCATTGTCATAAAACTAGACCTAACTCTGCAACTGGGCTAAACCCAATGTGTCTTTTTGCAGATTGTAGGATCCCTGTGTGACTACAGAAGTAGCTGGCTCAGTGCTTGCAATACAGTTATCTACTCAATAAAGGTTTAGTGAAGGAATAAGATTTAGAATTTGCCAGTGGATGGAGTAAAGGATTTGATAAGTTTCACACCTGAAAGATGAAGAAAATCACAATGCCTTTATAGACATATGGATAAAGCATTTCAAAGCAGCCAATTTAGAGTGATGTGGACTGTATGCATAGTTTAATTGAGGGTATAGTGGTAGGTTTTGTAGATTACAGAAAAGAACATCAAGGAGATGGAGGCTATTCATAGTAGATTGGGTATTCAAAACTATGAAAATGAATGGGGTCTTTGAAAAGCTAAGTATAGAGAAAGAATAATAGAGGGGCCAAGAATAAAAGGGAGAAGAAGAGAGTGACTGAAAAAGAGGCAATGGGAGGGAGGGGAAAAAAGAAAGGGGCAGGAGAAGGAGGAAGACCAGGAAGATGGGGAGGGAGAGGAGGCAAAGATGAATCAATTCAATGAAAATAGTCTATCTTTTTTAAAAAAGTCATAAAAGGAAAGGAGGAAGTTTGAGGTTGTAAATGACTTTTTGCTTTTTAAATTGAATTGCCCCATTTTTTAGATCTTTTGTTTTCAGCAATTCTTTTGAGAAGCCTCACTCACCTTAGGTATTTTTCTAGACAGATCACATTCTTTTAGCAGGTAAGAAAATGTAAAGGGCCCCCTATGTTGAATTTCTTGGAGATTTTCAGATTTGATTCCAAGGTAATGTATAATGTTTGAGAGCCCCAAAGTCTTTGTAGTACAACAAATTTAGCTCAAGTCTCTGCTCTGCAACTTTGTGATCGACTTTGAGCCTTCACTTAATCTCTCTTAAAGTCTCTTCTTATGTAATGGAAATCAGTCTCCTTATGTGTAAAATGGGAGGAAAATTTATACTCACCATATTAAATTGCTGGTGGAGATTAAATGAAAGAAGGTACATAAAGAATTTATCATAATCCCTTGCACACATTTAGCACCCAGTAAATAATAGCTATGATAATTATTACCAAAGTCAAGTTGCTCCTTTGTTGGTGTTTCCTAACAAACTTTTATTTATTTAATTATTAGGTGAATTACATGGTGGCATGTGTTACTATGATTTCTATTATACATCTAGCATTTCTTCCCGTTTGTCTATCTATCCATCCATCCATCTCTACATAAACCATCTACCTTATTATAGAAAGAATTTAAAGTGCATAAGACTTTATATTTTCTGTGATGCTTTCACATACATTAGCTCATTCATATATCATAAGTATCAAAAGTCTCAGCATAAAGGTGATGAGTGACCAGCCTTTGATAACATAATCCAAATCACAGGGTTTGGAAGAAACCCCCTGTTTTCTAGGTCTAACTTATTAGTGTATTTCACTACAAAAGATGGTGTTTATGCTGTGTCAGGCATTATTATAGACAAGGGGACACGAGTATATAAGACCTTAGCTTGCATTTTAATAGGGGAGATAGCAATTAACAAATACAAATGTTAAATAATATGCATTTATATAGTAATTTGAAGTGCTATGAGTCTGATAAAGAAAATAAAGCAGGATTATATGTTAGAGAGTGATGGAAGTGGTGATAATTGTTTTGACCACAGTAGGCAAATGTCACGGTGATCAGATTAGGTGGCTTTGAACAGAGATCCCAAAGATATGAAAGAGCAAACCATGCAAAATACCAGGCTGGGCAGGAAAAGGGATATAAGCAAATTATTTATCACTACTTCTCCGTTTTAATAGTAATTGAATGGTGTGGTTTGTACTCTGGTGCCTGAGCTATTTCTTGTATCAGTTATTTCTATGTATTGAATACCCATGTTGCCAATACTGTTTAGAGACAGATAATGCAAGAATATTAGAATATTCCCCAAAATACTTCAAATGCATACTCTTAAACATTTGCATTTTGGAAGAAGCATTTAGGGCATTCTAAAGCAGTATAGATATGGCATAAGCCGTCATCCATTCCAGTCCTTCCTCCCCGGAGCAGCCGCTGTGTTGATTTGGTGAGACTGACATCATCCCAAGTTTCAGGTATGGGCTCTTGCTCTTGGGATTAGTTCAAATAACCCAGGCATATGACAATTGGTTCATGGCTTTTACTTAGCAACATAATTGATTTAAGTGAGGTTCAATCCTCAAGAAGCTCAAAACATTTATTTAATACTTTTTTGAGGTGATCTGCTTGCCATGGGTCCATGTTTGGAAACAAGGTAGCATGTGGGACCAGTAAATGTTGGCAGTCATCTTGTTAACAGGAGGAAAGTCAGCCTGAGGACAAAGCTGGCATATGTGGGGCAGAAGGAGCTTACAGAATTCCAGAGATACACAGCTGGGCCTCTAATAGTATCAGGCCTAAATCTTAACCTACAATGTGCCTTTTAAAGTTTCGTGGTTAATAGAATTCTCCTTTAATGTTTCAGTCAGTGTGGGTGAGAATTTCTGTTATTTGCAAATGAGAACATTCTAATGCATACCCTAGAACCAAGGAAACATGACCTCATCTTCTGACATACTTGACCCTGTGTGTGAGATTCAGTCACCTGCAGAGTAGCAGAGCATGACTCCCATGTGTTGGTGTTTCAGACTGAGAGCAGGAACTCAGGGAGACTTCCCATTTCAGCTGATTCCAGGCAACATTGAATTGTTCACTCATTGAAACTCCCAGATTCCATGTCTGATGGTCTTGGATCCATTTTGCTACTTGTAGTATTTGATCATTATTTTTATCAATTGATAGGATAAAGTGTTATTGCTTTGCCTTATTTTGCATTTTCCTCACTACTACTAAGAATACATTTTCCCCCCACCATGTACTTGTGACTGTGAGTATTTCTCTTTCTATCCTTCGCCTACTTCTCTCTTTTATCATTTGTTGATTGGAACTTATTTTAAATTGATTGTAAGGATTCTAAATGTATTCTGGTTGTTAATCCTTTTTTATTAAACCTTTGTAGATATTTTTCACAAAACTATGGCTTATCTTTAAAATTTGCTGATGGTATCTTATTTGAAACATACATTTTAAACTTGATGTAGTCAACTTTTTCTATCATCCTATCTGAGTTATGTTTTATGTACCTTATGTAGAAGATTTTTCTGTACCCTGTTGACATGAAGACATTCCATATTTTACTTTATAGTATTTCACACATTTGAATCTTAACATCTTCTTAAGTTTATTCTTGTGTCTTATGATAATTTTTTTCCCAAAATTGTCTTAATACCATTTATTAAGTAACCTCTCCTTTCTCAAATAATTATAATATGCCTTTATCATATAATAAGTTATGATGTTTGCTTGGGTATTTATATATGCTTTCTCTTTTTTTAATTAGAGAATTTGTGAGGTTATAAAACAATCAGGAATAAACTACAGGATTCCCATACAGCACCGCATCATCAACACCTTTCTTTTGTGTGGAACATTTGTTATAACTGATGATAGCACTTTTTTTTTTTTTTTTTAAATAATTGTACTATTTTGCTAAACAGTAGTTATTTTTGTTACAATTGATGGAAGATTATTAAAATAGTTCTATCTATCATCTATTATTTACATTAGGTACAGTTTTTCCCATATACCACCCAATAATTAACACCTTGTATTAGTATTGTACATTTGTTATAATTTATGAAAGTTTGTTTTCTGTTAAATATCATTTTGCCAGTTCCACTGCTCTAGTTTCTGCAGTTTTATAAAAAGCAATGATATGCAGGAGAACATTCTTACTCCCTTCAGAATTGTCCTTGCTTTTTACAAGCTTTCATGTGAAAAGTAGTTTTCTAATTTGTTGCAAATCATGTAATCATTTTATTGAAATTACATTTAGTATAAAGATTATTTTGGAGGAATTTATATCTTTTATATATGAACTCTTTCCGTCTATAACATGTTTTACATATGTTTAACAATATTTTGTAATTTTTTCCTGCATGTCTTGCACAACCTTTATTAGGTTTATACCTCTATTTGTTTTTTTACCTTCCTTCCTCCATTACATGAGATATTTTTACATTAATTTTTTCTATGCTTATATCTGAGGTAGAGGAACATTATTAATTTTTGTGTTTTTAAGAATCTGTTCATTTCATCTACATTTTCTAATTTGTTAGGATAGAATTATTCATACTAGTCCCTTATAAACCTTCTTATTTCTGTAAGCTCGATAGTGAAGTTCTCTTTTTCATTCCTAAATTTAGTAATTTGAGTCTTCTTTTTTCTTGGTCAGTTTAAGCTATTGATTTTTGTACGTGGATTTTATATCCAGAAAGGTTGCTGGATTTTTAAAATAATATATTTAGGTATAAAAATATGTTTAGAGATGTTCTTCCATTTTCTATATAAACAATCAGTGAAAATTTTTTACTCTCTTGCCCCTGATGATTCATATACCTTTGGCATGCAGAATATATTCACCATCTCTTGAGGTCTCCATAAGTCTCACCCCAGTATAGCAGCACATCAAATTCTGTAATCTCATCACCCAAATCATATTAGAGTTCAAAATTGCCTAACAGGTAGGATTTGAAGACAGGGTACCAGACAAGAGGAAGCTGCAGATAAGATTCCTTCCATAAATTTTCATAAATTTTCATAAAACCCTCAACAGATCCAAAGCCAACTCCTAAGTTGCACAGGGCAAGACTCTGGAAAGCATAGCATAAAACATTTGCTGGGAGGATGGAGAAATATGAGAAATTTCAGAAGCCAGATAGTACTACAGAGAAATTATTAGAGGTCAGGCACAATTAAAGTGGAGGGTATTTGTTTGGTAAACATCTTGAACTTTTTCTTTTTTATTAAGAAATTCCATGCTCTAACATTAAGAATTAAGAGTAATGGATCTACCCTTGGAGTAAGGGCAAAACTGAATCATACCCATTTTAAAAGAGACTAAACCAATTCTTGATAGGTATAAGTCACTCTCCAATAATTTCACTTTTGCCAGAAGAAAATTTTACACTCTTCAGAGGTAAATAATATATCTAGAGTTTCTCTAATATATTTTCACAATGTGTGCAATGCAATCCAATATCACTAGACATGTAAAGAAACAGTAAAAGTTACTGTTAATCAAGAGATAAAGGGGGACAGATGTGGCTCAAATGGTTGGGTGTCTGTCTCCCATATAGAGAGACCTGAGTTCGATACCCGGGGCCTCCCGGTAAAAAAAAAAAAAAAAAAAAAAAAATCAAGAGATAAAACATCAATAGAAGGAAAGAAGCTGACCAATATGTAAGCCAGATATTGAATTTAGCAGAAAAGGACTTCAAAATAACTGATTCTTATTTTAAAGAAAAAAGAGATAAAATGGATGAAAATGTGGAAATTTCTGTAAAGAATTAGAATATATTAAAAGAATCAAATGAACTTCATAGAACTCAAAATACAATATCTGAGCTTAAGAACACATTGAGTAGATCAAACAACTTATCAACACAGCAGAATACATGTTTGGTAAACTTAAAGACATGCCAGTAGAAAAATATTAAAACTGAATCCATAGGGGAAAAAAACCATTGGAAACACCCCCCCCCCGCCCTGAATAGCATAATACTCATGTGGGATACTCTAAAATAGTCTAATATATGTATAATGTAGTCACAGATAGAGAGGGGAAAGGATCATGAGACCAAAGCAGTATTTGAAGAAATAAAGGCCAAAATTTTTCTAAATCAGATGGAAGAGAACATTTGAATAATGAAGACCAAGATCTTTTTAATCTGATAAAATATAACCCACAGAAGCTCAGTGGACTCTAAGCAGGATGAATACAAAAACAGTTTTCTATCTGTAGTATGGTCTAGACATTTAGACTTGAACCTTTATATTTTAAGCGTTTTGCAAAGATCCCTTTCTCTCTCAATGAAGATGAACTTTCTGAGTGTTTTTACTTCTTCAAAAAATTTTATTTTGCATTTAGAAGCTACATAAAACCTATTCTTTCTCTATTTCTATGATTATTATTCTAACATACTTATGAATGACATAAGAATAGGGAGGAGATCAGTGTAAGGAAATGCAAAGTTAAACAATGTATTATCCTTGATGAAATTGCAAATATAAATATAAATGAAATACAATTTTACATATATCAGAGCAGGAAAGAATAAAATAGATATTAACATTACACTTTTCACCACTTAGAGAGTATAAATTGATTATACTCAAGCAATACAGAAACTTATGGTAGGTTGAATTATGTAATCCAAGAAATTCATGTTTCTGTGGGTGTGAACCTATTTGTAAATCAAACCCTTCAAAGATGTATTACCAATTAAGGTGTGGAATCATTTGTGAATAGACTCTTCCAAGATCCTACTTAAGTATGACCAAACTGAATCATGGTGCACCTTAATCCATATTACTGGAAGAACCTAGAAGTCAGAAGTACAACCCAGGGGAGAGAAAGAGATTGACATGTGACAAGAGGCAGAGATGCAAGATAAGGAATTCAAAAGATTGCAGCAAGCCAGAATCAGAGCAATATAGATTTTGGGAAGAAAGCATAGCCTTACTGATGTCTTGATTTAGAACTTTTAGCCTCTCACACCATAAGCTGATAAATTCCTCTGATAAGCCAACCAGTGTGTGGTAGGTGTCTAAGCAGCTCTGGTAAATTAAGACAAAACCAATATCAGAAATCTTAAACTCCTTCACATCCTTGACACAGTAATTTCATTTCTAGGAATAGATCTTAAGAAAATAATTTAGGTACAGATTTGCACGTAAGTATGTTTATTCTAACTTTACAGATAATAACAAAATGTCAGGAGCAACACACATTTCCAATAGTAGCTGAATGATTAATTACCCTTATTATGAAAAAGTCTACAGCCATTTAAAATATTTATCAAGTTATTTTAAATGAAAGGTTATATAAGCATATATGTATATGATTTTTATATGCAAGTATAT
>JAKSZT010053770.1:14055449-14271653 GCA_026826555.1 Tolypeutes matacus
CCTTCCTTCCTTCCTTCCTTCCTTCCTTCCTTCCTTCCTTCCTTCCTTCCTTCCTCCCTCCCTCCCTCCCTCCCTCCCTCATTTATCTCTCTCCCTCTTCATCCTTTGCTTCCTTCCTCCCTTTCCTCCTCTCTCTTTTATCTTTCTCTTACTGTCTTTCTTTCTTTCTTTTCATCATTTTCAAACAAAAGGGAAGCAAAGGGAAAATGGCTGTGGTTCAATTGGTTGGGTTCCCATTTACCATAGAGGAGACCCTGGGTTTGATTCTCGAGGCCTCTTGGTGAAGGCAAGCCGGGTGGCATGGTGCAGTGAGCTGGAGTAGCAAGATGACGCAACAAAGGGAGACAAGAAGACACAGAAAAATGCAAAGCAAAATGGACACAGTGAGCACAAGCAGCAAGGGGGGATAAAGAAAAAAATAATAATAAATTTTTTAAAAAAGGGAAGCAAAAAAGGTGGCAGTAGATATATAAATACTAATAACGATGGCAGGAGTCTACAACATACCTAAAATAAGAGCAGAATTGTATTTGCAGAATTCTTTCCTGTTGCTCTCGTGTGTGTGTGTGTGTGTGTGTGTGTACAACTGTGGAGCATGACACAGGATGGTAAGTGTGGAGCTATGTGTACAAAAGTTAAATTGTGACTTTTCCTTTTCAACTGAGAATTCTGGCAAACGCTGAAGACTTTTGTCCCACCTTCACTTTTCTCGTAAAAAGTTCTTGAGAAAACTAATTATTTTTGTGTGTGTGGAGCATGAATGGTGAGTAATCTATTGGAAAAAGTGCAAGATAACCATTCAAGAAAACACATGTGCCAAGAAAGACAATGTTCGACATTGGTGGGGGAAATAGTTATAAACAAACTGAAATGTGAAGTTTTATTTAAAGAACACACAGTAACCTAGCAATGTGATTAATTTTCTTTTAAAGAAGAAGGAATCAGAAAGGAGGGAGGTAAATATGTTTTTTTATGTTTTCTATCTTTGGGAAATTTCTTTTAGCCATTGTAGTTGCTTTTAAAGATAAATGAAAAATCTTATATGAATCCTCCACAATTTGAAGCTATTTTTCTTTTTCTGAAGAATGTCTGGTCTAACCTGGAAGCAAAGTCAGGGAACTAAAATTTGTATGACATTTCCCAACATACACACACAGGCCACCACCTCTTCCCCATCACCACCAGTTCTCATTTATCTGCCAACTACCGACCTAAAATTGAAGAGATTCACGAATCATGTGTTCTTGGAGTTATGACGTCCTCTTTTAGGGGATGCTCAGACTTTGGTAACAATGTAAAGTTAGATCCTCTGCAGCATTATGGAGGCATATTAGTATGAGGAATGTAAAGGCTCGGAATATGCTATCTGAGAAGTAGGCTCTAAAATTTCACTGTCCTGAGAAGAAATTGAAGGGTGTTTTCTTAAAGAAAATAGGCTGAATTAAAAGTGGATAAGAAGTCCCTGTATTTCAACTACTCGTCCCCTCCCTGCCCCAAAAGTGTCAAGTGGCCACTGGCTCCACCTCATTATTATAATTTCTTCCATTGCTAGAATCACCATATGTGTACAAGAGAATACCATCAAGTCCACTCTAGTCCATAGTTCTTCTCCCAATCCTGAGGGGACTGGGATGGTGATGTCCACTCCACCTCCAAGTGAGAGAGGGCTTATATCCCACGGATGTGGTGGGTGGGATGATCCTGCCTGCAGATGCAGGCCCTCTCCATTCCCTGGGATGGCCGTTGCCCATCGTTGTCTCCTCGCCAGGTGACTTGGATGAGTCCATTGAGCTGTAGGGTAGGAGTTGCAGCTCCACCGAGATTCCACGCACACCTGGCACATAGGTAGGTCAGAGGCTCCAGTCTCTGGAAGTATACCTAAAAACTCCAGCATCACATATAGGTTTGAATAGACAGGGGCTTCTTTGGGATTTGGAGGTTGTCCTGAGTACTGTTGTGGCAACGGATGTAGGCCATTTTAAATCAGTACACACCACTCAGAACTGTGTGGGAGAGAGTGTGGTCTACGATGTGAACTGTGGTCTATGGTTGGTGGCAAGGCCCCAGGATGTGTAAGTCCATTGAGGGTGGTGGGCCACACTTGTGGGAGATGTTTGTGTGGGATGTGGTGGGAAGTGTGGGAGGTGGGCAACATGGGAATCCCAGTGGGTTCCATGTAATATTTTAGGTAATCTAAGCACCTCTTAAAATATATTTATATATATATAAATAACATTTTTGTAAGCAAATGCACATATATGCATATATATTTATGTATCATTTTACAAAATATTGGTATGTATTGTGAAAATTTTGATTTTCACTCACAATAAAAAATAAATAAATTAAAAAAAAAAGTGGATAAGAGACTAAATGGCTGACACTGAAGATAAAAATAGCCTTTTCCTAAATGTGGATGATACAGGTGAACAACAATGGAAGAAAAAGCTTTATTGTAGTTAATTTTCAAAAAGGTATATGTAATACTCATCAATATCATCATAGAACAGAATTTCAGAAATTGTTATTGTAAGTAAATGGCTCCCACAGCTATGACACATTTCTTTAAAATTGTGACCATATTTCAGTGGCTGAGTTAACACTGAATTTTGGGATTATCAACTTCTTTCACTTTCTTTCTTATGCCTGGAACACGTAAATTATGTAACTCTGGGTCACAGTCTTTCTCTGAATTAATGTGGATGTCCTAGTTTAAATTAGGAACTATGTTACACCTAGTTGGTAAACACAGATGTTTAGACCCAGATGTCTCTGAGATTTAACATTATCATAGTAGAACTCTAACCAAAAAAAAATTTCCTAATTTTCATATTTACCAATAACACTGTTTAGAGTAGGAAAACTTTAATATGTAGTAAAAAGTAGGTTATACATCAGAGAGTGAGTTCAATGCAATTGTATGGAGAACAAAAGAATAATCTTCTAAGGAGAATTAGTTGAATGAAATACTCTGTATTCCACGGGCAACTGTTTTCTTAAAATAACCCGTACTTGGCTGCCTCCCTACTCTGCAAGTCGCCAAATTTTGCTGTTTCTCTTTTTAAAAAGAACTTTGAGTTAATATTTTACTGTATTATTAAATGTCATAAACTGTGAAAAACTGGAATATCCCTCTAATCCCTGCCCCCGACACACATGCACAAAGTGTTTTGATATTTTTATATGTCAAAAAATTATCTACAATTAAAGTACTGCTTTACTAAACAAATACGAAGGTTACAGTTCCTCGAAATTGCAGTGCCTCAAAGTACTTTTTAAAAAACCTTGTCTTTCGTAGATACCTGTAACTAGTTTTTCAAATTATAATGTCTCAGGAGTTGTCTCGCTCAAGCACTTCATTGGCTGTGTTCTTAAAAGTATTATTTGTCTGGACAAACAGCATGAACTAAGCGTTAAGGAGGAATTTAGTTTGCTGCTTTTGTGGACGGCGCAGTGCCTTAAACAGCATGTGCAAGTTCGTTTTTCAGACAAAACGTAAACAATAAAACCCCTCTCCATGCCACTTGCTTTTTTTTCCACTAGAGGGCTCTCTAGTAACAGTTTTCCTTTTGTTGGCTCATTAATTATTTTACTCAAAGGAACAATTCTACCTTTTAGATTGGAATGCTGCACTTAACATGTTATGCTAGAGAAAGATATAATACCTCCTTAGCTTGCTCTTCTCCTTGATGAGGAGATATTAGGTTGACTGAATGAATCATCTTAGGCATTTTATTACACAATGACTACACTTCAGCAAAGAAGTTTGAACTTTCACCCACACTTCCAAAAGTCTCAAAATTTGACCAGTTAAAACCATATGCTACAGTAAATGTGCCTTATCAATGAGGACTAAACAGGCTTCAAATTCTTTTGAGAACATCTAAGATCTTGTGCCAACTTAGATCATATAATTGCAAGCCCGAACCATTTGATGTGCCTTTCTTTTATGTTTGCAGAAAAAGAAAGCATATTTTCTCATTTGTGTAGGACTATTTAGTGCTTTGCTGTTTCCTTGTCTATGCCTTTTTCAGAAAATATACTTTTAACTTCAAGCAAATCCATATTATATTATGGAATTTTATAAATATGCATAAATATATGTTTTTCTGGGGGCAATTATGAATAACACACCTTGTCTTACACCAAAAAAAAAAAAAAAAAAAAATTTATTCTCCCATTTACTCATACAAAAAATCCCCCAGTAAGTTCAGTGATTTTAAAACAGAGAGAATCTAAAATGAAAATAAGCACAGAATACTCTCAAAGCATAGTACAAAATTGCACTGGACAGAGTACTATAGAATGAAACACACTGACATCAGTCACAAAGCCATTTGAATATTCAGAAAACCCAAAGAGTGTTCAGATTTCTTCGGGTAGAAGTAGAAAGAAAATGCTATGCTCTTGACACAAGAGATTCAATGGGAAGATGTGAAATGTGAAGAAGCAAAGGAGCAAGTAGCAAATCAATTTTAGTGTTATAGTGAAGGTAGAGGATGTCTGCATGAACGAATACAGTGGTTAAGCACAGAGCAATACTGTATAATGAAAAAGGGCGTGAGGAAATTTGACAAGCTGCAAAATGTACCACAACCTGGCCAGGAAAACACAAACCTGTCACACAACAGTTTTGAATCTGAAGCTATACCATGGTGCAACCAGAAAATAGATAATGCATTATTTACATGTTTTAAATTTATTCTGCTACCCAAAGAGTTTACTGTCACCTCTTCCTTCAACTGTAATTTATTATATCAGACATATTAGTATATGTGGCGACTGAAGCTAAATCTACACGAGACCTCTTCAACTATTTGAATGAGTTACTGGTAAATTAAGAAAAAAGAAATTAATCAAATAAAATATTATATTAAGTGGCATATTGTAATACACTAAATGACTGGATTATTCTGGTAGTTGAGAAAGAACTCAATTGTTTAAAAACAAGCAGACTAGTAAATAAACTCGGTAGCTTGGTACAACTTGGTAGCATCACAAAGTGTACACACCACAGAAATATGTAGAGTCTAAATTCTTTGAGTGTTAAAGACACTGTTAGTACCATTTTATTACGGAAAAAAAACTTATTCCTACAGAATATTAATAGGCTTATTTTATTAATGGATTGTAGAATAAGTACTTTAAGAAAGATGGTTTTTCAGGATAGGTGTTCCATGCAGGAGGGTTTATTATCTACTCAGTGGACATTATACCACTAAAGGTATGTTTCCTTCATTTCTCTGTTACTAACTTATGAATGAATATCTGTATCTGTCACTTCCATCTGTTCTTATTTTTATTTAAATCAGAAAATTCTAATTAATAAGAGGATACATCAACCCAATCAGCCACACCCAATAAGACCAACAACAAAATTAATCACATAAGAGCAATGCAGAAGGTTTTATAAGGTGAGGTTTTCTGGTCCCTTGTCAAGGCAGTTTGTTTTGAAATTAGGCCACAGTCAAACTTGTGCATTTCAAAGGTTGGTTTTAAGAAGTGAATAGTAAAATAAACTGTTATTAAAACACATAAGCTGAAAATCACTACAAAAGAACATAGAAGTGAATAGACAAAGAAGTCGTTTTCCAAAGATGATATGACATCTTTGTAAGATCCAATTTCTACATATCACCATAAGTTGGGTAGTTGATGGCTGCATTTCTGAGTGTTTATTAACTTTTATTGAGGCAAATTATTGACATTCAGATGTTGAACATATTATGGGAAAAAAAGCGTTATAAGCAATTTCCAAACTTTAAAAAGTCACATTACACTTTTTTTTTTTTTCTCTCAGAAACCCCTTTAGGTATTAATAATGAATGTTTATTCTAATAGTTGCAAGGGAACTATAAAGGAAAACATTTGGTTTGAGTCAGTTTGGTTCAGACTTCAAGACAATCTTACTTACAGTGCTTTGGAGTAAAAACCAATCTAGAACCAAAACAAAGCTTTCCTCCTTTCTTCTCCCTTTTTCATTCTTTCCTTCTTTATCTTTTAATCTTAAAAAAAAAAAATCCATTCCTCCTTCCTACTCCTGTGACATTTTACAAACTTACTTGCTTAATTATTGTTCCTATCTTCCATCTTAAATCCTAGATGAGATTCAATAGGTCAGTGGAAACCTTTTGGTAGAAATGTAAATTGTTTTAGTGATTCTAAAGGATATGCTTCCTAAATCATATGTGTATATATTTGTATGATAAATAATACATAATATTATTCATACATATCTATATTTATGTAAAATATGTCCACCATGGATATAGAACTATCTGGCTATGCCTTCCCTTCTCAGTATTAAATTCTATATTGTAGTAATCCCTGGTCAGAGATAAACATGCCAAGATGATGTGGATCAACAGAAAAAGTTCTCTTTCCACATAGGAGATGCAGTTTATTGCCTAAGCACTCAGGGCCATATTCCTGGGTGGCCAAATCAGGGTGTTGGTGAAATTTATGAACCAAACCCAGAAAAGGGTTCCTGCTTTCCTTTTGGAAATTTGCAGTTTTTTTTCCTTCTGACCATTAAGACTTTAACAAGTGTTTCCCTTGAGATGATTTACAGCTAGTTATTAAGGGAAAATACCACGTGCCATCCTGCATGTGCAATGACTATATGTTGAGTCAACTCCGCCATTAGATCATGCAGAATTCTGTGCATGGAAGAATAATAGGGACTTGGAATTTAACTCCCACTGGGGTTTTTCTTTTTGTAAAGAACTTTTTCTTATTGAAGAATGATTATTTTTTCTGAAGCAAAAGGTCCAAATAATTTTGTTGGCAGTTCTTTCAGTTTGGGAGATTACTAATATGGCACAGGAAACATATAGTGGAATGTCACTGGCTTTCTTTTAAATTAAAAAGTGTCTATTTTATTTTCATGGGATAATTTGATGTTTTTATTTGATTTTTTTCCTTGAAAGCACAAGCGAGCATCTTTAAAAACTTTTTTTCAGTAGCCATCTGATACCTCATTTAATCGATTTGTTTACAGCAAAATTTTGGCATAAATAAATATGAATATTGAGCTAGTATAAACGCTTTGAGCAGTCAGCTTAGTAAATCATACATCAGCTGTCATCATGAGTTGAAACATGTCTGTTTATTGAGTAGCATGTTTGGCGTGCCTAATCAGAACAGTATGTAATTTGTTAGTCCATATGAGGCCTTGCCAAGCCAAAATTATTTACAAGTTACATTTTGTGTCCTGGAAATTTTCATAATGAAGAAAAATATAACTGGAAAAAATAGAAAAGAATATATTGGTCTCAAATACACAAGTAATAAGAAAAGAATTGAGTTAATGGGAAAAAAAATGTGAGCATGTCATCCTATAAATGGTATCAAACAGCCTGAGGTTTATAACTAACATATGATTTAAAAAAGGTTTTCATTAAAATCACTCATTTGTATTATTATTTACGGTTTCTCTACTCCTGATTCCGTGTGGGTCTGGAGTCGGAAGACTTTTGGCTTAGTCTTCCCTTTTTCAATTCTCAACCAAATATGCCAAAACGAGAATTGTTGACAAATTTTTGTAGCCATCTAGGAGAGCGAATGCCAGAGGTTTTGTATTCCATCTATATTGATGTCCTGAAGGTAAAATTGGCATAAGCAATATCACTAGACTGTCAAGAAGAAGGGAGATGTATTCTTGAAAGAAGAGGTAGGAGAAAGCCAAACCTTAGAAGAATTTGAAAAGAGTGAAATTTATCTACGAGGACCTTAGACGTTCTAAATCGTCAACTTCCCACAACTTTAAGAGTTCTCAGGCTTTTGCTCTCCCCTCCCCCCCTGCCTCTTTCCCCACGCTTTCCATTCTGTTTTCAGAGCATTTTAATGGATCTTAAACTCTACAGTAATATGGACCAAAACTGTATCATTGACACTTTAGAAAAATTTTCTAGCCTCATGAACCACAGATTCTCTGCCCATACATTAGCTTGGCTTTATCCTCACTTTGAAAACATTTGTGGGTCACATTTTTTCCTCAAATAAATGCATTTTAAAAAGCTGTATCTTCATTTGAGTAAGAATTTAATTCTATGTTTCTTAAATAATCAATAATAATTATAAACTGTGATCTTTTATAAATGTAATTTTCAATGAAATAGCTAATAACTGATAAATAGGTAATACTTTCATAATTAGAATTTGTCTTTCTTTTTTTTCTATTAATGCTTGAAGGTAGTTGGCATAATTAGGTACAAAGAGTTGGAATATAATTTTGAGCTTCTTTTCTTCATTATTATGATGGATTTTTAGTGAGTCACTCATCATCTCTAACCACTCACCTCTTGTGATATATTGTGCACACAGGACATGGCTGGGTAGAACAGATGGGGTGAGAGCATTTGTAGTAAAAAGGGATTATTGGATATTTGTTGTAAATATATAAGAATTTCTTTTTGGTTTAAGCAGCTTATCTAAAACTGTGTTTCCTTTTAAAAAAAGCTTGCAAATTTGATAGGTCCCACATGATATAATCATCATTGTCCAAAATAGTCTGTAAATAGACTATGTGAACTTCTTCAAACTTAATTGCCTATGAGTCCTTTCTGACTACTGATACTTCAATCTGTTAAAATTTAACATATTTTCCTAAATAAATGTTATGAAATCACTATAAAATATTTGAATTACCTTAAAAAGGTCGCATTGATAAAATTTGATAAGAAATGCCAGTGCTCATATTTTTCTAATAAATATCCAAATATATGTGAATAAGTTTTAAAGAAAGTCTTAAAATCTCTACTTGTGGGAGAAAGCAGAAATAGAATTCTTTCCTGCTCACTAGGAAATTAATTTATAGGGTGGGGGGTTACAATATTCTATAGGGTTGCTCTTTTCCGGAAATTCCTATTTTAAGAGACAGCTCTATCTGGGTGATAGCTGATGGTATTAGTAAAAAAAAATCCTGGATAACTAAAAGGTTCAAGATGTTAGTCATGGTGTAGGAATTAATCTTAATTAGGGAATAATTTTTATTTGTTTTTGTTTTCTCTAAATGTTTACTTTTGTGTATGCATTGACTGTGTTATTCTGGTCTGTGATAGTAAAACAGCTCCCTTTTATTTTCATAGAAAGTTTATCTTGTTTCAGGATGCATATTTATTACAAGTATTCTGGTTAAATATTACAAAGTTATATGCTATAGTCTAGCATTTTGTCTGTGTAATTTACAAAAGTTACTGCAGAAAATAAACTTTTCTTTCATTTTGCAACCCCCCCACACACAAAAAGTTGCTGAGATTTAAATTTGTATAGTCAATAAGGGATGACACTTAAATGTATAAAAATATAGTTGTAGATAAAAATTTTTATGACTGAATGTGGATAGGAAAGCTATTATATCAGTTCTTATTTTCAAGTATTCCAAATAATCCACAGGTTTGCTTATGATTGGAGGTTATCCTAGGAAACATAAAGGAAAATTGATTTTGAAAATAAATATGTCCATTTTCCAGAAAATATATAAGAATATTTAGGAAAGAAGTACTGTTGTACTTATTTGAAGATGTAAGAAACTTAAAAACACACAAATTCATCCAGTATAAGGAAATTACTAAATACATATTTCCCATTAAATTAAATTAGAGCAAATGAGAAATGAGTATTATAAAATTAGGTTATTCCATTTAAGGATGGGCATATTTCTTGCCACAAGTCTGTTGTACAGGATGTGTATTTATTACAAGTATTCTGGTTAAATATTGAAAAGTTATATGCTGTAGTCTAGCATTTTGTCTTTGTAATTTACATAAGTTATTGCAGAAAATAAACTTTTGTTTCAATTTGCAAACCGCCCCCCCACAAAAAAAGTTGCTGAGATTTAAATTTATATAGTCAATAAGGGATGATACTTAAATGTATAAAAATATAGTTGTACATAAAAATTTTTATGACTGAAAATTTTATGACTGAATGTGGATAGGACTGTGTTGAAAACATGCCATGTGCTTCTTGACTGTGAGGACCCACCTACGGCTGGGGAAATAACTCCTACAAAGCAACATGGGTTATGGCAACCAGTATGTGGTACCAACCAAAGGGGATATGGCAGGATTGCTGTGTGTGCAGCTGCCCTGGGCTGTGGAATGTTGGAGAATGGAAAGAACATTGTGGAAGAGGTGGGGAACTGTTTAGAGAAAATCTATTGGTAGAGTGATGTTCTACAAGATAGGAATTTTTGTTGTTGTCTATTATCACGGATATAATCGCACTTATGAGTTTAAAAAATCCAAAGTCCAGCTATGTCATATATTTCTCATTATTCATTGAAGAGTATTCTTGTTTAACAAGGTACCACATCAAAACTGAAGGCGTCCTCAGTGGTAAGCGTTTACCACAATGGTTTTAAGTTTGAAGATATGTAATGGACTACTTAATGACAGCTCCATAATCATTAGCAATTCTAATGAATGAACAAAATAAGTACAGAAAACAAGTAAGCAGATCAAATTTTTATTTTAAAATATGCTGTAGATAATTTTTCACTTTTCAACCAGATATTTTGGTGTTGCACAAGCACAGTCCAGATGTAATTTGTGAACCATACTTAATTTACTACACAAGATATTAGTATTATGCAAGATTTAAATGATGTGGTTTTTTAAGCTGTAGTAAAATATTTAATCTTGTATTTCAAGTAAAATTTATAGTTTTCTAATGATTTTTCAAATAAAATAAGATTCTCAAAATAACCCTGGACATGTACATATGATTCTCATTTCGTAAACATAGAATCTGGGGCTCAGAGAGTTGAAATGGCTTTTCCAGGGACAGATTGCTATTAAAAAGCAGAGCTAAGATTAGAGATTTGGATATGTTGGACCAGTTCTCTTTTCTCTCCCCAATGCTTCCTCTTACATAGAGAGATATATATTTGAATTGCCTACCGTAGCTTTCAGTTAAATATACATATATTTAAAATTAAGTCATGAAAAATAATTAAACTCTGTACTTTTAGGGAAACAGGGAATATGAAAAGTATTGGCTCCTAGCAGGAGGTGGTCCAGCTAAGAGAGTCAGGGGACACACTCCATCAGAAACTCCAGGAAGGGTTTGCAAAATTTGGCACAGGAAAAATATATCACTGCATTCAGATACAATCTTCATCACCTCAAATCCAGAGCTCACTTATCAGAAACAAAAATCAAAGGAGAAAAGTAAAATGTATCTGGCTAAATGCCTATAAGAGAGGCTGTGTCACTCTGAACAGATACATGTTTAATTCCTTCAGAGTGTTGCTGTTCTAAGTCTTTAAAACACACTTGTTAATAATGAAACTGTGTAGCTCCATCAACACTTAGAAATATTCATTAAAACGCTTGAAATTTCAATAATGATGATGAAAATTTCAAAATATTTTTCAGAACTCTAAATGAACACTAAAAAGTAAGGAAAGCTAAAACTTAAGAATAGAAAAACATATCCTAACAGTGGTTGGTCTTCAACAATTTGTTTTGAAAGAGACCCCAAGTTTCTATTATACTATTTTTCTTATTTAAAAAAATATAGTGAGGTTTTGGTTTCCATGGTGACAGAACTCTTTTCATACATATTTATTATTGAAATGCCAGAAATCCACCCCTTTCTATCAAAGAACGCTACTTTTAGCACTTAATAATTGAAGTTAAAGCTGATTTATTTTTGATGTCAGAGTGTTTTAAACACATCCCTCTATCACTGAAAACTGAGGTAGCATTATAGTCAATTCTTCATAAGCAGTTTATTTCATACATGACATCTAAAAAACATTTCTGATTTTTAAAGACTGGAGAAGACTTTGCTTCCTTTTTTCCCTTCAGTCAGCACCACAGGGATTCCCAGCTGAGCTTTCAAAATGTTGCAGAACATAATGTTGCATAAGGCACACAACCTTCAATTTCATTAATACAGTATTCAAAAGAAGGACATGCTCGTCTTGACTTTACCAATAATCAGAGAGCAATGAGAAAGTTATTACCTATTGCTAAATTAATAATTTGGAATGTAAAATGCTTAACTTTCACCTCATTTACTATCTTCTTAGAGTTGCCTACCTTTCCTTGATGCCTGAAGAAAGAATCTCTTTTATTCTACTAAGGTATCTTTCCTCAAAAATAGAACCCATAATTATATTTATAGTTATAACATCGTAAAGAGTTCCCCCATTCTTACTATAGCATATGGATTTTCTCATTTTGAGGTCTAAGTATCATAGGGAGTTTATTATTTAACTTGTTTTACATATTAAAACCACAAAAAAAAAAAGGAAGAAATATAATTAAGGCTCTTAATTGTTATTAACCTGACTTTATTGAACACTACTAAAGTAATGAATGAAAACATGGTAATTTTTAAAAAGTTCATCCACAAGTCAGACCTCTTTATATCACTGATATAATTGCACTTATGAGTTTCAGACTGCAATTTCAATTTCAGACTACACCAGAACAATACAGGTAAAAATGTATGGAAGCGTCAAAGGAAGAAATTTGAATGAAATATAAATGTCCAAGTTGTCACTCAAGAAAATAATTTGGACATAGAGGAGTTCAAACACTTTTTATCCTCTATTAGGGTGAGATCCTCATCTGCTCTTACCTTCCTATGAGGGGAGGATGCTTCTGAGTCCACACAATGACCTGGTTATGGTCAGTTTCCTTGGATTCTTAGTAAATATCTATCCATGGGAATACCAACTTAACTGTAGCTATAATTTCTTGATTTTTGTTTCAGACCATTAAACCTTCTTGACTGAAAATTCAAGCTTGAGGAGAAACATATTCAAAATTCAGTTTACATGAGAGGCTGCATTATCCCAATTTAGTCTGTTCTCCTATTTTAACATCCTTGGGAGGAATTTTGTCTTGACAAAGTGCAATGATTTTCTTGGAGGAAAAATAAATGTTTTGACTGGAATGATTATAAATGATGCAATCTTTATGGTGTCTTGTGTACATTCTGTTATGGTCCAGAGACATTGCAGTCTGCACCAGGGCTCCTGAAGATAAGTGAGCAGAATGGTGCATTCAAAGAAAGTTTAAAAGTAATTGAAACAAAAAAGTCATTGAAACAAAAAATGTACCTTAGGATCTGTATTTTAAAGCATGCTTCTTTATTATAAAATAACATGTACTCATTCTAGAAAAGTTGGGAAAATATATTAAAGTATGAATGAAAATAATAGAAACAAATCAGAAATAACAATGACTACCATTTTGTTGCATTTTGTCCCAATTATATTATTACAAGTATAGAATAGGAGTGTATTCCACATTCTGAGGTAACTTCTCATTTAATAGTATATTTATCATTTAATAATATCTTGTGTCTCCACAATGAAATAAAGAGCCCCAGTAAAGGTAAATATATAGGTAATTGTAAAAGATAACACAAATGCATATTTCTTCTTTTAACTGATTTAAAAGCGAATTATATAAAACAACATATATATAATTTTATTGTTGAGCCTAAAACATATAGACATAATATATTTGACAATTACAGCACAAAAAATGTTGGTGGGAACAAAGTAGTATTGAAGTAAGAAAAGGACATTAGAAGGTAACTCAAATCTACAGGAACAAATGAAGAAAAGTAAGAAGTTATTATAAGGAGCTCAATAAGTATATACTTGGTCTTTTTTCTTCTCTGAGCTTCTTTAAAATATAAAAAACTTATGTGAAATAATAATCATAATAATGTTCTGTTATGTTAAGATGTATGTTGGAAGTCCTAGAAAGACCACTAAGAAAATAACTTAAAAAATCATTTTAAAAATTGCTAAAGGGATTAAAATGTTCAAAAATAAAATGTTCACTTAATACAAAAGAAGACAACAAAGGAAGAACAGAAAGCAAAAAGACATGAGACATAAAGGTTTTTCTTTTTTGTTTAAAAGCAAAATGGCAGACATAATTCTAATCATATCAATAATAACATTAAGTGCGAATGGATTAAACAATACAAGCAAAAGCAGAGGTTGTCAGACTAGATAGAAGACACAACATTTGACTTCATGTTGCCTATAGAAAACAAGCTTCAGATTAAAAAATAAAATATATTGAATGTAAATGGTTGGAAAAATATACACCACACAAACAACAACCATAAGAGAGCTGGAGTGACTATACTAATGTTGGACAACATAGACATTTCTAGAGATAAAGAGGGACATTTTATAATGAAAAAACTGCCAATATATCAGGAAAATATAATAATTATATGTATATATGCACCTAACATCAGAGTCCAAAATTAAATGAAGCAAAGCTGAAAAATTTTAAGAAAAACATAAACAATTCAACAAAATAATTGGGAACTTCAATACCTCATTTTCAGTATTAGATAACACAACTTAGCAGAAGAGCAACAAAAATATAGAAGACTTGAATGACACTTTAAAACAACAAGACCTAACATATATATATAAACACTCAGCCGAACAACAGCAGACTACACATTGTTCTCAAATGCATATGGGACAAACTTTGGGATAGACCATATGTTAGGTCATAATACAATCCACAGTGAATTAGAAGGAAATTTGGGATTTTCACAAATAGATAGAAATTAAACAACATGCTCCTAAATCATCAATGATTCAAATAAGAAATCACATAGGAAATAAGAATATACTTTAAGATGACTTAAATGAAAATATAACACACACAAAACTTAATGAATACAGCTAAGGCCATACTTACAAGGTAAATCTAAGGTGCTGTTAACTGCCTGTATGAAGAAGAAAGATCTCACATCAAAAATATTACTTTCCACCTTTAAAAACTTGTAAAAGAAGAGCAAACTGAGCTCAAAGGAAACAGAAGGAAGGAAATACTAAATATTAGAGCAGAAATAAGTGAAATAGAGGATAGAAAAACAATAAGGGAAATTAAGAAAACAAGTTTATTCTTTGAAAATATTTACAAAATTGGCAAATCTTCTGCTAAACTAACCAAGAAAAAAATAGAGAAGATTCAAATGATTAAAATCAGAAATGAAAGAGAGGATAGCAATGTCAATTTTACAGAAAGCAAAGGATCATAAAGGGATACAATAAATGAGTGTATGCATATAAATTAGGTAAATTATCTGAAATGGACATTTCCTAGAAAGATATAAACTACTGAAACTAACTCAAGAAAAAAAAAAATAGAAAACCCAAATATACCTATAACAAGTAAAGAAATTTTATTAATAATCAAAAACTCTCTCACAAAGCAAAGCTCAATCCCAGATGGCTTCACTGGTAAATTCTACCAAACAATTTGAATAATTAATACTAATCATTCATAAACACTTCCCAAAAAGAGAAGTGGAAGAAGTACTGTCAAAATCGTTTATGAAGCCCATATTAGTCTGATGTTAACAAAACACAAAGTAAGTCATTGCAGTAAAAGAAAACTATAGACCAATATTGCTTATGAATATATTTTTCAACAAAATACCAGCAAATGGATTCTTGCAACATATAAAAAGGATTTTATACTATGGGATTTATTCCAGCAATCCAAGTTTAGTTTAACATCTGGACATCAATTAATACAATACAACATATTGAAAGAATAAAGGTCAAAAACCACACGATCATCTAAATAGATGCAGAACAATGCATTTAAGAAATTATGGGGAGCAGATGTGGCTTAAGCAGTTGAGTGCCTGCTTCCCATATGGGAGGTCCCAGATTTGGTTACTGGTGCTTCCTAAAGACAAACAATGAGCAGACAACGAGCACACACTGAACAAAAACAATGAGCAGACAATGAGCAAAAAACAACAAGCAAACAGTGAGCTAAAACAAATGAGTAGGGAGTGGATGTGGCTCAAGCAGTTGAGCTCCTGTCTACCACATGGGAGGTCTTAGGTTCAGTTTCTGGTGCTTCCTAAAGAAAAAAAGCAAAAACAAAAAACAGACAATGAGCAAAAACAACAGCAGACAACAAGTGCAAATAACAAGTAAAAAAAAACAAACCAAAAACAATGAGCAAATAGATGAGGGAGCCATCTTGGAGGGGAGGAGAAAAATTACAGCGCTCTTTAATGACAAAAAGTCAACAAACCAGAAATAGAAGGATTCTTTCTTAACCTGATAAATGCCTTCAACGAAACACCGTCAGTTAACATTATATTTAATGGTGTATAACTGAATGCTATCTGCTCTCGTCTGTTCTATTGGCCATTGTACTGGTGGGTCCAGCCAGAACAATTAGTCAAAGAAAAAAATAAGAGGCATCCAGTTGGAAAAGGAGGAAGCAAAACTATGTCTATTTACAGATAGCATGATCTTGCATATAGAAAATATGAAGGAATCCACAATGAACTATTAGAACTAATAGGTGAATTTAGCAAGTTTGCAGAATATAAAATCAGTTTATGAAAGTTAGCTTTATTTCTAAACACTAGCAATGAACAATCTGAAAATGAAATTAGAAAAGCAATTTCATTTACAATGGCATCAAAAAGAAAATCTTAAGAATAATTTAACTGAAAGTGTAATACTTGTATGGTAGAACTTACAAAACATTGTTGAAATAAACTAGAAAGATTTAAATGAATTGAAAAGCATGCTACATTCATGGATCAGAAGGTTTAAACTGATTGATCTGCAAATTTAACACAATCCTTATCTGTATTGAGTTCAAATCAGAGATTTCAGCGTTGACCAAGAAAAAGATTTTACCACTAGATGGCAGTAACAGACAAGCTATTTATTGGAGTGGGGGATGACAATGACAGGTTGCATGAGAGGGGAACTCCCTCACAGCAGGAAACTTTCCAGAGGCCAACTGTACTAGGAAGCAGGACAAAAGAAAACTAAACTCCTTAGGGAGAGGAGGAAAACAGGGAGAGCAGGTATTGAATCAGCATGACTGGGAGACTGAGCCAGAGAGCTCCAGTGGGGCTGAAGTGGCATGGGGCCTTATAAGTGCAAAGACTTATTTAATCAGTTGCGAGCAGACATTTGGGCAAAGTTTCATGGGGTACTTTAGCCCGTTAACTCTAACTGGCTAAAATATGTTTATTGGAACTATTTTTAAAACAATTGGCTGTGTAAGAAATTGAGTTTCACATTGGCGGTTTTTTCTAACAGACCCAGGCTGCTATGATGAAGTAAACACACAGAGGCCATATTTGACTCATTTATATAATACTATTATAAAATTCTAACTTGTAGAAATCAACAAACTGATCTAAAATTCATAGAAAAATGTAAGAGACCCAGAAAAGTCATAACAGTCTTGAGAAAGAAGACAAAGTCAGAGGACTTACACACCCTGATTTCAAAATTTACTACAAGGCTAAAGTAGTCAGGACAGTTGTACTTATCCACATAGACTTATAGATTAATGGAATATAACTGAGAATCCAGAAATAAACGCTGACATTAATGGTCAATTGATTTAAGACAAGAGTTCTAAAATAAAATGGGGAAAGAAGAATCTTTTCAACAAATATTGCTTGAAGAACTGAATTTCTACATGTAAAAGAACAATGTTGAATCCCTTCCTCACACCTTACATAAAAATTCCATAAATGACACTTGACATAAATGTAAGAGCTAAAATGATAAAACCCGTAGAGAAAACGTATGAGTAAATCCTCATGACTTTGATGAGGCAATGATTTTTTAGATACCATATCAAAAGCATAAACTACAAAAGGAAAAAAGTAGATAAATTGGACCTATAAAATTTAAAAACTTTTGTGTTACAAATAATATCATCAAGAAAATGAAAAGATAATTCACAAAGCAGAAGAAAAATTTACAAATCATATATATTTATATATATATAAATGAAAATATGTGAAGAAAATTTATAATTAAACAATAAAATGATAAATAATACAATTAGAAAACAACAAAAGATATGAATATTCATTTACCTAAAGAAGAGAGATGGCAAATTAGCACATAAAAATATGCTCATCAATCATTGGTAGTCATTAAATAAATGCAAATTAAAACCACAATGGTATACCACTTCATACAGACAGGCGGACAATAACGTGTTGAAGAGGGTGTGAAGAAATCAGAACTTTCACTTTGATGATGAAAATGCAAAATGGTGCAGCTGCTTGGAAAACCATTTGGTAGTTCCTCAAAATGTTTAACATACAGTTATTATATGACCCAGCAATTCCATGCCTAAATATATATCCAAGTAAATGAAAACATTGTTTACAAGACAGCTTGTAATGAGTTTTCATAGTAGTCAAAAGGTGATAACAATTCACATGTCCATCAACTGATGAATGGATAAAATATGGTATATCCATACAATGGAATATTATTCAGCAAAAGAAAGAATGAAGTACTGATACATGCTACAACATGGATCAATGTCAAAACCATTACACTAAGTGCAGAAACCAGACTCAAAAGGCCTCCTATTGTGTGATATCATTTATATGAAATGTCCAGAATAGCCAGATCTACAGAGACAGTAGATTGGTGCTTGCCTAGAACTGAGAAAGGATTGGAATGAATAGAAAATGGCTACAATTAGTTATGGGATTATTTTTAAGGTGACAAAATTTTTCTAAAATTAGGTAGTGGTGATGATGGCACAACTCTGTGGCTATACTAAAAACCACTGAATTGTACAGTTTGGGTATATTTTATGGAATGTGAATTATATCTCAATAAAGCTGCAAAAATAATATATATTAAGATTGCTTTTCTATTATAAATGATCTATTATAAATGTATTCCATAATTCACTTAATTTGTTGTTGTACATTTGAATTGTTTTCATTTTTCGGTTTTGTACATTTGTAAGTATGTTTAGTAAGGATTATTTATTTACTGAAATATTGTGCAAATATAAACTCATTTATGGTTTATTTCTAGATATAAACTTGCTTGATGAAGGTGTATAATAATTTCTTAGGTTGTGGATTAATTATGCTAACTTTCACTTGAGAAAGCCTTGATAGTCCCACCAACAGTGTTAGAGAACTCCTGCTCCTGATTAGCTTAGAAACCATCTGTGTCTGGATGATCCGGCCTATGTTTATTCATCTACAAGTTACACGCTATTTGCAAAATAATAATTTTATTATAAATATTTAAACATGTTATTGTTTTAAAGTTTTTCATAGATGCAACACACACACATGTGGAGAGTATCAGACAGTAATTTCTATTGTATCCCATGCATAAGAGGTGTAAGAGGTAAGGACTCAGTGGTGTGCATCTTCATTGTGACAAACGTTCATGCCTATAACAGTATGTAATAAATATGTATAAATATTATATCTTGCTTTTGAATATAAAGTTGAATCACACTAAAATGTTGTTATGAATCTTGCTGTATTAAAATTCATAATGTATATTGAAGATATTGTCTCATAAGCAGACTAGTTCGGCCTCATTTTTTAAATGACTGCGTTATATTCCTTTGTATGAATATATTAAAATGTATTTAAACAAATCCCCTACTAATCAATTTTTATATTATTTATTTCCATCTTTTTTGTCATTAAAAATAAGAAAACAGTAAAAATCAAATATCCATAGGGAAAATTTCTAGCCATGGGACATCTGGGTTAAATACATTTTAAGAAATACTTTTACCATTTAAGATTCAAAAAATGTTGCACCAATTCACAATTCCACCATCAGTGTAAGTCAGGACTTATTTCTGTACCCATTTAACACTTGGCTTTATCAAATATGTATATTTTATCTATAATAAATTGATGTTTTATCTCTATATATACTGAGTCTATAATGCATTTTAAACTTTTTATTAGTCTTATTAAAAATATCTTGTACAGTTTTACTTGCTTTTTCTTGACAAAAATATTTAGTCATACACAATGCAAATTCATGTTTTAATTTTATAAGTTCAAATTATTAATTTATTTGATGAAGATTATATTTCTAATTCTGTGTATTTCCACTCAGGAATGTGGCTTATCTTTCCATTTACTCATTATTTTAAATACAATTTATTAAAACTCAATAGTTTCTTTTTTATAGCATTATGTATGGCTTAGTGTTGCATATATTGATTGCTTTTTTAACTTTTTATTTTGAAATAATTTCAAATTTACAGGACAGTTGCAAAAATAATATAAACCTCATACAGAAAATCTAACATACTCCAACCCCCTCCCAGATCCACAGATCCACCAATTATTATGTTTTGCCACCTTTGGCATGTCTATATCTATCTGTCTGTCTGTCTATCTATCTATCTATCTATCTATCTATCTATCTATCTATCTATCTATCTACCTACCTACTTATCTATCTTCTGAATATATGGAGCAGGTTGTACACATCATAATATAATAATATATAGCGTAAACTTTACATCAATGTTAAATTTCTTGAACTCTATAACTGCACTGAAAGTGAGTACATTAGTGAATATCCTTGTTCATAGGAAATTAAATAGAAGTATTATGTGTTCAAGGATTTTAATATCAAGAGTGTGCTAGATTCTAGGTAGAATTGATTGGTATGTTTCCATCTTACAATGTGTCTTGGAATAATTAATGGGTGGCACACTCTGAGTTCTTAAGAATCAACAGCCCCTTCTGTTGCCTTCACATGAAAACAATTTGGCTAAACTTACAGTTTTTAACTCATAACATTTTTTTCCCTCAAAGCCTTTTGCACTTATTTCATCATGATCTGTCACTGGATACTGTTAATAGAAAATATTTTTATTTCTATATTCTTATGTAAAATAGTGTTTTATTACTTTTGTGTTGTTTGGGATATTGTTTTGTTTCAGTCTGGATGCTTGCATTATTTTTATTTGTCTTCATATTCAAGGATCAGGAAATTTTAAGGCTGTGGAGGAGATTTTTCTTCTGTACACCCAGATCTATTTTTCTCTGAATTAAGTTTATGTTTTTGTACGTTTGTCCCTCTGCTCCCCTCTCCCCAGTTTTAGTAATTATTTTTTCTCTGCAGTTCTAGTTCCTTTTTATGGAACACCTAATATCCACAGACTTAATACTTGCTAATACCCATGTCTACTGTATTGTTTCTTATTGTTTTCATGCCTTCGCTATTTTCTCTGCCTTCCAGCGGGCTTCTTATGTTTCTCTGTAACATTTCTATTCATTCCTCCATAGTATTCATTTTAATCTTTGCTGTATTTAATACAATTTTTAAATTTTACCTTGCAATCTTGAGCTTTCTCTACATGTCTTTTTCTAGCCTGCTGTTAATCCTACTTACTTCTCATCTCAATCTCTGTGGTCAGGCCTCTGTACATTTATGATTCCATCAGAGAAAACAGAATTCACTCTACCTAACTTTAGCAGAAATGGGTGTATTACAGGGTACATGGCTTAAGAATTGTTGGAAATGCTGAAGAAACAAACTCTAAGTTGAGATTTCAGCAATGACTCTCACAGCCTCATTGCAGAATCTGGTCACAAAGGAAGATGTGGCTTCTTCTATGATCAGAGAACCACCTTCTAATGAAGGAGCTGGCTGGTTACCAAACTGTGACCCCTAGACAGAGGGAGTAAGAACTAACCAATAGGAAAAGAGATCTTCAGCCAATAGGATAAGATTTTCAGCCAACAGGATCCATTACCCTAATTAATAAACAGCCAATCAATGCCTCCCAGTTAGCATATGCCATTAACATAAAATGCTAATCTAGTTTCCAAACCCTAGCCAATGCTCTGGTGTGGACCCAATGCTTAACCAATCAGAACATGGCAACTTAAGGCTCCACCCTCAGGGCGGCGACACAGTAAACGTATATCTAGGGTAACCCCAAAGCCCTGAGCACACTTCCATCTTTGCCCAGGCCAGACCAACACCGAGCTGCAACGCTGAGCCTAACTGTTACACCAAGCTGTATGCTTCCATCTTTGCCCCAGGTGTGCTTCCATCAGCGCCCCGACGGGGCTCGAGCTGCAACACTGAGCTGTAATCAAATAAACATCTGGTTTCTGTACTGAGGTCATGTTTCTTCATTCTGAAGTCCGAATGAACCAAGGAACAAAAGTGGCAATAACATCTAATGTGGAACATGGATGGTGCTGACTCCAGAATCATGCTGCCACAATAATCTGGAAACCACTGGATGAATCAGTAATACACTACCATCAGGAAATTGCCTTGATCATGATACCAGTTTCAAACCAATTCTTTGTAACAATTTGTAGAGCAAAATGTATGTCTCACATCCTGCCTTGACATCCATGAATCTAGGGACTGGGCACTGGGACACCTGCTAATGCTGTAGCATTAAAGAAATCAAGTATCTCCATGGTCATGATTGCCAGTATTGCTTCACTACCATATTCCAGATATAACAAGAGTGTATCTGAGTGGTGGAACCTAATTCAGATACAGAAACTTAGCTTTAGTGGGATCCAGGAATGATATGTGGTTTTTAGTTTTTTTAGCATCTGCAATATTGGTAAATATTGGTAGATAAATTCTATCTAATGAGAAATTTAGATGGATATTGAGTACCAAGCTGCCATATCTACCACAATCCACCACTCCATACACTCAACATCCATACAAGTCCTCCTTTCCAATCTTAACCTTTCAGATAACAGCAGTAGAACAACAAAATTCATCTTCTAATAATGCAACTTTCTATGCACAAATGAAAACACTTTCACACATTTTTGGAAAAGAGAGATTTAAAATCCCATCTCTCACCACATCCACCAGTAGGTAATACTCATTTCCCTTCATATTCAGTCATCACCCCATCTTGATATTCTTTAACTTATGGACTAAATTGGAAAATGAACTAACACCAACACATCCTATACAAAACGACAGAAGAAAGTGATGAGGAAAAGAAAATTACTTCACAAAAATACTGTATACATAAGCTCACAAGGGAGACACTATGAGAAACTATTATAGTCCTTGTTTTTGAAATTAATCATGAGATTAAAATTACTTATAACTTCCTTCTTTCCAGTAACATTTCCCAGTTCTATTTTCCCTTGGGAAACATATTAAATGAGCTGGAATTATTTTTATCTGGTAGAGTGACCCAAACATTCATAGTTGAATGGCCTGAGCCTTTGGTGATCCTAACTGCTTTTGCATAGTTTTATGGCTGACAAGGCAAAGCCTGGATGTGTTCCAGAGGATTTCCTAAGTTCTAGCTATACTTCTTTCTGCCCCACATGGTAGCAGGAACCCTATTTCCCCTTAGTAATCAAGATCAATCACCTTATCAAACATTATAACTCCCCCTTTCTGTTGATTCAGTGGCATGAGTAGCCCAATATTGAAAGATGTCAGTCTTAACTTTCAGTTCAAAGAACGATTAATGTGTCCCCTGGTGGAAGCATTCGCCCCTAAGTATCAAGCCCTCGAAACCAACAGAAGCAAAGTCAAAGAAATGTGAAACAAAAATATTAAATGGGTTGTTAAATGTAATAAAGTGAAGTGCCTTTCCCATTCCCATCCTTTATTGCCTAGTCCAATGGATTCTAGTTATGACAGAAAAAGGACTACACATCATTTGTTGGTTATAAGCATATTTATATAAACATGTTTATAGAAAAATGTCCAAGGAAAAATGTCCAAATTTACTTACAATTTCAATTGTCTATCTTTCTGTAAGGCCCATCATTTCTGAGTGCATGCTAAAATGGTGAATATCTTGGAAATCAGCTATTTTCTCACCTATTTCCTCAAAATAATGAATTTCATGGTCAGTCAGAAGTTGTGTTATGTTGGATACCATGATGAAAAATGAACTAAATAGTAAGTCGAAAAAATGTTGTTTGGGCAGTAGGCAGTGAAGACAAATCCATATCTAAAATAGTATCTCTTCTTGTCAGTACATTCTCTTACTTTGCCTTGGTAAGACAGATCCAATATAATCAACCTGTCCGATGTTGCTGGGTGGGCCATCCAGGCAATAGTACTATATGTTGCTGAGTGCCTGTAACTAGCACCTTAGAGACCCATGTTTTCCCTTCTGGGGCATGGCGTTGATTTAA
Organism: Tolypeutes matacus; assembly: GCA_026826555.1. Taxonomy (NCBI): domain Eukaryota; kingdom Metazoa; phylum Chordata; class Mammalia; order Cingulata; family Chlamyphoridae; genus Tolypeutes; species Tolypeutes matacus. The sequence continues at coordinate 14,079,405 of JAKSZT010053770.1, forward strand.
GTAACTCCTTGCCACTATGTGTGCACCTTCTAATGTTAAAATGAATATTGCTTCCTTCAAATGTAGCAACTTAAGAAACCAATTACATATTTCCACTTTCTGAGACTTTGTTTCTTGTACCAGTGTATTAGACAGGGTTCTCTAGGGAAATTAACTGACAGGAGATATCTGTAAATACTATGAGATTTGATTAAATTGTCTCACATGACTGTGGGAATATACAAGTCCAAATTCCATAGGGCAGGCTGCAAACCAGGAACTCTGAGGAAAGTCTTTGATGAATTTCCCAGGAGAAGCTGTCTGTCTGAAGAAGACATGGGAATTCTCTCTCTGATTGCTGAAATCACTTCCCTTTTTAAGACCTTCAACTGATTGGACCTTCAACAGCTCTCATTGTTGAAACCAGTCTCCTCAGCTGATTGTAGATGTAATCAGCCATAGATGCAATCAACTCACAGGTGATTTAAGTCGATGAAATGTTTTTACAATATGTTAGGCCAGTGCTTGCTTGACCAAACAACTGGGCACCATTATCTGTCAAGGTGACACAGAGCCTGATCATCACAGCCATTGAGTGCATTTGTTACAGTGTAGTGTACAGAAAGGAATAGATTCCAGGTAGTTAAAACCAAAGGGATTTATTATAGGGTCTTAAATGGCTCATAGAATAGTTAAAAAGCATGAAGAAAATGAATGCACTAAACCCTGCCTTTCAACATCCCCCAAAATGATATACATACACTGGGATGTCCATTAATGCTACTGTTGAAAAGCCACGTATCTCTATTTAGGGCTTGCTTGCAGTAGGAGGAAGGCAACTGCCGCATTTTTGCCTTCAAACCTGACCCAATGCCTTCAGATTGGTAAAGCCTAAATCACTTCCAGAAGGTAAGCTACAAAAGAGTCTTAGAAATGTGGTTCTCAGCTTTCTAGCAGAACACAACTAAAAACAGAATGGGGAGGACCAGTAGAGAAGGTTGGAAGGTATACAGAGTGTCAAACTATCTTAACCACAACCCCTTCCTGCATAAAGAGTTGTTCCTTCTCTTTTCCCTTGGTAAGATTGATTGATTGACTGATTTTACACCTTCAGTACCTGATTGTATTAGTGGATTCTCCAAAGAAACTCAACTGACTAAGATTTCTACAATAAATACTAAGAGATTTATAGCAGAAATTGGCTCATGTGAACATAGGGATTGGCAAGTCTAAATTCCAAAGGGCAGGCTGCAAGTTGGATACTTAATGAAGATGATGTTAACATTGAATTCCTCTGGCTAGCTAGAGAGAAATTCTTTCTGGCATCTGAAGTCCTCAGTTTTGGCTTTAAGACATCCAACTGAGAGGAGACTCCCATCACTGCTGAAGGCAATCTCCTTTGTCAATAGTAGATGCAATCATCTCTAGATGCAATCAATTTACTATACATGCAAATCTATCTATGAAATACCCTCACAGTAACAATCAAGCCAGAGCTTGCTTGACCAAATAACTGGACACCATAACCTAGAGGAATTGGCACATGAACTTAACTATCACACTAACATTTCATTTATTTTACTAGAATAGAATTTCTTTGATGGTAAGGCCTTTGTTTTGTCCTATGTCATGACAGCATATCATGCCCATAGGAAGTGCTAGATTAATACTTCATGACTGAAGGAATGTCTTTCTCATTTGGTTTCATTGAATTTTTGGTGATATAAAACAGATACTGTCAAATATTTACTTCTACTTTCTCTAGATTTTTAAAAATACTAAAATAGATACTTCCTAATGGTATATTGCAGATCTGTTTTCAGCCCTCACTTGGGTTTTGTTTATTTGTTTATATTTAAAAGAAGAGAGAGAAATAAAGGCTAGAAGTCTGCCCATAAATATAGCTTCTCCTTTGGACCCCCACATTATTTCCTGAGTGCTCTCAGATTTTTGCTTTGAGGTATTCAGCAGGAGGGCTGGTGAATGTAAATTTACATTATCAGAGTAGAAACCTAGCTTCCTGAGAGGAGCAAAGGGCAGGCTTGAATGCAGAACTTTCCCAGTAGAGAAAGAAATCCTTTGTGCAGTTCCTTCTGTATTTGGTGAAGCCAGTGCCAGTATTTCTAGGAGCCTCTGGGCCAGGTATACTATGAGGCTGCTCCTGTGCCTTCTCCTGGTATGGCTGCTTCTTTGTTATTAACGACCCATGCCTAAGGTTGCCAGGTAAAATACAGAATGCCTAATTAAATTTTAATTTCAGATAAACAACAAATAATATTTTAGTTTGTGAATGCACAACATATTGTGTGGGACATAGTTATACTGAATTTTTTTCATTGTTTATCTGACATTCAAGTGTAATTGGGCAATCAGAATTTTATTTACTGTATCTGGCAAACCTAGCCATGGCTCATCTGGTAAATTCTTTGTGTATCACTAAGAAGCCCAGATAACTGTTAACACTGTTGACTTTCCAAAAAGCCATAAAATAGTATCTGAGAAGGTCACCTCAAGTCAGATTATCAGCATGTAAATCTCAGTCCCTTCACTTATTACCCAACCTTGAAACTGCAACAAGCTTTCTGTGCCTTATTTTCCTTACCTATAAAATGGATCTAATAATCCTCAGGGTCAAAGGAACATTAAATGTGATAATCCATGTTAAGCATTTAGGAAAGTATCTGGCATATAATAAACTCTCTAGAACTATCAACTATTTTTATTATTTCTTCTGGGAAAACAAGGAAATACTGTGGCCTCTCAAAACAACTGGTTAGAAATGCTCTTTATTCTGCAGTGGTTAAAGAGATCCCAGATTTAAATTCCCCATCAGCCACATAGCTTTTCCTTGCCTCCAATGTTTATGCTTCCAATTAAAAAGAGTCAGGGTCTGCGAGACCATCCCCTGATCACTTCCCGAGAGTCTAAACTGCTTTCTCAAGAGTGGAATTTTGAACCAGCATTTCAAGTCTTGTCATTTCATCTGCACTAAATCTAGCAGAAATACTTTGCTATTTCTGATAATGGAAATGATAGCCCTTCTCTCGTTTTTTAACTGATGCAGATTAGTGTCTATTTTTATATTTCTTTGGTCATTTCAGTAGATATGTAACAGGATGGAAATTAGACTGCTGGACTAACATGACCAGCTTTCTCAGTATTCCAGAGATTAAGCAGAATTTCCATTTTTAAAAAATCATTTGCCTTTATTGGTACTTAATAACTAGTCTGGTACTTAAGATTCAGAGACAGAGGTAAAGAAAAGATCTTTGGACATGAACTTCATTAAGTGCTCACATCTGTATTGTTTATAAATTTTAGCTCAAACCTCTTCACTAATTCTCTATATGTTAATATTTTTAAAAATCCCTCTTTTTGCAGCTAATGTGACACAGATTTAATACTAATGCAATGATTCTAGCTGAGGTCTGTTTCCAGTCCTCTGGAGTTATTTATATGCAATTTTCAAACAAAGATGATTTTTCCTATATGCACTAATAATATTTACATTTTTAAATGGAACACAGACTCAAAGTTGAGGTAAAAGGTTATGAGGTCAAAGAAACATAGAGATTAGATCTTTAACCATGACAAGCTGTTACATATTGAAAATATCAATATCATATTTTTTAAAAATCATGCTGACATTGGAGACATAGATGTCTAATAGAAGGAGGGTTTCTTTTTAAAGTAAACACCTGTGTTTGTCAACAGCTATTAAGCAGCCCATATGAAGTCAGTGACTGTTTGGAGAAAAATGCATCTGAACAATTTCAAACAATGAAGTCCAAAATATTGTGTGAAAAAAGATGGAAATAATGAGTGATTGTATTTCAAACAATCAGTGACAGAAAAGTGAATTTAAGATCACAATTAATGGAGATCGATTTTCAGGACCAGATCACTATTTGCAGGAATGCTAAATACTAAAAGATTATTTTAGTAGTGCTATATATAATACTTGATGAATCAAAAAAAATTATAGTGAGATGGATACAGGACCAAAGCAGGGTCTGATGGAAAAAGCAGGCTCACTGAAAAATGCCTTCACATTCCCCTGGTTCTCTAGAATGATCTTTCCAGAGAGCCAACTTGTTTTGTGAAAGCAGTTTATGAACCTCCCATTAGCTTGCATATGTCTTGTTGGCATTTCACATTAAAAAAGGTTCCTGGTGTACTAGACGACACTTTATGCTCTCTCTTGTATGACGTTAGATCTTCTGTAGAGATGATGAATGTGTGAGCCATATGTGACAGAAAGTTTCCCATAGTATATAGTCCAAGTGGTGGAGGTTATACTATAGATGCTGAGCATTTTGAAATATTTTTTTTTCTTTGTTCGTACACATTGGCTTTAGTGGCCAAGTCTCAGGCAAGGCTATCTGAAAACAAAATGTATTTAAAACATGATGGCCACCACATTCAGCTTTCATATTTGGGGAATATTGGTTTACCAAGATATATGCTAGATCATAATCAGCAAACTTTTCCCGTAAATGGCCAAATAGTAAACACCTTAGCCTTTGTAGGCCACACATTCTCTATTGCAACTATTCAAGTCAGCAGTTGTAAGCAGGGTAGCCATGGACTACCTGCAAACAAATGGACATGACTATGTTCCAGTAAAACAGTATTTACAAAAACAGGGCCTGTATGCCTGTGTACTGGATGACAACATTTTCATGTAATGCATATCTCACTCTTTTAGCTTTTTCATTAAAAATGTTATACCAGGTGCATTCTTTTGTTTTTTACTTTTCTAAGGTGAGTTTATGGTACATAATTTGCATAACTTTATTATGCATGTGTGTTGCTTATAGGTATAAGCTATTTTTAGGTTTCTATAAAATGAATTTTTTGGAATTAAAAGAATATTTTATAAATGTGTGCTTTCAACATCATCACTTTTATTTCAAGGAATTCATCTCATTATTGAAAATACACGAGTAAACAGCACAAATGGAAAGACAACCCCCCCCCTTTTTTTTAACCTTAAAAGAAATTGGCCTAGGATGAATATAGTACCTTATCCTGAAACCAGAAACAAAGTGAGAAAGGCACCAAAAGTTATGAATAGAACTGCTTTGATCAGATACCATCCAATACAGCCTCAGCAACATATCAGTTAAAGCATTTAGAAACAAGGGCAGAAGAGTAATGAAGAATTTATAACTTTTCAAAATGGGGACAGTCCAATCCCATACATTTGACACATGAATAAATTCCATTTGAAACCCTCAATAGAAGTACTGTAAGTTTAAGAACAAAAGAGGCTGCTTTGGGCTGTTTTTCATAATTTTTCTAATTCTCTGTTTTAATGGAATAGAAGAGTTTTGTGGGACTGAGAGGAAAAAGAAAAGAAAGCCCTCTTTGATTAGCTCTTCATTTACAAATAGTACCTGCCACCTGAATAAAGTACAGTACTTTGAATGATGGTGATATTGTCAATGATGAATTTTAAATCAATGTAGCTCTTAAAGAAAGCAAGATCTTTTCTTCATTTTACATTACTGTATTTACCTTTTTTTTTTTTCTGGCTTTTCCTAGGTAAGAAATAATAAAAGAAACTATTTTAGAAAAAAAAAAAAACAGTGACAATGATGGAAGGAATTCTGAACAGCAGTTTTATTAGTAATAATTATTATTATGTTAATTATAGCAAACATTTGACAAAAATTATAGTTTTCCTATGAAGATTAATAAACCGCCTGATTTCCAACTATAAGTGATACTTCTGAAAGAGGAGCAAGCCATAAAGGGAAAGAATAAGGATGAAGTGATCCCAGGCATTATTCATTTTTTACATATAAGTCTCCCACAGATATTAAAAGGAGCTTGCCACATGTGGGAAATGTATAGGTCTGCTTTTGGAGAAATATATTCCAGAAGATAATATGGGTGGCAATAATAACGAGCTGAATCCAATGAGGAGATTGCTTTAGTTTCCTAGGCTGCTTAAAGCAAATACCATGAAAAGTCCAGCTTGAACAATGGGAATTTATTAGCTTACAGTTTTGAGGCTGAGAAAATGTCCAAATCAAGCCATCATCAAGGCGATGCTTTCTTCCCGAAGGCTAGCTGCTGGTGATCGTTGGCATCTCTGCCACATGGCTAGGCACATGGTGGTGTCTGATGGTCTCTCCCTTCTCTTCTGGGTTTAAGCTTCTTGCTTCTGTGGTTTTTTCCTTGCTCTTTCTGAATTCATTCTGTTTATAAATGACTCCAGTAATAGGATAAAGCCCCATCCTGAATGAGGTGGGTCACACCTTAACTGAATTAGCCATATCAAAAGGTTCTACCTACAATGAGTCCAAACCCACAGAATGGATTAAATCCAAGAACATGTTTTTCTGGGGTACACACAGTTTCAAACTACCATACTTCACCCTCTGGACCTTGAAAAGACATGCTCTTTACACAAAGAAAAACAGTCATTCCCAGAAACCTTACTTAAGTCATTTGTGAAAAAGTGCTAAGTACAAAGTTTCATCAGAATCAATTATAGGTGTGGTCTGTCTTGGGGCATAATTCCCCTCTACCTGTGGATCTGTGAAACCTAGAGAACAAGTTATCTGCTTCTAATATACACTGGAGGGACAGGCATAGAAAAACATTTCCATTCCCCAAAGGAGAAATTGGAATGAAAACAGGGGTTATAGGTCCCAAACAATTCCATAATCCTGCAGAGAATAAACCATTAGATTTCAAGGTCTGAGAGTCATCTATGGAACGATGTTTTGTCCTCCAGGCCTGAGAAAGCAGCAACCCCACCCCTTTCAAGGGCTTGTGCAGCCCCCATGCTCTCCCCATTCCTGGGGAGAAAGTTCCACCCTCTTCAAGCATTGGGGTGGCAGCACTCTTTCTTTTTTTAATTTAATTTAAAATTTTTAGGAGATACCAGGGATTGAAACTGGGATCTCATACATGTGAAGCACATGCTTAACCACTGAGCTGCACCCACTCCTCTGGTAGCACTATTTCTGAATAACAGGGTGGAAGACCTGCCCTCTCTAAGTGCTGGGGCATACTCAAACTTTCAACACACATAGGTGGGCCTGCTCCATTGGCCCAAGATGATGTCTTAGGTCCAGACCTCAGCTTCCACGGTCCTGCCCTTAAAGTGGGTTTTCCTTCGATCTGCCCCTTCTCTGTCCCTTTTAGTCCAGGCTGGCAGTGATTCCATTTATACAGATCCCACAAAAATTTTTTTTTTCACTTTTTCATGTAGTACACAGGGGTTTAAACCATCAGACAAAAGAACTTTCCATGCATCCTTCCTGGATAACTGCATTTCCAATCCTGACTTGCACTGAAATGGCTGACTGGATTCCTATTCAGTTAAGCCCTAGAATAGGATACTATTCTTTGGGGACTTGCTTTCTGGAAGCTCAGAATTTTTCAAAGAATCAATTTCTGGTTTCTTTGTTTCCAGGAGTTCAGTTCCCAGCCTGTCCTTTCCTTTCACATTTTACTATAAGCTGCAAGGAAAAACCAGGCTGTACTTTCCACATTTAGCTTGGAAATCTCTTCAGCTCAATATCCCAGTTCATCACTCTCAAATTCTTTCTTCCATCTGACATCAGAACTCAATTTTGTCAAGTTGGCTGTCACTTTAAAACAAGTATCACCTTTCTTCCAGTTTCCTAGAACACATCCATCATTTTCTTCTAAGGCCTTAGCAGAAGTACCTTTAGCATCCATATTTCTACCAATGGTCTCTTCAAAGCAATCTAGGCTTTTTCTATCAAGCACCTCACAACTCTTCCAGCCTGTATCCATTACCCCATTCCAAAGTCTTTGAAAATAGCAGCACCCCACTCTCCTTGTACCATAATCTGTTTTAGTTTTCTAGACTGCTTAAAGCAAATACAGTGAAGGGTTTGGCTTGAACAATGGGAGTTTATTAACTTATAGTTTTGAGGCTGAGAAAATGTGCCAATCAAGACATCATCAAAGTGATGCTTTCTTCCTGAAGACCGGCTGCCGGTGATCCTTAGCTCCTCTGTCACACAGCAAGGCACATGGTGCCATCTGCTGGTCTCTCCCTTCTCTTCCGGGTTTCATTGATTTCAGCTACTTGCTTCTGTGGCTTTCTCTCACTCTCTGTATTTATTCTGTTTATAAAGGATTCAAGTAACAGAATAATTCCCATCCTGAATGAGGTGGGTCACACCTTAACTTAAGTAGCCTCATCAAAAGGTCACACCTACTATGGGTCCAAACCCACAGGAATGGATTAAATCCTAGAACATGTTTTTTTCTGGGGTATACACAGCTTCAAACCACACAGAGATAAAATGTTAACTCAGTTACACAGTGGCTCTTTTGTGATATATTTGTCAGAAACTACCAGATAATAGCCTCTGGAAGTCATAGTGAAAGGAGACTGCACCACATGACTTCCAAGCCACATGGTTGGGGCGACTTTGGAACATAATATAGAAAAAGTATAAGATAGGACAAATAGAGCATGTCTGGGTTAGGAGTGGTATATTAACAAGAAGAGTCTGAGTTCCAATGGTGAGGTTAAGGATAAAGAGCAGCATTATTGGAAAGTGTGAAGAGCATAGCAACTGTTGTCTTTTCCACGGCTGCAGTAAGTCCTTGTACTTGGACTCTAGTGTTGACCTTGGCTGTCCATTGTCATTGTCAATCCTACATACTTATACTCAAAGAGACCAGAAAGCATTACTTATCCTGGATTCATTCATTTCTCAGTTGTCAAAGAGGAGAAATAAGCCTTTTGGGGGAACTCAGTGTATTTTCTGATGAACCAGAAATCACAATGGGATTTTGATACTCAATTTTAGCCCTAGGTTAAATCAGGGAGAGCAGTGTCTCAAAATTAGAATAAAATAAAATAACTCATTAAAGATGTGTTATAACCAGGAGCATTTAGTCTTAGTTAGATAAGACTTTGAAGGAAGGTTATAATACTCACCTTTCCCCAGTGCCAAGAAATATATTAGGATTATTGCCTAAGACACCATCAAATAAGTAAATGTGGTGACCATCTATATTTTCTTTCTACCAAAAACTAGACAGTTTGTTTTTCAAGCAGGAATTCTGTCTTACTATTCTTGGTAATTGTTACAGCACTTGCCTTATAGACAATATAGATTCATATTTATTGAGATATTTGTTGATCAATTTGGAAAATTTGGCTCTAAATATACAGCACTTAAAAAATCATCACTTTTCCAAAAATAAAAGCAAAGAAAAGCCCTTAAAATATCAGAACTAATAAAAATTATACTAACACACTTCACAGATGAAAACACTTGGAGACTATCCTCCTATACTCTAAGATGGTGAATAAGAGAATTTTTAACTTCAGTGCTGCCAAACCTCCCATTTCCCCAGTGGTCCTCTTCTTTCCATCACCAATGCTCACATCTCACAAAAGTTTCTGGTATTTAAACAATGCCTCAAAGACCAGTGATGGCATCAACAGTCACATATCTACCCATCCATCTTAAGTAAGGGTACAATGGAAAGCAGTGCAATGGGTTTTTCCTTGTTTTTTTTTTTTGTTTTTTTTCTCCAACAGAGAGAGAAATGACCAACTGACACTAAGGTAGACACACAACGTGGTTCCTCAACTGCTCTCCCCACATTTAGATTGGCCCTGTCTAAAGACCCTTTAATCACAATGGCATCTGGAGAGTGCTTTTTTCCTGTCTTACACAGATATTCACAGATGGTCACATATATACAATCGTGAAAATGTCTAAAAGAGAGAAAAAGGCAAAGAAGAAGGAAAGGAGAGAGGGAAAAAGAAAGAGAGAGAAATAGTTACTTAATACAGCTGATGCTGCCCCATCATTTGAACTTAATGAGCATGTGACCAGAGTGAGCACACAGGAGATAGGAATTAATTTATTTTAGGTCTTGAGTTTCAGTGTGTGATCTTGCCCAGCTGCGTGTGACAAATTTTGAAAAATATGTTTTCATATGATACAGCCTAGAGCTGATAGCCAATGAAAGAAAGCCATCCATTTCAACTTTGGAGGGAAAATTTGCTTGTTGAGCTTATAAAGATGGCATGCCCATCATTTTTCAAATGGTGCCTTCCTAACAGATTTTAAGGTAATTTAAAACAAATATGATTTTCACCTTAAATACTGACTTTAGAACGAAGAGTCAGCTCCTACTTCCTCACATACCTCTCTTGGAAATTCACAATCCAATCTTCACCAGCATAATACCATTTCTGAGAAGTACTGTAGTACATAAATTCATTTAACTTCATTTCAGTCATTATTTCCCAAATATATTTGACATGGGAACTTTCTTTCTTTTTTTTTTTTCTTTTGAACACCTAGTACCATCTCACAGATTATAGAACTGAAGACATTTTTTAAAAAAAAGTACCTATCCATTATCATCCATCTTCTATTACTTGGACTTACTGTTAAATTGGATGTTAACAGGCTATGCCCGGTGAGAACAATAACAAATAAGAAGTAAAATAGAATTTACTTACACATACTGGTGTGATCATTGAAATTTACTTGATCCCCAAATATTTATATACCCTTTACTTATTTTATATTTGATCTCCCTAGTATTAATATAAAGCATTTACATTTCTCCAATAAAATTTTCTAACATACTTGGGTATGATATGTACGATTATAAGGTAATTTTCTTTCTTGTTTTATGTATAATATGTAACTAAAAGTAAAAAATGTAACCAAAAAGACAAATACAAGCCCAGACTCAATTTTCCCTACTGAAGACATTTTCCATTCTTTCTTTTGTTATATCACATACTACAACTGAACCATTACTCTTTTACTTTATGTAAACATTTCACGCACTTGCCAGTCCCTGTGCCTTCACTTATACTTACACAGCTTTACCAGTGTCTTAGAACATTTTGTCCCCATCTTCCATCTTTCTAACCATAATCATCATTCTGATAGGTAAGAGATTGCTTTCTTCTGTTACTCATGAAAACTCTAATGATATCCATATAGTTTTCAAACTATATCATTTAGTAATTTCACTTACAATATTATCTGTTTTGTTTTTCATTCTAGACCAAAACATTCTCTGAATTTCCAATTTTATTCTGCCCAATGCCAAGTAGAATGAGCTGGACATTGGTATCTAATAAGTATTTGTTTAATAAGTATTGGTTGTGTTTGATGTTTCACTCATCAAACATTTCATTACAACTTATAGTATGCCAATCAACTGTTAGGTACCAGGAAGAAAAAATGGTAAATTGTTCATGCCCTTGAGCAATTACAGTCTCATGGAAGAGAGAAGCACTGTAACAAATGCTAATCTTATCAACTCACTGTTTTGAAAGAGGTATGTATGTGGTTATGTAGATAAAGAAAAAAAAAAAAACCTATTTGGATAAAGTGAGGTCAAGAAGTAAAGCTTCAGAGAAGAGGTATCTTTTGAGCTATGCTTTAAGGATATACAGTACATTGTTAAGTTGATAAGGATGGAAAAAGGATCTCAAACTAAAAGAACAGAACATGTGTATCTGTAAGGATTCTTTCAGCTGCAGGAAATGGGAAACCAACTGCTTAACAACCAAAATAACTCTCTGTGTCACTAAAGATTCTTAGTTGTAGGTAATAGAGATCAACTAAAGTTGATTTAGGAAAAAATCTTGAATGGATGGCTCTCAGAATCTCTGGGAAGTTCAGGGAAATAGGCTTGGAAGTTATATAGCCAAGGACAAAATTGAAACCACCTTGCAAAACCTGTCCAATGAAGATACCATTGCCATCATCCCCAGAACAGACACCTCAGCTTTCCCCACTGATATCACTGAAGCAGAACCTGGGATAATGTTGCTGGAAATGGTACCCAGCTACCTCTGGAAAATAGATGTTGCCACTGCTTCTTCCACTATTTTTACTTTTGGTGTTTCCCCATGATTTCTGCTTCTTTATGTCACTGCCCCCCACCCCCCATAAAACATTTGAGACTTGAATTCCCATGCCTGAGCTGCAAGTGAACATCTGACATTTTAAGCTTCTATGACTTAGGGCTGGTTTTACCTAAAATAAGGAGGGGGATGTCCCAAGAAAAGGGATTGAATTGTTTGGCAGTCTAAAAGAAAGACAACTGTCTGCTACACCCACAGAATTAAAAGTATGTGGTTGAGCAGTTCCAAGTTGATCATTTATTAGCCTAGTGAAGTGAAAAAGAACCTAGATTCTTCCCATCTGTTCCTTCTGCAATCCTCAGAAAGTTGGCTTTTGCCCTTAACTCATATTGTCATGGTAGCAGGAAGGTTGAAGTACCTATGAGCATCACATACTCATGCAACAATATCCAATGGCTGGAAAGGGGAGAGGGCACATTGTCTTCCTTGTGCCTCTTTTTTAAGAATCAGGAAAACTTAGAAACTCCCCAGGAAACATCTCTTGTTACAATGGTCAGAATTTCTTCCCATTTCTAAACCTACATTGATGAAAGGGAGGGAATTGCAATAAGTGGTTTCAAGTATATTCCATACATTTATCTCCCTGGGGCCTGAGAGGTTATAGCCTACACTGAAGTATATGCCTGCCTTATTCTAAACCAGTCAAGGTTCTATTATTAAGGATGCAGAAAGGTATAACTGTTGAGAAGATCACCAACTGTGTCTGCACAGCAGGAGAAGACATGGCGCTGTGTAATTGCATGATATGAGGAAATAAAAATGTTGGCAAGGCAACAGAATATTTTGGAAGGGAATATACACAAGGCTAGCAAAGTAGCTTAGGTCAAAATTGGGAAAGGAATTGTATTCCAAGCTAGAATGTTTGAGCCTGCTGCTATAAAGAGCCATGGATATTAGATTTAGAAAGAACAGCACTAATCCTAACCCTAACTCTAACCCTAACCTTAACTCAAAAGAAAGTATTATAATTGCATGCTGCTAGTAAAAAGTGCTATTTGGGAACCTGTCTCTCCGGGGTTGGCCCTTTTGCTCAGCATTCTCTAGGTACAAAGCTACTTTTCACTATGAGTTTATATAATTTCTAGCTTACTTTGGATTTCCTCCCTAGATAATGACTTTGGGTCATTAGATAAGTTCCATAAATGCTCAGACTGCTGAGAGTTCCCTTTAAAGTTAGCAAAGTCCTTATGTTCTTGAGAGTCACTGCTGGGGTGCATATTTCACAATACAATGTAAATTTCAGGATGTTAGGGAGACCAAGGGTAGTGGCACCATGGGTGGTGGAGGTAAAAGGACAGAAGTGGGGTGAGACACTGAGAAGGCATTTGAAGAGGATCGGCCAGATAGCTCTGGCAGAACCATGACATTGTAATGTGCAAAACTCATAATTGTCACCTTTTTGTACGTTTTACTTTTCAGGATGAGTAATAAGAGCAGGGTTTCTGATCCTCTATTATTGGACTGCTGACTTTATTGTTTTCTGTGTTTGTCTGTACATGCAGCTGCAGAATTTCTGAACCAGAAAATACACCTAGGAAGGAAACTGCCGAGGCTTAAAGGCATGGAGTTTTCTAGATAATGGATGGCCTATAGCATCAAGAAGGAAATTTAATATACTTAAAAGATATTCATTTACAAGTGTCAGCTCTGGGAATGAGCAAAATGTAAAATCTCCAAGGATAAAAGTGTGCTTCTTACACAACTACTTAAATCTCAGGGGAACAATAGCGAGAAATCATGCAGAAGCCTCCAGGATGACTTCCTGCTGTGAAGAAATTCTTGAAAAGGGTTCTGGTTAAAGGGAAGGTGGAAAAAGAGGTCAATAATTTAATTATCTATTACTATTACCTACACATTTATCCTATGGGGGCTCCAACAAGTACTCCACCAACACTACCCAAATCCATTACTAATAAATCAAAACTATAAATTCATAATTTTGATTCATAAAGAATATTCTATTAAAGCATAAAGAAACTGTCTCAATTAAATCTCTTTCAGTTGTAAGTAAAAGAAACCTTAACTCATCTGGTTTAAGCAAAAGGAGAATTTATTGGCTCACATAACTGCAATGTCGAAAGGAGAACTGGCTGTAGCTACAGCTTGAGGCCAAGGCTCAAATGATACCACTCAAAATTAGTTTATATAGCTCTTCTTTGTCTGTGTGGACTCCAACCTCAGAAAGGCGCATCTTTGATGATTACAAGATGGCCGTAATGATCCCAGGTTTTATATCCTCATAACTACAAGCCCAATAATAGATAGGGGGATTGGGGGATGACTGTATTTACAGATATTCCAGCAAAATCTCATTGGCTATGATAGCGTCAAAAAACCATCCCTGAACCCCTCACCGGCCCAAGTAATGTACCTGCTCAGATATGCCACAAGTTCACCCCTGTAGCCTGGATGGGAGTCAACTCCTCCAGAGAGGCAGCGAGATTATGAGAGGGGAAGAGCGTGTTCTCTCAGAGGGGAGTTTAGTCAAGGTCTTCAGGAAAAGGTGAATGGATACTGGGGATAAAAATCAACAGCTATCCCTTCAAATTATACAAGCCAGCCTAACACTTCATTAAATAGTATTTGATATCTAGCTAAAGGCAAAGATTAGAAATAAGGTAGATTTTGGAGGGGCTGGGGAAGAAGCCAGGAAGGGAGAAGTAGCTGCTGATGGAATTTGGGTAACAGCCTCAAAGGCAGATCACTTGCCTTGCAAATGGGCCCACAGTCAGCATTGACCTTTCTACAGTGTTCTAAATCTAAAGAAATAAGTTATCATTTTAAGGGTAGGTATAATATTATTTTTATTTAAATCTAAAAGTTGATAGAAGTCCTAGAATTTGGAGGAATGTATTATTTATACTTATGAACCTTCAATATAGTATATAAGGGTTTATTATGTGGTAGTTTCTATGCTAAGTATTTTGCTAGAGTCTAGTAGTGTTTCCGAAGGCAGGATCTGAAAGAAGATTATTTATTATTTACTAGCTTGTCATTTTTGGCAGCTAACAAACTCTCTGGTTGTTTCTCCATCTATAAAATGGGGAGAAAAAAAGTATGTATTTGTTGTGAGGACTAAATAATTTAAAAATAACTTATCATGTAATTGCAGAATAAATAAGAATTAGCTATTATCATTGTTTTTATATATTACTTTCTTAAAGTCTCAAAATCTGTGAAGTATGTGCTACTATTATTATGTACAAGGAAACTAGGGACAAAAAGCAATTAAATAACCTTTCAGGTCATACAGCTAGTAATTTGTAGTGCTGGGATCTGAACCCAGGATTCTCTTCTCCTCTGATTTTAGCCACAAATTAAACAGACTTCAGGACTACAGAATTTAGGACTCCTGGGCTATAGAGAAGAAATGATTGGAAAACACAGTTGGGTTCTACTGCTTTTCCTTCAGTACATTTCAGGATTCAAGGTCTTCAGAAACGGTATAGAACAGTCTGCATTAAGTAATATAGATTGTACTCTGGGGAATAATTAGTCTCATGTAGGCAAGAAACAATCCACATCCTCATTTCTAATTCAAATTTGGTTATAGCCTGAAAATAATAGCAACTAGAAATTCCACTAGAAAATGCAATCAATCAACCAGGTAGCCTGAATACTATTAAAGACTTAATTTGCTGGGACCAGGAGTCCGCCTTTTTTCAGTTAAAATAAGACTAATGTTCAGCATATCAATATTTAAGCTGAATCTATTTTTATTAATTAGGGTTTGAAGGTTGTCAGAAACTCACGCAAATCGTGAATTACCTTGTACCTGGGATGTCCCTTATAAGAATATCACATTACACAGCCATAAAAAATTCAGAAATAAAGTAGAATGTGCAGGAAAATCATCATTTAAAATTGAAAGAATGAAAATTAACCCTTATTCTTTAAAAGGTCTTATATTTAACTTTGTGTCTTTCTAGATTTTAAAACTATTAAAGAATACTGTAGATACCAGTTCTTTTTTGTTCTGCCTAATCCAATTGAATCTACTTTAAATAGCCATAATTGGTGATTTTCCAGATCAAAGGTCTTTCTCAGATCAATGGGCAGAGCTTGTCTATATTGATTACTAGCCATGCCTATGAAAATATCATTCGTTACCTCGGGAATGAAAGTGGAATGAAGAGACTTACAGCAAATTGGAAGAAGATCAATGAGTTTCATGTAGATAAAAATAAGCATGTTACCTGAGAAGAGAACATCAATTTTTTTACGGACTTTGGACCAAACAGCAATGGAAAAAATTACCTGTAGGTCAATCCTCTGAATGTTCAGAATTTCTTCTTATTCATAGTGGAATTTCATAAAAGAGGAGAGGAAAGAAAAAGGATGAGAATTCTTAATTTCTATTGATTGCCATAAAAGCATCTGTACATTTTATATTTTAAAGTTCAAGCCTCACTTTTTCTATGTGTTTATGAAAAACAAAGTATCTGATTTTTCAGCTGAACTTAAAGCATCACAAGCCTGTTCCATATCCTCACAGCTACGGTTTCTGCTGCACTCACAATACAAAGGTTGATTTATTAATAATTATTGATTTTGAATTATTACTTTGAGTTCAACTTAAACTAAGGAAGCATTTGAACAAACCAGGTTCTTTTTAAAAACTAAGATTTTTGTTAGGGTTTTGTTTTTCTTCAAAAGTGCTTATTACCACCCTGGATACCTAGAAAAGTTTTGGATAAGTCAGAGATTATGTCCAGGGCAGGGCCAAGATCTCTTGAAAGTGTTTCAGTTACACAAGCACAAGCAGTGGATTAGGTTGAGATTATCCAGAGGTAGATCCTGCATTTTTGGCTATAGGTGGTTATGCAGAGGCTAGTCACAAAAGCAGAATTTATACAGAAGAGATAAAATAGACAATCAGGGATATAGCAAAGGGAATAAGAGTGTTGTTTGGGTTGAATACAGTATCTAAGAAGTAGAAGAGGATGATGATAAAGGATCAAGCTTGGTACAGACAATAGGACAGTTCCCGACAGACTACTTGTGCTAGCAGAGGCTGTTTGCCTAATGTCATCTTCAGCAAGATGATTGAGGATTTCTTTTGCCAGCCTCTTGACTGTCCTCTTGAATTTGTCCATGCTGATCTTACAGCAGTCCGTGATGTGCAATCTCAGTGCAGGAGTTTTATGAATATATCTCCAGAGGCTGTTCTTTCTCTGCAAACTAGGTAATTCCATAGGGGCTCAATTCTTGAATTCTGGAATTCTTCATTGGGGTATAGTTCCAGGAAGTTGGACATTTACACCATATTAGAGCCCTCCACAATAAGCCAAAAATCGAACTTATTTGCTTTTGAATCAGAATAAACAGATTAACTGGGCTGCATATGTGCTACAGTCAATTTCTAGGATAGATTGTATTCCATGCCTGACCAATGTGGGAGCCCATGTGCCACAGCTAGGAACGGCTAGACAAGGACCACAATGCTCACTAGGATTTTTGCTGCCATGGCCACCAGGTTTCCGGGAATCTTTCTTTTACAGGGAGGTTACCTGAGGCTCTTAAGACCAGACATGACGAAATCCAACAGGCACAGAAAGGTTGGGACAGTTCAAAGTGTGAGTCAAAATTAATGCAGAAGAAGTCAAGTCCCAAGTGGGCTGACATCAAAGGGTCTGAGCCAAGATCAGTTGTCTGGACTTGGCAGGATGGCTTCTAGATGGTGGCAAGACATCTCAACATTAGATGAGTGAAAGGAACAAGCCAAATTAAGAAGTCCCATCCTATGTTAGGTGAAGGATTTCAGAGATGGGCACCAGATCCAAAACTGAAAGGAACTGGCAAAGGCTGAGGGCAAGCTGAAGAAACCCCAGCAGACAATTAGAATGGAGTCAGAGCCAGGGTCTAAGTTGGGAAGACCAGGCACCCTTGGTCCTGGACTAGGAGGAAATATGCAGCCTCCAACCCACATGGATGATCTAGGCACTAGTTCAGATCCCTCTTGCTAGTGGGAGGAGGCTACAAAGTTCAAGGTGGGTACCTAGCAGAGAAAGGGTGCAGTTTTTGCCTTTGCAAGGCAATTATTTTTTGCTGAGAGCTAAGGCAGCCATGGCAGGTGGCACTGAAAGTTGGTAAGTCAGAGGTCTCATGGCACTTGTCACAACCCTGATGCAGCATTTACTCAAAAGACCAGGAGCAGGACCAAGTCTTTCTCAACCAATGATCAGAGCATAATTTCACTTAAAGTGAAAACTTAAAATTATACTAAATGACTAAGTAATATTTGAAGTCTGGACAGTGCTGGTTATCCACCCCGAAACTTCTTGCACTTTCTGATTCATTTTAAAAAGGGATTTTTCTCCCTATATGTGAGCTGTGGACCAAAAGCCTATTGTCTATGGCTCATTACACCTCTTAGGTGTTTCACAGCTGTCGTGTGATTTTTATTTGTTCCATAATTGTTGACTATTTAGAGAAGTGGGGTTGTTCTTCTAGTTACCTTAAACCAATTTCACCTCCATGACTTAACTATATTTAATTTTATTAGTAATGTAGTTGCTGGCACTTAACCCATTTAAAACTTTTTTCAAGTGTACTGTGAATGGGGGGAGACACTCATATTGATGGAAGAGCTGTTCATTGGGACAAACTTTTATTGGGATGTTCATTATGGCAATATCTATCAGATTTTCAGATGTTCTTTTCTTCTGATCCAGTATTATGTTACCAAAAGTTTAACTGGAAAAGTGGAGGATTGTCTTATTTAATTGTTACCTTATATTTGGTTGTGCAAGATATTTTAAACTTTCCCAAATAAATTCATTTTAAACATTTTCCAAAACTGAAGGTGAGCTTTCTTTTACTTTATGCTTTTTTATCATATAGCTTTTTAAAATACATATTGTTCAGGCTTTCAGATTCAGACAACTTTTATTCCATGGCACTGGAATAAACTGCATGAATAGCATAAAAACAGGTAAAATCGCCTTTTGAATCACATTTTGTTAGATGCATTACAACTCAAGGAGCAGACATAATCTGAAACTAAAATCATTTTAATAACAGCTTAGGTCTCTTTGAGATTTTATTTTGCACAGTGTCAGGGAGACTGCAGAATAAAAACCTTTCTGTTTCATTAGTAAAGACCACTATATCATCATAGAGTTTGCAAATTATCCACAGCTCTTTCAAATAAATACTTCTCCACAGTGCAGTCCTCTTAAAATATTTTGGGCAGATGAAACAAATCAAATGAACTCATGCACCCACGGGAAAAAAATGAGTGAAATTTGAAAACACAAACACTACTGTGGCTTATGGAATTTGTAGTTTAATGTAAACAGGGTGGCTGCAATGCTAATCTTTTATTTATTGAAAACAACGGGGAAGGTCAAGAAAATAATTCACCATACTGATTCTGGCATGTATGTCAGTAAAGACAGGAATGTTAATACAAAATAAGTTGGCTGTCTCCAACTCATGCTGCTTACAGTAGTTTTGACTGTGAGATCACTCTTTCTCACTGAGCAGAAATAGTAATTTGTAAGCTTTGTTTTATGAGTGATGCCTAAATAGAGGATAAGGATTTAATATAATTTTTGAGCCCAAAATTAAAATTCATATTAAGCTAAAAACTTAAATCTTAAGGAATATATTTTCAAAGGACACATTTTACCTGTAAACTACAAGACAGTAATTTGCATGTAAATAAACAAAAATTAAATTTATCTAACTCACTAATTTGATTAGGAATATTCAAGAAAATTTCACTATTCCTTCTATGGGAT
Source organism: Tolypeutes matacus (assembly GCA_026826555.1). Lineage (NCBI taxonomy): Eukaryota > Metazoa > Chordata > Mammalia > Cingulata > Chlamyphoridae > Tolypeutes > Tolypeutes matacus. The sequence goes on from JAKSZT010053770.1 coordinate 14,099,043, forward strand.
TCCCATACTTAAGGCTTGCAAATGGAGGTCACATGAGCAAATCTTGTTTTGTCAGGTGGATGGTCTATGGTATACAGAGCCTTGATAAAAACCAGCTGCAATGACTTGATATTGGTTAAGGCTGAAAATCAGACTGTGCAAACAAATACTATATCTTGGCTCAAAATACTTGCCACATCTGCCAACAATTAGTTCTATATCATACTTAGGAAAGGGCACCGAAAAACAGGTTCAGATTTCAGAGGAAGCAAATAAACATGGTACTGTGCATCATTAGTCATCAAGTGGATGCAAAGTTACCCAACTTCTAGACTGAAACTCAGATCGTCAATCTTACGGGTCAGCAGAAAGTGTTAGTTGAAAGGGTTCCAGGGAGTTTGCAAGTTGATAATCTAATCAGAGCACTGACTTATGGGAGCCACCCAACCACTGTTTATTATTTCAGATAGATGAGAGCATCCAGGGAGGTTAGAGCACTAACCTTTAGAAATGGAAGATTTTTAAAAGCATTCAGATGTTATCCACTGACATTCTGGTCAAGATTTATGACACGGTTCAAGGTGGCAATAGATAAAGAACAAGACTGATCTTTCCTGCTGTACCTCCTTTTCCCTAAAAATTCACTTTTCTAACCCTGCCCTAAGCTTTCCTTCAAGCCCTAATCAACTTTTCTAAGACAGTGATTCTATTCAGGGTAGTTTTAATGCCATGAGACTTCCTAGGTGGATTATTTTTGGTATAAAGATGCACTGTTTGGCTTTTTGTGTTCAGTTTCTAACCTGAGAATTGCCATCTTCCTGTATCTCATAAATAGTTTCTTGTTTTCCCAGTCTCCTAGGGTGGTCCCACAGCCAACCTGGGCTGGGAGCATGGCTGCCACTGCCCTGAGATACTCCATGCCCTTGTCAAGTTTCCTGTCACTCTTGGCTCTCTTGTCACTCTTGTCATAGCACGCTGACAGGCAGATTCTCTTCCAGGGGCTTAGAGTTAGGCTTTCCTTCCAGCCAGAGTCAGTGACTTTCTCCCCTTCTTCACTCATAGTGAATAACTATCCTAGAGAGTTGAATGACCCGACAGAATGTGTCCACCTTCCTGTTCAAAGCAACAGCCTCCTCCATAAAGCTACTCCATCACTCTGTTCCTTCCAGTAAACCTGTTGTATGTTTCCTAAGGTGTCCTAACAAATTACCACAAATCTGGTGGTGTAAAATAACAGAAATGTATTCTCATAGTCTGAAACCCATGAGTCCGCAGGGCTGGGCTCCCTCCCAAGGCTCTAGGAAAAAACACTTCCTTGCCTCTTCCAGCTCCTAGCAGCTCTAGGCATCCTTAGCTTGTGGTAGCATAACTCCAATTTCTGCTTCCACCTTCACATGCTCTTCCCTCTGGGTTTCCTTCCCTTCATTTCTGTGTGTCCATGTCTCATATATCTCTCTGCTTTTCTCTTAAATGGATACCCCTCCTTGGATTTAGGGTCCACTTTAGATCCATGATAATATAGTTTTGAGATCCTTAACTTAATTGCATCTGCAAGGACTCTTTGTCCAAATAAGGTCACACTCAGGTTCTAGGAGTTAAGACATTGACAAGTCTTTTAAATATGTCCATTCAACCCACTAAATCTAGCTCCTCCCCTTCTCCTGTGGACTTTTAGTTAGTCACTGCTTCTGGGTTTGTTTTTTTTTAAGTTTTGGGGGCTGGGGATTGAACCTAAGACGCTGTATGTGGGAAGCCAGTGCTCAACTATTGAGCCACATAGGCTTCCTTGAGTTGTTTTTTCCGTTTGTTTTGCTTGTTTTTTTTTTTTTTTTTTGTTGTTGTTTGTTTGTTTGTTTATTTTCAGGAGGCACCTGGAACCAAAGCTGGGACCTCCCATGTGGGAGGAGGGTGCTCAATTGCACCCTCTTCTAGAGTTTTAATCAACAGATTCACTGTTACATATTGTATTTCTCTCCTAAACCTTCACTACTGTATCTCTCTTGGCTCTCTCTTTGTTTGGCTGTATATCAGAGATATCTGAAGATCCAGGGTAAGACAGATACACACATACACAAACATACCACACACACCACACACCCACACACACACACATACACACACAGGGAGAGAGAGAGAACACCGTATGTCAGATTACATTATCTGTAGAATGTGGTAATTGAGTTGGGTGGGGGAAAAGAGGTATTAAACAAATAATTCTTTTTAGACCTAATTGAGGTTTATTCAAGAACACTATTTTAAATATTCATTAGTAATAAAGCAGAAAAGTTTGGCTATAGAGTCTCTACAATATTAAAAAAGATGATGGACTTTCTACTACTATATTCCACTTGAAAGAATAATTTAATTAAAAGGCAAAGCCAGCAAGAACTTTATAATCTGCATGCAATGCAGGATATTACATAATGACCTTCATTTAAAACCCAAATCATTAAAACTAGTAGGTCTAACTGGTGACAAGGGAGATTTCAACATCAGGCCCAAAAGCTTAAAAATATGAATAAAAACCATAGCTTAAATGAATCAGTCCATTGAGAACTTATTGCAAAGCAAAATGAGAGAAGCAAAAAGTTACCTAGGCAATGAATCCTTCTGCTATACTATTTTATCTTTTGACATGTACTTCTTTTTTTTCAACTCTTTTTTCCCCCAGAATTTCTTCGTCTCTATGAAATAAACCCAAATCTATTTCCTAAGAAAAAATTCTTTTGTAAGTTTGCATGCACCAGAGAAAATAATCTTTGGAGGTGGCTAAATCACTTCTCATCCACCTCAACTCATTTATCACATAATCTCCAGAGAAGTGAGCAGCTGAGGCCTCTTAGAGGGGCATAGAGATTCACTAATAACAATTCCTGGACATTTTCAGCAGTAAAACACTAGCTGGAAGCAATGTGTTTAGCTTCTGTAACATGTTTGTTTTGACACTGATTTCTTCATGATAACAACTCTACATAGGTATGATTAGATAAACATTTAAATAGGAACAAAATTCTCTTCTAGTTAGTTAAAATGGTTTCTAAGCTTTGGAGCAAAACAGAGTCACTAATGAATTTTTCGTTAAAATTATCAGCATTAGCTGATCCTTCACATTCACCAAATTCTCTTTTCTTACGTTCTCATACTTTTGGTATCCGTTCTTTGTCTGTTTACTTTTCCATGTGAGCTATTACCCTAGTTTCCTTGTCTCCTCCAAATCTGAGTTTCTAGCTGCAAAGACCACCAAAACTTTCTTTCCTCAAGATGACTTCCAAAAATGATCAACAACAAAAAACCCAGAACACACTGTCTTCCTTGGAAATGTAATGCCAGTGCTACCAAGAGAAAAATGAAAATTAAGTCAAAATGCTTATTTGATGTCATTTAAAAAAAATTGTTGTGAATTTGTTACAACACCTTTAACTACAACCTCATTCAGAAACTGTATCTCTACCAAATCAATAGAATGAAGATTAAAATGTTTCTTCAACTAGAGAACGTATTCACTTTAAACAAACCAACTTGTTATTTAAACATGAATTGACTAGCTACTCTAGTTTACCAATAATTTAGTCACAGAATAGTCAAACTAATCGCTTAAGCAGGTATGACTAAGTAAATTGATTAAAGATATATATGTGCCATTAGCATAGTAAATGTGGATAAGTAACCTTAGAAGGGAAAACAAGCCTAGAGACCCCTTATTTGGTGTATAGTGAACTACCTTTATCAAATAAGTGTTCTATTGTTTCATTATTGGACATAGGTTGACTTTAACTTTAGTAGAAAAATATTTACTGTGTTAGGTGTCTAAAGACTGAGTTCTAATCCTTGGTCATATTTCTGTCTTGTTCATGTAGGACACAGAATATATATGCATCTCTGGTCCTCATTTTTTTTTTTTTTTTTGGTCATAAAAGCATTAAGCATGCGAGATGATCTCACAGGTCCATTGCAATTCTCACTCTCTAGCTGAATGTAACATTAGGTCTGGAATATGTGTCCCAGAGGACAATACAAATCTGAATCTGGACAAGTCCTCAAGTCACTAAATTTCAATGAATATGTATTGCTAATTAATGGTATTGTTATTAGCATTTCATAATGCAGCTAAAAAGGGAATATGCATGTAACTATATGAAATATGAAATGATTACCAAAACACATTTGATACTATATTGTATATTAATGGAGTGTCTCTTGTTGAAAGTAAGCCCAGTGGTGTATTTTCAATAATTGCTTGCATTTTCAATGACCATGATTTACAATAAAATAATTAAAACCTAAATTAAGCCCATAGTAATAACCTTAAGAGTCATGAAGAACAGCAAACAGATATCTTTACATTTGTTGGCATTAAATTTGCTTATCAGGTTATTTCAGAATATATTAAAATGTGTACATATGAAATGCTCATATGCTATTGAAGAAACAGGGTGAAATATGATGTTCAATAGGCAAACTTTAGAATCTTTTAGAAAATTAATCCCCTGACCATTATTTATTTAATTAGGGAGAATAAAAGAAAATGAATTTAATTAGATGTAGTGATGTACTAATGTTAAAAAATGTATCAATAAACTTTTAAGAAGTCTTTTACTCTACACTATTCTAATAGTAGTATGAAAATTGGCAAAGATTTAGCTGAAAACTTTTATGTATTTAGTCAATTGTTCACTTATTCAACAAAGATTTATTGAAGAAACTATATGGTGTATTTTTATTAGATAAAGCATGGACTTCAGGGGTTAATATGCCAGTTTTGCCATTTATAACTTATAAGCCAATAACTTCATCAAACTTCATTTTTTCTTTACTGTTGTTGTCGGGATTGAAAGGAGTAAGACAGTAAAGTCAGGACAAAATGAAACTTTGTGGAACTGAATTATAATTACCTCTACCAGCCATGTGGCAGGTACTGTACTAAATACTTAAGATCCACATATGAAATTCAATCCCTACCCTTAGTCCACCGCAAAATCTAGTGTGTGGTTCTATTTATTTTGGGTGTGGGACGGGTTAAAGCAGAACACTGACATAAATAAACAAGTAATTACTTTGGGAACCCAGAGGCCTGGGCAACTATATGAAATGCGGAGACGAGGAAAATTCTCTCTAGAGAGGTATATTTTGACTTGGATCATAAAGAAGAAATTGGAATATCACAGGAGATTTGGAGGGGGGTGGGGGGTGGGGGGGATTATGTTCCAGGAAGAAGAAACAACATGCATGAGAAAGGCACAGACTTGTAAAAGTGCCTGGAATAATCAAAGAAAGGGTGAGAAATTTAGTTGGTAGAATGAGAGATGAAGCAGGATATGGGTTGTGTGCTTAAGTAAAGATCTTTGTAAGGTAAGCTAAAAATTTTTGAATTTATTCTATTGGTGAGTACAAAGCCAAAATAGATTTTTTGGCAGTAACAGTTTTGCCTTGAGGACTGTAATTTAGGCAGTAGAGTGGAGGATGACCAAGGTATGGAAAAGGAGGTCTGATGTATAGGAATGGAGATACCAGTATATAAGAAATGGTTTAGAATCTATGGGGATGGCTGTGAAAATCATGGGAAAATGAGGGGGTGACAGAGTAAACAAAATAGACCATTGGGAAACAAAATCTGGAAAGAGTAAGGTAGATGGAGTCAAAAAACCCCATCCTCTAGGACACATGCAACGAAGGTAAGTGACACTGAAGGAAGGCACATTTCCTTGCCAGTCACTGAGCAAAATGCTTATTTACGTAAGCTGATTTAATAATTGTTATACTGAGAGATAAGCATAGTACCCTCAATTGAATGGTGAGAAAATAGGAGGCTAACAAAGCTTCAAAGGATTTCTCAAGGTCACAGAGCTTTCAAGTGGCAGAAGCGAAATAGACTAGCATAGCAGTATGTGGTTGGAAAATTGAGTGAGTTCTTCCATGGTGAACTTTATTTTCTCTGAATGCTGGATAGGATAAAGGATTTAGAGAATGGGGTGCGCTTTAGGAATAGCCTTTCTAGAGTGTGCGAAAGAGAGTTTACCAGGCAAAGTAAAAAAAAACAAAAAACCAACAAAACAAAAAACAAAACATTGCTGGACCCCAGGAAAGCTGGAAACTATAAATTCAACAGTAGTATCCATTTCCTTAACTCTGTCGTTTTTCTCCAGAAATATTATGCAACGTCAGAACATGAGCAGAGAATATACTCATAAGGCTGTACTTTATCAGTTTTGCTCTAAGTTGGGAGATATTCATGGATAAAGACTCCATGAAAACTGAAATAGTGAAGCTGGCTGGCCAGAAGGGACTTGAGGCTTACAGGGCAATGCAAGTGCATGTCTAGGTTATGGCCATGAGCAAGTCTGGGATCCAGGTTGTCATATTTCCAACTTTTTCAAGAGAGGGTGGAGATACATGTTTTAATACAAAATCTACTTTTTAAATACTGGCTCTTAAAAAAAAAAACAAATAAGGGGAAACCAAAAACAGCCATTGTGCTTAATAAACAACCTCTAGCCCACTACTTTATGATTTGTAGCTCTAAGTAATTCTCCTTGTGAATCTGCAAAGTCAATCTAATTCTATGCGAAAGTCAACGATGGTTTATTGTGCCACAGGATGCATTTAGGTATTAGCACTACCCGAATTAAGTTTCACCCAAGATTTGGATGCCAATCAGAAAATACTTAGAGGAATTTGGCTGATGTCTTGGGAGATATAACCAAACCTGAATCCAGAGACCTTTTGGGGCTTGAGATGTATCACAGTTTCCTTTCATGTATCCCCTGAACTGTAAATCACATTGAAATGGAAATGTATAACTAGCTGACGCTTTCCCACACTCTGCAAGGTGACAGACTTCTGGGATGCCTAGGGAAAAACATATTTTAAAATAAGTGAAATTTTAGCTTGACACTTCTCAAAACTTTTTCCTATGTGGGTAATAAAACGCTATCTTCTGAATATATTACACAAGATAACATTGAAAGAAGATTAATAAAATGTTTTTTTATCATCTTCTGCATGCTAGCTATGTTCTATATGCTGGAAACACAAGGGTTCAAACCACTATCATCTTTTCCTGGTACTTAAGATAGTAGAAAAAGCTCAGATCAGAACTGAAGATTCTCTGATTCTTGTCACTTGCATATAAATGTATTCAGATGACATAGCACTACTTAAAGTAAATCTGGAGCAGAAATAACTCAGTCTTCTGACTGATTTCAGTTTCACTTGTTCCTGGTTTAGAGATAATAGATTAGTATTAAATGGAAATAAGTCAAGGTCATGGTTTTGTGGTCATTAGTGAAATTCATCAGGCTCAGCCTTTTTTCCTATATCTTCTCTGACTTGTGCTGAAACTTTTCCTATTCAGATGACTTATGTGAAGAATTCAAGTAGTATTTCTGTAGTAGGTTTCAATATGATATTCACGGTCTTTAGTAAGAAAATTACACTACCTGTCAAATTGATGTTCAAATGCTACCATGCCTTTATGGGACAGCTTTCCTCTCCTTTGATATTACATGTTTCCAACAAAGCAGACAGATTTGTTTCAAGTTGAGCTGAGACATTCATTATTAACTCAAAAGTGTTTCATTGGCCGATTAGTTTGCTCTCTAGTCAAGTTCTGAACACTCACATTTCTTTAACTATTTTTGATTCACTAATAATTTCTTTTTTTAATAGCCTCAATTTTTCCATCTTTCTATGTCTGGAAAGCACTTATTAGTTCTTTATTTAGCAGAAAGGAAATAGCACTCCCTGACCTTCATCTTTCTTTTATCTATGTGGTAACAATAATTATAGATTGAGAAGCGTTTTGTTTTGTGTGTGTGTTTCTTTGTTTTTAAGCTACATAGGTTTTGGCCAAAGAGACTATTGTACTTACAATAAAACATGACAATAGATTCCCTTCCCATAACTTAGGGGAAGGAATGACATAGCTGGTGGAGAGGAAGAGTGTCCCACATTGTCAAGAAGGGTAGAGAGGCATCCTTGGAGTATTTCCTTGATGTGAGGTGGTGATTCATGTATGGCAGGCAGGCTGGCCAACTAAACGGATCTCTCAGAGTTCTCTATGTGAGGTTACAGAAGAACCTCCGGTTAATGACATAGAAACGAGGCAGAACTACCAGGAGATCTGGACCCTCTGCCTGGAAGGAATCTTTCCTCTGCCCTTTATTGCTTTGTGACCTCGGGAGTGTTAAGTTCTGTCAAGTTCAGTTGCCTAATTTTCACAAGAATAACAATATTTCTCATACAAGTTGTTGTAAGTTTAAGGGAGAGAAGCAAATTGCTTTTTAAATTCACAAAAATCTACAGATACTGTTCTTTCCTAAGAGACATAGATTTTTCCACCTAACCAAAAAAATTGATGACCCATTTGGCTGTGAAAAGATGAGCCTCAGGGCACATGGGGGAGGGTTAAGTTTCTACAGGGTAGGACCACATAGCCTGCTAAATTGCTCTTCTGATTGAATAAGAATCTTGAAACTTTTGGAAGGAAGAGAGGGACCTTGGAAGCTTAAGAAGTATGAGGAGTCCAGCAACTTGGGGCCAAAAAGATCTGTGGAATATTGGCCAATGGAAATGACACAGAGAGATCATTGGAGAGATTTTTGATTCCCAACAAAATTTGACATGGGTTTTAGTCAATTTCATTTGACTTCCAAAGAGCCAGTTTCATTTATTATAAAGAACGAGTATTCTCCAACTAATACCTGGGTTACAGAAATTCTGCAGAGCACAATAATCAAGGGCTTAGACTTTGAGGCCAGACTGCCTAAGTTTGAATACCAGCTTTACCTTTTATTAGCTCTGTGATGTTCAGCAAATTCCTTAACTTCTCTGTGATTCAGTTTCTTCATTTGTAAAATGAGGTGGGTGATAATAGAACCCACATTACAGAATTGCTGTGAAGATTTAAAAATTTGGTAGTTGTAAAAATTTGAACCTTGTGCCTGGCACATAATGTTAGGTATGTTGAATAGTACATACTCTCAAAATCTGAATGATTAAATTTAGAATGATACCATGGTGACTGGGGATGTGGAAAAGGGTGGTAGTGGGTTCAAATGCAAGGGAGAGTGAGTTTCAGCAGGACAGTCCAGGGGAAGCTTGACCATTCCTGGTCTGGGTGAACTCAAAGCTCTGTGTCATTCCTATCATCTGCAGATTATGACTGGCTCAAACTGCACAGCCACATAACTCAATGACAAAAGATAATTGTCAGAGACAATAGAGTCTGAATCTAGAGCAGCACTGTCCATTCGAAACATAATTTGAGGCACACATGTAATTTTCATTTTTCTAGTAGCCACATTAAAAAAGTAAAAGGAAACAGGTGAGAAGACTTTCAATAATATATTTTATTTAACTCAATATATCTAAAATGTATCATTTCCAACATGTAATCAATATAAAATTTTTAAAGAAGATAATTTGCTTTTTGGTATGCATTTCACATTTATAGCATATTTCAATTCAGGCTAGGCTCATGTCAAGGGTTCAGTGGACACAAGTGACTCTTGTCTACTGTATTGGACAGCACAGAGCTATATTAAGAAAAAGAAACATGTACAGATGTCTTCAAGTACATAAATGATCTGCTACTGCTAAGCCCTTTCTAGTCAACAGAGCCTTCAGTCCCTGGATACTCATCCTCTGGGTACAAAAGGATGCAAAGGATGATTTGAAATGACTACTTTACTCTTTGTAGGTTACATAAAATTTCTGAGGTGACAGCCATCCCACCCACACACTGTATTTTTCTTCCAATTACATTTATAAATGACTGAGTTGAGCTTGTTTGAAACATCAAGACATGGACATGTTATGTAAAAGTAAAGATCTGGTCACATTTAAATATGCTTGCACTCTCTCTCTAAGCCAAACTCAGCATATAAATGCATTACCTTGCCCTGGCGTGGGACATGACTCCCGGGGATGACCCTCCCTGGCACTGAGGGATTATTATCAAGCACCAACTAGCAATGCACCTGGAAAAAGACCTTGACCAAAAGGGGGAAAGGGTAAATACAAATGAGTTTTTATGGGTAAGAGATTTCAAAGTGAGTCAGGAGGTCATTTCAGAGGTTATGCTTATGCACATCTCAGCAGGATCTCATTGACTGCCACAGTAAATAGTGCCTCAAATAGTGGGGCTCCTGAGGGCTCTAGAGACATTCAGAAACTATAGGGAGGGCAGACAGCTCAGGAGTTTGGTGCCCTGCCAGTGGGCCCTACTTTGGAATTTATGCCCCCAATGTGACAGAGTAGGATTCAGTTGTGGTTTCCTTACACATGGCTCTTTTGCCCCTTCTATTTGAACCTATAGTTAGTACTAGAGTTGATAGGTGTATGTCCAAGAGACTGAAATATTTGGGCTGTCCACGTGCTAGTTGGGTTCTGAATCTCAACAGAGTTGCAATACCTCCTTTCCAGTTCATTGGACCCATCCAGGACAACTGACAAGGAGATGATAATGAACAACACACATCCCAAGGAACAGAGAGAGTCTGCAACTGCAAGAAAGTTAGTCTCATCCATCAACTGCATGGGATGTAAGCCTCCCAGCATCCTCAGGATTAGGGAATGAACGATGAACTAGAGTAGACTTACAGTTATTCTACTACAGACTTATTGTTATTCTAGCAATGGAAGAACTTTTATCATTGATGTGGAGGCAGTGGCCACTGGAGGTTCTGAGGGGAGGGAGACGGAAAAACAGGTGTAATATGAGACAGAAAAACAGGTATAATATGTAATTTTTGGGACATCGGAATTGTCCTGAATGATGCTGCAATGATGGAAACAGATCATTATATATTTTGTCATAATTTACAAAATTGTGTGGGACAGAGTGTAAACTATAATATAAACTATAATCCATACTTACTGGCAATGCTCCAATGTGTATTCATCAATTGTAACAAATGTACCACACTAATGAAGGATGCTGTTAATGTGGGAAAGTGTGGGAGGGTTAAGGAGTGGAGCATATGGGAATACCCTATGTTTTTTATGTAACATTTATGTAATCTAAAGTATTTTTTAAAAAATTAAAAAGTATTTAAAAAAAAGAATTATAGGAAAGTTTAAATACTATATCTCTCCAAACAGAAAATATCAATAAAGAGAGAGAAATTATACAAAAATAAAAAATAAATAAATAAATATGTTTACACTAATCCAGAGTTGTGATGCTATGGTACATAAGTAAAATCTTTCTTTAAATTTACTCAAACTCATTCAGAAGCTTTCTGTTTGAATTTGTTGTTTTACGTAAACATTAGAATCTGTTCCTAAATATCAATTGCATCTCTTAACTCACATGTGTGTATTTGTATATATGCAAATAAATTCTAAGAAATATTTAAAAATATTTTATTGTGTTCCTATGATACCTACTTAGAAGGAATGATGTATTGAGGCAGAAAAAATATAGTTGTTTTACTGTTAGAAAATTTCTGAAGTTTTCTTATAGCTCTGTACTAATGAACTTGCTATGTTTGGTTGATCTTTTGGCTGCATACCCAAGGCAGTTTAAGCAAAGTGTCCTTACTTGTGCAGCATCTGTGTGACAGTTGATAACTCCTGAGTAACTGAATGATGAACAGAATGTTTCTAAACAGTTTAAGCAGAAATTACTTTTTAAGGGAACATTGAAGTACAAGCATAGGTCATACTATGGAAGATTTGACAGCACCCCAAGTAGCTAATCAATCAAAATGAGAGAGAGAAATATGTAGTGAGCCACATTTTTTTTAGAACACAAGAGTCCTTTCAAGTGCACTGGTCTAAACTGAAAGATTAAGTGAGTGGCTAAAGTCTCGCAATTATTTCCAGAATCAAGAATGAACTTAGGTTTCTTACCTCCTCAGCTAAGTGATTTTTCCAGTATGTTTTTAGCACTCAAAGTGAAGTGAATAATTTTGAGCAAAGAAATTGTTTATCTGGGAAGTTAAGAAGAAAGTTGTAAGCAATAACTGATTAAACAAATGTAATTCTATAGACAGTTATTGTTTCTGTTTATTTTTGTTCTTTTGAATATACCTTTTAAATGAATAATGCACAAAGCCTGGTACACTATTATATTTTATCATTGTTAGGCTCTGGACTTTTGTCTACATTAGAGATATATAAATGAAAGCACTCATATGCATGGATCTTCAAATTTGAAGGACAACAGCATTTCTATTTGTGAAATATGCTAAAGCACTGTAATGGGTGTCATTAAATTGTACCTACCTGAGGCACTATAAATCATTCGGGTAAATGAACCAATTAAAAACCAATTACCCACACTGTATGACAATGGAAGATTGAGGAATGGAAGGAAAGGCTGATGTGGCCTGAGCTAAGTGGTAGGAAGTCTCTACCCCTGAGGTTCCAGAGAATAGATTTGACAAGATGGTTAGGTGGTGGCTGTTCTTCTCAGAGTCATTAAATCCTCTGTTTCTTGTAAAAACAGATGCTTTCTGGCTAAATACAAAAATGAATTGTAGTGAACAAGTAATTGCATGAATGAGGGCTCTTCATTTGATATTTTATTCATTTGGTTTGAAATTTACTTGGAACCAATAGTTTTCTTATGAAAATTGTCTGCATTTGGGTGTCTGATTTAAGATCCTTCAAATCAATAGAAGCCATAGAATTATGAATCAGTTCTTGAGGTAAGAAAATTTGGTTGAATCAGATGGGCAGTCTTAATGGAAGTTGAAATCACCATTTCGATGACAAATTCACCTGACATGGTTGAGGGGAAATTGAACAGATATTTTAGAGTGGTTGTTTTACAATAGACCACTAATTCACTACTTCAAATGGATTGTTCATTTTTAGGTGTATGTTGGCTATTTGCAAGGACATACAAACACATTCATATACCAGCAACAGATGCATGTAGAAATCATCTTTGTTATGTTTTAAGAAAACCAAACCATGTCAATAATTTCTCCCTTTTAAAACACTTGATCTCCTTTATTTCTGAAATGTAATTCTAAGGGTCTATGCTTTTATCCGAACTTTCTCTGTTCCCAGACATCGTTCAGCAATGCAGTGGGAAACACTTTTTGGATTTCCCCCTATGTGGTTTCTCTGCACTCCACAAGTGGACTCTTAATATACGGTATATTGCCTCTCACAGCTGAATTTTATCAGCATCCTAATAATTGCAACCATACGTTTAAGGCAGGGGTTCTTAACCTTTTTAGTTCCACGGACCCCTTTGCTAGTCAGGTGAAAACCACAGAACCCTAACTAAGTCTGCGCTATACTATGTATTATTTAATAAATATATCACACCCGTACCAACATGTCCTCACAAGAATAATATTTTATTTTGAATTTCAATTCAAGCTCATGGACCTTTTGTTAAGAACCCCTGATTTAAGGTCTAATGCAGTGGCTCTCAAGTTTTAACCCAAATTAGAATCACCTGGGGTGCTTTAAAAGGAAGCCATCCCACCCCTAGGCTGGGACCTAGGATTCTGCACTATTAACACTACCCTAAATAATTATGCTGCAAATGTTTTGTGACTGTATATTGAGAAATACTGCCCTGGCTTGGATCCCACCCTGGCTTGCTTTCCATTAAATTAATAAATGCACTGGACATTTTTTTTTCTCTCTACACAGTTTGGATTATCTGTCAATCCTGTTTAAACTGACCACATTGATCTCCCACGGACCATTATATTGCTCAATTGGTAACTGGCTTAACTGTTGGTAACATGCCTTACAGTATTACATTGTATTCACTAGGACTCTTGTTTGCAAATATAAGAAATCCATTTAAGCATTAAATGGTATTGCTTAAATTAGAATGGTACTAGGATATCTCATGTAACCAAACCCAAGAACAGGCAGGGCAAGTCCCAGGACAACGAGAACACTGATCACAAATACCATAGTGCCTCTCTTTCTTTGTCTTTGTTTCTCTCCTTATGTCGGCCTTGTCTTCTTTTGGTGTAAACCGACTTTCCTGTGTGTTTGGGAATAAACTGATGAGCCACTTCAGAGTTACACTTCTCATATCTCTAAAAAGTACTGACTAGAATTATCTATGGTCCAAAGTACAACATCCAGGGAAGACTCTGACTGGCCTAGCTTGTACCTGGTGTTAATTTCTGTTTTGGAGTTGGTCTGTAAGACCAGACTATTTTTCATTTGAAACATTAGGTTCAACTGTGGGATGGTTGAAGTGTTTCCCAGAAGAGTAATGGTCCTGCCCTCCAAAGTTGAAGGAATTCTTAGTAGTAATAGATAATCACTGTATTTTCTGATACATATGCATTATGAGATAGATTCTCTAATTTGCCATGTTCCCTTGTGACTTGAGCAAGAAGGACTAACTTCTAGAAAATGTGGCCCAATAAAGACTCTGACTCAGTGAAGAAAGTGACTCCATGTTTTCCTACTTCAAATCTCCTTCCCCCAGGTTTCCGGTTATATCTCAGTGTTTACAAATAAGTCTTATGGTTATTCCCATATGCAAAAGGGGATGCAGATCCAACCATTCTTTTTTGCACCAAGGAGAAGGGGAGAAGGGAGTCGAAATACTTATTTAGTGAGTCATCCCACAAAATCTTTTACATGGAGTTTACCTGGAATGCGGATTTTCAATTTGCACTTTCAATCTGCAGGGTTGGGCTTTCTAAATAGTGTTTTTCCAATTGCTCTGCTTTCTTCACCAGGTGTATATAGATTCCTGGAATGGTACTGAGTCTGTTCTCCATATCAGTTATTACTCTTGTATCTCTTCCATTCTTGTACATGTTTTCTGTGTATTGTAAAGTTCTTCAAGCTTGTGCTTCATATCAACTAATTTTCCATTTTTGCAGCATTGTGTATTTTAATTGTGGGCATGCATCCTTAATTTCCTGTAGCTGTTTTGGCTCCAGACACTAATCTTTAGAGATGGTCATATTTCTCTCTTCAATAATAAAAATTCAAGTTTAAAGCTCTCAGCCTAATTCCTGAGTTTCTAGAAGGTATCCATTTTGTGCAGCACTGATGTATTAGTGTAGAGTTTTCTGCTTCGATTTCTTGATTCTTTATTGAATTAAACCAATAGTTTAGATGAATAGCTACAATCTCCATGATGCATTATACCAAGATTTTTTTCAATTTCTAATTCTGCTAACAATACTTTGCTTATGGAGAACTAAATGCATCTTAATGCTACTACTCTATCGTCCTCTCTATTCTTGCTTTTGGTTTCGTAAGACTTGTCATTTCTGAATGAATGTGAAATGTAGGTAGAGGGGACATAGAATCATGTTATGGCCACCTTCAAGAGCATCACTTATGCAGAATAAAGTGGGTGGAACAGTTTTTTTGGTTAGGACAGCCCGCAATTTACAAAAATTAGACAGTAGAGAGGTATGAAGCATCTTCCTGCCATTTAAATACATGGACTCTATTTCATATCGTAGAAGCTATGCACAAAGTCTAGACAAGTACTTAATAATTTATCGGTAGTTTGTTAATGAGTATTGCTTTTCAACTTTTCAGGGTTGTGAGACTTTCATTGTTTTCTGGTCTTAATGGGTATTTAGGCCTAGGGTTGGAATAGGCTGCAATGGAGGGTGCTGGTCCAATGTCATGTAAATCTTGAAAGATTATCGGATGGAAACTTAGAGGTAGGAGGAAAAGAAGGGTAATAGAGCCCTGGGATTCTGCACTTCACACAAAATTCCTCTTGATTAATACATATTTTAAAGTATGGATTTGCATGTCTTTGCAGCTTTATAGTTAAATCTCCTTTAGGTCTAATAGAAGACAGTGCTCATATGCTCAGCAGTGTCTTGATCACAATGTTTTCTTTGTAAGTATACCATACCTATTCTTAAGATCTTCTAAATTACTATTCTGTATTTTGAAATTTATTCCACTTTTTCCTTTTTCAACATATTTTCATTAGTTGTTTTCATTGTCTTCATTAGTACCTTCTTACTTAAATTTTTCTTCTTCATTCTTTTTTAGACACTTTAAAAATGAGCTCAATATACCAAACTTCTTGTATAATAGTTAATTCTTTGTTTCCTCTCTTTTATTAGTTTCCCTATTTTCTCCTCTTCTTCTATCTTCCCTATATATATCTGTTACATGCTTTTAAATTCTTTTTCCTTTTATTACTCATCAAGATGGCATTTTTATTTGCTTATTTCTATTTAATTTGCTTCATTCTTCAATTTACAAATGCCTATCCTTTTTGTTGGAAGAGGGGAGGATGAAAATATATGGTAAAATTGGTTCTAATATTCTAATTTGACTTTCAATTACTTTTCACAAAATATAATGTCTTCTATTATAAAAGTGGTTCTCCAATTCATTTTATTCAGTGGTTTTTCTGAGGCTCCCAAGATGCCTTCAGAACACCAATTAACCCTATCTATAACTACAGAAAGAGACTCATTGATATATTAAGAAAGTTTAAGCATTACTTAAAGATAGTGTTGTTTTCTTTTAAGTGAGACTGCTCTTAACTCACCCCAATACATGACTCTGTATTAACAATCTAGACGATAAGACAAACATATTTTCAATTATGCAGAGTAATACAAATTAATGGCAAACACTGTGAAATGGAGGTTTATATCAGATATTTTTTTGGATCATTTAAAATTAGCTCACACATTATTGGTTTGCAAATAGATATTTAAACTAATTGCAATTTGTTCTTAGATCAGAAATCTGAATAACACTATGCGGCAGCAAGGTGTAGAAGAAAGAGCACTGACTTAGACTCAAGGAGTCTGGGTTCCAGTCTTGGGCCTTTCTATTGACAATGGGAATGATGCCCTAAGCCTTTTTTTTTTTTAAGTTTTGTTTCTTCATCTGCAAAAATGAGGTGTATTGACTACCTAATCAAAACAAACCCTTCTATCTCTAAGCATCTATATTTAATTTACTATTTTATAAATAGTAAAATTAAAGCTAAGTCCAAATTCACATTAGTAAAATTTAAATTACACCCACATGCTCCACTCATATCTGCAGTTTTCATAGTTTATAATTTGTGTGCTGGGGGCTCTCCATCTTGCACCTTCTGAAAGGACATATTGTATGTTATGACAGCTGAGCTACAAGCCAAGGAGGATTTAGTGAAATGACTATAAAAACAAAGTTTGACAAAGTTGTGCCTTATCAGTGGCTTTGCTGTGAGTTATGCTGAGATAGAACTTGTGGATTCTTCAGTCTCCAAAGGGCTTGTGAGTTGTTGGTAAGGTACCCAGGGCTCTGTCAAAAAGAGAAACCCTTGGGAGACACTATCATTGTTAGTCAGCACCATCAGCTGAACCCACTGGAGGTGTGGACAAGAAGTGATCAAAGCCACTGTTGGGAACCATTGACTGGAATTTCTTTGGGGAACTCCCTTTAATAGGGGTTTTTAGACTGTTATACCATGGTGGTCATTTTAAAGTCACTGGTCTGCTCCACCATTCAACAAGATCCCCTTTTAAGTGGACAGTCCTTTGTTGAGAGAAGCAGCACTATTTGATTTCTGACATATAGGTGGTGACCATATTCTCTGCCATGTGAACTTATACCACTGATGTAATTGGATCAGGAGTTGACCATTGACTCATTGAAAGCCAATATATACGATGGCCATGGGCTTATGAGGTGGCTTAAAATTAACTCATTTCCAAGCAGAGATATTATTAATAGGCTGAACCAAAATCGATCCCTTTGTAGTTTGAACTAGAGATATGAGGAAATGTCAGCATGTTAGTCATAGAAACAGAAGATAAAAGACACATAAGAGAAATGGCAGCTTACAGATATCAGAAAAGAGAAGTAACACGTTAGGATACATTCTAAGTTGGTATGTGCTGGGAAGTAGAAAAACTAATTACAGAGTAAAAAGTAAGGCACTTAGTTGGTAGGTACAGAAGAAAAGATAGAGATCAGCTGAGATTCTACAATGTGGAAGAAGCACTAATTACCACTGTTAAGCGGAATACAAGATAATGTAGCCCATAGTTCAACACTGGAATCTTCTTCCTGAACTGAGTTCTTTTTTGGTGGTAAATAACTATATGACTCCTGTTTTCATGAAGACTGGTCTCATGGCTAATATTCCTGCCTTACTTATTTTCAAGCACTACCTTAAAATAAATTCCCAGTTAATTAAGCTAACAAGAGTAAATCTGTACTCTATAGCATGACTATAAACTGATCTCATAACATGCAAAAGAAAGTTATACAGCAAAGCAGATGTAACTCAAGTGGTTGGGCTCCCATTTACCATTTGGGAGGCCCTGGGTTCGATTCCCAGGGCCCCCTAGTGAGGGCAAGGTGGCCTGACCTGCGGAGAGCTGACGGCCTGCACCCGTGGAGAGCTGGCGTAGCAAAATAACGCAACAAAGGGGAGACAAGCAGACACAGAGGAAACAGAAGACAGGCAGACACTGAGGAAACCGCAGCGAATGGACAGAGAAGGCAGAGAATGAGCGCAAACAGTTGCGGGGGGGGGGGGGGAGCAGGAAGGGAGAATAAATATATAAAATTTAAAAAATTAAGGGAAAAAAAGTAAACCTTAGCTAGCAGGCATTTCTGACTTTCAAATCCTCCAAATAAAAACAGATAAAGAAATTTAAAAAAAGAAAATGATAGCATTTTAAATATCAGTTGGGATTGTATGGTGCTAAGAACTTGAAATTGTATAGAATTCCATCAAGTTCAAGGGTCTTCCAACTTTTAGTTAGGCAGATCTAAAGAACAATATCCAATCAAGTGATTAACATGGTAAGCCAGCCATCAATTAATTCCTTTCGTCTCTAAATCCATCTCTTTTGCTTTTTGATAATGGAGCAATGGAACTGGATCTTGTTAACATTTTCCCTTTGCCATATGGTAAAATGTTAGGTGTCATCTGTAAAGGGCACTGGAAAGAAACTGCAAGACTGTAACAGAAGAAGATGTTCACTCTGTGATTATGGTCTTTTATTATAATTATTTGGTGCAAGAGCCCGTGGCCTTCTGCAGAAACAGCCTAACTATGCACTCAGCCCATGATCTCTCTCTGAGAAGCTCTGGCCTGACCACATCCTCTGGTAGGAGCATGCCATACTACAGACCAGCTCCTTCTTGCTCCCTCTGGAAAGTTTCTTTGTCACTAGTAGTCTGCACTTTCACCCTGTTGGAAACTGTCTGAATCTCAGCCTTGGGGGAAGGTCTCTCCTAGTCCTTAGTTTTTTTTTATTTTCCACACTTCCTCATCTAGAGGCAAAAGTTGCTCTTTTTGTAGCTGCTATTTCTGGACTCTTTTACTTAATTTATTCACCTTCTATTAGCTGACAATTCTTTTTATTAAGTTTTTCCTATTCAAATAACCACTATGGTTACTGTCTCTTGACTGAACCCTGACTGATGGACCTGGGTAGGTTTTGCATACTTATATTAATACTAAATCAAGGAATTTGGACTACATTTTCATCTTCTTTGAGTAATAAAATTAGTGACCCAGCAAATGTAAAATAGGGCTCATGTGTCATATCAGGATAGCCAAGAAAACTTTTATCATAATCCCCTTCAAAGGCTTGACTTTTAGGTAGCCACAATAAGAGACAGAGTCCTGCTCCACTCTGCATCATTTGCAGTGGCTTGAAGGCTGGAGGCTGAAATCCTCTGAAGGCTCACCCACCCACATTCTTGGTGCTTGGTGCTGGCTATCAGCCTCTCCATGTGGCCTAGGCTTTCCCACAATAAGCTGGCAGTATTACACCGAGTGCATTCTATTTGTTGAGGCAGTGGCAAAATCTTGCTCGGGTTTGAGAGATAGGGCAATAGATTCCGCCTCTTGATGGGGAGTGAGGTGTAACCAGAAATGTTGCTGCAACCATTTTTAGAAAATATAATCTGCCACAGCAGCACACCGCAGAATCTATTATAAATGGAAATGAAGAATATAGTGTCAATATTTTGTTAAGAAAGAATTTGTGCATGCATGGCATTTTATTTACTTTGTATTCAAAAGAATTAGGACTTTCAAAGTACAGCTTTATAACTCCAATTTAAAATATGCAATTGAGTAATTTATTTAGAAAGTAATTGCATTTCTTTTTAGTGCTAGAATTTATAAGAAAATGTAAAGCTCACTACATTTTTATGTTTAATTTTTATTTTTATTATTTATTTATTTATTTATTTTTAAAGATTTTATTTATTTATTCATTTATCCCATCCATCACCCATGGGATCAAAGCCCCCTCTCATTTAGAGGTGGAGTGCGCATCACCATCCCAGAATCCTCAGGATTAGGCAATGAACTATGGACTAAAGTAGACTTACTGGTATTCTACCATAGACTTATTGTGATTCTAGCAATGGAAGAAATTATATCATTGATGTGGAGGCAGTGGCCACTGGAGGTTCTGAGGGCAGGGAGAAGGAAAAACAGATGTAATACAGCGGCATTTTGGGGACTTGGGAATCGTCCTGAATGACATTGCAATGACAGATACAGGCCATTATATATCTTGCAGAACCTGCAGAATTGTGTGGAAGAGATTGTAAACTACAATGTGAACTATAATCCATGCTTAGTGGCAATGCTCCAAAATGTGTTCATCAATTGCAAATAATGTACCACACTGATGAAGGATTTTGTTGATGTGGGAAAATATGGGCGATATGGGGAGCAGGGCATATGGGAATCCTTTATATATATTTTTTTATGTAACATTTATGTAATCTAAGTATCTTTAAATAAAAATAAAAATAAAAATATTTTTAAGAAAACATTTTAGTAGTTGGGAAGATCTGGTTTATTAATTGAGTTAAAGTATTTATAAATAAAAAAGAATATATAAATTTATAAATGTCATTTAAAATGTTTGAAGATGTTTATATTGGTAAATGAGATCTTAAAATTTCTTATTAAAATCTGCAAAAATTACAAATACTATGTTTAGATTTGCATGTCAAACTTAAAGATAAATGGAAAACAGGGGTTTTGAATGTATCACTTTATTAAATTGAATAACAACTTTTAGTACCCAAAGTCAAATCCTGAATAGTCTTTTCTGCATATGAAACTCACCTTCAGGATACTACCTTCCACTCCCCATCTCCCCCTCCTCCTTTCCCCCTACCAAAATTCTCTCATCAGTGTAACCGAGAGAGTCAACTAACATAAAGGTATTTATTATATTTCTCACATTTTTAAAACAGTTTTTGACCTTGGAGATTAAGTTTATAGAAATCTAGAATATCAGCACAGTTCAAGCCAACAGGTCCAATGAAACACAGCTCAGGAGAGGGGTACAGTAGCATTTCTTTGCCCTCCAGATCTTCTTTCAACGGTATTCTTTTTTTTCAGGCACCTACAATGTAAAGAAGACAAATCCAAGTTGCTTTGTTTAAAGAAGTTAGGATAAGACTGGGGTTGAATTGGACCCTGACCAATGAACTTTTCCCTCTTCTTTACAACATATTTTGAAAATCATTGGTTTGCCTAAAATTTAAGTAATCCAATTTTAGGACATCATTGGCAATTTTACTGTCCGTGATCTAGTTATCAACTGGATATGAACTTTTTTTCTTTTTCTTGAACTTAGAGTCTTCATAGGGTCCTTTCTATAGGTTGGAGCTTATTAACATTTTTTCTTTTAGAAACTTCTTACTGTAAAATTATACCTTAGAGTTGTAATGTTTTCTATAGTTAATATAATTAAACTTTAAATGAGTAAGTCTTTATGATCTTTAAATATTAGTTTGGTGTCAGGTGACATTTACAATAAACTACTCTGTGAAATATAATTGATTTGAGATCTAATTAAAGATTGATAACTTTCCATCCAGAAAAGATAGGAATCATGTCAAATTTGAGAGTCCAGCTCCTAGAAATCTTTTTCTAAATTGGCCATATAGATTCTAGATTTGAAATTATGTTACTTAAAAATGAAAAAAATGATTTGATCCCAAATGTGTATTAATTTCCTGGCTGCTATGGTAAATACCACACAATGGGTTGGCTTCAACAATGGCAATTTATTGTTTCATGGATTTGGAGGCTGGAAGATTGACTTCCTTCCAGGGTCAGTAGGATTGTGGCTGGCCAGCAATCCTTGGGTTCCTTCGCTTTCCCATCACACGGTAATGTCTTTTCCTTTCTCCTCTGGATTCTGTTGACTTCTGGCTTCTGGCTCGTCCCCATTGTTTTCCCTCTATGTCTAAATTTCTTCTGATTATAAAGGACTCTAGTAATACAAATAAGGCCCATCCTGATTCAGTTGTCCATGCCTTAAATAAAAATAACATCTTCAAAAGGTCCTATTTACAATGGATTCACACATAAAGAAATGGGATTGAGATTAAGAACATGTCTTTTCCTGGGGTACATAGTTCACTCTCTTGTAATCTAAGTATATTTTAGATTACTTCTCAGCAATTAATTCAATGAAATGCCTGGAAACTGTTGCTGTCCTTAAAGGAGCACACCCAAACCTTTCACCATTGTCATTTGTTAAAACAACCTATCTACTCCTACTCTTAAAGTAATTTATATTGGTGAAGGCTCAGTGATTTGAGCTTTCTGATAAAAAATAACAGTCTAGTACTATTGTAGCAGGATTGTAATATACTAATTTAATAGTTGATTTAATAAGTTTTCCACCTTATTAAAATTAGAATACATAT
The DNA here is from genome assembly GCA_026826555.1 of Tolypeutes matacus. NCBI lineage: Eukaryota > Metazoa > Chordata > Mammalia > Cingulata > Chlamyphoridae > Tolypeutes > Tolypeutes matacus. The sequence goes on from JAKSZT010053770.1 coordinate 14,121,651, forward strand.
TCTAGCCTTTGCTATGTAAAGGAAATAATAGTTTCGTTGTAGCATATCTAGTATTTTAAAACTTGCTTAAAAGATGAAAGACATTAGAGGACTGTTGAAGTTTGGTCTCTTCAGGAAGTTGCCTCTGAGATGGGTATTAATAGACCCCATGGTTTTAGATGCATCTGTGGTTGAAAGAGAAGCCATATGGAGCTTATGACAAGCCCCAGGAGAATGATCATAATATTGATTCCCCAAATTCTGGAGGAAACACATGACATTTTCAACAGAAAATTATACATCATTCAAAAAATACCACCAGGCATGCTCTTGGGCCATAGTAGAGAATGAGCATCTGACCATGGGACTGCAATTTACTCTGTGAGCACAGCTGGTCACCATGATCTGGGTTCTGTTAGGCCTCCCAACCCATAAGTTTGGGCAGACCTGACAGTCCATTGTAAGATAGAAGCAGTACATCTGGGATTAGGCAAGAGCAAGGCCAAAGGGTAGATTCTCATTCCTCCATTTTTGTACTGGGGCTACTTTATTCCTATATTGTTCATACATATGACTGCACAGAGTCCTGTATGACCAGCTGCTATAGGAAGAAAAAGCTCATGCTTCATTTATGAATGCTAAAATGGAAATGGTTAGCTGAAAATGAACTGCTGCCCAATGACCAGAGTTTTGAACAATGCACCTGGTCATCCACTTTGTATGGAAAAAGAAGTGGCCAAGTTGTGAATATGTTTAGACTAATAAGCTGTAGCAACTGTCTTGACCAGTTATTCAGGGACGTGGAAGGATAAATATTAGGCAATTAGGAACAAAGAGGTATGGAAAAGAGGTATATAAATAAATCTAGGGGAGTGGAAATGAAGTGTGAAGATTTTATATCACATGTTAATACCCAACATAAAGCATCCACTATGAAGAAAGCACTAAATACCCAAATAAGTTGACTCGACCAGTTAATATCAGATAATTGTCATTGGCCAGGGCTAGGACAGTAGGCACATGAATGATGTAACCATGGTGACAGGGACGGAGGCTGTACATGGATTCAACAGCATGATCTTCCTGTCATGAACAGGCTGACCTAGTTACTGCCTCTGTCAGATGTCCCAAACTGTAACCAGATGAGCTTCTTTTCCTTGAATAGACTAACCAGCAACTTGGTGGCAAGTTTATACATCACACTCCTTCTATCCTTCCACCCTGGTGGATCAAACACCAGGCATCAGAGAGTGGAGCTGTCTGCGGCCTTGCAAACAGAAAAAGCAAATCCATACCTAGAATATGTGTGAATTCTAGTAAATGGCCAATAATAGAGACTGGCTGATACTAACTGGCTGAATCAATTTGTCTACTTGGTTGTTTAGTGTCTTTTTTGTGATGGAAGTTGTCTGGTGAGTGTTAGCATGTGATAAAAAGATCTTCACACTTCATGCCTACTCCCATAGATTCATCCCTATGCATCTTTCCCTAATCTTTCAAGTCAAAATTCTTAGTCGATGTTGACACATATTCGGAGTATGGATTTGCCTTTTTTGGCTTCAAGGTCTCAGCTAGCACCATTTTTAGATATGTTATAGTGTTTGATCTAATAATGTGGATTTTGAAAAACCTTGCATTGGACAAAGGATCCACTTTACAGCAGAAGCGATGTGTTAGTACTTGTGGAATACTTCCTCTCTCATCTTCCAAGGACTCTGCTACAGAAATTATTCCCTCATCCCCTGAACCATGAATTTCTCCCTCTCTAGTGGACTGTACCAAAGACCACAAAAGCTATTATTCGTTATCTCCCATAGCAAGCCCACAAACCCCTTTACTGTTTCACTTTTCAGCAAAACTTGTATGTATTCCATGTCTCCTTTTGCTTACCTCCCATATTCTCCTAAACCAATTTCACTCAGTCGAACTTCACCACTTTACTGTCAAGTACACAAATGGTCTCCATCTTGCCAAATCTAATCTGAACCTTTACTTACCTGATCTCAGCAGCATTGACATGCATGATCATTTCTTTGTTCTTGAAACAAATTTTCTCCACTTGTCTTCTAGGACATCACACTTTCCCAGTTTTCCAACATACTGACTGCTAATGTTCTGTTACTTTCTCTGCCCTCTCATCATCTTTTTGTCCTTTAAAATGTTGGAGTAACCAGAGCTAAGTTCTTGGCCTTGTTCTCCTTTCTAGTTATACTTAATCACTGGTGATATTATCTAGTTTGATGACCTTAAATGCCACCTATAGTTCTGACATGCTCTCTGGGCTCCAGACTTGTATTTTCAATACCTACATGCTGTCTTCACTTAGAGGAATTAGAAGTATGACAAACTTAAAACATCTGAAAGGGAATTTTGGTTTCCTCTCTGCCAACCTGACATTCTTGACTCCACTCCATCGTACCTCACACCTACCCCATCACCTCAGATCTGACAGATCTACATTCAAAATACAGCTTATAACTCACTCCTTCTCACCAGTCTAGTCAACTTCCCTAAGCCAAGCCACAGAAAACTCTTGTTGCTATCCCAGGGTTTCTTTCTTTGCCCTGCTATAGTCAGTACTCCACAGAGCTGTCCCAGTGAACATTTTTCCAAAGTAAATGCAGTTAAATCACCAAAACGCACTGATGGTTTCCAATTCCATTCAGAATAAAATCTAAATTCCTTATAGTAAAAAAGGCTCTGCCTGATTTAACCCCCACCTATATCTCTGTCACCTCCTAGAGGAGTTTTTGCTGAGAAGTTTATTTAAAATGCACACTGTAGCAGTTCAGAATTATTTATGAATTCCAGAAATAGATATTGGATTATGCTTGTAAACTGCTCTGTTCCTCTGGGTGTGATTAAATTATGATTAGGACTTTGTTTGGGCCTTGTCAGTAGGGCATTGAATCCCTGACCCATGGTGGGTGGGGACTCACAGATAAAAGATACAGCAAAAGACAGAGTTGGAGTTCTGATGCTGAGTTTTGAGCTGGAGCCCGGGAAGTGAACACAAAGGAGAAGAACACAGGAATAGAACCCTAGGGAGACAGAGCTATTTGCCTGATAGTCTACAGCTGGCCTTGTGGAGATAGCAGAGGAGCTGAGCCTGGAGACAAGCAAGCCCTGGGAAGAGAGGACCTCAGGAAGTCTGAACCCTCACAGACATCTGCAGACATCTTGCTCCAACACGTGGCAAAAGACTTTGGTGAAGGAAGTAACTTATGCTTTATGGCCTGGTAACCGTGGGCTTCTACCCCAAGTAAATACCCTTTATAAAAGTCAACAGATTTCTGGTATTTTAAATCAGCACTCCTTTGGCTGACTAATACACACAACCTGCTTTGATATGTGTTCTTTAATTGTAACAAATGTATCACACCAATGAAAGATGTTAATGGGGAAAAATATGGGAGGAGGTGGGGTGGGGTATATGGGAATCCCCTATATTTTCAATGTAGCATTTATGTAATCTAAAGCTTCTTTCAAAATGAAATAAAATGTACACCTTTCCACTTTCCTGAGTCTTCCTATTTTTCTTCAAAACCCTCATCATAATCTGACAGGTTATCTTCTTTTCATAAATTAATGAGGGAAATCCCTAATTGGTGCCCTGCTTATCTTCAAAACCTAGAACAGTGACTGACATACTGGACACTTAGTAAATATTTGTTGAATGAAAATAAATTTTGTGAGCCATCATCTCACCAACCCTGGAAGATATATAATATTTTACCCATATTGCAGATGAGGAACTTGAGATCAGGAAGGTTAAGGGACTTGATGAAAATCACAGTTACATTATTCACTGCTTCTATATAATGGCTTACATGAGAAAATTTTTTCAGATATTAGAACTAGGAAGGAAAAGATGCTTAATTGAGGGATATAATGGAAGTCTTTTTTTTTTTTTCAAGTTTTGTGTTTCCTTCTTAAACTTATTTTCTAGGGAACTTGCATTCAAGTTTCCATTTAATCACTGCATTTTCTGTTGATTTATATGCTTTGCATATTTTATTTCACATTTTTCTCATAGTTTATTCATTAAAAGACTGTTTTACCTCATTCTGCTTTATTGTGTTACCTGCTTAAAACTCCTTTTGGAAAGAGGTAAGGTTTAAAATTCACATGAATAAAATTGACAAATTTGGTCAATCTCAGGCCAGATGAGCTAAGGAAGAATGAACTATCAGATATTTGTTGGAATTTTAGGTAAAAAGGGTTTTGAGGTAAAGTAATTGCAAAATGATTCCTAACAGTCTTTGAAAGGCTTCACAGATGTATCAGGGAAAGAAGAGCTCCAAATAATATATGAGAGGATGCATATTATTAATAATCTTGCTACAAAGGCTGATATATTGAGCTCATTTTAAAAATCTCTCTTTTGCAAGAAAAATGAACAAAGTAACATGGGCAATTAGCTACTGACATGAGGACTGCATATCGAGGTAATGATCAAAAGCATGTGGGTGGCATGATCAGCCCAACCTGGCAAGGAAGATGTGCTCCCTGACATGTGGCAGAGAGGCTGGGGCATTATTAACTATTTGAAGTTGGCAGAGAAGGCAAGTGAATTATTGATTTGTTTTAAGACTTTTATATTTATTTTTCACTGAGTCATTTGACTTTACAGAACACTAACATGCTTTACATTTACTAGGAGATAGTTTAATTATTTAAATATGAAATAGCACTTACAAACTTCTTTTATAAAAGGAAGTAAACTATATGTAGTTAGCAAAGGTAAATTTATTTTAAGAATTTCCTTTGTTTTGGGAAGAATCTTTTCTATTTAAAATATGGAAGCCCTGACATCCTTAAGAGCAAAAAATAGATTCATAGGCACATTTACTTATCACAGTAACTTATATTATGCTACATCATGCTTGGTTATGTTATGTTATGTCACATCATGCCAAAATATTCATACCTTATTGTATTTTTTTGTGTTTATATCTATATTTCACAGAAGACTATCAGCTCTCTGAAGCCATGAGTAGTATCTTGTTTTCTTTTTTTTTCATTACTATATTATATTCCATATAATAGATCCTCAATAAATATTTATTGATGAATAAGCAAATGAATGAATAGTTCATAGTTTATAGTTTAATAAGATAATTGCTTACAATAATTACTTGATTACCGAATGCTTCACGGTTGTCCATAGATCTCTCATGTTTCTTCATTCTTGCAAGCAGAAGCAGTGACAATCTCTTGAAGGAAGTTTGTATAGAAAACAGTCTTCGGTGATAGAGACAGTGGTTTCCCTCTGGCACATAAGGCACGTTTATTTACTGCCCAGTATAATAAAGATAATGTCTCCCTCAAGGACAAAAGACAGACAAGTTTCTTTACTGCCCATTATGAAAGATTCAGATTCTCTAAACTTAGGGAACACAACCCATTATGTGTGTACGTGTCATCTGGCCTCATTGCACTCTCCTATGGGAATGGGTGTCAGGAAATGGCATAATAAAATGATGATAATCTGACTACTGCTGTTGCTGTGAGTAATACATTGTCTTTTATCTCTGACCCAGGTATCTCGTGCTTCTGGCAACACCAATGAATTTGTGACAGGTTAACTTGTTAATTTGCAAGAAGGGCTAAAACTCATTCACTTCACAGTTTTTGACAAGTCTATTTTCTGATAAACTAAAGAAAGACTTTTTAAACAATAAGGTTGTACTGGTGGAGACAGATGCAGGGCAATAAGCATTGAGCTATAAAAACTATAATCTTGAAAATCAGAATGAAATCCCTAGATCCAGATAGGAAGAGAAATGCATAGTTTGTCCTGTCATCTGAGCTGAATAAATAAGAAAATAAGGAAGACCATTGGGAAAGTCTGCTTGAATATTGAACAAATACATTTTAAAAGTGACAAATATTTGCATTTAAAAAATAACAATGTTTTACTTTGAAGAAGATAAAGTTAATGCTTAGGGAAATTTTCACTTTTTCCATCTCTATGGGTTTTTTTTTAACAAACCAATTTTATTGGTACGTATTAATAAAGCATAAGTCTATCCAAAGTTTCAATCAATGGTATTTGGTATAATCACATAGTTGTGCATTCATCACTTCAATCATTTTTAGAGCATTTTCATTATTCTAGTAATAATAAAAATAATACTAAAAACAAAAACCAACAAAATAAACAAAACTCATCACCCCGCAATCTGTCAATGCTACCTTTGCCATCCATAGCTGTTATTCTGTTTCCTTCTCTCTAGTTTATTTGTATTTACATTTTGTAAAAACAGTCTTATACATGCAAATACACCCATATTCATATTTTACATGAGGTTTCACTATGTTACACAGTCTCATGTAACATTTTTTAGCTTTCCTGCTAGTAATATACATGACCTTAGACTTACCCTTTCAACCACTGTCATACTCATATAATAGCTCTGCTAGTCACAAACACCATGATGTGCTCTCACCATTTCTGTTCATTTCCAAGGATTTACAACCTTTTAAACAATTTACCACAGAATAACCCTAAGCTTTACATTCTCTACCCTCATTCTATTTTCTGATGACATGTCTAATAATTAACTCCATGAGTTTACATATTTAGTTCATAATAGTGCAATCATAGACTATTTGTCTGGCTTGCTTCACTCAATATAACGTCCTTCAAGTTCATCTTTGTTGTCATATGCTTCACAACTTCATTTCTTCTTACTGCTGCATAGCATTCCATCATGTGCATACACCACAATTTGTTTAGCCATTCATCAGTTGATGGACACCTGGGCTGTTTTCAGCTTTTGGCAAATATGGACAATGCTTCTATGAACATTGTTGTGCAGATGTCTGTTTGTATCACTGCTCTCAGTTTTTCTGGGTATATATGTAGTAATTAGTATTGCCAGGTCACATGGAAAGAATATCTTCAACTTCCTTAAGAACTACCAAACAGCCCTCCACTGTAGCTGTATATTCCACATTCCCACCAAAAGTGAATAAACGTTCCTATCTCTCCACATCCTCTCCAACATTTACAGTTTTCCAACTTTTTAATAATGGTGAGTCTAATAGGTATGAATGATATCTCATTGTAGTTTTGATTTGCATTTCCCTAACTACTAGTGATTTTGAACATGTTTCATGTGATTTTTTTTTTCTTTCTTCTTTTCCTTTTTATTTAATCAAAGATTGGTGGATAAACATAAATATAGCACAATTGCTTCAGATCATTCTTCATATTGTATACACATAGACCAATGAACATAAACTGAAAGAAACCTGCAGTCAGCAATGAAATGCATACAACTTTTCCTTCCCTTGCTCAAAAAAAATTTTAAACCACACAAACTTAGAATCTCATCAACACACACTCTCCGGTGACAAATGATTCAGACAGAAATAGTGGGTACAAAGAAACTATATGATAACATATGTATAACCTTTGTTAGTGGAAAAAACAAACAAACAAACAAATGAAAAACACAGAAGCAGCCATAATGATTAAGATACATTCTTAATGTAGTTATTCTTAATAACTAGTTGTGCCCAAGAGGCATTATCAAAAGAGAAATCGTGCTGCAGAGAAAAGCTATATATACATACACAATGAGAAAATAAACAGCAAGATTTATGCATGCATGTTTAATACTGGAAAAATCACAGCCCTCCAAAATTTCTCCACATTTGTTATAAAAAGCCCTCTGCACTCAGCTAAAATTAAAATGATCTTAAAAGGATAATACTTGTAAAATTTACTTAAGTCTTTTCAGCCACAGAAACTGCAATGGAAACAAATGTTCAGAGTCATTTTCAAAACAAAAACAAAAATCTATTCTTCTGATGACATGCATGTTTAAAAGGTCTATGCAAGATACATTGCTCTACATTCCTAATGACTAGGAAAAAAAAGCTCAAGTCAATTTTTAGTTTGCAGATGGCCAAAAGATTTTGTATTCCAGCAGGAGTTCAAATCTTCTGGATCTTTTTGCCAACAATTACTGGATTTTCTTTTCTGATTTTCTCAGCAGCATCGGCTTTGTAATTGTAAGAGCAATTGTGTACATCTGAGTAACGATGCACACCACAGTAAACATTTCCACACCGGCATTCAAACCCAGTAAGTCCCACTTTCTTCCTGCACATGAAACAGCGCTTCTTTTTTTGTTTTGGTTTTTTAAGAGACTTGTTTTGCTCTTCAGGTAGCTGACGTGCCATATCTGATACTGAAGCTTGCAGATCTTCTGTTTCAGGTACTGCTTTGTCCACAGATGCACTGTCCACTTGGGAAGATGCTACAGATTCTGATAAAGTGACTGATTTGATAACAGGGTTTAGCTGCATAGATGAAGATGTAGTCTAATGTTGACTGAACTTCTGGGACACTGCCATCTGTGCACTGAACTGGTAAAGATCCAGACAGACTACTGACAGAAGTTGCAGGTGGGCTTATTCTACCATTACTACTATTCTGTCTTTGAGTATGTTCTTTATAGCATACTGAACACATGCCATTTGTACGAGGGTTTCCATAAAATCCTCAGCCAGTGGAACAAAGCATAGGCACTTGGCTGTGATTAGTTTCTTGAGCCATGTTCCTCTGTTGCACACCTGGCGGCTGCTCTCTCCGCCTGACACGCTGCCCGCCGCCGCTGGTCGTGGTAGGTGAATGGGGACACGTGAGGCCGCCCAACCTCCCCTCGCTTCGGCCCCGCCCCCGGCCCCTCTGTCTGCTGTTTATTCTCATGTGATTTTTTGCCATTTGTATTTCTTCTTTGGTCATTTGTCTTTTCAAGTGTTTGGTCCATTTTTTAATCCAGTAGTTTGTCTTTTTATTGTTGAGTTGTACGGTCTCCTTAAATATCATGGATATTAAACCCTTATTGAATACGTGATTGCCAAATATTTTCTTTCATTAAGCTATGATCAGAGAAAGTATTGTATATAATTTCAACCCTTTTAAATTTTTGAGACTTGTCTTGTGATGCAGCGTATGATCTATTTTGGAGAAGGATCCATGAGTACTTGGAAAGAATGTATTGCTGTTTTGGGGTGCAATGTTCTACAGAATTTTGTTAGGTCTAGTTCATTTCTCATATTATTCAGGCTCTTTGTTTTTTCATTTACCATCTGTCCAGATGTTCTATCCAACACTGAGAGTGGTATATATGTAATAATAGTAGTCCAACTATTATTGTAGAGACATATATTTCTCCCTTCAATTTTGCCAGCGTGTGCCTCATGTATCTTAGGGCACTCAGGTTAGGTGCATAAATATTTAGTATAGTTATTTCTCTTGGTGAATTGTCCTTTTATTAATATATAATGACCTACTTCATCCCTTATAACAGTTTTGCATTTAATATCTCTTTTGTCTGATATTAGTATTGCTACTCCACCTCTTTTTTGGTTGCTATTCACATGAAATATCTTTTTCCAACCTTTCACTTTTAACTTGGTTGTGTCATAACATCTAAGGTGAGTCTCTTGTAAACAACAAATAGATGGCTCATATTTTTTAAAATCCATTCTATCAGTCTTTTTTGATTGGGGAGTTCAAGCCATTAACATTCAATGTTATTACTGTAAAGGCATTATGTGCTTCATATATTTTGTCCTTTGACTTTGTGTTGTCATATCATACTATTGTCTGTCTTTTGTTTCTTTAATTTACCCTTCCTAATAATCTTCATTTCTATACTCTCCTCCAAGTCTCTCACCATTGTTTATGAGCATTCCTTTTAGTACCTCTTTTAATTCTGGTCTTTTGGTAACATATTCTACCAGTTTTTGTTTGTCTGTAAACTCACACTCATTTTTGAAGAAGAGTTTTGCTGGATACAGAATTCTTGGCTGACAGTTTTTCTTTTTTCAATACCTTAAATACATCATACCACTTTTGTCTCATCTACATGGTTTCTGGTGAGAGGTCAGCACTTAATCTTATCAAGATTCCCTTGAATGTGATGCTTTGCTTTTCTCTTGCTGCTTTCAGAATCCTCTCTTTCTCTCTGGTATTTGTCTTTCTGAATAGTAGATGTCTTAAGATAGATCTATGCAGATTTATTCTGTCTTGGGTGTGTTGTCTTTCTTGGATATTGATATTTATGTCTTTCATAAGGATTGGGAAATTTTAAGTCATTATTTCCTCAAATATTCTTTCTGCCCCTTTTCCATTCTCTTCTCCCTCTGGCATACCAATAATGCATATATTTGTGCATTTTGCATTGTCATTCAATTCCCTGAGACCCTGTTCCATTTTTTCCATTCTATTCTCTTTCTGTTTTCCATTCTATTCTTTTTCTGTTCTCATGTCTTTTCCAGATTCAGATGTTCACATGTCTTTTCCAGTTCAGATGTTCACTAATTCTGTCTTTGAGCAATTAAAAATCTGCTCTTATGCACTACTAATGTATTTTTAATCTCATCCATTGTGTCTTTCATTCCCATAAGGTCTGTTAGTTTTCTTTGCAGGCTGTCAAATTGTTATTTATGCTCATCCAGTGTCTTCTTAATAGCCTTTTTACCTTTAGTCATATTTTCTTTTAATTGATTTGGGAGAGTTGTATGATTATCATTGATTAATTGTCTTAAATCCTGCATGTCTTCAAGATATTTAGTTTGTTTCTTTGGCTTGGCCATCTCTTCCTGCTTCCTAGTATGGCTTGTAATTTTTTTCTGATGTCTAGGCATCTGAATATGTTGGTGAATTTACTCTAATGGCCAATTTCTCTCTCTTGCCCATTTTTTTTTTTTCCACAGCTCTTCTTTGATATTCAGTTCAACTTATTCTAAGTCTTTAAAATTGCCCAGCTTAAGTTATCAAAATTGGGCCAGGGACTCATTAATGGGGTGCGAGTTTTCTCCTAGGAGTTAGAGTATAGAGAGAACCAAGAGCAGTTTTTGTCTATGTAATTTCCAGATTTGTTGTTGCACCTTTCCCTGGAGGTGTTTTAATCTCCATTTTCTTGTGTTTTGGTCTAGACATTGCAGAGATTGAAAGCTGCTGACAGAATTCACTGAAGAGATGCCCCACAACTCCTCCTCCTTCTTTTCTTGTAACAGCTGACAGGGAAGAAGATGTCTGTTCCCCTCTCAATCAGCTGCAGTGAGCTAGGAGCTTTACCCCAGCTTAATATCTTGAGAGTGTGAGAGGGGAATCCTTCCCTCTTGCCAGATTTTTGTTAACTCACATTTGTTGTTTAGGGTCCTTCATCTCTCTGTCCCTCACTCTCCTGGGACCCCCAAATCAGGTCCCTCAGACAAGTTTTGGCTCTTTCTCTGTTGTTTTTGTGAGAGGGTTGAGACCTGCCTGCTGGTCTCCTGACCCCCAAATCAGGTCCCGTGGACAGCTTTTAGCTCTTTCTCTGTTGTTTTTGTGAGAGAGTTGAGCCTTGCCTGCCTATTCCAATCCTTTTTCCCACATCCCTACTGTTTTTCTTTTGTTCAACAAATATTAAACATCAGTTGTATTACAAGGACTAGACTTAGTACTAGGTTTACAGTATGGAACTGAACAAATCAAGTTTCTACCCCTGAAGTTTGAAGTAGAATGGGAGAGCCACAAAATGAAACAAGTAAAAAAACATAAGAATAAGAGAAATGGAAGCAACTGAAAAGTTCTGAGGTAAAGAATAACTGGACTATTCATTTGCCTGCAGTCCTCAGAGGTTTTTCTTGACTTACTTGAGAAAGTTAAATTTTATCTGGGGCCAAAAATATATAAATGAACTACCAATCAAAAATCTAGGGAAAAATAGACAAATTATTAGGAAAAACAACACCATTTTCTAAAACTGACAGAAGAGAAAATTTAGAATATTAATAGTTTTATATCTGTTAAAGAAATTTAATCTTTATTAAAATTCTTCCTGGGAAGCAAGCTCCAGACCAATATGGCTTCACTGGTGAATCTTGACAACCAGTTAGGAAAAAAATTATACCACGTCAGTGAATAGATGAAGAAGGAACCCTTGTGAACTTGTTTTCATAGGGTTGCATAAACCTATCTCAAAATCAGTCAAGATTACTCCAAGAAATGGAAATTACAGTCCAATATTCCTCCTTAATGTAGACATAAACATTCTTAATACAATATTGGCAAATTAAATTCTGAGTTCTATAAAATCAATAATACTTTATGACTAAGTTGAATTTATCCCCAAAATGCAAGCTTAACATTTGAAAATTGATCCATGTATCTCACTAATAAGAATGGAGAAAAAAAGTATAGTTATTTCAATAGAGTTGGTAAAAGCAATTGTTAAAATTCTCAACATCCATTCTAAGCAAAAACTCTAAGCAAATTGGGAACAGAAGGGGACTTAATCTGATGAAGAGTATCTACTAAAACTAAGTAAACAAATAAAAAATCTACAGGTAATATTATGTTTTACTGTAATAAGATAAATGCTTTCTCACCGAGATCAGGAAACTGACAAACTCACACCACTTTTAATCAACATTGTATTCGAGGTTCTAGCTATGCCATAAGGCAAGGAAAGGAAATGAAAGATGTAAAATTTGGCAAGAAAAAAGTAAAACTGTTTTTCTTTGCAGAAAACATAATTGTGTATATAGAAAATTCAAAGCAATGGACAAATTTTTAGAATTCGTGAGGTTAACATCACATAAAAGATCAACAAAAAATCAATTGTATTTCTAAATGCTATTAGTAACTAAATGAAAAATGAATTTAAAAATATATCATTTATAATAGCATCATATACATCAGATCCTAGGGATAAGTCTAATTAAAGATGTACATTTATATTGCAAACACTAAGACATTGCTGAGAAAAATGAAAGAATAAATAAACAGATATATACTCAATAACTATGGATTGGAAGACCCAAATTTGTTAGAATGTTATTTCTTCCTGTAATGATTTAAATATTAAATATAATTAAAATCAAACTCCTAGCAGATATTTTATATAAAATGATAAAATGATGCTAAAATTTATATGGGAATCCAAAGTTCTATTTTTTTTTTTTTTTAAGAACAGAGTTGGAAGATCTACACTGCCTTGTTTTTAAAAGACAACAAAAAGCTACATTAATTTAAACAGTTTGGTATAGTCATAAAGACAGGTATATAAACTAATGGAATGGATAAAGTCTAAAATAGATTCACACATATTTAATGAATTGGCTTATGTCTAAGGCATACTAAAATTCAGTTGGGAAAAGATTGTCTTATCTTTAAATGGCATTTACATGACTAGATATCTGTATGGAATTAATGGATATCTGTATAGAATACATATCACATTTTATCTAAGGTGATATCTAAATATCACATTAAATACAAATGATCTAATGTGAAGAGTACAATAAAACTTTTAGAAGCAAGCATATATATTCCACTGTCTAGGTTCAGGAAAAAATGTCTTAGGTAAGATTCAAAAATCCACTACCAAAAAATAAAAATTAACAAATTATATTTCAATAAAATTAAAAATTTATGTTAGGTAAAATTTACTACTAAGCGAGGAGAAAATGAGTAGATTCAGAAAAGATGCTCATATTACATATATCTCATAAAGGACATATTCAGAATACATAAAGAACCTCAACAATTCAATTATCAAGGAAATGCACAATTTAAAGTGGGTAAAATATTTCAATAAGCAATTTAAAAAGATTGTATCCAAACAGACAAAGAATGTTTGAAAATATACTCAACATTATTACTCTTCAAAGAAATGCAAACCAAAACAACAGCAAAATACTACTGCACCACCACCAGAATGATTAAATTAAAAGCCTGGCAATACATGCTGTTGGTGAGAATGTAGAGCAATGGAAAATCTCATGTTCCACTACTACCTTGGGAATGTGACAGTATCTATATAGAAAAACAATAATTCTAGGCATATAAAAAAAACTATTGCTACCCAGGAGAAGTATGTGCATATGTTTATAAAAAAGTTTACGTTCTGAAATGCACAGCCACATGGATGAATCTTACATTCATTTCTGTTGAGTAAAGGAAGTCAGACACAAAGGAGTACACACTGCATGCGTCCATTGATATGAAGTTCAAGATCATACAAAACTAAGTGATGATAGAAGTCAAAATATTCATTGCTTCTGGGTGAGGCAATAAACTGGGGAAAAGCATGAGAGAAAATTTGAAGATGGTAGAAATGACCTATATCTTGATTTGAGTGATGGTTACATAGTATACTTACGTAAAGCACTTTATTGTATGTATGTATATGTAAATATATATTATCTCAAAGGGAAACAATGACATATATTTATTGGTCCTGTCTATAACTAGTCAAAACTATGGCTAAATTTTATTCCAAGTGTCTTTACTAAGTTCCTTGACTTTTCTTGTCTGTGCAGTTATGTATATAGTGTCAGTGAGACTCTGTTCTTTACAGAAAAAAAAAAAAAAGCTAAAAAATTTTACAACCATACTAGAGTAAAAACCATGTTTAATTAAGTATGACAATCTTTCTATTAAGAAATAAGAGCTATGCTTCATAGGCTAAATTACAACTATAATGTCCTCCCAGGGAAACCACCTGGTCTTGTTCTGTGGCATATAAAATTCATTCTCATATGGAGTCAAACTTGGGAGCTTCTGAGAAAAGTCTTTTAGACATAATCTTTTTTTTTTTTTTTTTTTTTAAGATTTATTTACTTACTTACTTTTATCCATTTTTATCAACCCCCCCCGACCTTTTGCTGTTTTTGTGTCCATTTGCTGAGCGATTTTCTATGTCTGTTTCGTGCCCTCTCTTCTCATCCTTCTCTTGCTGTCTTCACTGGGATTTGATCCTGGGAACCTCTAATGTGGGAGAGAGGCGTCCTACCGCTTGTGTCACCTTAGTTCCTGTTTTTTTTCCCTTCGGCACGTCTCATCTTGGCTATCCCTTGTGTCACTCTCCTGTTACATCATCATCTTGCTGCGTGGCTTGGCGGGACCTGAGGGGCTCACCTGCTTGCGGGGCCTGATGGCGCGCGGGGCCTGGAACCTGCATGCCTTCTATATTTTTCTTTATTTTTACAAGGAGGTCCTGGGGATTGAACCCAGGTCCCTCCATATGGGAGATGGACACTCAACCTTTTGAGCCACATCTGCCCCCTAGACATAATCTTTGTAATTCTTGGTTCCTGACCTCAGCAGATAAGTGTACAATGACAGTAACATTTTTCTGACACATGGTAAATCAAAATCCTAGAGATTTTTGCAGGGTCTCATAAATCTGAGAATCCTGTGGCCCCATTTTCTTAAACCAAATGTTAAGGAGAATTTTTTAGTATTAATAGCTCTTTTATCTCCCATAAATCATACTGATCAAATTAAAGAAAATATCGATATCATGATATTAAAATGAAATTTTTTTTTTTTAATTGTTAATGTGTGTGGTCAAATCCATGCTTTAGGGGCAGAGACCTGATCACAATGAGGTAACTTGGAAAAAAAGTTGATTTTTGGTCCTACTGCTAGTATGCACAAACATGCACAATATGTCCCACAGTCAGAAAGCAACAAACACACACTTTGCACCCTTAGATAACCAAATATTATGGAATTTATCTGTCTAGTTCTAGTCCACAAAATAAATGAAACTTTGAGCATTTCCTGTAAGTTACTGATACCTTAAATTAAAGTATTATCATTATCTTTTCAGTGCCATTGTCTGAGAATATGCCATTATTTTTGTATACATGTTAATAAGGAGACAAAATGGCTTTTTCTGCACCATGAACAGACTAATATAACCTGGTAGCCTTGCTTTTTATTTCTTTAAATGTCCCTTGCATTTTTTATTTGGCAAATTGGACCTTCTCATGTCTTTACAAACCAAATTCTTTTCTTTTCTACATGATATTTTCTCTGAATCTTCCTTTCAAAAAATTGAAATATTCATAACGTCATTAGTGTCTTGGCTACCTTCAAAACACTAGTGAAAGAGTATTTTGATGGCAGATGAGATTTCATGTGCAAAAGAATATATGGCTTAATGTAAATATATTCACAGAATGGCTGATACCTTCCAATGCCAGTAGTTAAACACATTAGTTTCAATAAAAAGTATTATTTCAATAAAAGACTGTCCTCACAAGTAGTGCTGTTTTTGCTAGGGAAATTACAGAAACGCCCAGGCCATCTCCCAGCCCTTGCCTACACTTTACCCCTTTTCTATTGGGTGCAGATGTTTTCATATGTTTCCATTCCACATCCCTGGGGGAGATATTAGGTCTAATAGAACCACTTGAAACCGGAAACTGGAAACCAGTAGTTCCAGCTGTTTATCAGGATGGGAACTTTCAGTGGCAGGGCACCGTCCCCACAGGTTGTATAAATACTCAGCCCTCAGCCAGCACAGGTATCCCTCTTCTCCAACAGTAAGCGGGTCTGGGGAGCAGCCATCCATTGACCTTGACCAAGCAGTTGGCCTTCCTAGGCGACTGGCCACAATAGAACTTCTTCCTCTGCTCTTTTGGACCCTGTATGCTGTGTAAGTAAAAAAATAGTCATTTATTAAGAGTCTCTGCTGTGCCTGAGCCTGTGTTTCCATAATGCAACTCTCTCCACAGCTATATTTTAACCAAGCATTTTATGTGAGTTTATCATATTATATACATTTAAAACAATGTGGTTTTGCCTTTATTTGTTAATGGAATCCACAACTGAATCAAATATTCTCATCTGGTTATTTTTTTGAACTGTATGTTTTTTTAAAAAAGAATGCCTTGATTTGGAGGGTGTGGCTAGAAACCCAGAAAATCTACAACTGTTTATTCATCTGGGGGTTAAAAAGTATTTAAAGATACCTGGTAAATAATCTACTTTATAACAAACACTACCAAAACAAGCAGGTAGAGCTTTATGGTATACAAAAGCCATAAATTCAAATTTCTTAAATAACCAAAGAAGGAAAAGTTTTAACTTTTAAACTGTATTATTGCATGCTTTGAAACACAGTGCAATCATCTTAATTGGCATAGTTAGTGGAAACAGAAATGTGCCAATTAAAATAATTATGTTAAGCAGTGGCTCAGAAAAATGCATAGTTCTTCAATAATATCACTGTATTGCATTATTTTATTTGGGAGCAAATGCATTTAAAAATGCCCAAAATTTTACAAACTACAGCAAGGTGTAGAACAAAAAGGGAAGACATGCCCCCCAAAGAAGGTAACTGAAACCAAGAGTAGCTGGTTGGGCAGAGAAAGACTTTCTAATTAGCCCTCTGATGCATCTACAATCACACTTTTTTATAGTTTACGTGGCAGGATCTAGCTGGCACTAGTGTCAGGGTTTGTGTGAAATCTTCAGGTGTCATTGAATAAAAATGCCAGTGAAAATCATGATAGTCAAGAAATGATCCCTTTCTTCAGCTCTGAGCAACAGACTGAAAAAGCATTACAAGAGTTTGAAAAGGAGAGAATTTTCTCCCTCTGCTAGATTGAGAGTGTTTTCTTTTTTCCCTTCTTACCAAACTGACAATGGTAGAAAATGTTCTAACTTAAAAGATTTCTCTTTCATTTTTCGCTAGCTTACTTGATCTGGGGGTTCAACACAGATTCTTCTAATGGTGTCAATCTGGAAAAAGAGAAAAACTGTCTCAGAGAAAGTAGTTAGTCAGTTGCTGCCTGGGCAAAGCATAATGTAAAGAGAGGGGGATTATCCAAAACCCTCCTCTTCTGTCTCTTGCTTCTTCCACCACATCCAGCTGCTTTTTCCTCACACTGTGGCTTGAGACTAAGAAAAAATAAATGGACCTGGCAGAAGCATGTGACAAAAGCTCTATGGAAAAGTACCTTTCCTACAACACTGACTCTGTAGCTCACAGCTAATTAATCCCACAATAGAATGTGAGTTGGCTAGTTGTATTTTGAATCTCCTCATGTGGCCTCTCTTGACGGGACTTGCCACCGAGGGTTTTAAGCTTTCACCCTACTTAATATTCATGTCTAAAGAAGCAAGGAGCCTTGGGATATTAAGAATTTTTAAAAAATTGGTCCTTTAGGTTTAGATTATAATGGAAAATTCAACAGCTAGAACTGCTGGAGACAAAAGGTGAACAATTCACACCCTGGAAATAAACTATCAACTCTATGCTGAATAGCAAAAGCCATAATTATTGGACAGTGAAGTGACAGTTTTTGCAATTGAGCAGTTTAGCAAATAGTACACACAAGAAGTTAATATCCCACATATGATTCTTGAGAGTAAAATTCTTCATAGTAGAAGCAGTATTTCACTGAAAGATTTAGTTTGGAAGGAGGGGATGGAATCAGATTTTTAAAATATATTTTAAAATTTATTCTACTCTATTTAATGAAGCATCAACCCTTAAATATAACTAATTGCCAGTTAGTCACTAAGACTATTGGGGACTTTTTCAGGACTTGGGAATAGTTCTGAATGGCATTGCAATGACAGATACAGGCCATTATATATCTTCCCATAACCTGCAGAAATGTGTGGGAGAGAGTATAAACTACAATGTGAACTATGTTCCATACTGAATGGCAATGCCCCAGGATGCGTTTATAAATTGCAATGAATGTGCCACACTAAGGAAGGATGTTGTTTATGTGGGAGGGTGTGGGAGGTGTGGGGAGCGGGGCATATGGGAATCCCTATATTTTTTTGTGAAACATTTGTGTAATATAAGTATCTTTCAAAATATAAAAAAATATATTTAAAGAAAAAGACTGTTGGCGTATACAGCTAATTGCATCATATTTAATTGATGGGAAGCAAATTCAAAATTTGGTAGAAATTTTCCTCATTAAAATCCCACAATGATGCCAAGAATTCTCTGGTCTCACAGCATGTGCTTACAGTATGGATCAGGTACAAATGAAGAAAGATATAATGGTCTTACCTAAACTTCTTAGGGCAGTAACTCTTGGATTTCATATTTACTATGTCCTATGGCCATTCTTCACTAGAGTGCATGTTTGGAAAGAACTACTAAGTGATCCTGTGGAGCACCTTTGATTAAGAATCATCATATGGTGGCTTGGAGTTATGTACCCCAGAAAAACATGTTCTTAAACTTAATCCATTCCTGTGGGTGGGAACCCTTGTAAATAGGATCTTTAGATGAGATTACTTTAGAATGAGGATGGGTCTTAAACCTATTACTGAAAACCTTATAAAGAAAGCCACACAGAGAGAAGACTGAAGGAGCATCCAAAAGCTGGAAGTCAACAGAACCCAGAAGAGAAGCCAGGGGAGGCTGCCATGTGCATTGCCATGTGACAGAAAAGCCAAAGAATAAGGCTTGCTGGCAGGCAGTCCCAGAATGCCACAATCTTCAGGAAGGAACTATTTCCTTGCTGATGCCTTGATTTTGGACTTCTCCTAGACTCAAGACCATGAGATGATAAATTCCCATTGTTTAAGCTATCCTTTGCATGGTATTTGTTTTGATAGCCAGGAAGCTAAACCATACCACAAAGACAAGTTAGAATGAAAATGAAGTTTTCATCCTCCAAAATTCTTCCCCACAGTTATAGCAACTAATCCACTCCCATCACCTTTTTCTGATATGCCAGATTATCATTCACGTAAGAGGCCAAATATTATTGCTTTCTAAATTTAACTGATGAGAGAACTTGGGAGAGCAGGGGTCTGGAGTGCAGCTCAAAAAATTAAGGTTTAAAGCATACTGATAGTGAGAGGTGTTTCCCCCCAACTCCCCAAACTCTGCTCTTTCCATTATAGCACATTGACTAGATTTATTGTTGCCTATAATTAAATAGGATCCATTCCTCATCTTAAAATGAATGCCAGCTCCCATTAAAATCTGCTTGGGGGAAGGGTGGATAGGGAACTTCATCACAGAACTTCATCAGAGTGGTCATAAAGGCAGCTGCTTATGTGTTGTAAAGGCCAAACATATCTTTTCCTTGCTTTGTTGTATTAGGAATTGAAAAGAATTTCCCCTATATTCAGATAGATGATAATAATGAATAAAATGACTCACAATCCTTTGTATTTAGAAAATGTATTTCTAAGAATCTACTGTTAAAATTTTTAAAAATCCCTTTAAGAAGAATAATACATAAATTCAAAACCAGATATTAAAACTTAGAGTTGGGTTAATTTCCTAGGAATCTTTCATCTCATTGGCAAATAGAAGACAAAGTTATTTGACATATAGGGACATGCGGACTTTGAAAATTTAATAGGCAAGTAGAGATGGAAAAGGTCCAGAAACTAGAAAGGTTCCAAGACTTGCTCTGGAATCGGGGAATACAATGAGGAAATGCAGAGAATCTAAACACCATGTTGGCCCTGGGCACCTGACAAACATGGGGGAGAAGAATGGAGTAGGTAAAAGGGTACTAAATACAAATCTGGGTGAATTTATCTGATTTGGACAGACTGACATAGAATGTCAATAAGTTCAGGCCAAGTAATGCAAAGAACCTCAGAACTGGAAGAAACACAACTACACTTTGTTTTGACCTTTATGAATAAGGAAACCAAATCTCAATGTTACGTGAAACACAGGTAATAATTTTCATACATGGTAAATGTATTTGGTATAAATTTTTTGTTTAGCTTCTAGTACAGTACCTTAAATCTAAGAGGTTCTTACTAAATATATATTGACTGCTTGTTCAGATGCCAGTCATACTTTAATTTGAATGAGTTACAGTCAGTTTTAGTTTTTACTGAGCCATTCCTTGATAAATAGTATGCCTAAATGTGATTTAAAATTGTCTGTGGTAAAAAAATTCAGATTACATCAGGTTTTGAAGAGAGGAATCTTTTATTTTTTGACAAGGAATAATTAATACTGTATGTCAAATTCAGCATCCAAGCAGCTTCTTTCCTCTGTATTGGTGTCAAACACATTGGGAACCCCAATTCACATCAATATATGGATATACAGCACATCACTGAAAAGAAAACCTCCAGAGGGGGGTATGTAGAATTATTTCAAGTTACTATTGGGGACATTTTGGTAAGGATATTTTTGTTGCTTTATCAAGTTGCTCATATCAGGTAGTAGACAGAAAGGGTTTCTAATACTCTAATGATCAAAGAACATCTTTCCATGAAGAATGATGATTGCCAATTTTCTTTGTTTTGCTATACAAAGCATTTTTATCCTAAGAAAATTAATTCGGATTTCAAATGACTCATAATATCCACAGTAAACTCTGTTCATTCAACTGACAAAATGTGTTTTTATTTAATTATATGCATAAAAGCATTTTGCCTTCCATTTAGTTGTGTATTAAAAGTGTTTAGCCTTAAAAACTTTACAAAATAAGCAACATTGAAAGACAGCCTTTATGACTAAAGAAACAATAAATTCACTCATCTAATTCAATTTTTGTATTTTCCCACATTTTCTCCCATGGAGAAATTCTGATGTCTAAAACTTTAGTGCAATTATTAAAAATTATTCCCATTCCGTTAAAACTATTTATAAATATAATGACTGTTCAAACTACTGTGTTTTTTGTTTTTTTTTTTTTTTCTTTTTACAAACATTTCTCTTCCAGTAAGCACACTGAGTGACCAGGAAAATGGTTTAAAGTAAGGTGCCTTTACCCTTAGAGTACCTTACTACTTTGCTTCTTTCATAATACAACGTGTCACATATCTGATCTCCTTCATGTATATTTCCCCCTTGGAGACAAGTCTCCAGGTGGCCCTTGTGTTCCTGAACAACTTGTGAGAAGCAGTGGTAGCCTTTGCTGTGGACTATCCTTTAAAGGATGTTTGTATAATGAACAGCCTTGGATGATCTAATCTCTACCAGAGCCAAGGACAGATTTGCTCACTGTCCAGTATAATAAAGATAATATATTGTACCAGGCAAAGGTCAGACATGTTTCCATGCATCTGTTACAAAAGCTTGTGATTCCCTAAACTCAGGGTTACTCACCCAGATCACAATTCCACTGTATTTGCAGCATGTTCTGGGTGCCTCCACTTCTCCCCCATGATACTTGGGGTTCATGAGGAGTTTATGCAAACATGATGATGCTCATGAGGCTTCCTGTGCCTTGAGTAATAAATTCTTTTGACTGTAACTCTGGAATTTTGTATTATCTGCCAGCATCTATGAAATTGGACAGGCTGACTCATTAGCTTGCAAGTAGAAGTAAAATCTCAGACCCTTCACATTCTTGACAGTACTTATATTTTTTAGCCAATTCTATATTTAACGAAAACTTATATCTTAGAGCTATATGCTCAATGATTAAAAAGAGATCAGCTGTACAAGTGTCTGGAGACACAAACCTTGGGCACCTTTTCAGATTTTCTCAGCTGCTTCCTTCTTTGTCTTTCTTGATTAGCAATTAGCACCTCATCTAGGCCAGGTTGCCCATTGACTTTTAGTAAAACACCACATAAGAGGGTATGATATCTGGCTTTTCAAGAATTTGCTGAGAAACTAGATAATTAAACCTGAATGTTAGAGTGAATTAGCTTCCCTTGAAATGGAAAATTTTCTGCCATTTATTTCTTCAAATATTTCTTCTGTCTTGTTCTCTATGTTCTTCTTCTTCTGATACTCTATTATGCTATGTTAAAGCGTTTGATATTGTCCCACAGTTGTGGGAAGTTGTGTTCTTTATTTCCTCATTATTTTTTCTGTTTGCATTTCAGTTTGAGTAATTTTTATTGACCTATCTTCAAGTTCACCAACACTTTCCTCATCTATGTTGCATTTACTGTTGTGCCTGTGGAAGGTATTCTTAATTTCTGTTACTGTATTTTTATTTCTAATATTTACTTTTGTCTCTATCTTATAGTTTCCATCTCTTTATTGGTAATGTCCATATGGTCTTGCATGTTTTCCACTCTTTCCTTAACATATTAATCATAATTATTTTAATCCCTGTCTGATTTTTCCAATATCTGTGTCATATTTGGGACTAGTTCTGATGATTTTATTACTTTGTTTCTTAAGTCTCTGTATTTTCTTGCTTTTTGGCATACTTTGTAATTTTTTTTGTAAGTCAAACATATTGTATAGGGTAGTAAATACTGAAGTAAATGGGGTTTAGTGTGAGGATTTTTGTTTATCTGGTTGTTAGTTGGGCTTTATTTAATGTGTGTTGTACCTAAGGACATCAGAGGCCTCAATTTCCTCTAGTGACCTTGTTTTTTCCTCCTCTCTTGGTTTTGGTACTTCCTTTTATGCTGTTCCTCAGAGAGAGTCTGGCATAGTTTTCCCAGCTGTAATCCATGGTTACTGTTATGGAGTCTTATTAGCTTGGTGGTGGGATGGGGAGAAGGATGCATTTTCTAATCTTCTAATATAAGTTTTAGTCTTCAGATTGAACAATGGACCTGTGTCTCAGGGTTTTGCCTTTATTTTTCCTTCTCTTCTAACTGCTTCCTCAGATGAAGCAGATATCATCCTGCTTCTGTGTTCTCAGTTTATTACCTTAAAACCCTCTCTCCTGTAGATTATTAATTCTCCCCTTTAAATGAGACAATAAGGCTGGAACAGGGCTAGGAATGGGCCGAACTCTCATCCTCTAGCTGGAATGGGATTTTACTGTGGCCCTCTGGCAATGCCTTCCCCATGAAGATTAAGCCTTTTGGCCTATCAGGCAGAAGTTCTTGTAAATTATCACAATGGCTACACTTCCACTCCTCCTGCCAGGAGTTGGTGGGGAGATACCTAGTTCTTCCCTGTGACAGCCTGTTGGGTTTCTGGAAAAAATCCTGTGAACATGAGGGAAACTTCTATGCCTACAGCATCTAGGAACTTCTCACTCTCATGCTTGTCTGTACTCAATCTCCAGCAATTCATCAAAATTTCTAGTTTAATGTCCCTACCAGTTTATGGCACCTGGTGGCATATGTTCCAGGTAAGCAAATCTTGGATCCTATATCTCCCTAGAGGTGTTTGTCTCTCCAGATTTTAGGATTGTGGATGGTGATTTGCCCTAAAATCTCAGTTCTCTGATGGGTCTTTCAGCTTGTACAGCATTCTTTTTAAAATAAGTATGAAAATGACTCCAACGTTTTTACATGCCTCAGCTGAAACCAGAGGTCCATCTCCTCTTGCAAAGGGAAACAGAAGAAAGGACAAATAATATCCCTTCCTTCTTTCTTTCTTCTGTAGGCTACTATGATGTTTCCTTCTTTAATCCTTGGAACTGTCAATTGCCAAACGAACATCTTCTTAGCAAACTCCTGTGTCTCTTTACCGCTCATGGTCACAAAGTAACCAACTCTGTCAGGCATATCAGCACATTGCTTCATATCTTTCCCCATCTCACTTCCACTTTTCTCCTATCCTTACCATCCTTGGCTTGTATTCTTAAAATAAAGCACCAGCACCTTAATCCTGGTCTCAAGCTCTGCTCTCTAGATTACCTGGGCTGAGCCAACAAGCAAAATATACATACATCTCATTACAAAGTATTCAAGCAATATAGAAATATGTAGGAAAGCAAAAGGCCAATTTCACTGCTCTAAAATCATTGTTAACAGTTTGGTGTGTATCCTTCCACTAAAGCCATTGTTAACAGTTTGGTGTGTATCCTTCTGCTACTTCATCTGTGCTTATATATACTTATCTTTGTCTTTTTTATATATATGCATAGGGTGATGTTCCCTAAATCACACTTTTTTATCTTTAAAATATTTCTGAGTTTGTAAATATGGCTCTACCTCATTCATTTAACAATTGCAAAGTGTTACACTGTATGTCTGTTCCACAATTTATTTAATCATCCTTTTAGTGATACAAATTCAATTTATTTCCAGATTTTGCTTATTACAAAAAAATTAAAGCTGTAATATATCCTTTTATATACATCTTTGTGCATGTGCATGAATATTTTTAAGCTAGATTCCTAAGGTAGATTTGCTGAGATAAATAATAAATGCTAAAAGTTTATTTTACTATGTGCCAGCCATTGTACTAGACATTTTACATACATTATTCCATATAATCTCAGCAATACTATGGCTTAGGCACTATTATTTCCATTTTTAAATCAGAAACTAAGACTTAAATAATTTGCCTAAAGTGACACAACTATAAAGTGGAGAAGATCGAGTTTGACATAGGCAATCTGTCTTAAGAACCTTTACTCTTAAGCACCATGATATATTGCTTCCTCAAAAATTTGTCTAATCTTCTATTTTGATAAGTATTACCTAACAAAAAGATATCGTTGATTTATGTTACCCCTAAAGTTTTCCCTTGTTCCCTGCAACACTAATTATTATAATTTTTTGTTTATCATATGGGTAAAAAAAGAGGTTCTGAAACTGTCCTTAAAGGCAAAGTCAAACATTGTTTTATCTGAATTTCTGATTGCACTGTTATATCATTGCTCCCACCAAGCTCTCTTTTTGTTGTTACGAAATACTCTGGTGATTTTTTTCTTCCAAACTTGAAAATCCTTAAAAGGATGATGCTTCCATGTAGTTATTGTTCAGGGTAGTTTCACATGAAAAATACCAAAGTGTCATCTTGTCAACATCTGAAAATAATAAAACACACATTTTAAATAGGTAGCTAGGTGCATCCTACAGCTTTTTAGGTTGAAGCAACTCTTTGCTATTGATAAATTCAATATTACAAGGGCAATTTATCCTCATTGTCATTGTCAAGTTCATTATTTAAAGCCTAAGAGAGAGTACCTGATCTAGTATAACTCTAGATTTTAGATTATTTTGAAATTCTCTTACTCTTTTTTTTTTTAAATACTTTAAGAAACTGGGCATAGCATATATTCTGTCAGTTTTATTAACTTACATATGTTTATGGTTGAGATTTAATTTAGACATAATCACACCTTTCTTAGGATAAATATACATTTTACATAACAGAATTGCTGGTACTATAAAAATTATATGAAATCTTGTATACTGTATTTCTGTTTCAGAATAATTATGGCAGAAGTTAAACTAATTTTGAGGTGACAATTTTATGTGTGTATTTAAACAGAGAAGAAAACCTAAAACCACTGTTGTTTGATAAACTCAGTTATCAAAAACTAGCTGTTTGGACCAGTCCAGCTTCCAGGAACTTTAATGAGGTAGACTACATGTAGACCTTGAGAAAGTGACAGCAGCACGATGGAAAAGGGCTATATTTTGATGGAAAATGGAAAACACCTTAGTACTGTTGATTTCCACCTTGATAGATAATTCCACTCACACAGGATATGTTAGAATTCTTAATTCCTGAGACTGGCCTTCATGATTAAGATTCTGTAAATTTTGCTTTTGTGAAATGTGAATTTTTAAAAATACACAAAACTCCCCCTGCCAAATCATCAATAAAACTGATTGTCTGGGATGGTGGGCCCCATAAGCTTACCCCACAGAAATGTGAGGGTGCAATTTTGAGTAGTCTAGGAGTCTAGGAAGACCCAATCTTTGAGTGAGGGGCAGATCAAATTGAAGTTTCCCCAAATCCCTGGACATTGATAAGATTAGAAGCTATTTTCTTTAGATAGCTCTGAGACCTTGTGACTTGCTATACTTTCACTCATATCCCCTGGACCTCCTGGACATTTAGAACCTGTAGTGTGGTCTTATCATACCCCTGGATTACACTGGGGCTGGGTGGAATAGGACTGAAACTTCAAGAGAGCGGAGGCAGGCCCACTGTTTACCAGCCTCCCTGCTGTGTAATAAATAGCGGGGAACTTTTGTACTTTTCTTCCTGGGTAAGGGCTGCAGAGAATGCCAAGAACTGCATTCCCTTAAAGACTGTCCTCTGTCCTTTGAGGTTTGAGATGTTTAGACATTGAAAACTAATGTCTTTTCTTCAACTTTGTTACGAATTGAATATTCAGTTTGAATAGTTTTCTCTTTTTTTTTAACCAACTTTTAAATCCTTCTATAATTCTAATTAAGCTCATCTTCATCTCGGGAGTTTGGCTAGCTCTAAGGCAAGAAATAAGGGAAGCTTGCTCGCCAGGCCAGTCTTCCTAAGCCCTCACAACTCTACTTGAATTGATTTGCATTATAATGCACAAGGGCAGGGAGATAGGTAAATTGAATGTGTGATTAACTGAGCAAAGATTAAAGCCCATATATAGAGTTAACATTATTGCTAGGCTACTTGCAGGTCATTTCTGAAGGATGGAAACAGGCATTCTCTAAGAATGAATGTATGAAATATGATGATTATCTTATTGGATATAAAACATTTGTTGCATCTTCCAGGTCCTATTTATTTAACATGAAATGTGTTAAACAATTTCTAAGACGAGAGCTAACCATGCTCTGTGGAGGTAGTCCAGTGCTGACAAAATGGGAAACCCACTGCGTCTGGAAATGATCCTTCGAGTACTAACTGGGAGAGATGGTAAAACAACACACTCCTACCCATGACACTAAGATTTTTACATAGCTCTGGAAAAACTGAATTAATGAGTTTTAGAAATATTTGGCAAAAATATACATCCTACTTCAAATTGGAGTTTGGGGTTAGTATTAATGCATCCCAAAACATCAGCCTTAAAAAACAAGTAATGAACCCTAGAAAAATTAAGGAAGCAGCTTTGTAATGATATGTTTTAAAACATGACCCTGTACACAGTCAAGTTTTTCCTTTTAGCATGTCATAGCCATGTCACATGACCTAATAGCATTGAGGGTAGACATTCATTTTGACATTCATCATGAATCCTGGATTCTCATTTTCTCAACGTTTTGTGTAATGCTTTGACAATTTCAATGTCACCTTTAGGCTTTTACAATACAATTAAAGCCTGCATTAATCATAACACTAATATT
The DNA here is from genome assembly GCA_026826555.1 of Tolypeutes matacus. Lineage (NCBI taxonomy): Eukaryota > Metazoa > Chordata > Mammalia > Cingulata > Chlamyphoridae > Tolypeutes > Tolypeutes matacus. The sequence continues at coordinate 14,149,336 of JAKSZT010053770.1, forward strand.
TTATTGTGTCTTTCTCCAGAAGGGTGCCCATGGAAAGATTTTGCATAATCAATAGTGTTCGTGAATCTGCATGATACTTCTGATTTGTTCTTAGTCTTGGTTGTTTCCACTTTGGTTAAAACCAAACATACTAAGAAAATATTTATGTGATAAGGAAAAAATGTTTTTGGTTTATTAGCATATAATACAGCATGTGGTTACACAGTGTTTTATAATTGAATTATGTACCACAAGGATGTGCAGGAAATAATGTGCTTGTCTATTTGGATGAAATCACATCTCTAAAAAATGACTTCTATTTTAAGATGTAAAATAGTCAAGTTTTGTCTTAAGTCAGTTCAGAAAATCATTATTGCTGTGCCTCTGACAACAAAACTCTAAGCAAATTATAGTAAAGAATGCTTTTCTCTGTCAGTGAATTTCTAGACTGTTGGTAGATGTGATTATTTATGAAAAAGTATGAAATTTGTCAATTCTGATACCTAACTTAGCATTTGGCTATGTACTAAGCAACATATGATTAATATATGCAATTAAAATCTGTAAGGTTAGCATTACTCCTTTCCTTTACAGAGTAATTTTTATTAGTTACCAGAGAGCTCAGAATGTTAATTTTAATATGTAAGTGCAAACTTATATGATAACATATAGTTTATTTACTTTAATATTTGCAGTTTTAATTGGATTGCAATCCCATCATTCTTAAAAAGTGGTCCTAGTTATCAACAGTAGGAATGAAATTCCAGCCAATAAAAATACTGCATGCATAAATGCTTGAGGTAGTATGGTATAACAATACAATTCATAGACTCCATGAGCCGTCCAAATAGCTATGTCTGTTGATAGGAGTTTACAGAAGAAGAAATGGTACTGGATGAATGGTACATGTGACAATTCTAACAAAAATTTAAAATTCTACAAACTTAGCCCATTCTTGTTATTAAACCTAAAGGTGTCTTTTTGTTTAAATTAAGAGTCTCCATGTCTTCCTGCGTTTGACTTGTTAGAACAGTATCAACATCCGTCATCAGTTTAATTGTAAAACTGGTCAGTATGTTTACCCTGTTAAAGAGAATTATCCAAAACTTTGAAAATAAGACAGAAATATAATTGTCCTTCCCTAATGTCATGCTGGAGAATATCTAAAAAAGGTTGCTTAAGGCTGAGGATCATCTGATTCTCCCTGGTCATGTAACTTTGTTTTACTTAGAATTCACACTTGACTAGGACCCTGGCATTTTACATCTCTGATTAGGTATAAGTTAACTTTTAGGCAACTGATAATGTATAATTTTCTTTTCTGTCCAGTAGAAAAGTTAAATCTTAAGGTAACATTTTCATTAATTCATAAAATGAATCAATTTTGTAATTTCAAAATCTTACCTCAGTATTCCTCTGTCAAAGGCTATGTACAATTTCAGATCCTTGCATCCTTTTTGAACCAGTTTTGTCAGCCTGCTGGTTCCCTCGTTAATGAGTTAAAAATAAGCATTGACAGGTACTCACAATTTATTAGTGAAAATTATTATGTTTCTTTTAATAATTTGAGAACTATGTCATAAAAGCCTAAAGACTTTTTTTTTTTTTTTTTTTTTTTTTTTAAAGAAGTTATAATATAAGCAGAGAAAGAATCAGGGGAAGGAGGAGGGACAAGGAAGTGGAAGGTAGAAGAAAAGGTATTTTCTATTGGATTATTCTGTTTGCTGCATTTATCCCACTGTTGTAATAAAATATTATACATGTTTAAAACCTTTTAATCAATAAACTGAAATTGTGCTGTCCAGTAAAATTGCCTTCTCTTTTTAAGGTCTCATCTATAATTGGAGCACACAATTAGATACAGAGCAGATGTGTTGAGTCAAGTAATATCTGATATACAATTTTATGGAAAATATGCTTTTATCCCTTATTCAATCTAGCTATTAATATATTGAAAAGATTTTTATTGAACACCTTTTTGCCATAAATTTTAGTGAGTTTTATCTGTTTATGTATGTTTGAACTTGCATATATACTTAAAAAATTTTAAGATGTTGATTCCACACATAAGGTTTTATGGGTGTGGAAAAAAGTTTTCAAATGATTTTTAAAACTGTGCTGCTCATCAAATCAAAAGAAAAAGGACACCAAATGTTGGAGCTTAAGGACAGGAATGCTTTGATATTTAACCTAGGGAACTTTGGTTAAATTCTCTCTACACTAAATATGAATGATACCACATCTTCCTGAAATTAGAAGCAGAAAAAAAAAAAGGCAATGTGCACACATATATTTCCTCATTGAGGATCTCTCATATTAAAAAAGCTCTGCATATAAAAGACAGTCCAGAGACATCTTTGAAGGTTCTCTTTCAAAGCAGCTCCACTTTCCCATGTGTCTGGGGATTTCTGTTATTAATTGAAGTTAATTTTCTAGGATATCAGTTTGCCATGCACGTGGGAAAGATTGATAGCCTCTTCGATTCTCAAGAGTGTTGAAAATGACACTGTTCCATCACCAGGTTCCTTCACTTTTATCATCACAAATCAAATTATAAACATCGGGGCAACCTTGCTGGAATCTGGCTTCGGGAGATTTCCATAAGATTAATTAGGCGGCCAAAGCAAAGATGGTAAAATAGAAAGGGGGAGTGCATGGAGGGAGGAGGGAGGAGGGAGAGTTGAACCATTCATTCCTCATAGAATGGGAAGTCAATTCAACAATGGGTAATTAGCGTGGGCCACAGATTCTCAAAGGCACTGAGGACACTGGACTCTTTCCCCGCACTCTGATGTTTAGTGCCGTATTGTGGACCCCTCATTTAATTAGTGCACTTTGATACCCACAGGAGTTTGAGGCTCCAGGGCATGCTAAACACAGACTGACACCAGCAAGCTTCTGCCTCCTTCCACTCTAATTAGAGACACAATGAGCTGCAAAGACAATGTTTTACTCCAAGATTTCTTCTACAGATACCTCTGGCAGGAAACAATCGTTTATTTAGTGTCTATATTGGTATTCAGATTAAATTGTTAGCATGCAAAAGATGAGCTAAGGGCACATATCTATTAAAAATGGTTAACAGAGTTAAAAAATGATGGAAGCTATTTGTGAAAAAAAAAATGTATTTTCCCTTTTGGAAACTATTTATTTTGTTCCTATCTAATTAGAAATAAATTTAAATTGCACTGTGTGTTGTGTTCTAAAGTAAATAGCAGTACCTACTTGAAACGGCCATAAGTTCTCTGCCTTAAACAAATGGTTCTAAATTAATCAAAGGGTAGAGGGGAGTAAGAGGGGAAACCCCTCTCCTCCTCATAATTCAGCTGCATTGAAATAACTAGCCAGCACTGGGGAAAATGACAGAGGTCATTTTTACAGGAAGATTGCTAATCTGTCTAGAGCTCTTTAAAGAAAGCTCTGAAACATTTGCAGTGCCAAGTTAAAAAAAAATTATTATGTTAGTTTTGATGGACAGTTCCATGCTGATTGGAAGAATATAAATATCCCAAGGGAGACTGCATATTGAAAATTAATCTCAGCATCCACAAAATGCTAGTATGTGTTGCTTTAACTACACTGTAAATCCTGTGCCCCTAAAATTTAAACATAGGACAATTTTTTTTTAATGGTATTTCTGTCTATGTATTTCTATAATACTCAAGCAGCTTGCAAAATAAAATGCCTCTAAGCACTGCCAACCAAAATAAATCAGTGCTATTATCTCCTTATGCACCTATTTATCCACTTAGCTACCTTACTTGCTTACCTATCTATAGCTACTTTTTGGGAAAGAAAAACTAAAACATTTGCTTCCTTCACCCACCTGGGAAGAAAAAAATCCATTTTGAGATTATGTCTCCACAAAACCATAAGAATATGTCCTAACTAACTTTTGGTGTAGCGAATTTGATGTAAATTCCCTACCCCACCCCCATTCCTTATTATTCATTGTGAAATGGATCAGAAAGTAAAGACGGTGTATGTGCAAGAAGGTGGCTTGTCCTTGTCCTATGGCTCCAAGGTTCCGTGATACTTTCATTGCACATTTTATTTCAGCACCGTTCTGAGTTTACAGCTATTCAAGGACCTATGCAAAAATTGTTGAATAGGTTTTACCTCCAGTGCCAAGCCCAGTAGATTCTGAGGATCTGCTTTAAGACAGATTGTTAATTCAGTAGGAAAGAATGCCATGGTTATTTAGCACTGCCTTTCATTGGTTTGACTTGGGTTGAGGTGAGAGTGATAATACTAGCTCCATGATTTTGTCAACTCTACACTAGATGAGCTCGATATTTAGACCTGATCCTTTGTCAGCTATTGATCTCTTTCTTACTGATTAGAGAATCCATGCCCAAAACTAGGAACCTAGTGGAGCCTGTCCTACCTAAATACTATTTCTATCTCTCCATATAGGCTCATGATGGCATCTTAAACTTTATTTCTTCAACGATAATTTTGTGCATCTTGGCAGACTATAATCTGTGCTTTACACTAATCTCACTTATGAATAGTGGACAGGGCCAATGTCTGACACAAATCTCAAAGTAAGATGCTAAATATTTAGGTTGTCAAATTTTGACAGTGGTCGTGATTAGTCTTGATGGAGTATTCCTTCTAGAAATATCTCTTATGATTGAATAGTCCAAAAAGCTCTTGGCTATTCATTGTTAAACCATTGCCCTGTTTTGTGTACCCTGGGGTTTTTGGTTCGTATTCGGATAATGATAAAAAGAGTGTCCAGTCCAAGTATCTGGAAAGGGCTATCCCTATGAAAAGATTATTTAAAATGTGCAATGAAGTCTATGTTAAAGAAAACTCCCTTTTCATGTCCATTTGAACTGAATTTTTATTTCCTAAGCATTTGATGACTAGTATGAAGCTATTGTCCGTATCTTTTGGGAAAGAATTGGCAATAACAAATACTATATAACTTTTAGTAGTAATACTTTAGTTAGCACAACTTGAAAGCAGAATCATTTCCCCCAAAGGTGGCCTATTCCCCATCTAAGTACTGAAGTAATTGCTGAATAATTAGCTAGGAATACCTTAGTTATTAATGTTTAAAATCATTCATTACTTGAAATCCTGGATACAGTCTCAGTACACTTTCTTAAAAAAAGATTCATGCTTCCAGCTAAGAAGGCAGGGGTCTCTTTTAAAACATAACAGATGACAATGTGCTGAAGGAGAGAACATCAGTCTCATTATGAATAGTTTACAAATGGTTAATATGCCTTCACATTTTCTGCATGTCCTGTTGAAAATCATCTCATCTATTATTAAGACATGCACTAGATTAGAGGTGCTTATGGGCAATACTTGATTTATTTTTTAAAGCAACAGAATAAAGAAAAATTCCTTAAATCTGCAACCTCTATAGAAAAGTTGAACTTCCTTGGTCGCAAAGGTGGACAGAGTTCCCAAATTACCTGTTTTCAGAGAAGAATTACATTACATAGATATGTATTTAGACATCCCTGAAGATAGAAGAATGTTAAATGCCATGTAGCATTTGGTTAAATGTGACAGCATGGAGCACTCTGCTGACATTATTTTAGATTTCAGGCTATGCCAAAAGCCATTTAATAGCACTATCAGAAAAAGGTGAAGGGACCCAATGAAAGGTTTCTCTGCTCATCACAACTGCTTTTTAGAGTTTCCCTTATTTCCATTAGCCTATTTTCTTCCTGTTCTTCTCTAGCTTCCCTTTTCATTTAGAAATTCATTTCATTCCCTACCGTATTCAATGATGCTCCTTGCTTCAGGGGCCCTTTATAGTAATTTATTCCATATGCTTATTATCCTTTGTGTAAAAGAGTTTTGCCTTCTCCTTTTTTACCTTGTTCCCAACTTTCTAATTTTCAGATCATATCTACTCACTTCTCTGGACTTGAAGCATAAAGAGTTTGCTTGGATCAATTTTATCAATCCACTTTATAATTTTCAAAACTTCAATTGGGTTACACGAAGTCTTTTCTTTTCCAGTGAGAATTTGTTCAACTTTCCACCTCTTTTCTTATAGCTTAATCGTTGAGAATGGTATCATTCATATAATTGCTGCACACTGCTTCCCTGAAGAGCAATTAAACCTTGCAAAGGTTTAGTGACCAGCACTGTCTAAATTATATAAGGCAAGGTCTATGAAAGTTCTAACAATGGCATTACTACAATGTCTTTGTTTGGAAGAAGAATTGGTTGTCCCAAATTTATCATTTACCATTACAAAAAAAAAATCTGTATTACATACTTCAATAAACGTTTATCTATCATTTGAAGACTAAAGGAGTTGTGTGTGTGTATGCGTATTTAAACAATCCATTTAAGTCAGGGAAAGACATACCATTGCTTTGCAAAAGCACATCAATGCCCAAATTTCTAGTGGGCACACAGTTTGGAGGGCTGGTTTAATAAAACCATATGAAATCAACCTGCAGGAGGATTATTCAAGCTTCTCCTGCCCCATTAGATAGTAGTGGTACCTTTTAAATAAATAGATATTTCCTTTCTCTACAAAGCCTCCTGACTATACCTATGAGGCTCTTTTTTCCAAAATGGTATAAAAAAGGTAGGATATTTAGACACAAGTTTGCCAAGTAAGGAAGAAATATATCCAGAAAAGCTACAGTTCAGAATAAGGCATTCCTAATTTTTAAAATCATTCATGATATACATAATTGAAAGCATTTAATTGTATACCAGTTTTTAACTATAACAGATACTGAAATGAAGTCTTAAAGGCATTAGATAATGGAAGCTTTAAAAACATCTTTGTTAATGGTGGATTCTCTATCAAAAAGAAGAATAATGCTTATTTTTAAAAGCCTTGTTCTGACCTTTACTTAGTATGAATTAGGTGATTTGGGAAAAACTAGTTCTTCGATAACTGCACTTAAAAATTATTCAATTGAAGTTAAATTATAAAATGATTATTTTTAAAGACATCGAAAAGAGCTTTTAGAGGTTTCTCTAAACCCAGATGTCTACAAATTGCTTGTATGTAATATCCAGTATTAAAGCTCTGAATGAATATGGATGGTGGGCAGTATGTAAACGGCCCAGACCTTTATATTATCTTAATGACTCAGAGCAGCAATTCTCAACGAATTCGCTGTTCTCTACTTTCTGAAATACCACTTTGATGCTCACTGGAACTCCATATAGAATGAGGAGCCCTAAATAAGAAATATCAGCCAAGACATACTTTAGACTAATATCCACTCCCAGAATGACTTTATTGTTGATTTAAGAGCAAAATGATGGGTAGTATTGGCAATGGGGTCACAGGAGCACAGTTCTTTTTCTTAGACCAGTGGTTTTCAACTCATGCCACATGTCAGAGGCATGATTTAAAACATGCCAATGCCAAGTCTAACCCCTGACCAATTAAATCAGAATCTTTATGGTAGGCCCTGGGAATTAGTGTTTTTAAGCCTGAGTGATACTAATGTGTAATCAGAGTTGAGAAACATTTATTTAAGCCTATGTTCTTACCTGGACAGGGGTGCATCTTGTAATCACTAGAGGACATCTTCCAGAAAGCCCAGAATGTGGGTGCACACTGGGGAGAGTTTTTTCAAAAGTTCCTATGGATTATATTGACCTGCTTGCTTCTCCCAAGAAGAATCTAAATTTTGTATCAGCACGTAGTTTGGTTTTTTTTTTTTTTTTTTTTTTTTTCGTACAGGGGCCAGGGACCGAACCCAGGGCCTCGTTGGTAGGAAGCCGGGGCTCAACAACTGAGCCACATAGGCTCCCCTGAGTAGTTTTTTTGTTTGTTTGTTTGCTTGTTGTTTGTTTTTAGGAGGCACCAGGAACTGAACCCAGAACCTCCCATGTGGGAATCAGGTGCTTAACCACTTGAGCCATATCCGCTTCCCAGTGTATAATTTTATAAAATTCACAAGGTGATTCTGATATGCCCATCACTCATATTTGAAAATCACGTAGTTTATATGTCCAAGTACATATGCATTAATGGGATCAAAACAACAAAATTTTTCTGCAGACTCATATTGAACTCAACTTTCCTGGGATGTATGAGGAGGACCCAACCAGGAGATGGACTACACTTATGTTTTTATTTAGGTGTTTTGTTGAGAACAAAAATCCTGTGGTATGTTGTTACCCCACCCCTCAAAAATACATGTTTATTTAGACAGTTCTTTGATATAATTAGATTAGCAAATGTCCTTTCAAGCAGTGCCAAATAAATTTCTCTACTGCAAGATTTTTCAGAGCCTTGAATGTGCTGATATATACTGGATATTTTCTAGACCAGTGCTTCTCAAATTTTATTGTACATACAAATCACTTGGGTATCTTTTGAAAATGCAGATTATGATTCATTAGTTCTGTAAGGGACAAGCATTCTGCATTTCTATTAGGTTCCCAAGTGATGTTGAAACTACTGGTCATTAGATTACACATTGAGTAGCAAGGATCTAGAGGAGGGGTCAACAAATCTTTTCTGTAAATGACCAGAGAGTAAACATTTTAGACTTTGCAGGTCATATAATGTCTATTGCAACTACTCACTACTGTCACTGTGGCACAAAGCAGCCACAGTCAATACATAAACAAGAGTGACTGTGTTCCAATAACATGCATTTATGGACACTAAAATTTAAATTTCATATAATTTGCACATTATGAAATAGTCTTCTTTTGATGTTTTTCAACCTTTTAAAAATATGTACACCACTCTTAGATTGTGAAACATATAAAGCTTAGATGACAAGCTAGATTTTACCTTGGGCCAGAATTTGTAACCCTAATCTGGAAGTAGATAAGATGTGCAATATTTTCTATGTTTATTTGGTCCTTGGACCCTTTTATTCTAGGATCAGCTCACAGGATCTCTGCTCATTCAGGTACTAAGCATTTACTCAGTATCTACAACTTGGCTAGCTCTATGCCAGGTGCTGTTTCCACAGACTATATCTATGATATCTATGGCACTGACCAAATATATATAACTAAATGGGAGGCTACAATTGGTATGGAATAACACAGAATTTTAAAATAAAGAATGATAAAAAGTTACATTAGACTTAGTTGAATTATAGATAAAGTTTGAACTAATAAGAGCTATACATAGAAATATTCCTTTTCATATATCTGCTCATAAGTATGTTAAAGTTGCTTAGAAAAGAGGCATTTGTTCAGCATTTGTTCTTCAATTCCACCTTCTCACCTTGCATTTTCCTCATATAATGACTTTCACTTTTTTGTGTGTGGGAAAACAGGACTACTTTGACATTCCTTCCTCTACTTCCTCTTTTCTAATTGATTTTGTGCTCAACTTATTCCTGTTGATCTCTGTGGGGCTATTTTATACATTCAACATTAACCATGTTTCATTGACAGATCTCTCACACTTAAAAATTCTTATTTGCAGTATTGTAAAAATTTTTATTCATTTTCAGGGCAGATTATTAAAACACGACATGGCATTGCAGTTAATAACATGGTCTATGGTGCCAGCCTGCTGGAGTTCATATTCTGACTCTAAATATGAGATATTGGATGAGAGACTTTACTTCTCTGTGTCTCAGTTTCTTCATGGGAATAATAACAGTATACAGTTCTTAGGACTGTTGTGAGGATGAACCAAATTATTAGCACAATACTTGGAAAATAGTCAGTGTTCACTAAGTGTTAGGTATTATTATCTCCAATTTACAGAAGAGTCATCTGGGACTCAGAGAAGTAAATTGCATGCCCAAGTAAATAAGCCAGTAATTAAAGAATTGGCTTAAGTGTAGATCTTCTTACTCTGCCCAGTGTTCCTTAGGATGCTTAAAAAAATTTACTGGGTAAGACAGATTACCTATCACATGCGTCTCAATATTCATAGTCATTGAAATATAGATTTTGATATTCAAAGATTATTTCCTCAAAAAGTAAAGCACTTCTATTAAAATGAAGATTTTTTTTTTTTTGGCAATTTCTTTTTATGTGTATTTCCTTGTATTTGTGGGATTTTTGCTAAACTTGGGTAGCTGAAAGCTAACCAAATTTCTCTGACATTTATGTGCTAATGTAAAACCATATCCACTTCTCAGTATAGTAAACAACACGATATTCTGGCTAAAACTAAAATGAAAATAAAAAGATACTTTTAGCTAGGTTTATGAACAGAACAATAAATAGGTGATTTTGAAGACAGTGTTATAATGTGCAGTAAATATTCCTAGTGTGTTAAAATACTGTAAGTAATATGAATACAATATCTTTTCTTAAAACCTGGTATGTACCATTTATGAGTGGATTTATATTATTTATCCTTGGTTTACTTTTCCTCTTAAAACATGTTTACATTATTTATCAAAACTTGTTATTTGGATTTGAATTTTTTTTCTTCCTAAAGAATATTCTAAAATCTATTTTTTACTATAGAGAAAGAATACTAGTTAGAATGCTAGTTGAGAATAATACTGTTTTGACTAATTAGTCAAAAAGGAAATAAGGGAGCATGAAAGGAACTAATATTTATTGATTGCCTACCAATAAATAATTTAATCTGGTTAACAGTCCTGTGAGGTAGGTGGTATTTCCCCTTTTTATAGATGAGGAAACTGAGGTTGAAAGAGATTAAATCATTTCCTCAAAATTATTAATGAGTTATGATTCTGCATCTGTCTGATTTCCAAACTCATGCTCTTTTTACCATATCTTTTATACCCTTTTTTCCTTTTTAAATAAGTTATATGTTTCATACAGTAAAATGAACAAATCTTAAGAAAATAACTTGGTAAATTTTAATATATGTTTTCACTGAGTAACCATCACTTAGTGCAAGAATAGTACATTTCCATAGTCCATAAATTCCCTTCATACCCCTTCCCAGATAACCCAAGAGCATGACTTCTATCATCATTGATTAGTTTTTACCAGTCCTAAATTACACCCAAAAGGTAATATACATTATATACTCATTTATGTTTGGCTTCTTTCATTAAATATAATTGTTTAGCGATTCATCCATATTGTTGTATGTATAGGTAGTTTGCTTATACATTTTCCCATTGGTGGACATTCAGTTTGTTGACAATTTTGTCTATTATGAATAAAGCTTTTATGAACATTCTTGTACAAATCTCCTTTTTGTAGAAATACAAAAGGATATATACCTAGGAGTGCTGGATCATAGGGTAGGAGTGCTGGATCATAGGGTAGGCATGAGCTTAACTTTATTAGAAACTACTGAAGAGTTTTCCAAAATAGTGGACCCATTTTACAAAGTATTTATACCACCAGCAATGAATGAAACTTCCAGTTGTTCTGCATCTCATACCCTGTTCAGTTTGCTAAAGGCTGCCAAAGCAATATACCAAAAATGGGTTGGCTTTTACAATGTGAATTTATTAACTTATAAGCTTACAGTTCTGAAGCCGTGAAAGTGTCCAAGTCAAGGCATCATCATAAGATGCTTTCTCCCTGAGCTGCAGCTGTGGGCAGTAAGGCACATGGGACATCAACTCGTTTCTGCCCTTTCCTCTGGGTCTCATTGCTTTAAACTTCTGGCTAAAACGGCTTCCTCTCAGCTTCTTAGTTCCATTGATTTCAACTTTTGGCTTCCAGAGACTTCTCTCTGAGCTCCTGTGTATCTCTGCAGCCTTTTTCTGTACCTGTAGCTTTTTATTCCCCTGTACATAAAGGACTCCAGTAAGAAGACTGAGACCCATCCTGGGTCATGCAATCTTATTGAAGGCCCTTAACAGAAATAATTTAATCAAGGGTCTTACCTATAATAGGTTTATATGCACAGGAATAGATTAGCTTAAGAACACAATTTTCTGGGGTTCACAAAAGACTCAAACCACCACACCTCCTTTTTTGTTTGGCAGTCTTTTTATTTGTTTTTCCCCAGGTAGAAAAAAATCAATAAAAGGGAAACTGTAACTCTTCTAAAAGACTATCTTGGAATAGTGTGTAAAATTATTGGAAAAAAAATCCTCCAATTAACTAGACATGTGCCCATTCTAACCAATTCTAATAGGGTGATTTTTAAAAACCAAATAAGAAAATGAAAATGGCCATTATAGAACCCAGAATAAGGGCTAGATACAGCTTTTAATAGGAAAAAGATTAACAGGTATATTAACAGGCAAGATGTCTTAGAAGGAAGAGGGATAAGCAAAGAGGAGAAGGAGACATCATATTCAAATAAGAAAATGGATAGAACAATGAATTTTAGCACCCACTTTTGTTCACCAACCTGGTTTTGGTTCAAGTATGTAATTGACTGACCTACATTCTCTCACTCATGTGTAACTCCTCAGGTGCAGACTCATTTTGACTTTCCTTCTGCATGCTGCCTCAGCAGCATAGTCTCTATCTAACATACTTCCATTTTCAGGCCAAACAGTCAATGACTTTCCTCAGTCGATCTCAAGAACTCAGCAGTATCACCTAAATCTGTAGCTCTAAATCAGACTTCGTGGGCTAAAATTAATCACAAATCTCAAAAAGCTTTTAAAGACCCAACACAAGCTGCATGGGCTTAAAAGTAACTGTTTGAAAGAAATTAAAAAATAAATACTATTCAGATACATTTATTGACTTCCTATCCTTCCTATCAGCTATCATGAATATTATTTCAGGTTTGTGGAGAGGATACCCTATGCGGTAACAAGGAGTTTAGTTAGATCAGCTTGTTGTGACTTGTCCCAGGAAATTTCTTAAAATCCACTTATGAAACTAAAGCATCATGAGCTGCACATACTAAACTCTTCTTTAGCCATCACTACATTATGAATAATCACTCATGTAGAGGAACACAGAAAGTAAAGAAATCTTGCCTACTTAAACATCGTGGTTGGATAGTGGCTATTTAGGGATGTATTGACCAAAAAAAAAAAAAAAAAAAAAAAGATCTGCAATTAGTTCACTAATTTATTTAATTTGTTTGTCTCCCTTATTTCTCATACAATGCTTTCCAGCAAATTTCAGATATGTATATTCAAATACAGGAAGCATCAAAAATCAATGGCCCAGATTTCGCCTGATTGTTTAGTTTCAGGTTGCTATCTATATTGGGCCATTACATTTTTTCCCCAAAGTATTGATTTGTGAAAAGAATGTTTAGCACAGATGCCTATCTTGCTAAACTGCTGCCTTGTTTGTTTTCGTTAGCATTTATGTGGTGTTAGAATTTCTATCTTCTTAGATATGAGGTAATTGTTTAAAGTTTACCCAGAAAGAACAGTATATAGTTAATGGGTTTCCTTGGGTCCTTTGGTCTTAAAATAAGAATTTTATCAAGTGTTTTTTATTTCAAATACCAAACAAGGATAAATAAAAAAGGAAGGAATCTAAGAAAGTTATATGTGGAATATGACAAAAGATACCAACAAAATACTGCAAAAATCACTTAAAAATGTTTTTGCATTAACAAACCATCCAGTCGATATTAAAAGGAGAAAAGTTACAACTGCAAAGGAGAAAGCAGCAACTGTCTTTTATATGTGAACTAATTTCAATAGTCTCATAAAATATGAATGGAGTCCAAATCCCGACATACCATTTATTTAAATTTTATGTTTTATAAAAATGACTTACATAAGAACTAAGAAAAGATCAATAATTACCTACTGAATATTGCTTTTAAAATTCCTCATTACCCCTTTCCCTTTTGCATTGTATGTCCACTTGTTACAATCTATGACTGCCAGTTAATATATGATGCAAGAAATGCACATCTGTCAAAATCACCGACTTTAATATAACTTTTTTCTCTTCAATTTTCTATTTGAAATAAGAAAGACCTTTTTTTCACCCTATTGTTTTTACTCTAAAAGCCACTCAGCTCTTAATAAAAAGGAATAATAAGTACTAGTTGTAAAATAATCTGTCAGTCAATCGAGCACTTACACTTTGAGTACACCATTCACAGAGCTTTAGAAAAGATTTTTAAAAACACAAATAAAGGAAAATGGCAATTAAATTAAATGCAGATTGGAAAATTCCATTTTATATTGATTTTATTACTAGAATTTGGAAAGAAGCCTGGTGACTGTATTAAGCTGATGTTGAAGAAGGAGCATTGAAAGAGCTGAATAGCACCTTGACTGATGGAGGAAAAATTCCTGGGAGTCCTGCATTCAAGCCCCTTGGAGAAGGACATCATCCTCTTCTACTTTTTTGACCCCTGTTGAGCTCTTGTTTATAGTTTTTGGGATTTTGCTATATTATCTACAACGAGAAAGATGGGATGAGGGAGTCAACTTTTCAGAAATAAAATAGAAAATGGAATGCCACATACTTTTTTATAAAGCAAAATTGCAAATAGTGACAATTTAAGTGAATATTTGAGGTAACCTGATCTGCATTAAAGACTGTTTCTAAATTCCATCCTGTCTTTTCATTTGTCAGATAAAAACATTGTTGATATGGCAAAATATCCATTTTTTAAAGGAATATTTTGTGGATGGATGTGGGAGGAAGCCTACTCTACCTTCTTCCTGTCTTCCAGCATGGTCTCTAAAATTGTGTGCATCAAATAATATCCTCAAACACTGCATTTTTATTTAACTACCAGAAGTGTTTGCCCAAATAATTTATGTTTGCAAATTTAGAGGCTGGGTTAAGACCATTTGCAAAAATTGGCCCTGGAAATGTCAAGTACATACAGCCTTTATATAACATCATAAATATTAAAGGATGGAAAACCTAAATCATTAAGTTCCAGAGAAGTAGTACCACCATATTTAGTCATCTGACACTCAAAAGAACAAGAGGCTTTAAATTTTCTTCAGGGTACTTCAAGCCCCAACTTCAAAGTCTCTCACCTCAAATGCAATTTATATCATACTATCACATATTCCTGAGTTCAAAGATAAATCCAGAGTGAACCTTTCTTTTTTTGTAAAGTGTACATTTTTCATTCCATTAGCCTGTTGAGATGCTTAACTGGACAAAATCTCAAGAGTGAAGCAGATGTGCAGTTCTCCTTTGGATAGACCTGTGAGGGAAGGATATGATAAGCATCTACCACTTACATTGCTTCCTGTTACCTATTTTTAAAATATACAGTGAGGCATAAAATACAGTAAAGACAATCTAGGGTGTTGGAAATGGAGAGATTTGGGATTTATGACATGTTTTGTAAGAAGCTGTGTTCAGAACAAAATATGGCAAAAGTTGACATCTCCCAAGCCAAAGATCTCAGTGGATGCTATATGGGAGAGATTTTGTCTAACAATTTTAGAAAGAAAAATTCCTTGGGGCTACTTTTTAATTGACTTCAAATAAAAGAAAAATATAACAATAGTAGCAATAATAACAACTTCTCACCATATGCCTTAGGGTTCACAAAATGTTTTTGCACAAGCTATGTTTTTTGAACTTCATAATATCATGGATGGTTGCATTATTATGCTTATTTGCACACAAGAATACTGGGAGCCAGAGAACTGAAGTGTGTCAAAATGTTACACCATCAGTAGTTGACAGATCCAAGATTCAGACACATGAGATTTGATACCAAAGCTTAGGTCAGTTTACTAAATATCTAATAACTGAGTTTCCACTTGTTTTAATTATGAAAATCATCTCCAAGTATTTCTGAAACTATTGGAAATTCACAAGATTTGTGTGAAGGGAAATTTATATTTTTTAGACTTTAAGGTCTCTGACCAAATATGGACAAAATAGCTTTTCTACTTTCACTTTATTTTTCTAATCACTTTAATTTACCCAACCTTTTCTAGTTCTCTGTGGTAACAGAGAAGGCTTTCACTTTGTGGGCTTGAGTTTCTTTGGGGACATCAACATTTTCTTTGTGTTCTTAATAATCAAAAGGAGCTCATATTTTTCAAAACTGAAAATTTAAAAATCATTGGCATTTTATGATTGGGCTATATTTTCACCTAAGCACAACAAACTCCATTCCTGTTGAGCTAGGTTGCACAACATATCAGAACATTATTCAAGACTGAGAAATAGAGCCAGTTAAACATTTTCAGTATGGTTGGGAGTATGGCCTTGCACTGAGTTTTTGGGACTTTTTAGGGTCGACCTCTCTGATCTACTGATCTGAATTTATGAAGAAATCACAACACCCTGGTCCAACTATGGTCTTGGCTGCAAAACCTGGCAACATCTTGAAAAAAAAGGGGGGGAAGAGGGAGAGGAGAAAGTTGGTAATCTACAGAGCAAAGGGGCTCAGAATTCCATCCTTTTATTTTATGCTTCTTCAACCTTACTTCCCTTGAAGGAGTGGTTCTTATCTGGTTGGTCAGTTCCCAGAACACTGATGGAGACACTTTGCTAGGTGGTGTCTGTCAAAAAACAACTTACCACATATGAATTAAAGCATTAAAAGAGTTTATTGAGAGAGAAAAAAATGTTATGGAGTAGCAATAGCCATCTGGTCTCACTTGATATAAAGGCATTTAGGGAATTTCTAAGTGGAGATTACAGTAACTAGTTAACATTAAGGTTCCTTGTTACATAGGAGGGTCTTAGAAAGTGGGGAACAGATGTACTTTTTCTTAGCCTTAAGTTTTGTTTTAAGAGATCATCTTCATTTTCTTCTGTAATAAACTTAGCAGGAATCCCCCCATTTGGTCAGATTTATTTATTCTTTAGCAGTTGAAGCATTAAATGGTGACAGTCTTTACTTTCAACCCTTAATAGTGCTGTATTCATTAAATATGAGATTGTTTGTCTTTCTCATGGAGAAAAAAAAGCCCAGGAATAAAACTTTATACTATCTACCTTCTAGTCTTGCAGCACAATTTTAATACAAAAGTTTTACTGTTACTTGGGCAATTTCTATGATGCAGGCAGAGAAATATCAACAGGAGTGATTGAAATGTGGTCAGTCTTGTAAGTTAAGAACTATTATCTTTGAGCCATGGTTCAATCCATTTCAATATCTGATTTATATTATTCTCTAGCTCTTCTGGATTATTACTGGGCAGCTGATGCACTATTTCTTCTCTGTAAGATGCTATGGCTTCTTCATAAAGAACTTGAAAAATATCACACTAATTATCTTGTAGTTTCTTCTCATTATAACCCCTTGTTTCAAATATTTTGTATAAGACACTATTATCTAGGGAAGTGGCTGTGGCTCAATTGGTTGGGCTCCCGTTTACCATATGGGAGGCTCCGGATTTGATTCCTGGGGCAAGCCAGCCTGAGCTGGTGGCCATCGCGGCTCAGTGAGCTGATGGCCCACATGGCAAGATGTCGCAACAGAGACAAGCAGACACATAAAAACACAGCAAATGGACACAGCGAGCACAAGCAGCAAGTGGGGGATAAATTAAAAAAAACAAAAAAACACTATTACCTGTTCTCAGACTGGAAACTCTCTTGACCACGGTATTTATTTCCTTGTTTGTTTTGTAGTTTTTGACAATGAGCTTATATTTCTTGAAACTTTGTGGCAATTCAAGGAAAATGGAGATGGAGGTGGGTTTCTCCAGAAAGATTTGAACTTGTTTTGGTTAGCCATCTCTGGGCACTATCATCCAGTACAACCTTAAATTCTGGAATACCTATTAGTTACTTATAGGAGGCTCTTAACCTATTGTCCATGTCTTGTAATACTTTTTTTAAAAAAATAGTTTTCTCTCTGTGTGCTATATTCAGGGCTAACCCATAAGTATAACCTTTCATTTCACCGCTTTTTTTTCCGAGTGTGTTCAGTCTGAAGTTTATCCTATAGATAGACCTCTGTATTATGAATGTATTTATTTCATCTAAGATTTCTAATTTGTTCATTTCAAATCCCTTTTCTCTTATCTTCTTGCTTGTTTTTTAAAATTATTTATTATTTATTCAATGTTAGTGAGATATTTACTGTCCTAAGATTATTTTTTTTGTTAGTTTTTTTTCTTCTTTTTTTGTAATTCTGCTTGGGATTTTCTTTAAAAATTAGACTTCATTATTTTAGAACAGTTGAGGGTTTACAGAAAAACTGTGTAGGAAATACAGAAAGTTCCACAAGCCATCTCACAAACAAGTTTCTTCTATTTTTAACATCTTGCATTAGTGTGGTACATTTGTTACAATTGTTGATCTAATATTGATACATTATTATTAACTATGGATACATTATTACTAACTAAAGTCTATAGTTTATATTCCGTTTCATTCTTTGTGTTGGACAGTTCTATGTGTTTTGATAAATACATAATGGTCATATATCCACCATTACAGTATCATATAGAATAGTTTCACTATCCTTAAAATGTCCTGTGCTCCACCTATTCATCCCTCCCCCTCTCCTAACCCTGACAACCGCTGATCTTTCACTGTCTCTGTTGTTCTGTCTTTTCCAGAATATCATATAGTTGGTATCATGTGGTATGCTGCTTTTTCAGACTGGCTTTCATTGCTTAGCAGTATGCCGTCAATCATGAAACAAAATTCATTATTTAAAAACATCTGTTGTCTAAAGTCATAAAGTCTACATTCCTCATAAAGACTTTCTATTCTTATATATATATTTCAGATATTTATTTTTCCAATTCAATGAAAAACTTTTTGTTCAAAGCAAAGATGTCATCAGAATCACTAATCAAACACAATGATCTTTAAAATGTTTGTCATTAATTAGAAAATATAATGGATATTCTCTAAATTGTTCTTATTTTCTGCAAACCAAATATCTTATTTTCATTAAAACATTATAAAATAAAGTAATAGTACTAAACAAATTATGCTGGCACCTTATTGAAAAACACATGTCTTACATAGAAAATACTTCAAAAATTTTTAAGTGTCTACATCCACAAAATATGAAATATAAATCTGATTGACCATTCTTCTGTAAACAACCTAAAATCCTGGAAAAGATATTTTTAATGAGTTGCATTAAGTATTTCAATTAGTTGGGGAGAAAATAATGAGAAGTCAGTACAAATATTAAATGGCAGGAGTCAGAAAGTTAAACAAAACATGGAAGCTGGCTTTTGCTTGTGCTGAAAGAGATAACTTAAAATCTCCCATATGTTTGGAAATTAAGAAATGCATATTTAAATAAAACTTAGGTCAAAGGTAATATAATAGAAATTATATAATATTTAGAACAAGAGCAATAATGAAAATACTACTTAACAAAATCTCTAAGATGCAAGTAACTAATATATAGAAAGCACTTCAGAGCTTTAAAAGGCTTAAATTAGAAAAGAAGAAAGTCTCCTATTTAATAAGCAAATTATCCAATTTAAGTTAAGGAAGGAAGAACAGGATAAACTTAAAGCAACTTACAGAAAGATAAAATAAAGATAGGAAAAGAAATTAATGAAACCAAGCAAATATATATTAAAAAGGATCAACAAAACTATTATTGGTGATAGTGTTTTAAAAAAACTTAAAATTCACAAACCTCTGGAAATTTTCAAAATAAAAAGAGAAAAGCACAAATGGCATTTGTAATGTAAAAGGGGACATGAATACAGAAACCTAAGACGGTAAAAAGAAAATAGTAGAAACTTCTTTATGACAAGAAATTTGAAAACATAAATGAACTGGATAAATTCCTATTAAATATAACTCACCAAAATAAATTCACTAAGGGATGGATAGGTGATGAGTTTTATAGCCTATAACAGGTTTTAAGGCTGGACTTTAAAATTGTTCCACAAAGAAAACTTCAGGCATAAACAATTTTACTAACAGATTCTTCCAAACATTCAAGGAATTGATGAGATAATTCTATACAAACCTTCTAGATTATGAAAAAAAAAGTACATTCCCAAACTTTTCATGGGGCTGACTTAACCTTGATAGGAAAATCTGACAAAGATGAGAAAAAAAAAATTATAAACCAATTTAACACCTGAACATAGATACAAAATTCCTGGACAAAATATTTGGCATGGAATCCAGCAGTGTGTAATAAAAAGGGAGTGGGAGGATTGAGAGAGGTCAAGACAAAGTTGAGCTTATCCAAGAAATACAAGGTGGCTTTAAATTTTAAAAATTAGTTTTTGTAAATTATCACATTAAAAGTTTAAAGGTAAAAATCATATGTAAATCTCAAGATTTACAGGACAAGTGTTTAATAAAATACTTTTGTGAAGGAAGTCTGTTGCAAACTAGGCATAGAAGGGAAATTCCTTAACTCTTATAAAGGATATGTACCAGATTACCTACAGCAAACATTACAATGTTAAACCCTCTGTTTAATGTTCTGATATTGTAGAGTGGTCTTTCAGATCATTGGAAAAAGAATGAGTTTTTAATAAATGATTGCATGACAATTGGTTTATTCCTTTCAAAAAATAAAATACAACCCTAACCTCCCTCAATAAAAGCAAATAAATTGCAAGTAGATTAAATAGTTAACTATAAATGGCAAATCTATAACTTTTTTGCAGTAGGCGAAAAATAGCTGATGATCTTCAGATAGGAAGGCATTGCTTAAATAAGATATAAAAAGCATAAACCATAAAATACTAAAATATCAAACTACATTAAGATTCTATATTTATGCTCATTGCATTACACCATGAAATGAGTTAAATGACAAGCTATAAACAAAGAGATGATATTGCAATTTATATCAGTGCCAAATAATTAGTATCCAGAATAAACAAAGAACTCCTATAAATTAATAACAAAAAGTTTAACAATTCAATAGAAAAATGGGCAATAGACATGAACAGTCATTTCACAGAAGAAATCCCAATAACTAAGAAAATTTGCAAGGCTTTCATAGAAAACTTTATACTTAATGTTAAACACTATATTTAATATTTCATTTTTGCAGAATAATCTTAATTGTTCAGAAAAAAAACATGGATGTCCATTATCACCTCTTCTACTCAACATATAATGGAAATATGTTTATTTGAAAAAGCCTGGAATTAAGTAATCTCTCACAAATCTAAAAAGAGAAAAGGAAATAAAACACAAACAAAATTGGGAACGCTCTGGGGGATGTAACATGTGAATTCTAATTTTTAAAATGTAGAAATGGAGGAAAATGGAATTTTGGGGAAATATTAATTAATGATACCGAGCCCAGATGAATTAGAAAATGAGAATAGAGCAATAAATACTAAGATAGTGTCATATATAGTGTTATCTATTGCCTTAAAAGTAATTCCTCCATACCTTGACACTCTCAAAGGTGATTTCTTTTGTAATCATATCATATTTGCACCCCCATCTGAAGAAATATATATTCCAAGATTTTGCATACTCATGGATGAATAGCACACTTGATGTGATGTTCCTAGGTCTGCCCCTATATTTTCTATCAGTTTATATTGTAAAAGCTATTCTTTATGGGTTTGCTTTTGTTTGTTTTCTTCCTACATGTCTATAGGAATTTTTTTCTTTAAGAGTTAAAAATTTCACTTGCAATCCCATTATTATCTTCGAATTTGTGTTCTTAAATATCATATTTAAAATTTTTTATAGTTCTAGAATTTTATTTTTAAAAGTTTTTACCTACAGAAAAACGGCAAGAATTCTATAATAAACACCCTCATACTCCTCACCTAGATTCATTAATTAACATATTGCCACATCAGCACTCTCTTTCTTTATTGTTTATTTTTGCTGAACTTTAATTTAAGAGAAAGTTGCAGACACCATGACCTTTCACTCTCCAATGTTTCAACACATATCTTCTAATAATAAGGACCTCTCACATTACCATAATCCAATTATTAAATGCAGAAACTCAACATTTGCAAAATTCTCAAAAATGTCCTTTATAACATTTGTTTTTCTGATCCATGATCCAATCCAGGATCATACCACACATTTAATTGTCATGTTTGAAAAGTTGTCCTTGTTTCCAATGATCCCTCTTGATTCAGAGTCTGTTTTGTTTGTTGATTCATATCTAAGATTCTTATCATATGTATATTGAATCATCTAGACTTGTTCTTTATGACTCTGATTTTTATTTTCTTGATTGTTACCTCTTTATCCATCTGAAATTGGTGCCTGTAATGGTTTGAAGCTGGATGGGCCCCAGAAAATCATGTTCTTAAAGCGAAACCTGTTGTAAATAAGGCTTTTTGATTAGGTTACTCCAGTTAAGGCATGGCCCGGGGGTGGGTCTTTTTTTTGGTTTTAATAAAGTTATTTTGTAAAAAGGTAGGCTTTTTTCTTCCAATGCCACAGCTATAGGAGTGTATGAAGAGGTAAGGCACATTATCTTACCTCTTATCTCCTTTTCCTTAATCATGCATCTTTTTATCTTCTTCACAAAGGTGAAACGTTTTGTTAATCTCATAGCTATCAGTATAAATGAGAGGTTGGCAAATGACTTCTGTAAAGGGCCAGATGGTAATTAATTTAGGCTTGGAGGGCCATGTTATGTATTTTTTTGTTTGTTTTTTGTGTGTGTTTGTTTGTTTATTTCGTTTTTTTTACACAATCCTTTAAAAATGTAAAAACCAATGTTAGGTTGTACCATTGTACCATAGAAAAACAGGCCAGACCAAATTTGACCTGAGGGCAAGTAATCTGCAGGCCCCTGGTATAACATATCTACTTTGTTTTGTCAGTGAAATTGCAGTCTTCAAGCTTCTTTTTTTCTTTTTTTTAATATAATTTTTATTTATTTTTAAAAGATACTTAGATTACATAAAATGTTACATGAAAAAATGTAAGGGATTCCTATATGCTCCACTCCCCATACCTCCCACTTTTCCCCACATTAACAACTTCTTTCACTAGTTTGGTACATTCATTGCAATTGATGAACACATTTTGGAACATTGCCACTAAGCATGGATTATAGTTTACATTGTAGTTTATACTCTCTCCCACTCAATTCTTTAGGTTATGGCAAGATATATAATGGTCTGTATCTGTCATTGCAATGTCACTCAGGTCAATTCCAAGTCCTGAAAATGCCCCCATATTGCACCTCTTTTCCATCTCCTGACTACAGCACATCCAGTGGCCATTGTCTCCACATCAATGATATAATTTCTTCCATTGTCAAGCTTCTTGACAGTCTGAGGCTTGAAGTAGAGAAGGGCCTTATTTATAATTGAATGTGGCTCGTGACAAAAATGGAAACGGAAAGCTCCTGCTAGCTTTTGACTCTCCCAAGCAGTTTTTCTATTCACTCAATCAATAAATTTGTTGAGTACCTACTATGAACATTATTAAATTTTCTTTGTATTAGCAGATTTCCAGCGTTCCTACTTAAATGGGTGATTGCTCTAGTTTCTCTAAACCAGGCATTATCAGGTCTTTAATCACTCTAGCTTCGCTCATTGAGAAATCCCTTTTCCCAATGATCCTGATTATCCTCTAGAAGGCCTTGGTGTTATGAACGAAGACCCAGAGTCTTCCTTAGAAGTTGAAGGAAAAGAAGATAGTGATGAGAGGAAGGGAATGATGGAGAAGAAGGAAGGGCTTGGTTGTGAGGTATTAGTTTATTAAATCTCCTACATTTTCCTCTAGAGAACTGATAAGTGCCCCACATCTATTCTTGCTATAGGGAAATCCTTACTCTTTACAACTCCAGCAATCACTATCCCCTCATCCACCCCATCATCCCACACACATATCCTGCCTTCTCCCTCCTATTGGTATCTATAGGGGTTGTTTTAGTTTCTTAGCTACTAAGACAAACACCATACAATGAATTGGCTTAAGCAATGAGAATTTATTGCCTCACCATTTTGAGGGTAGGAGATAAGAAATTGAAGCGTCAGCAAGGTGATGCATTTTTCCAGAAGAGTGTGGAATTTTGGGGCTGACTGCTGGTGAACCTTTGTCCTTGGCTTCTCTGTCACATGGCAACATACATGGTGACACCATCTCCTTTTTCTTCAGGGTTCCATTAATTTCCAGCTTCTGACTGCTCCCCATGGCTTCTCTCTGTCTGACTTTCATGCTGTTTATAAAGGACTCCAGTAATCTAGATAAAGCCCAACTTGATTCAGTTGGGCCACACCTTAATTAAAGTATCATCTTAAAGAGATCTCATTTCCAATGGACCCATGCCCACCAGAATGGGGACTAAAACCAAGATTTCCAAACTGGAACACACAATTCAGTCCACTGCAGGGGTACTGCCTAGATCTGCTTGGTTGTGTTCTTCAAAATTGCCTTTAACACACCTGTGGGCTAACATGACAGTATTTTGATTTAATAATTCTCTGCTAGGGATAGGATGGCGGCTCATTCACTGAGTTATTTTCTTCAAGGTTTCAATTAGTCACTCAGTGTGTCTCTCTCAGAAATGAAGTAAAGTATGTATAGTCACCACTCCTTCTATGGCAGACAAGTGTCAGGGATGGATTAGTGGTCATTGTCATCCTGTGTATGACCTACCCCAACACAGTGGGAGAAGATTTTTGGGCTCATTTTCCAAACCTAGTCTAGGTTGTTTTCAGGGATTTCCTGGCAGAGAATGGGAAACCTGATGTTTTAGTTTATTAGGTTGCTGAAAGAAATATACCATGAAACGTGTTGACTTTTAACAATGGGGATTTATTAGCTTACAAGCTTGCAATTTTGAAGCCATGAGAATTCCAAAGCATTCAATTCATCATCAAGGCAATGATTTCTTCCCAAAGACTGGCTGGCAGCAATCCTTGGCTCCTCCGACACATGGCAAAGCACATGGTGGCACCTGCTGCTCTCTCCCTTCTCTTCTGGGTTTCATCAATTTCAGCTTCTTGCTTTCATGGCTTTTCTCTCTTTGTCTGAATTTCATTCTGCTATAAAGGACTACAGTATGAGGATTAAGACCCACCCTGGGCCACACTTTAACTGAAATAACTTCATGAAAACCTACTTACCATAGGTTTATACCCCCAGGAATGGATTTGCTTTAAGCATGTGATTTTCTAGGGCTTATAGGTTCCAAACAGCCAAACCTGATTATCCTACTGAGGGACCTAACTCAAGAGGCTGAAGCACACTTACAGCACTTCATAGACTCCAAGTTGACACTGTCATTTCTGTGCTCTGAGGAGAGTCATGTTATCTTTCTTCCTTTTTAGTGATGATTAACTGATTTTACCAATAGTAAGAATACTAAAAGCACCTCAGTTTTAAGATGAAAGTCAAAACTATTCAACTTTTTTTTTTTTTTTACTGTAAATCCTAACAGAAGGATCTGCTTCAAGTAATTCTGATTTCCTGGTGTGTGGGCTATGAAGGCTGTTTCTCAAATATTTTTTCTGTTTTGACTACTCAATAAAACCCAAAATTATTACTATGTTTTACATGCTAGTTATACTCCCCTACTCCCATTTAAAGGTAAACTCCTTGAAAGTAAGATTTTTGCTTGCATCTCTAAAGCCCTGGTCCTTAATATTTATTGCCTGATGTAAATTCACAAGAAAAATTTTTACACTTACTTTTATTTTAGTGAACACATCCACCTGGATCTCAGGGGTCTCAGCCTGGAGCATTCATTCCTGAGACATGCATTCTCCCCAAATTGCAATTCCAACCTTAACATTGTCCCCGCAATGTTCCTTCATTTTTCTGGTTAAAATGTCAAGAACAGTCAGGTCGAGTGTTTGCTTTTCTTTATATTATTTAAATATTTTTTTCATCTCTGCCATTCAATAATTTTCACATTAATAGCAAATATTCATCTCAAAATTTCTTCTTTCTCAATCTCTAAATTTCTAACCTAAAAGTCTTCTCAAAATATATCCCAGTAATTCTTAACTGCTCCGTTTCTCCCTCTGCCTCCTGTAGAACTACTGAATATTTCTACTTCTTTTCAAAGTAAATTTCATGCTGTCTTCATCATATCCAATTTGTCAGTTCTGTCTCCCCATTATTCTTATCCACATGGCCAAAGGCCTAGGAACCAAGGAGGAAGGAAGTGAGGTAGGACCCAGAGGCAAGGAAAGGAAGGTCCATGAAGTAACATCAATCCTGGAATCCACCCCCTACACTGACATGAGAGAGATTTCTAAGTAAATTTCATCTTGCCAATTTTTGACTTAAATGAGTTCAAGTTCTCTAACCCTCAACTATAATTCCAATTAGGTCAGTGACCAGGTCGCTCGAGTTCAAGTTTGCTTACTGAATGTCTAATATTGTTCCTGTCTCATGAGAGGCACCCAGTAAAAACTTGTTGAATGAAAAAATGAAAATGACAACCTTGTACAATGGTCCTTCCCAAGGACAAGGCCAATCACATATGCTTCTGCTTACCAATCTCTCCTCATCTTGCAGTACTGGATCTTTGAACTTCCACAAACATACTGTGCTGTTTCATGCCCTCATCTTTTTTCTCAAACTGTTCTTTCTGAATTGAATGGTTCTCTAGCCCCAAACTGATTCCACTGACTACTTTCACCCAATTAATTCTTCAAAATTTCCATAAACTTGAGGTCCATAACTTTAATATCCATCTCCTTTCTACCATGCATTGGGGATGCAAGCTAATAGCTATTCAATAGATGTGTGTTGAATTTAATGGAATTGAATTATTATGACTTCTCTATTTAGTTTCCTATGGCTGCTGTAACAAATTAACACAAACTTGGTGGCTTAAAGCAACAATTTTCTCCCATAGTTCTGGAGGTCAGAAGTCTGAAATCAAGGTATCATCAGGGCTGTGTTCCCTCTGAATGCTCTTGAGCAGTATCCTTCCTTGCCTCTCAGCTTCTGGTGGTTTCGAGCATTCCTTGTATTGTGACTGCAGAACTCCAGTCTATGCCTCTGTCTTCACACGGCCTTCTCCTCTGTATATCTTCTCCTCTTCTGTTTCTTATGTGGACACTTGCCATTGGATTTAGTGACCAACTGAATAATCCAAGATGATCTCATCTTGAGATCTTTAACATCTGTAAAGACTCTTTGTCCAATTAAGGTCACATTTACAGTTTCTGGAGTTAGGATATGGACATCTCTTCACTCAGCCCAATATATCTCTCATGACAAAAATTTTACGTTTACAGTGATTGATGAACTTTTCTTATTGGACTTTCTACTTTGGCAGGGTAAATACTATTATTCCCATTTTACAGATAAATGAGTTGAAGCTAAGAGAAGTTTAAATGGTTTGCTGGATGCAACATGATTAATGACAGAGGTGGTACTAAAATTCAAGTCTTCTGATTTAGTCTCCCCAATTCATAATAAAGACATTTGAGTATATTTTCATGATGCCATTGAGGCAATGGGTTTAGCAGCTATTTGAGTCCTCACCCAGAGTGTCATTTTTGGCTTTTTGTTGTTGTTGTTGTTTGTTTGTTTGTTTTCCAAACTGGTGATAAGTAAAACGTCCATTTCTGCAGAGAACCTGAAGATATATGAAGAGGAAACATTTTCTCTCCTTTGAGCTTCAGAAGTTCCTCTAGAGACATGAAGAGAGAGAATCAGAGTTGTTTTGCTATAAGGATTTTTTTTAAAAAATAATAAAATCATTGTAGTACATTTGCAATTTTATCCCACCTCGCAGTATTAAGCACAATTTCTCAAAATCTTAAAACATGCTATTTTTATTAATGGTCCATTTAAAAACACCAAACATTTTGATGTCAATTACTAAAGCAAGGTTTAACGCTGTCAAAAAGCATTAGTGCTAAAAACAGTCATCCTCTCTATATTTTCATCTGCAAAGCATTACAGTTTGTAAAACAATTTTAACTCTGAATACGTAAGGCCTTTTATGAAGGTTTCCATATGTTGAGAATTTTATTTGTGTGTTTGATTTTAAATTTCTTTGAAAAACAGACAGTTGAGGTTTATAGAAAGGAATCTTTCTTTTAGGAAATAAATGTCTCAAAAGTGCAGGGCACCAGCAGTAAAAATCACTCTGACCACAAATCAGAAACACATTGGGAAGGGTTTGTTGAGTACACCTTCTGAAACCAGGATTTTGTTTCTATTTGTTGGAAAATTGAGAAATCTGTTGTATCTTGGCATGGCTTTTTGGCCCAGCCCCAGGATCCTTGTGCAATAGATGGCATTATTTTATACACAGTTTGCCCTTTATTTTCATCACATAGTTTTTAAAATATAAAATGTACTTGCAAAAGAGTACCCTTATTCAGCTATCGTTGTTCTTCACATCAAATTAACTTGCATAGTCCCTTTCTTTCTTTCTTTCTTTCCCTTCCTTCCTCCCTCCCTCCCTCCCTTCCTTCCTTGCTTCCTTCCTTCCTTCCTTCCTTCCTTCCTTCCTTCCTTCCTTCCTTCCTTCCTTCCTTCCTTTTCTTTCTTTTTAAAAATTGAGTCTAAGACAAAAGGGAGAGAGAAGATGACAATTAATCAGTGTTTCAGCTGCTGAGTGGCATCTGGCCAAAAGCCACTAGGCTGACAACTGGAGTTTGTAGTGTGTTTTTGCAAGGCTAATTTAAGGTGAACTTAGATGGATTCAAGATTTATAAGCTCTAAAATGTCCTGACTGGAGCAAAGTTCAAGTAAAGTAATCCACTGCTCATCACACAGATGGGGCTCAGCCCACACTGCCCGGTGATTTAGTTCACAGTCAAGAAGAATTTTAAAAACAGGCTGAAGGGCTGAGTTTCTGTGTTTCACTTCAAAGGTCTTCTAATAACTGAAAGGATTATATTCTTTTAACCAGCTAAGAAGGTTAGGTGGTTTTGAGTGGGTACTTTTATAGCTATCAATAATTCTAAGTTTAAACCTTAAGAATTGCCTCTAGCACACATCTCCTTTAATGACTGTGAGAAACTCATACACATACTTATGATTTCAAAAAATTTTCAGAATAAACAACAGATCTTTTCAAGGGACTGAAAAGACCCCTGGGGATGTGTGAAGGGGGTTATGGATTGGGGTTAAAAAACAATCTGGAAATACATTTGATTAAACATATTTAACTTGTTTGGAATAATTTTTTTTAACTGACCTAAATATGAAAGTATGTTCATTTCAAATAATTATCATGAAAAGATAGAAAGCAGGCTTCAATATTACTTTGCTGTATACTTGCTGTTAAATGCCAATATTATCAAATTAGAAGAAAGTTCAAACATTTGTTCTCCAGAGGCAAAAAAAAAAAAAAAAGAGAGGGAGAGAGAGGGGCGGGGGAAGGGGGGGGGGGGGGTGAAGAAAAGAAAGAAAACAAGGTAATTAAAGAGTTGCTGCTTCTTTCATTTTTAGATGTTATTCATTAGCTTCTCTGGTATATTTTCCCTGACAGTAGCAGAGACAAATATGGATTTTTACACTCCAGATGAAAAAATAATTGTGCAGAGCCATGTAAACTGGCAGGTACCAAGCCAGGGGTTACTCATTCCCTCAGCACTCTTAACTTAAACAGTCTCATTTTCCTTCCTAAACACACCTTTTATTCTCTACAAATGGGCATCTGTTGTGCATAGAAGCTTGGCAGATTCTTTTGTCTGCTTCTTTTATTTTAAGGTCTATTTTCCACCTGCATTGGATTGAAGGCAACAAGACATAAAACAGAGTCTAGCCAGGCTGAGGGAACATGCCCTCCCTGGGAGAGAAGTTGGATCTATGTTTTCTTTTGTTAAATGAAAGAGGCTTTCATGAGCATACATCTTTTGCCGTAGAACTTATTTCCTAACAAATGAAGCACCAATTTTCAAAATAGAATTTGTGCTGTTCTTCATCTCATTGGCATGGAGGTTGAGGGCACCTGGATGCTCCATTAAGTTATCACGCTGGTCCTTATGGGAATTCCTCATGTGAATTTGTTTATTATGATTGCCTACACCTAAGAGCCTTCCATTTATTTACCATTTTGCTCGAAGGACAAAAGACTGTTATCCCTAGGAGCTAGAGTTGAGTGGCATCTTCTGCAGAGGATGCCCATTCTGGTGCAATCATCAAAGGCACCCTTTGGTCACTCCCAAAGAGGTGAGGACAGATGCCTGCAGACCCCAGAGCAGCACACATACACTGTCCATCAGAAGAGGGGACTGATGTGGGCTTTACTCTGATAGTTCATATGCACTCCAAAGAATGGACATTTTGCCTCAAGGAAGTACTCATTCCCACTAGAGCTTGCCTTTAAACAATACTTGCTCTGATCATAGGGGGCATTCTTCTGGAAAGAAGTACAAACAATGCAGCTAATTCTAAAGACAGTTAGAACTTTTTCACTCCTCTTTCAACTCAGGCAGTATTCTGAGCAACTCCAAGGCCATAGCTTAAGCTTCACCTCTGATTGATCAGAAATATATTTTAAGATTGAACATTCCATTGGTGTAATAATATTAAACATATCAAAAGTGGGAATGGGATGAATTATCTCTACCTGCTCCTCATGGCATCTATTGATTTAATGTCATATCACTCCTTTGACACCTCTCTCTTGCTATTTTATTAAAGACTGCATTGTGTCTGTATTCTTAAAAATGCAAATCAATTGGCTTTTAAAATGTGTATTTTTATCAATGATTTTCAAGACATTTAGTTAATGTTTACTATGGCAATATTAAAATACATTTTTCACCTAAAGATATAGTAACTCTACTGTGTTTGGAGTAATTTTATGTTGAAATTTCTTCTCTTTGTACTTTCATAACTCTGTGCAACAATTGCAGAACAATTTCTTCTCCCATTTTGGCTACAATGGCAGTTATTATAAAAACAATAGTGCAAGAGAAATGTAGTGCTTTTCTGCCCAGAGATATTTCCTATCATTTCCAAAGAGAGAGCTCTAAATCATAACCTATAACATACACCTTCTATAACTAATATTTTAAGATGGATTTGGAGATCCATAAGGTTTCATTAATATTTTTGTCAATTCCTCATTAGATGCAATAATAAAAGGTCATTTGGTAAATCGGATTTTCAGAACTGAATGCAATCACAGGGTTTGCATGTGCACTCTGGAAAAAACAAACCAAACCAAACAAAAATAAGTCTGTCACATTAAAAGTTGCTGTTACTTTTCTTCACTGAATCTGATGGCTGGGAGAGGAAAGATTCCATGCGTGTTCATTTAAGTTCTTTAGAATATGAACTTTGCTTCCACTAAACCTACAATATCCCACAGATTTATTTATATTCTGTATAACCAATTAGGGTTCTAGAGCAAAGATTGAACTATTCTACGTACAGTTTACCTTCCTGGTAGATGCCTTACTGGAGTGTCATTTAGAGGTTTGGGACATGTTTAATAAACAGACTAGTAACTATGGCTCATTTTTAGATATGACAGCAAGAGACGCACGGAACCTGAGACTATTCCTTACCTTCAGCATTATGGGTTAATCTGCAAAGGAAGTAAGTTTAAAAGAAAGAACTTGTTAGCTTTTGAAAGATCTCTGAATTCTCTTGCTATTGCTTAGTGCTTTGATTCATGATGGGAAATAAAAGAGGGGACGTTTACAAGGAACTCTAAGGAAATTTGCTCTCTTCATCTGAAATCAGTGAATGTTGAGGCACAGACACATCAATGGGTGTAAGGCATCTCTTCCACTTTCGACAATATATGACCTTGTTTGCAGTTTTTCTGACCCAAGGTGAGTCTGAGAACACAATGGAAGTCAAGTGCTACTCAGATTGGTAAACTATTGCATAGCTACCCATCTCTAAAAACAATCCACACAAATTTATAACAGAAATGAAACCTACCGCTGCTGTTCAGCTAAAAGTCTATTAAGAATCCCTAGGTGGCATGGAAAGCATTTAGGCTCATTTCATTCACATGTCAGGTAAAGACTTTCATTTAGCAGTGAGATGAATGCTGAATAATGGATCTTTTGAATAATGTAATTAAGAATTCATTAAGGGGGACTTAAAAAAAAATCGACAGAATGCAATGTGTGTATACTCCATACACTGAACTCCCAAAATGTATCATAGAGTTGATGATTAAAAAAAACAAAGCAGCTAAGACTCGATTAGAAAAATACTAGCATTTCATTTACAAAACTTACTGACATTAAAATTCAACGAGGAACAAATACAAGTTGGAATGTATTAGAAATTATGTTAAATAAGGATTAAAGATCATTTTTATTATTTTAAAATGTGCTTATAAAATGACAAAGGACTTAACCAACATTCTACTTTCCTGAAAATATTAGTGCTTGCCATGTGAACCTTATAATATTGTAGAAATTCGCTTTGTTCTTGGATAGCTGATCAAGTGAGAAATGGCGAGTTCACTTTTTTACTCTGTTTTTCTATGAATGTAATTGGTAAAAATGTTTAAAACAGACTGAGATATGGAACAGCAGGTTAGAGATTTGCCTGTAGTAAAAGCTGGTTTTGCTATTATCTTGTATTGCTGTTACCTACCGAGAGTGAAGAAGTGGATTGGACACTACAGGTATTCCCCCTGTCCCTGTGGGCTTGCTTGTATTGTGCTGCTGGCATATAGCAGAAAGAAATCACCTTTTTCTGTAGAGGCCAGGAATATGTATATATCAGTGTTTATTGACTGAAGACACGAGGGACTCCTCTATGGAGGCAATGATAAGATTTTCACCATTTCTCTTCGGTACCATACCATTTTTTTGAAGCCTGAGAAATATTCATGTTCTCATAGCATTGGCAATGATCTGGGTTTGGAATGAACCGTATTCAGTAAATTGCTCTTGCATTTTTTTCCCTTGGTGTGTTACAAGCCATGCCCATATGTGGTACACAATGTCATCTTTTTTTTTTTTTTTCTCCAATATATAAAAGAAAAAAGTCAAGGAATTGATGGAATAGAATCCATTCATTTGCTTTCACAGCAAACAAATTGGGATAGATTGGATTAATTAGAGATCACATTGCATAATGTATAATCTAAAAATTATTTTTAACTTGCTGAGACTACACTGGAAGCCTATAATGAATCAACTGAAAAGAGTTGCTTCTAGGTTTTAAACTGACTTGCAAACTGAGCTTGATTTTCCATTTTCTTCTGAGAATTCTGACGCAGGAGAGCTAGACTCTTTAATGTACAGTTACACAAAGGTAAGCGCTCTAATGACCCTCCCTGAAAATTTAAAAATAAAAACAGCCCCACCTCTCCAGATGGTATTATTCATCCAGATGTTCCATTGGAAGCTTTTAGTGCTGACTGCATTCTTGAGGCTTTCTTTGTATTTTGAAGATCATTTCTTGCTTTAAACATTTCTCCCAGTTAATTGGAAACAGTACCACCTAATGCAATGAACAAAGGATAAAGGATTGCAAATGTTAAGGTCTAATCCCTGCTCTGTCTGTGACTACTGCTTTGTGTTTCAACCACATTACCTTGCTTACCCCTACCTCCTCCCCCACACTTCCTCCATTTGTAAGATATGGAATTTCCACTTTCTGCCTGGGAGTATGCTAGCCAGCACAGCAAGGCAGGATGAAAACTGTTTCCCTCTCTGGCAATATTATTACAACACTTTTATTATTTATAAGAGAAATAGAATGTGAATATTCTCACTGTCCTAATTTTGTGATGGTCAGGGTAGGCTAAACATTCATTATATTAGAAACCATGCATGTGTCCCTAGACCTAGTTTTTCTCCCTAGGCCTGGTTTTTAGAATGCTGGTGATAAACTAAGCCTGATTTATTATATGACCTTCCTGTATGGGAAAAGACTGTAACTTTGGGTATCTTTGGTCATCCTTAAGAGATATAGCAGCGGGATGGATGTGGCTCCGGTTTGTTGGGACCTGGGTTCGATTCTCGGGACCTCCTGGTAAAAATAAAAAAAGAAAAATATAGAATGCGCATGGGCCACCAGGCCCTGTGCAAGGGTACACTGCCAGGGCTCATGAGCCAGTGAGCCGCCAAGCCCCGGGTGAGCTGCCAGGCTCTGTACATGGGTGTGGTGCCAGGCCCCACGAGTGGGTGAGCTGCCAGGCCCTGCAAGCCACACAGCAAGATGATGATGTAAACGGAGAGTGACACAAGGGAGAGCCAAGATGAGATACACCAAACAATCAGGAACTAAGGTGGCACAGGCAGTAAGATGCCTTTCTCCCACATCAGAGGTTCCAAGGATAGAATCCCAGGGAAGAAAGGAGGAGAAGGATGATAAGAGAGGACAGGAAACGGACACAGAAAGTTGCCTAGCGAATGGATACAGAAACAGCAAAAATGGGGGGAGGGGGGGTCATGGATAAAAGTAAATGAACAAATAAATAAATCCTTAAAAAAATGTTTAGGGGAGGAAGATACGGACTATAGTTAGTAGTAATACTTTGACGATGCTCTTTCATGATTTAACAGATGTTTCACAACAATGTGGTGTGTTTGTGTGTGGGGGGGGGTGATGTGTGAGAGCCCTGCATGATGTTATGCATGTTTGTTTTGTAAGTTCACGATGTTTACTAATGCTTATAGTTTATGCTTGTTCATGTATGAATAATATACTTCAATAAATTGTTTAAAAAAAGGAAAGAGAGAAATAGACATTCATGTCCTTTAATCATGTGTATGTTACAGAGACACAAAACTTCATAAACATACTTGTGGCATACTTGTTAACCTCCTCTACAAGTGTAATTGAACACAGTCTATACTTAGGACATAATTG
This sequence comes from Tolypeutes matacus, assembly GCA_026826555.1. Classification (NCBI taxonomy): domain Eukaryota; kingdom Metazoa; phylum Chordata; class Mammalia; order Cingulata; family Chlamyphoridae; genus Tolypeutes; species Tolypeutes matacus. The sequence continues at coordinate 14,183,710 of JAKSZT010053770.1, forward strand.
TTGAAGAAATTCCATGAGGCACTCACTTTTCTAGGCACTGGGAATTCAGTAGCTAACAAAATAGGTTAAGCCCTTCCTGGAGCTTAGGTTTTAGTTGGAGGACACAGATGATGGTAAAGTAAATTATACATTAAATAAACAACTATATGAAACATTAGGTATTGGCAAGTGCTCGTAAGAAAAGTAAAGCAGGATAATTTGGGTGGAGACAAACAACAGGAGAGTTTGGTTCATACAGAATGGTCAGAAAAAGCCTCTCTGAGAAGGAAGGTGTTCTTTGAGTCAAGACTGAAATCAAGTATAGACAGAAGCAGACATAAGGGGGAAGAAATTTCAGAGAAAGGGAAGAAAAAATACCAAAGCCTTAAGTAGGGAGCTAAAAATTTTGTAAGGTATCACTAATAGGAGCTCAAATGATGAGTAAACTCATAAAGTTAAAACCTAGAGTATAGATTACTAGGAGATTGAATGAGAGTTAAGAAGGGGGGAGCTGAAGCTTAATATATGTAGATTATTTAATAACATTGATTATAAAGGTGTAGAAATGGATAGAGTAGATGGTAACACATTATAGAGAGTATAATAACATTGCCGATTTATAAATGTGTGTCTGAAAAAGGGTAATCTAGGGACATAAATGTCAATTGAAAGAAAGCTAGAGGATAAATTAGGGGCTGTATAACAGTGAAATTGTTGGTGGGTAAGGATTGGGGTTAATAGTACATAAGCAAGAATGTTCTTCTATGAGCTTGAAAAAAAATTGCCAGTGAGAATGCAGAATAACCGAAACTCTCATTATTGCTGGTGCAAAATTTTATAGCCACTTTGGAAAGCAATTTGGCAGTTTCTCATAAAGTTTAACATAGACTAACCATATAACCTGGCAATTCCACTTCTAGGTATTTACCTAAGAGAAATGAAAACATATTCGTACAAATACATATTAAGTGAAAGTTTATAGGGCTCTGTTTTAGTTTCCTCAATGCTAATGCAAATACCATGCCATGGGTTGACTTAACAATGGGAATTTATTGGTTCATGGTGTTAAGGAGAGTAGAAGTCCAAAATCAAGGCATTATTAAGGTGATGCTTTCCCCCAGAAGGCTGTGTTTTTTTGTGGCTGGCTGGTGGTGATCCTCAGCCTTTGACTTTTCTGTCACATGGTAGCTCACATGACAGACTCTCCTGGCTTCTCAGTTCCATTAACTTCCAGCTTTTGACTGCTCCCTCTGTGCCTTTCTCTTTCTATGATCTTCCCTTTAAGGCCTTCAGTAGTAGAATTAAGACCCATCCTCAGTCAGTTGGACCACATCCTACCTGAAGTAACTGCAGCAAAAGATCCTACTTACAAGAGTTCACACCCAAAGGTATGGATTTAGTTTTAGAATATGTTTTCTGGGGTATGTAACTCCAAACCACCACAAGCTCTATTCACAATCACTCAAAACTGAAAACAGTCAAAATGTCTTTCTACTGAACAAACAAACTCTGAGATATCCATATATTAAAATAATAAAAAGAGAGAATTATTGATACATGTGACAATATGGCTGAATCTCAATTGCTTTATGCTTTGGGAAAGAAACCAAATTCAAAAGGCTATATAATGGGGAAGCAGCTGTGGCTCAATCAGTAGGGCTCCCGTTTACCATATGGGAGGCCCCGGGTTCGGTTCCCGAGGCCTCCTGGTGAAGGCAAGCCCGCCCGCACGGCGTGGTTAGCTGACCCAGCGAGCACAAGCAGCAAGGGGGGCGATAAATGAATAAATAAATAAAATATTAAAAAAAAAAAAGGCTATATAATGTATGATGTTTCCCTTTTTATAATATTCTAGAGTGACAAACTACAGGCACAGAAAACAAATATTTTTTCTGAAGATAAAGATCAGGTGTTTTGGAACAGAGTCTGAATTTGAATAGTCAATGATATAACCTGTAATTAATTATATTTCTTATTTATCATTAAAAAGGTTGTTTTCATTTGACCAAATATATAGTTTTAAGAGTAATTCACCTGCCATAGAGAAGGAAGACAAGGGCACTCACCTAAAAATACTGATACTCCTAAAGGTGAATGAGCATAATAGATCAGGCACTGTTAAAGGCTGTACCATGTATTGAGCACCTCCCTCAGGTAAATTATCTTAGAGCAATCCTGCAATATGCATACCATTATTGTCACCTTCAGTTTACAGATGAGAAGACAAAATAGGTTTAGAGAATTTAAGGATTTTGCCTAGAACATGACTAAGCCAGGATTCAAACACAGATATTTCTAACTCCATGATTTGTTCTCTCTCTGACACCATCCTGTCTCCTAGATTATCCTTACAGGTGTTCTCACAGTAAGAGTATAGCCTTAATTTGAAACCTTGCATATTTTAGCTGGAGTTATTAAATACTGAATTCCCCTCCTCAAAAACTTAATCTGCTCTGTAAAATATTGAACACTGATCTGGTAATTCTAGGCATGAACAATTTGATTCCAGACTAATCTCCCACTACATCCTCGTTTGCACCCATGCTCTGAATGAGTTGTTGTTGTTTTTTGGTGGCACTTTTGCCAAAACTTCTAGACCTCTCTCCAGTTCTTAGTATATGGAAAGTGGAAAAAATTTAAATTTATTATGCAACACAGGGTAACTATATAGTTATTTATACATACTTATACATACTTCTTATGTGTTCTAAATCCTTTAAAGACTCTATGTCCTTTATAATAACTGTAATAACGACAAATACTTTAAAGACAAAAGCCACCTCTTATATGCTTTCATTTTCTTGTATACTTCATAATATCAATTCAAAAACAGTCCATGGAGGATATTCAATAAACATTTGTTGAAAGAATGAAGGAATGAATGGATGAATAAAATGACAATAGAAAATAGAGATAAAAGGCAGAGGCTTTGGAGTTGGACAGAACTGTTTCCAAGTCCTAGCTTTTCCATTTACTAGCTGGTTGATTTAGGGTTCATTATTTAACCTTCCTAAGGCTCACTTCTCTCTTCTATAAAATGAGATAGTAATTGTGCCTATCTATTGTGAGTTATTCTGAGGATTAAATGGGAAAAAGCATGTAAAGTGCTTAGTGTAGTTCCAAACAATAAGTATTCAAGGTTCAATGTTTATTAATAATATTAGTAAAATTATATTCTTATATTATAAAAAATTAAAATTATACATTGATAATAATATTTAGATGTCCTCCCCAAATTTCTCTTACTTTTTTAATTCTTTGAATACTTGATACTCCTGCATAATTTAGAAAATGTAACTCTACAGGTAGAATGATTTGTTTGGTTTCCAAATTGGGTACCTTGGATTGAAGGGAGAGGAGTTTGTAAGAGAAAGGATAAGTTTGGGTGGCTCTGGGCTTCCATCCATATCTACATCTGCCATCATCACTTTTACATTGAAAGAGTCATTTGTAGAATGATTATATTGATATTAAAAATTATTAAAAACCTATAGAATATATAACAAGAAAATTATTCTGTTTTTCCTAAGGCTAACTGGTGACTTCAAGTATGCGTCCCAGCTTGAGCATAAACAATAAATTCCTGGAATTTATGCCCGTTGAATTAGTGTTAGAGGAATGAATCTATCAGGCACCAATTTTCAAGAGGGTCTGATGAGCCTCTTAAGGACAGAACTCCTTTTGGAAGGAAAGACAATGGGCGAGCTTTTCCCAGATAGAAGGCCTTTGTCTCCAAAAAGAGAGGCTCCATCTAAGTATGGCAGGGTGAATATCCCTTGGATTTGCCCCTCAGCTTAATCAGTTAGTATGAGTCCTTTTGAGGAAACAGGGGTGAGGGCAGAGTGGCTGTATTAAAATGGAAAGAATGATTTCATGCAAAGTGAAAATACCACCAAGCTTCATTGAAGACGAGACCATTCAGTTCTATTTTGTATCCGAAAAATTCTAGCAAATCAGCAGCAAGGACCTGCTAGATGGAGTGGCAGTCTACAGCTGATGGAGATTAGAGAATTAGAGGAATAAAGTACTGAGCAAGTCATGTGCTGAATGGAAGGGCATGTTCTGGGATACGTAGGCGATATTCTCTTAGAACTTCATCCTTAGGGGGTTGGCTCAGAAGAAAAGAATAAAGAAAGCACATGTCCACATGTTAGATTGAATTTCATTCAAGAGGATGATATTATGCTGCCAATGAGCTAGCATTTACATACATAAATGGCACTACCTGTTAATCTTTGGGTGAGTGTACTTTTTGAAGTACGCTTTTACTCTGTTGTCAGAATGATTTCTATTACCATGGAACAAAGAGGAATTTAACTCATAAAAATTGTCACTTTGGCCATTTTATACTTCAACCAACTCACCAACTGGTCACAGCCAGAGTAACAACGAAGCCAATAAAATAAAGACAATACTCCAAGAAATTGCAGTAATCCTATACAGTTGGGTGCCCACTCAGTCTGTACCAGGAAAGGCAAAGAGACAAAATATTGGTGAAAAAAAGCCTAAAGCTAGTAATTAGTAGCAGGGGGAAGCATTGGCACATTTAGATTATTACACTTCACTTTGTATTGGTATCAGCTTCTGAATATTTCAGCAGCATTCATTTACATACCCACTGAGAATTGCTGAGCAGAAATTACCCTTTGTTCTCAGGCATACTATTCAGTGGGGTTACAAGTTATATCTAGACTATGGCCCCTTCAAATAGAAGGAGCTTTGTGACAATGTGTTGAATGATATGTAATCTTCACTTTTGTTAAGTAAAACCTGAGGATTTTCTTACGGAATCATTTTCCTATAGCATCAGGAGAATCGAAAATTAGTATATTGATGCTCTACTGTGAGAATATTTTCAAAGTAGTTGTAAAGTGTAATTCATTGCATCTGTTTTCTATTTTTCTTATCTGTAATACTTGTTAAACTCATCTTTTTCAGGCCTTCCTTTCAACCACTGGAGCTCAGAGAAGGTACCCTTCCCAAGGTTACACAGTTAGGAGTTGAGGAATGGAAACACCACACTGTCTCACTGCTCTTCAAACACTGACTTGCTAAGGGTTACCAAATTAAGTCCAGGTGTCTGAGGCAAACTGTTCTTTGGTAACTAATTTAGCACTAAATGCCAAGTGTGTACCTGGTGTTACAAGCATCTGGACCTTGCACATAATTATTCAGATAGAAAAAAAATTAGAAACCAAGTTTTTGAATTCATACAAAGAATACTAAAAAATAAAACTGAGTTCATAAAGAATGGAAAAGACTGAACAGAGAGGGAGACTATTCCCCCAAAGAAAATTCTAAACCACTAAAGTATCTTTTTCAAGTTATGTTCTTATCTATTTCCACCCTTGCTCTGTGGTCTTCTCAAAGACCCTTTGCCAGTTCATTTCAGATGTATTACAAACATACTCTTGTGAACAAGAGCAATAATTCTCCTCGATGTGAGGTCCTGCTGCTGATGACAATCAGCCCCAGGTAGCCTTTCACTTACCAGTGCTGTTGGCTCCAAACTAAGTTTTTAAAAAAGTGAATCAGAGCCTAGGATCCAAATGATAAGTAAAATGAAGGAATGCTTATGTTTTCACAGCTTGTGTTTTTGAGGTGGTCAAAAGTCACTGAGCTGACCCACCCCCGAGAGCCCTCATCATTGCATTCATCTATTAACAGACATTCCTGTTTGAGTTCAGGCTGGTAACCTTTTCTCCAAAGTCATGTTTGAAGATTAGCTGTATAGTGAGGCTAATAGCAATTCCTTCAAAATAAACCACAACCTATATTTCCCTGTTATTCTGTTTTAAAATTTTGGCTAGTTTATCAAAGTTTTGACATCTGAAAGCAGGGGATACCTTGTTCACATCAGAAGCAGCCATTAAATAGACACAATGGAGACATAATTCTTTTTCTAGAGAAGATGTGAGTTGCGAAGAAAGATTTTACCCTGGATGAGAGTACTTTTGGTCATTGGCATATTTAGCTGGTCATTAACAATCAAGGAAACTAAAGACTTCAGGTGAACCTCACAATGTAGTTTAAAAAAAAATGAAAGCCATCTGACACCAGATTCTAGAATTTGCCCCAGAAATTTCAGTTGAATCCCTACCCAGTGTACTGAACCACTACTACATGAAACACACTGGGCTCTGGGCTGTGAGCGACTCTTCCCGTCTTTCAGAAATTTTTTATTTTGTTGGTTGAAAATATGAGAGCATAGAGAACTGCAATCCATAATGTAAACAACAAATGAGTAGGACGGGAAACAAGGACCTCAGAGAAGAAAGAAGTCATCTGGCTTGGGTGGCACGAGGAGTTTCATAGATAGGCAGTGCAAAATGGAACTTAGATTTTGGCAGGTGGAGATTTTAATTTAAAACAATTAACAAATAGCTCTATTTTGTGTGCTTACTATGCTCAAAGATGTGTACTGGACATAGTGTATGGTCACAGAGTTGAACATTAAAGTGAGGGAAGCATTGCTTTAAAAGCACAGAGGACCACAAAGGAATATTTAAATCTACTTGGTGGAGTCCCTGGAAACTTCAGAGAAGAAGTAATGTCTTGGAAAGATTGTTTGGTCTTCAGCAAGTGACAAGAATGCAAAGCCATTTGAAGCCACCTTGCCATCAAATATAATAGTCTAAGTTTATGAACTAAACATATGCCCAGGAGAAACTTAAAATAGTTAAAATAATCTCTTACTTCTGTAGGATTTCTTGAAGAAGATTTCATAAGTGCCTACTGACCCATTCCAGTGTTTTTAGCAGGTATATGTGTTATGCTCTCCCAGGCTTCAAAGGGGATGATGAAGTTTTGGGGTTATGGTTTTATTTGCTAAATTGATTTCAGAGTTAAACTTACTTCTCTTGAGTACAGGCATACATGTCCTTGATGGCAATTTTTAATGCTCACATTTAGATTAAGGTGGGGGAATAGAAGATTGCCTCCAAAAGAAATTTCTGTTTTGGTTAGAAATACAATCCGTGCTTTTCTGTGACTGACTGAAAGAGCTAGAAACCATATTCTTCTAGAGGCCACTGTTAACATGAATCCATATAACCAGAGCTCCTGCTGACTGATGGCAGTTGGAGAGTGGCTATATAGAGGGGAGAAATCAGTTTGTATTAAAATTTAACTGCACATAATAAGTGAAGTAAGCCCACAAATGCATTCGAACTTTCAAGCACATTTTCAAAGATCAAACAAACCATAACTGGCTGGATTTGAATGTAAGGAGCTTTGGAATATGTGTTTTTATACTAAATAACAACCCCAAAAGACTCTGTACTTATATAAATACATCTATAGTATTTAGTAGTACAAGGATATAATGGCATTAAATATTCAGGTGAGACAAACAGTTCCTTGCTGTTGATTGTCAGAGTGATTTTTGAAAGCTGTACTCTATTGAGAAAGCAAGGTCAGTGCTGGGGTGAGTTGCTGGCAGATTATTTAAACTTCTGAAAGGGTGAAAGCCATTTAGAAATAATATGGTTTTTATTAAATAAATCTGTCTAATAATATTAAGGTGCTATTTCAATGTTAAGATCAGACAAAGCCAATCTTAGGTACTAAGAGATGGGGGAGCAGAAGGTTGAGGTCATGGTGGGGAGAGTTGGGCAATAGTTGTACCTGGTTCAGGCAGACACTGAGAACTGAAAAAAGAGGAAAAATAAAACTCCCCTTCCCCTCTCTATTGAAAGATGGTTTATTTTTGTTTAAATTCTTCCTTTGCTTTACTGAATTTGAACAAACTGAGCTATGAAATATGAATATTTTTCTAATATGAGAAGGAAGAAATAGACTTTCTTTAGACATATATGAAAAAAGGAACTTTCTGCTTTTAATAATTCAGTGATGATTGATAATAAAATAAAAGCTATAAAACATAACAAGGGGATATTGTTATTATGATTCAGTACGCAATGAAATTCGATTGCAGATTTTAGAAATGCTAAAGTTTATATCTGTATTTTCTTAAGTTATCATAACCTAGTGAACAAATTGACATATTTTTAATTAATCTAAAACTCAGAAGCATGGAGAATCCCACTAAAACTTAGCACATTTGTATGTTTACCTTATTTGATAAAATAGAGTAATTTATCCCAAGGGCAAATAGTTAAAATCTTATTAATGTTATCTCCATAGAATCTTTTATTTTTAGGAGCTCTAAATTAATAATATTTTCATAATTCAACTTTAAACACAGTTAATATTTGTGCCATGGTAAAAGAAAAACTGCTCTGGGTATGTTTAATTGAAACCAAACCTCTTTAAGAAATCTTGAGAGCCTTGCAAACAGATATTTAAATCGCAAAATGCACTGAAGTCTGAACAAGAGAACCATAATTCATAATATATACCCGTTTGATGTTTTCCTTCAATATGGTTTTGGCGGCCAAAGAAATGTGCTCAATCTTTTGAGGTAAATTAGACTCCACATCTAAGGAACATCTAGTGAGACAAAAATCTCATAATAATTAAACTAAAGAAAAATAATAAATAGTGAGAAACCTTTACTCCCTGACAACTCAGAGCAGATTCTTTTTTTTTTTTTAATTTTTAATTTATTTTTATTGTGGGTAAAAATCAAAATTCTCACAATACATACAAACACTTGCAAAATGATATATAAATATATATGCATATATGTGTATTTGCTTACAAAAATGTTATTTATATATATATATACATATATTTTAAGAGGTGCTTAGATTACCCAAAATATTACACGGAACACACTGGGATTCCCATGTTGCCCACCTCCCACACCTCCCACCACATCCCACACAAACATCTCCCACAGTGTGGCCCACCACCCTCAATGAACTTACACATCCTGGAGCCTTGCCACCAACCATAGACCACAGTTCACACTGTAGACCACACTCTCTCCCACTCAGTTCTGAGTGGTGTGTGCTGATTTAAAATGGCCTACATCCGTTGCCACAACAGTACTCAGGACAACCTCCAACTCCCAAAGAAGCCCCTGTATTTCAACTGCTCGTCCCCTTCCTACCCCAAAAGTGTCAAGTGGCCACTGGCTCCACCTCATTGTTATAATTTCTTGCATTGCTAGAATCACCATATGTGAACAAGAGAATACCATCAAGTCCACTCTAGTCCATAGTTCTTCCCCCAATCCTGAGGGGACTGGGATGGTGATGTCCACTCCAACTCCAAGTGAGAGAGGGCTTATATCCATGGATATGGTGGGTGGGATGATCCTGCCTGCAGATGCAGGCCCTCTCCATTCCTGAACATCTAAGTGCCTATCACCCACACAGAGGGGTTCCTGAGAGCTCCGGAGACACCCAGGTCCTATATAAGGGGGGATAGCCCCAGAGACTGATGCCTTATCAGTGGGTTCTATTTTGGAATCTGTGCTCCTGAGAGTGACAGAATTAGACTCAGAGCAGATTCTAAATGTAATAGGGGATGATGAAATAATACATGGGAGAATTTAGATATTGAAAAGTAACATCTTGTTCTTAGAACCCTTTGTCCATTTTCTATTAGCGAATTGATCTGGAAGGAAGGAAGGAAGGGAGGGAGGGAGGGAGGGAATTAAAATTACATCAATTGAGGCAGAACTTCTTAATCTGATAATTTCTGAAAGTCTTGGGAAATATCTTGGGATAGCCAGAGGAGGGAAACAGTGCATTTTAGCCTTGGGCAGATGGGTGACTCTTTGATAATTCCTCATAAAAAAAGTTGGTCTTCAGTTACCCTCCTATCCCCACAACATTTCCATATTTCTCTCGCCCTTCCACACAGAAACTCACTTCTTTGGGCTAAAAAAGAGATAAAGTGCTTTCATTCGCTTCTTTTATATCCTGACATGATTTTCTTTTTCTTTTTGTGATACAGGTCCTGTCTCCTCCCTCTCTCCTCTCTCTCTCCCACTCCCTGTCTGCAAGGACAATCCTCGACACGATTAGTGCACAGCTTTACAGGTAGCTCAGATCTCTTTGGGTCTTTACAACAAGTTATGGTAATAAAGTTCTGTGTTAGAATATTTTGTTACATTATTTATTATTTAGTACTTATTTATTCCTTTAAACAATAATGAAAGAAATAAAAACTTTTTAGCTCTGCTCATTTATTCCTTTCATGCAACTTCTGCTTCATTCTTGGCATTTTTTCAATCTTTTCCTACAAACCTTGCTCTTACGAATATGACTGTTTTCCTTACAAAGTGGTAGCACAATTCTCAGATAGCTGGGATTTCCATTTTTAAATTATCTCGTTCTTTTTCACACTTCCTCTACCCTACCACTCATAATCAACCAGTCAACAAGTACTCTGTTTCATCAGTAAGATCTCATATCTGCTTTGTTCTTCTTTTCCACTGTCACTGTACTAGCTAAGAGGCACTTATTAATAGGAATTCTTGAAATGTTCCTAATGGAGCTTTTCAAATCACTGCCCCCCTCCCAATCTAGTCAATGAATTAAGCTTCAGAATTTACCATTAGTTGCCCATTATCCTCTGTACTAGTGATTTTTCAAACTTAAAAATATATATAAATAAAATGTTCATTTTGTGAAAATATTTTCTATTCTGTTATTTGCTGTATAAAGATTTGTATGCAGATATCTCTATTTATATCATCACTGAAAAATCTTTCATGGAAGAATATTTATCCTTACTGCCTAGGATGGGCTCTAATATTTTTCTACTTTATTCCATTCCATTTCATTCTCTCCTAATATTTTATGTTTCAATTTAAAAAATTCTTGTCAGGATCCATTAAAGATATTTCATGGGTGACTACAATTTGCAAAACACTGCATCACATGAATCATTTCTTTCAAAGGTTATTTCCAGTAAAAACTTTCTTATTAGCAAGTGTTATTTTTTTTTTCTCTGAGAGATTTATGCTCAATTACAACAACAGTATTAAACCTTGATTTTGGGATGCCGGCTTTCCTGTTTTCAGTTCTGGTTTCCTTCTTTTCAATTTTACTATATTGTGTTTGTTTTATTTACCCTTTTTGTAAAGAGCTTTGAAACCTCTTGGGATAAAGATGGAAAATGAATAAAAGAATTAATGAAAAGGAAATAATTGAAGCAATTGATCCTGGAAGAAAGACTTAGAGAAAAGAGGTTATCTTTTCGGAATAGACTTTCAAAATGTAACATTATTATCAAATGCTTTGATATTATGCATCCTTCTTTTTAAGGTGACTTTTTTTTTAACGTGTTGTATGTTAACTCAAAAGTATTCTTTGTAAAGATGAAGTAAAACGGTTTTCTAAAATGCCAGAATAATTTAGTAAGGCCTAATAACTTTTGATAACATTGGAGGAATATGGCAAAATGTATGTTAGCATGCTGCCTTCTGGGGTCATCTACGTCTTCATAGTTGGTGAATAGTCACCAAATACGGATAACATCATAAAAACGTTTTGCTTCTATTTAGTAACAAAATCATCATTAATAATGATCTAATCATAATCAATAATTTTAATATCTCTGTGTATCTCCTCAATGAAATTGTTCAGCTTTCCTTCCCATATGACCTAGCCCATTCATAAAGATACTCCTAAAATTGATTGCTACAACAAATTTCAAAATAATTAAAAGTTATTCTACTTTGTTCACTTAACCAAACTCACTCTCTTTTATGGATTAAGTTTTATACACACACACACACAAACGCAAATGAATGGATAATAAATCTTTGAATTCTAAGATTTTAAGATTACATTTTGCCATAGAGAAAAAGTTACGACAATTTGTTATAAAAATAATAGAGGACACATGGTATGAGTATATTCTCCTAACATATATTAATATCACAATTGAGGAAACCCTATTATTTAAAATGATCAGCAGTGTTCAATATGCACTAATGGATGTTATGTCTCCAGAGAGATTCACATTTTTAAAAGGTCTCAAAAGCAGTATTCTATAGTTTATCTCTAGTTGTCTTAAAATAATGGAGTTAGTTTTTTCTCTATTTTACACTTAATAAAGAATTGAGAGTGTTCAAGCCAAAGGTCTATTTTCAAGCAATATAGCAATATTCTCCCAAATGTAATCTTGCACATTTTCAAAAAGTTTGGTAAAATTGGTTTCATGATTTTTTATATCAGTCAATTAACAAACAAATAATCAAGAGGCAAAATGCATATGCACATTTTTCTAGCAAGGGTATGGTTTGTCGTTTTGCATCTATATACTTACTTATCTATTTATATTTGTGTCTAAAAACCCACCTCCAAATCATATGTATATACTACAAAATGTCATAAGAATCAAATATGGTAAACTTTCAAGCTGAAAAATTGGAATAAGAATTAATAAACATCATTTCATTTCTTATTACCAGTAAGTGTTCTTATCTGTGCTAAAGGAAGGTATGTTCTGGGTTAATTACCAGGAATGGTTTGTAATAGCAGCTTCTGAATCCATACTTAAAGTAGAAATCTGCTCTAATAATGACTCAAACATAAATATATATATACATATGTATATATTAAAATGTATATTAAAGGATATGCACATATATAATGTTAATATTTTACTTTTCATACAATTTGATATAAAATCATCAAATTTTGATTACAATTGATTATGGTCTTGTAGTTTACAGTTCTACAACAGCCTTTTTATATTATTTGCTATTGGAAAAATTAAATTTTACCCCTGTTGGTAAGAGATAAAATGTTCTTGTATTTTTTTAATCAAAAGGTATATTGCAATCTACTGCATCACTGATTTATATCAATAGTTTTTCTGAAGTATATAATAGGCAGGACAGTGCAGAGATTAGCGCATGGAATCTGAAGCCAGCACAACCAGGTTCAAGTCCCATTTCCACCATTTACTAGACCTGTGACCTTGGATAGGTGGCTTAACCTCTCTGTTCCTCAGTTTCCTCATTTGCAAAATAGCTGTTATGGCATGCTATCTACTTTACAAAGTTGTTATGAGGACTAAATGAGTTAATATTTATAAAGTAGTCAAAACAGAGCTGGGCACCTGGTAGTCACCATGTGTTTGTTTAAATAAACAAACAGCTAAGAGCATTTATAATGATTCAAATAAGAGATGGTTATCCCAATTTTAAAAATGTATGTCATTTTTAAACTGTGAACAAAACTCAAAAGTCATGTGGAAATAATAATTTTTATGTTTTAAAAAATCATTACACTCTACCACCTTTTTTTTCACAGAAATCCTATGGGGAATTTCAGAGTATGAAACAAATTGATTTTATGGGGATGAAGCAGAAGTTCCTGGATCCTTGCCCATGTGACTTTGGTTAGCCCTCTCAAAGGTCTCTGACCATTCCATGGAATCCTTATGTCTTAAGAACAAAAGTTTAAAAATCCCTCATTTTGATGATGGCCTTCTTTTATAGATGATATAACAAGACTCAGAGTTGGTAAATGGTTTGCTTTCAAGTTAACACAAGCTTATTAGTCTTCAGCAAACACTAGAAACCAATGGATCTTCATCCATGTCATACCTCTCAAAGCCTAAAATGAGTGAGCACTTCCTATTTTCAAGACTTAAGCATATTTTACTCTTTAATTTCTAGGTAGTCCCAATGTCTCACTTTAGAGACACATTGTCTGACAACAATCCTAGGATTAAATACATCTCCCTCCCAGTCTGCCATTATGGCCCATAGGAAGGGAAAAGTAACTTCCTTATTTGCTTGTCAATTGAGTAAGTTGTCCATGTGTAAATTAATTAAGACTGAGTCAAAACAATATTAAAAATATACCAGTTTTACAGGATGTTTTCAGGTTCTAAGGAAGGGATGGAATTCAAATTATAGTTTATATCTACACAGCATTCCATGTTGTCAAAATGCCTTCACAAACACACTAATAGTCAGTTTTACTTATAGCTAGGGCACAGAGGCTCTGAACAGTCATGGGAATTAACGTAGGTAGCAAGTAAGAGACAAGATTTGAATTGGGCTCAAATCTAGTTGGGCTCAATTTTCATGCCCTTCTTAACATCTTTAACAATTGATGTGTAAGAGCTTATGTTTGATTGCTAATTTTATTAAAATCAGCTTTTGTATAATGATTTGTGTTAGGGTAAAATATTTGTTATATAGCACAGGCCAGTATTAAAGGCTTAAGAGAAGCATATAAAATTTATTTCCTAATACTGAGAAGAGAGTGTTTTTGAGTGCAAACAGGATATTAAATTTTTCTTATATTTCCCTAATCTTGATATGTTCCAATAGAATTATTTTTATCATTGAATTCCTTCTTTGGACCTTGAAAAAAATATAGTTTAAAGTATTAAAAAAGAATTTACTATCTCGGAGCCAAAAATATCTATCACATAAATAATAACTATATCACACACTTAAAGTTAAGTCAAATATTTAATGAGATGATTGGTTTATAAGAATTTACTGAAGTTGGAGAAAAACAAAAATAGTGCTAATTGGAATTTTTGAATCATCAGTTATATCATATTGGAGTAAATCTGAATTGCAGATTTTTAAAAAGATTACAGTTATGGTATCATACCGACAAGCCACTATCTTTTGTGTGGTCATAAGAATTTGGCTGAATACTCCTTTTTTTTTAACAAATCAATTTTATTGATACATATTAATAAAGCATAAATCCATCCAAAGTATACAATATATGGTATTCAAAATACTCACATAGTTGTGCATTCATCATTTCAAGCATTTTTAGAGCATTTTAATTATTCCAATAATAATAATAAAAATCAAAAAACAAATGTACAACAAAAAAGCCTCTTCACTTCTCAATCTCTGTATGTTTCCCCTGCTGTATTTAGCTGTTATTCTATTTCCTTTTCTCTATTTTATTTGTATTTGTTTTTGTAAAAACAGTCATATATGCAACATCACCGATATTCATATTTTACATGAGGTCTCACTATGTTATACAGTTTCATGTTACATTTTTTAGTTTTCCTTCTAGTAATATACATGACCTTAGGTTTACCCTTTCAACCATTGCCATTCCCATATAATAGCCCTGCTAGTTATAAACACCATTATGTGCTTTCACCATTTCTATTCTTTTCCAAAGATTTACAAACAAACATTTTACCAATTCTACACAGATTAACCCTCAGCTTTCCATTCTTCACCCTCATTCTATTTTCTGGTGACCTATATTCTAATTATTAACTCCATGAGTTTACACAGTATATTTAGTTCATAAAAGCATAATCATACAGTATTTGTCCTTTTGTGTCTGGCTTGCATCTCTCAACATAATGCCCTCCAGGTTCATCCATGTTGTCATATGCTTCACAAGTTTATTTCTTCTTACTGATGCATAATATTCCACCACATGTATACATCACAATTTGTTTATGCATTGATTGGTTGAAGGACACCTGGGTTGTTTCCAACTTTTGGCAATCGTGAATAATGCCACCTTGAACATTGGTGTGCAGACGTCTGTTTGTATCATTGCTCTCAGTTCTTTTGAATATATACCTAGTAATGATATTGCTGAGTCACATGGCAAGTCTATATTCAACTTCCTTAGGAACTGCCAAACAGCCCTCCGCAGTGGCTGTACCATTCTACATCCCCACTAAGAGTGAATAAATGTTCCTATTTCTCCACATCCTCTCCAACCCTTACAGATTTCTCACTTTTTAATAGTGGCCAGTCTAATAGGTGTGAAATTTGATATTTTATTGTAGTTTTGATTTGCATTTCCCTAATTGCTGGTGATGTTGAACAACATATTTCATGTTTTTTTTTTTTTTTTTTTCTTTGAACAATTGTCTTTTCAAGGGTTTTGCCCATTTTTTAATCAGGTAGTTTGCCTTTTTATTGTTGAGTTATATGATCTCTTTGTATATCATGGATATTAAACCCTTATTGGTTATGTGATTGCCAAATATTTTCTCCCATTGAGTTGACTGCTTTTTCACCCGTTTGGCAAGGTACTTTGACGTACGAACGTGTTTAATTTTTAAAAAACATTTTTCTTTTTATGAGGTGCCAGGAATCAAACCTGGAACCTTGTACATGGGAAGCAGGCCCTCAAACCACAGAGCTACACCTGCTCCCCCAAAGTTTTTAATTTTGAAAAGGTTCCATTTATTTATTTTTTCTTTTGTTGCTCAGGCTTTGGCTTTCAGGTTTAAGAAACAACTGCCTACCACAAGATCTTGAAGATTTTTTCCTAAATTTTCTTCTAAGAGTTTTATGTCTGTCACTCTTCTACTTAGGTCCTTGATCCATTTTTAGTAAATTTTTGTATAAGAAGTGAGATAGGCATCCTCTTTCTTTCTTTTGGATATAACTATCCAGATCTCCAAGCACCGTTTGTTGAATAGACTGTTTTGGCCAAGCTGGGAGGGCAGGCAGCTTGTCAAAAATCACTTGACTGTAGATGTGAGGGTTGATTTCTGAGCTCTCAGTTCGGTTCAATTGGTCAATCTGACTGTCTTTATGCCAGTACCTTGTTGTTTTTATCACTGTAGCTAAGTAATATGCTTTAAAGTCAGGAAGTGAATTCTCCAACTTCATTCTTTCTTTCTAAGATTTTTTGGCTAATTGGGCCCCTTACCCTTCCAGATAATTTTGAAAACTGGGTTTTCCATTTCTGCAAAAACGACTGTTGGGATTACTGTTGGGATTGCATTGAATCTGTAAATCAGTTTAGGAAGAATTGTCATCTCAATGATATTTAATCTTCTGATGCACAAATATGGAATGTCCTTCCATTTATTTAAGTCTTCTTCGGTTTCTTTTAGCAATGTTTTGTAGTTTCTGAATACAGGTCCTTGATTTGGTTAAGTTTATTCCAAAATATTTGATTCTTTTAGTCGCTAATAAGTATGGATTTTTTTTTTTATTTTTTCCTCAGAGTGCACATCAGTAGTGTATAGAAATGCTCTTGATTTTTGTGTATTAATCTTGTATCCCACCACTTTGCTGAACTTGTCTATTATTTCTAGTAGCTTTGTTGTGGATTTTTTCGAATTTTCTAGATATAGGATCATATCATCAGCGAATAGTGAAAGTTTTACTTCTTCCTTCCTATTTTGGTGCCTTTTATTTCTTTACCTATACTAATTGCTCTTGCTAGAACTTCTAGCACAATATTGAATAACAATGGTGACAGTGGACATCCTTTTCTTGTTCTTGATCACAGGGGGAAAGCTTTCAGTCTTTTAAGGTTGTGTACAATGTTAGCTATAGATTTTTCATATATTCACTTTACCATATTGAGAAAGCTTCCTTCTATCCCTATCTTTTGGAGTGTTTTTTTATCAAAAAAGGGTACTGTATTTTGTCAAAAGCCTTGTCTGTATCAATTGAGAGGACCATATGAATTTTCTTCTTCAATTTATCAATGTGGTTTATTACATTAATTGATTTTCTTGTATGGCACCACTTTTGCATACCTGGGATAAAACCCACTTATTCGTGGTGTATCATTCTTTTAATGTGCTTTTAGATTCAATTTGCAAGTATTTTGTTGAGGATTTTTGCATTTATATTCATTAGAAATATTGGGGTATAATTTTCTTTTTTCAGGATATCTTTATCTGGCTTTGGTATTAGGGTGATGTTGGGCTCATAGAGTAAGTTTGGTAGCATTCTTTCCTTTCAATTTTTTGGAAGAGCTTGAGTAAGATTGATATAAGATTATCTTTGAATGATTGGTAGAATTCACCCATGAAGTCATCTGGTCCTAGGCTTTTCATCTTTGGGAAGTTTTTGATGACTGTTTCAATCTCTTCGCTTGTGAATGGTTTGATGAGGTCTATTTCTTCCAAGGTCACAGTAGGTGGTTCATGTGTTCTAGGAATTTGTCCATCTCATCTACATTGTCTAGGTTTTTGGCATAGAGATGTTCATAATATCCTTTACTATCTCTATATCTGTGGGGTCAGAGGTAATTTCCTCCCTCTCATTTATGATTTTTTTAATTTGCATCTTCTCTCTTTTTTCTTTGTCAGTCTAGCTAATGGTTATTCAAGTTTGCTGATCTTCTCAAAGAACCAACATTTGGTTTTGTTGATTCTCTCTAATGTTTTTGTGTTCTTAATTTCATTTTTTTCTGCTCTGATCTTTTTTTTTTTTAAGATTTTATTTTATTTATTCATTTATCCCCCCCTTGCTGCCTGTGCTCGCTGGGTCAGCCAACCACGCTGTGTGGGATGGCTTGCCTTCACCAGGAGGCCCCAGGAACTGAACCCGGGGCCTCCCACATGGCAAACGGGAGCCCCACTGATTGAGCCACAGCCACTTCCCATCTGCTCTGATCTTTAGTATTCTTTTCTTTGGCTTGGTTTGGAATAAGTTTGCTGTTCCTTTTCTATTTCCTCCAGGTGTACAGTTAGATATTCAATTTTAGCTCTTTCTTCTTTTTATAATGTAAACATGAAGGCTATAAATTTCCCACTCAGCTCTGCCTTCATGGTGTCTCATAGGTTTTGATATGTTGTGCTCTCATTTTAATTCATCTGAAGATATTTGATGAATTCTCTTGCAGTTTCTTCTTTGACCCACTGATTACTTAAGATTGTGTTGTTTAATCTTCATATATTTATGAATTTTTCCCTTTTTCCATCCATTATTAGTTTTCAGATTCATTCCATTATGCTCAAATAAGGGTGTTTTGTATAATTTTAATCTTTTTTAAATTTATTGAGACTTATCTTGTGACTCAAGGTATGGTTTATCCTGGAGAAAGATCCACGAGCACTTGTAAAGAATGTATATCCTGCTGTTTGGGGGTGAAATGCTCTATAGATGTCTGTTAGGTCTGGTTCATTTATTATATTATTCACTCTCTCTGTTTCTTTATTTATCCTCTGTTCAGATATTCTGTCTGATACTGAGAGTGGGGTATTGAAGTCTCCAAATATTATTGTAGAGATATCTATTTCTTCTTTCAGTTTTGCCAGCACCACATAGATCTTGGGGCACACAAGTTAGGTGCATAATTATTTAGTATAGTTATTTCTTCTTGGTGAATTGCTCCTTTAATTAATATATAATGACCTTTTTCTTCTTTTATAACAGTTTTTCATTTAAAGTCTATTTTTTCAAAATATTTGTATCACTATCTCAGCTCTTTTTTTATTAATATTTGCGTGGAATATCTTTTCCCAACCTTTCACTTTTAATCTGTTTCTATCCATGCGCCTGAGGTCAGTCTCTTGTAGACAGCATATAGATGGCTTGTTTTTTATTATCCATTCTATCAGTCTATGTCTTTTGATTAGAGAGTTTAAGCCATTAACATTTAGTGTTATTACATGAAAGGAATTACTTACTTCATCCATTTTGTCCTTTAGTTTTCTGTTGTTTTATCTCACTATTGTCTGTCTTTTTACCCTTTAATTTACTCTTCTTAATATTCTTTATTTCTACACTCTTCTCCCTGTCTCCCACCCTTGTTTTTTCCTTTCAGACTGCAGCACTCCTTTTAGTATCTCTTGTAATTCTGGTCTTTTGGTAATATACTCTATCAGTTTTTGTTTGTCTGTGAAGACTTTGAACTCAACCTCCTTTGTAAGGACAATTTTGCTGGATACAGAAGTTTTGGCTGGCAGTTTTTCTCTCTCAGTACCTTAAATACATCATACCACTTTCTTCTCACCTCCATGGTTTCTGATGAGAGGTCAGCACTTAATCTGATTAAGATTCCCTTGTATGTGATGCTTTACTTTTCTCTTGCTGCTTTTAAGAAACTCTTTTTCTGATACTTGTCATTCTGAATAGTAAGCATCTTAGAGTAGGTCTATTCAGATTTATTCTTTTGGGGTGTGATGTCCTTCTTGGATATTGATATTTATGTCTTTCATAAGGGTTGGGAAGTTTTCAGTCATTATTTCCTCAATTATTCTTTCTACCCCTGTTCATTCTCTTCTCCTTCTGGGACACTGATAATGCACATATTTGTGCATTTCACTGTCATTCAATTACCTGAGATGCTGTTCCATTTTTTCCCATACTTTTCTCTTTCTCTTCTCCTGTCTTTTCCAATTCAGATGTTCTCTCTTCTAAATCACTAATTCTGTCTTTGAGCAATTCAAATCTGCTCTTATGTGCCCCTAATGTATTTTTAATCTCATCCACTGTGTCTTTCATTTCCGTAAGTGCTGTTATTTTTCTTTGCAGGCTGTCAAATTGTTATTTATGTTTACCCAGTGTCTTCTTAATGTCCTTTATCTCTTTACTCATATTTTCTTTCAATCCTTTGAATTGCTTTAGGAGAATAGTGTGCTTACCATTGATTAACTGTCTTAAACCCCATATTTCTTCAGGATATTTAGCTTGTTCCTTTGACTGGACCATCTCTTCCTGTTTCCAAGTATGGCTTGTAATTTTTTGCTGATGTCTGGGCATATGAATATGGTGGTGAGTTTACTCTGATGGCCAATTTCTCTCTCTTGCCTATTGTTTTTTTTCACAGCTCTTCTTTGATATTTGATTCAACTTGTTCTACATCTTTAAATTTTCCCAGCTTAAGTTAACAAAATCAGGCCAGGAGTCACTAAAGGGGCACAGATTTTCTCCCAGGAGATGGGTAAAGAGAGCCCTTAAACTGGTTTTTCGTCATTAAATTTCAAGTCGAGCCAGCAGATGGCACTTATCTGTTCAACTATCCATTAGGGTGTTTCTTTCAATCTCTGCTTTCCAATTTTGTCTGGCCAAAGCTGAGATTCAAAGCAGGCTCTGCTGGTCAAATTCACTGAAGAAAAGCCCCCCGACTTCCCCTCTCTTTTCCCCTGTAATAGCCGACAGAGAGAAAGACATCTGTTCCCCTCTCAGTTGGCTGCAGTGGGCCAGGGATTTTACCCCAGCTTAATATCATGGAGTTGGAGGTGGGGACCCCTTCCTTGCCGATACAGTGTTTTGGTAGGTCATATTTGTTGTTTCAGGTTCACTCTTGTCCTTTTCCTTCCTGATGGCTGTGTAACACTGTCTTGGTCTTCTGACCTCCATTCAGGTCCCTTGGACAGCTTTAGACCATTTTTCCATTGTTTCTTTGAAAGAGTTCAGCCTGATTGCCTACTTTGATGCCATCTTCCCAGAACTTTGAATATTCCTTTTTAAATATAGCAAAGAGACATAGGAAAAAATGTATACCTTCAGCTGCTCTTCCCTTAATAGGAATCTCTGGTTTGCAAATCACTACAGTGGAATGATGCAATGGGGCTTCAGGAAATGAATCAGGTAATAAATTGAGTGTAATGCTAATTATAATCACTAAGAACTGAAATATATACATGTCTATAATGGCATACCAGTGTTCAAAGCCCAAGGTGAAAAATGCATTTCAACTTCTTTCTCCACAAATTTCAACAGCTTGCTGCAGTCTGTGTCTGGCATCAAATTCTATATATCTACCTATGTTTTCAGCATAGAAACCCAATTTCTAAAGGAAAGGTCATTATCATTATTAAGTTTTATAAGAAAATCAGTACTTACCAGTATCTATTTAATAATGGAGACATCATGAATGTCAGACTTAACACTTTTTGCAGAGTGCTAATAATTCTTAAAGTGTATTCTTGTCTCAAGTTAAAGTCACTATTGGAAATTTTATATAACCTACTCTGCTTAAAAGCATTAAGAAGTATTTCTGTAATAGCTAGGTTAAGAAAATTTTTACAAATTTACCTTACTTTTTTCAATTAGGTGATTTCAAATCTGATAATAGTAAATCATATGATATTGTCATTGACCTGAAATAAACAAAGGTATCATTTAAACCACATACATTTTATGTTAGCTTTAGAATGAAATAAAGCATTCATGTATGCCTCTGTTGCAACTTTGTGAGGTGTAAGAGTTTTATATATATTATTAGCCACATCAACATTTTTTTTTTAGTTCTGGAATTGCATGAAGCTAAAATATGCATTTATTCAGAAACTAAACAAAAATTTTAGTAATTTCCTTATTACAATAACCTTAATTCAAGTTCAGTGATAGCTTGAAAGAGGTTGTTTCTTTTTCTATTATATATTTAAATTAAAAAATAGGAAGACATAGCTTTTACTAATGAGTTTCATAGGACTATTTTAATATGATGTCCCTAAGGAGATTTCCTCACTCAATGTGAAGGCTCCTAAGAGGTGCTTGTGCACCTGATTAATTCATAAATGGCGCTGAGGGCTGCACATTTGCCCAATCCTGGTTAAATCAGAGTAGGCAGCTATTCCTCTGTAGGATGCATTGCAAATTGTGATGCTCTTATTATACACCTAATTACAGCATTCTACATGAGTCCCATTCTTTCCATATACTCTTTTTTATTTATTTTTAATGTATTTTTATTACAGAATTGTGAACTTTAAAAAACAGTCATGCATGTGTAGAATTCCCATGCAATACCCCTTCACCAACACATCACACCGTTGTTGAACATTTGTTATAGATTATGAGATAATATCATCAGACTATCACCACTAACTATGGCCCATAGAGTACATTTGGCATGTTTTTTCCATACTCCCCGATTATTAACACTCTACATCTTTGACATTGATACAAGACTATTACAGTATTGCTGTTAGCTATCACCCATAGGTTACATTAATTGTATTTTTCCCATACTTCTCCAAATTCTCACCACCCTGCAATGTGATATATATATATATATAGTGATATATATCCATTCTATTTCACAGGACATTCTTGCATTTGTACCATCAATCACAATTCACATCCATCTCTGGGTAATTCAGTCCCTAGATTATTCTTTAGTTTTCTTTCAATTGACATTTACATCCCTAGACTACCCTTGTCAAGTGCAATCCCATTTATAAACTAGCTGCTACTCACTATAGGGTGTTATCATCAACTCTATCCAATTTCACATTTTTATAGTCAAGTAAATTAAAAATTCTACATACATTAAGAATCAGAATGCCTTCACAGCCTTCCACTTATCTCCTAATAATCTATACTCCAGGTTTTCACTGCCTGTGCTGTGCTTATTCTTCATATTTAGTTTATATTAGTGAGACCATGCAATATTTGTCCTTTTGTTTCTGGCTTATTTCACTTAGCATAATGTCTTCAAGATTCATCCACGTTATCATGTTACAATTTCTGCAGCCATGTATTCGATCATATGTATATATACATTTTGTTTGTCTATTCATTGGTTGATGGAAACTTGGGTTGTTTCCATCATTTGGCAATGGTGAATAATGCCTCTATGAACATCCATGGGCAGATGTTGGTTCATGTCACAGTTTTCAGTTCTTCTAGATATATTCCTAGTAAAGGAATTGCTGGATCATATGGCAGGTCTATATTTAGCTTCCTGAGGAACTGCCAAACTATCTTTCACAGAGGCTACATAATTTTAGAATCCCACCAACAGTGAAGGAGTATTCTTATTTATCCACATCCTCTACAGCACTTATTGTTTTCTGTTCTTTTAATAATGGCCATTCTATGCGGTTTGAGATGATATCTCATTGTCATTTTGATTTGCATTTTCCTAACAGCTAGTGATATTGAGCATTTTTCCATGTGCTTTTTGACAATTTGTATTTCCTCTTTGGAGAAATGTCTATTTAAATCTTTTGCCCATTTTTAATCAGATTGCTTGTTCTTTTATTGTTGAGTTGTATGATCTTTTAATATAGAACGGAAATCAAACCCTTATGTGGGTTCCAAATATTTTTTGATTGGCCTGCCTTTTCACCTTCTTGACAAAGCCCTTTGAACACAAAATGTTTTTAAACACAAATTGTTTAAGTTTGAGGAGGTCCCATTTACCTATGTTTTCCTATGTTGCTCATGCTTTCAGTGTAAGTTTTAAGAATGCACTACCTACCAATAGGTCTTGAAGATGTTTTTCTACATTTTCTTCTAGGAACTTTATGGCTCTAGCTTTTATAGTGAGGTCTTTGTCCATTTTGAGTTAATTTTTGTATAAGGTATGAGACAGAGGTCCTCTTTTTTCCTTTTGGCCATGGATATCCAGTTATCTCAGCACTATTTGTTGAATAGACTGTTCTGTCCCAGCTGCGTGCGTTTGACTGGCTTGTCAAAAATCATGTAATGATAGATATAAGGGTCTGTTTCCGAACCATCAATTCAGTTCTATTGATGTATGTGTCTATCTTTATGCCAATACCATGCTGTTTTAACCCCTGTAGCTAGGTAATATGATTAAAAGTCCAGAAGTGAGAGTCCTTCAACTTCACTTTTCCTTAAGATGTTTCTGGTTATTCGGGGTCCCCTTACCCATCCAAATAAATTTGATAATTGTGTTTTTCATTTGTTTAAAAAATGCTTATGGATTTTTTTATGAGGATTGCATTGAATCTTTATATCAATTTGGGTAGAATTGACATCTTAATGAAATTTAGTCTTACGATCCATGAGCATTGAATGTTTTTCCAATTATTTAGTTCTTTTTAAATTTCTTTTAGCAATGCATTGTAGTTTTCTGCATACAAGTGCTTTCCATCCTTGGTTAATTTTATTATTAAGTATTTGATTCTTTTAGTCACTATTGTAAATGGAATTTTTTCCTGACTTCCTTCTCAGATTGTGCATTGCTAGTTGTATAGAAACAACACTGGTTTTTGTGTATTGATCTTATATACTGACACTCTACTGAAATTGTTTGTTAGTTCTAGCAGCTTTGTTGTAGATTTTCCGGGACTTTCTATGTATAGGATCATATCATCTGTGAATGGTGAAAGTTTTACTTCTTCCTTTCCAATTTGGATGTCAGTTATTTCTTTTTCTTGCCTGATTGCTCTAGCTAGAACCTTGAGCACTATATTGAACAATAGTGGTGACAGTGGGCATCCTTGTCTTGTTCCAGATCTCAATAGGAAAGCTTCCAGTCTCTCACCTTTGAGTACACTGTTAGCTGTGGGTTTTTCATATATGGTCTTTATCATGTTGTGAAAATTTCCTACAATTCTCATCTTTTGTAGTATTTTTATCAGGAAAGGATGAGGTATTTTGTCAAATGCCTTTTCTGCATCAATCAATAGGATCATGTGATTTTGCTTCTTTGATTTATTAATGTGGTGTGCTCTTCTGGTCTCCTGGGCCCTCCAAACAGGTACTTTAGATAGTTGTGGGTGATTCTAAACTGCCCTGTAGGAAGAGCTGACTCTTGGAGCTCCCTACTCAACAACCATCCTGCCCCCATCCCTCCATATACTCTTTTTTATTTTTTTAAAGATTTATTTATTTATTTATTTTCCCCTTCTCCCCCTGTTGTTTTTTGTGCTCTCTGTCTGCTCTCTGTCCATTCACTGTGTGTTCTTCTGTGTGTCTACTTGTTTTCTCTTTAGGCAGCACTGGCAACTGATCCTGAGACCTTCCAGAGTGGGAGAGAAGCCCTCAATCTCTTGTGCCACCTCAGTTCCCTGGTCTGCTACATCTCTTATTGTCTCTCCTCTGTGTCTCTTTTTGTTGTATCATCTTGCTGTGCCAGCTCTCCAATCTGGCCACTCCATGAGGGCCAGCACTTCTGTGCGGGCCATCACTCCTGCATGGGCTAGCACTCCATGTGGGCCAGCCCTCCTCAAGGGCCAGCTCTCTGCTTGGACCAGCTCACCATGTGGGGCAGCTTGCTGTCACCAGGAGGCCCTGGGAATAGAATCTTGGACCTCTATATGGTAGACAGGAGCCCAATCGCTTGAGCCACATCTGCTTCCCCCTCCATGTACTCTTATAAATGTGATGTTCATTTTAAGAAGTTAGTGATTAAGGTTTGTGGAAATGACTTTAATCCACATGTTTACAATGGAACATTGACTTGCAGCTCAACAGAAAACAGTTTTGAAATTCTAAGAAGAATGTATATGTAAAATATGGAGAAATAAAAATACTTATGATGATTTAAGATTAATTCAGTTTCATAAATAATAATTAAGCATCTATTTTGGGCCAGGGGATACAAACTGAAGAAAAATGAAAAGTATTTCAATGTACTTATGTGGTAGCTTTGGGTGAGAAAACGATAAAAAGAAATGTGTGGTTTTAGAGCAAAGTATTTAACTCCTCTGTGCCTGTGTGTTTCATAGAGGATAACAATCTTTCCTTTCTGATTTTAAGAATTGAGTTAATATATGTAAAATGCTTAGAAAAATACCTGACACAGTAAGTTCTATGTATGTATCAGTATTGTTTTATTTTCTTCAAGCTCTACCCTATCTATCATCTAAACAAGATGTTCAGTTCTCCACTAATTTACTTTAGCCAGAACTAGTGTTTTCACTACTGCTTCTCCTACTATCATCCTTTCTTTGCTCCTTTTTTTTTTTGATGTTTTTCTAGTTGGGAGTTGGGGAGTTGGGGAGTTTCCCCTTCAACATTAGAATTTAGAAAGATGGATCTGGGTTTCATCAGACTCAAATTTGGCCCCCTGTATAAATAGCATGTAACCTAAAACCATTTGATTTCAAATATGCCTTTGTCTAATTTCCCTTCATACATGAAGTAAGAGTGTTTGTTAAGATATAGTGTTTGTAGCTATAGAGAAATGTTCAAGTATCTTCTAAATCCTAGCACTGTCTCTGCGGATACCCATTTTCTGTCTTGATAGGATGGGAACCATTACACTGAGGCTTATTCTGTCATTCAACTCAATTAATGAACAAAGTTATTGTTTAATTGTAAGGGTAGAACATGGGGCTACTAATTCATACACATTTTCCTTCCACTGTGCATTTTATCATAAAGCATAAAGTGAAAGAGTAAAGGAACTATGAAAAAGCAAAATATAAATGTGAAATCATATTGAGAATGTCAGTCTAACACTATTTTCTTTTAATTCACCAATCACATAGTCACATTGAATTTGAAACTCTTTTATGACCTTTCCATCTGACACAGCTGAATTGTTTCAAATCAGCTAAAAAATTTTAGACATATTGTGCTGACTTATATGCTCTAATGGATATAACAGCAAATGTTTTTGTAGATAAAGATGTCCTAAGTTTTATAATATAGAGCCCTTCACTTATAAAATTATCTAGTTTATAAAGCACAGTTATCATCATCTTGAAGTGCTTTGGATGTGTGCCATTTGACCATCTTTTTTTTTTTTTTTTTTATAAACATTTTGGACCAAGGCATAGAGAAACATGATCACTCAGTAAAGCTGTTCTGACCCCAGTCAAAATAAGGTAGAGAATTAAGTGGTTACATGTGTTAGCAGGATTAAATGTCCATTAAGTTTGAATCACCAGAATGGTGCTTTAATCTGTTATTGGGTGAAGAAATACATTGTATTTTGAATAAAGACTGCACCTGAGGTCCTTGTCCCTTCTTAACATGGGTGGCACACTATGGATTTGGAGGCAAAGGTGGTCATATCTGGGGAGACTGCATCCCACTACCACCTACTAAAAGGGACAAAGAGACGCTGCTTCTGTTGGTGATGTACCCACAAAATTATCCAGTTGTAGTAGAATGACATTGTGCTCAACACTAATTTAATATCTAGCATTAGTCTGAGAAGTTGGCTAATCTTCAGATTCAGCATAAATAGAACAAATAGAATTGTGAAAAATTTAATTTATCAAGTGATTCAGAAAAAAAAACAATTATAAAATAAAAATTACTTCTCAAATAAGTTCGGCTGGTAGGATATACTGGGTATTAATCAAACACAATACAGTAAAGTTACCGTAATCTTTATAAAGTTTGCTTCTGAATTCTATCCCTAACAGTCAAACAGTACACCATCTTTATAAAGAAATCAGGATATCTTCTCTTAGTTTTTTTTTTTAAGATTTATTTATTTACTTTTATCCATTTTTACATCCCCCCATCCCCCCATCCCCCACCCGCTCAGTGCTGTAGAGTAAGTCCACTTGAAACATGAAGCTTAGGTGGTGAAAAACTTGGTTTGTAAAATGTCCAGGTAGATTGGCACTAGGTAGACAACAAAATCCCTTGAGCTCAGCACGACACAAAGGAAATCACTTAAAAGTTCCAGGTATTTCACAAAGTATGAAAGGGCCATGGGAGTTGCTGAGTATGGGCCAATGAATCTGAAGAGGGTTGAGGTTGGGAATCAAAGAAAGAAAATGTATGACCCTGGTGAAAGAATGCAGTAGGATTAGGTGCCAAAAATGATATATAAATATATGGGAATTGCACAAGTCAGAGGAAGTCAGAGAATGGTGATGGGCAAGACAACTCTTCCTCCTGATCTCTGCCTAGAAAATAGCTTAACTCTCCCTCCCCACCTCATCCCTACTCCCTCCTTGAATTTGGGTTGTTCATGAAAAGATAGGAGGAAACATGGGAAAGGGCAGAATCTTGAAAGGGCAAGTTAAAACGCAAAGTGGCTGAGTTTACCTTAAAATGACATAATTATGTATAAATGGAGGGTCATGAACTAGGTTGAGTTCTAGAGAAATAACAAGTAATGCATTTTTGCACACTCATGGTAGTGACTGTAAAATTGTACCTTCAATATCAAATAAAATTTTAAAGAAATTATTGAAAAATACTTTAACTTTGAAAATGTATTGGCTTGAGTTTTTTGGTATAATGAGGAAGAAATATATTAACCTGCCTGAAAATGTTATTTTTTTCTTAGAGTATTAAAACAAATAAAGAAGTTTTTTTGTTTATTATCCAGCTCAACTTTTTTAAACTTTATTTTTAAAGAAGTTTTAGATTACAGAAAAGTTACATTGAAAATATAGGGTATTCCCATTTACCCCACCCTCTTCCCCTCTCACATTTTCTCCTATTAATAACATCTTGCATGATTGTGGTATACTTGTTAAAATTGATGAACAAATATTGAAGCATTGCTACTAACCATGAACTATAGTTTACATTATGGTTTACACTTTTCCCCCATACAATTTTATAGGTTTTACAAAATGTATAATGGCCTATATTAGTCATTGCAAAATCATGCAGAGCAATTCCAATGCCCTAGAAAATACCCTATTCTTCCTTCTCCCAACCCTCAGAACCACTATCTTTATATCAGTGTCACAAGTTCTTTTGTTG
Source organism: Tolypeutes matacus (assembly GCA_026826555.1). NCBI lineage: Eukaryota > Metazoa > Chordata > Mammalia > Cingulata > Chlamyphoridae > Tolypeutes > Tolypeutes matacus. The sequence continues at coordinate 14,212,652 of JAKSZT010053770.1, forward strand.
CTACAATAATAACAAGTCTACATTGGTCCATGGTTGCATTCAACCACTACGTTTATTCCTTCCTCAATCTTGAGGATTTGGGGATGGTGATGCCCACCTGGCACTGAAGGATTATTACCAAGCGCCAACCAGTGTATGCATTTGGAAAAAGACGTTGACAAAAGGAGGGAAAATTGAATACAAAAGAGTTTTTACAGCTAAGAGAGTTGAAAGTGAGTCAGGAGATCATTCAAGAGATTATGCTTATGCACATCTCAGGCAGATCTCACCAACTGCCACAATAAACAAAGCCAGGTCAAGATTTTTAATTCAAACAACATTTATTGTGAGTAAATTAATATAAAAAGACTCAGACAAAGCCTTTCAAAATGAAATCACACAAATTATTTACAGCTTTGGTTTCAGCAAAAAGCTGTGAACCTTGAACTTAGTCAAGTGTCTGGCAATAATAAACTTGAAATACATGTTATTATCCTTATTATTGTTATTACTTCCTGCTTCTTACCAGCTTGGGAGGGAAGCAGACTATTTAGAAGGAGCCTCCTTGGTCTCACACATTTCCCCTTTAAGGATAATGGTTTTAAAGGGATTGGAAGCAGGCTATGAGGGAGAAGTTTGAATTTGCCAAACCACCCTTACACAGTACTTCCTGATTCCCTTGTTTGCTCAACAGAAAGCCACAGCACAAGCCCAAGGGTTGGTACCACCCTGTGGGAGGAAAGGAGCAGCTCCTGGAAACTCAGGTTTGAATCAGTCTACAGTTGTGTTAGCTCCGAGGTGCTTTCAACGTATCCTGGGATAAAGCCAACCCTTTACTTCTATTTACATGATTAAAAGCAATTCATATAAAGGTAAATTTCACAGGCAGGAGGATTATAATAAGATCTCCATTCTTTTCCAAAACAACTAAGTTTCTATCTCAACTAATATTTATACAAGTGGTCTGTGACAATTTAACACCTAATACGATCGAATAGCTCTCCTGAATTTTAGACTGAATGCTACTATAATGATGAACTATATTAAAAATATTTGCATATGGCATTCCCCATTTGCAAAATTTATGAATTTTAATAAAGTTGCTTAGATTTTATAGCCCAAAGTTATAATTGTTCATAATCCAGAAATATTATTTAAAGGGAATTGAAATTATGTGAAAACACTTAAGAACAGAATTGTATCTTCAGCTTTCCCATGACTTTTTTTATGTTGGTTATTAATTTCTCCATACTAATGAAAGACTAGCTTAAGATGAAAAATATATTTAGAAGTGTAAATATTTTGTAAATTAGCATGTGTACAAATGTATCTTACTAACTCATGATTTGTTAAAAAAAAAAAATCTATGAAGTAATATGCACGTGGGTCCAGCACTGTAACTACTGAATAGTTGCTTTCAGACAAAAAACTGCATAGGTAGGTTCCAAATCGTCAAAGGAAATCTAGTTCTATTTTTAAGAAGCAGCTTTGTTCCTAAAAAATATAAAATAAAAAAGTTTTAGAAATCTGATTTAGAGCATTTTCTAATTGGATAGCCCCAGCAATCTCCTCTCATTGTTCTTCCCCTCGTAAGGCAAACACAATACCAACTGTTTCTGTTTTTGTTTGTTTGCTTGTTTGTTTTTTTCAATTCATTTGAATACAACTTTATTATGGGCTATGCAAATGTCTAAAAGAGGCATTAGCTGTCCTGAAGTATTTCACAATTAGTTAGGAAGATTATTTGTTACTCATTTTTGTTTACACCAAACATAAAGTGACTTAAAAAAATAATAATACATTACAACAAGATAACATGAATTAGAAATATGCATGAATGATGATGAGGAGGATACATAAGATTAGAGCAATAAAATGTAATTAGAAATAAGATGATACATTAAGCACATTCAATGAAATCCTAAATATTTTCTGTTTGTTGTGAGTAAACTGTTTTCGTTTCCTAGGCTACTCAAGCAAATACCATGAAATGGGTCAGGTTAAACGATGGGAATTTATTCAATCACAGTTTGAGGCTGGCAACACTCCAAATCAACGTGACATCAAGGTAATGCTTTCTTTCTGAAGACTAGCATTCTGGGTCTGGTTGCTGGCAATCCTTGATCTTTAGCTTTTCTGGCACATGGCCAGTCACAGCGCAGTGTCTCCTGGTCTCTCACTTCTCTTCTGGGTCCTGTCCATATTCAGCTTCTTGCTTCCTCTGGCTTTCTCTGAATCTCATTCTGCTTATAAAGGACTCCAGTAATAGGATTAAGACTCATTCTGATTGGGCTGGGCCACACCTTAACTGAAGTAACCTCATCAAAAGGTCCTACTTACAGTGGGTTCACACCCACAGAAATGGATTAGATTTAAGAACACATTTTTCTGGTAGCTTCAAACTACCACACTGAGAAATTAAGATACAATTGTAATTAATTATAACAAAAGCACTACAAAGTAGAGCTGTAACAACAAAAAGAATAGAGTGAATAATCTCTAATTTTGGGGTGATTTTTGATAAAGAATATTTCCTGGAAGAAATGATATCTGGCTTCACTTTTGAAGGAAAAGGAGGGAGAGGAGACACACAGGTATAGGGGGTGGAAGAAGACCGGCAAAATTGTGTAGGCATGAAATATGGTATAGAGCAGTGTGGTGTATTTGGAAGATCAAATGCTGGAACATGAAGTGGGAGAAGGGACAGGTGTTTTTAAGAGGTGAGCAAGGCAGCTGGCCAGATCTATAATGCACAATTTTTTTTTCAGGAGGTCCTAGATATTGAACCCAGGACATTGTACATGTGAAGCAGGCACTCAACCACTTGAGCTACATCTGCTCCCCCAATTTTTATATTAGACAGAAAATAAGAATAAAGAGGTACCTCAGTGATCCAATTTTGGCTGAATGAATGTGAGGATGAGGTGTTTGTGAATTAACTACTGTTATTGTTGAGTTATTTAATTGGAAAAATTCAAACCTATAAAAGGCAGAGAGAATACTGTTGTGAACCTCCATGTATTCAAACCCTAAATTTTCAAGACAATCTTGTTTCATCTATACTCTGGCATAGCATTCATCACACTATCCCCAGCACCACCACTTGAATATCTTAAAGCAAATTCCAGACATTATACATTTCATCAGGAAATAGTTCAGTGTGTATCTATAAAAGATAAGGACTTATGCAAGACATAACTGCAACATAAAAAGTTAACAATAATCACTGAGATCCTCAAATACCTAGTCAATGTTAAAACTTTCCCAGTTATTCTCTCCCAAATTCTTAAGTGTAATGTATAAAGGAAACTTTTTGCCATAATTATATCTTTTTTTTCCCAATAAAAGTGCATTTTGACGGAAACAATCAGAATACTATTAACATACTACATTGTTATGTAAGCAGGAAAAATGTCCTAGAAGTGGGAATCACAGATCAAAAATAAGACCATTCCTTCCATAATATTATGCCCCAGTGAAGTGAAGTAAAACTAACATGACAATTTTTTCTTTTAATTCATCCTCCTCCCTCTGAAAAATTATCCTACTCTGACTTAATTTTAGTTTTGGAAAAATCCTGAGTCTCAACTAAAGTAATAAAATAGCTATTTGGAATAATAAAAGTGATAATATCATTAAAATATGATGGCAAAGTTATAAAAGCTTATCATTATATAACTCTCATTACCACTAATAATCTGTTCTCTTACATATGTTTTGGTGATTCCCTCTTACAAAGCATGTTTTATTATATGTGGCTTAAAATACTAAGTTATTTCAATTGATACATTTTGAAAGATGGTGACTTATAATGAAGTCTTGGGCTACTTAAATTCTAGGATACAGGACTTGGTTGTCAACAGCTAAGCTGAAATGAACTATAATAAAATGAGTATCATATGTAGTTTCATAAATGGATAAAATGTGGCAGATTATAGCACAATAGGATTTTTAAAGATGTATTAATGAAAGTTATCTTCATAAATGAATTTAGTTTTTTTACTGAGAGCTGGAAACTGCTTGAATATCCCCATACCTATTTAGGAATATAGTTTGGGTAGCTATAAGATATGGATAGAATTGTTACTAAAATCAGTAAAGGTGAGGAAAGCAAAGGAAAACATAAACCAGACAAAAATACATTTCCAGGTCCAAATTTTTAAGTATTCTGTATTTTGTCATTTTTAAACACTAAATAGGCATACACAGAGCCACAGTGCAGCATGCCTTTGTTTCTAACATAAATAAAGTTTGGGGCACTGCTCTGGAACTCAACCAGACCAGACCATGAGTTGCATATGATATATATATGTATAAAAGAAGTGTCAGAGACTAATTGGAAAATTATAGTTGGGCATGAATAAATGTTGGAAACCTTAGCTACAGAGAGGCAGTAAGAATTAAGGTAGAAGGAACAGACTAATTCTCTACAGGCAATGCACAATTCTACCTGACAAATTGAATTCAGCATGTATACTTCAGAAAACTTATTTACTATTTGCAATATTTCTATCAGTATTCATAGACAATCTTGTTTGAGCCTTAGTAGCTTTGCAAGCATTTCCTAGACTTACAAGTTAAAATGTTTATTAACAAGTAGATGATAAAAAAATAACTGGAACAAAACTGCACCCAGAATAAAATCAATCAAAATAAAATGCATTTGCAAAGGAGATTTTTTTTTCTATTAAAGTTGTTGCAAGGCTCTCTCTGCCTAGTGGAGCCCACATCAAATCTTGGTGTGTATTCCCATCTTTCTCCCATTCCTCAGCAAGCTCTGTTCTTTCCCCCATTTCCCAAATAAATTCTTTTTACTGGCCTAACTAAAAAAAAAATAAAGCTAAAAAAAATTGTTGCATGTACTAAATTACCAGTAATCTTTTCCTATATTAAAGGGAAAAATGACTTTCAAAGGTATTAATCTCATTTTAAATGGAGATTTTTCAACTTTATTCAGGTTTGTCAATTTATTTAGAAATTGACAATGACCAATACTACTTTTGAAATCATTCTTCAAAATATATAAGTGCAAAGTTCTTTATCAAATTTAGAATAAATAATAATCTAAGTTTACCAGTAACTATTAAAAGCTGTAGTCCTTTGAAATACAGACTCCTTCCCTTTACTTGGGAATGGCCAGCAGTGCCATACACAAAGTAAACAATTGTTCCCAACTTCAGAAGCCTGCAGAGGTCAGTATAGCGACAGTAACAAGATATCATATAGATAATTGAATCAATACTGAAAGTGAACAAAAAATAGATAACATATTTATTATTTATACATACCAGCATTTTGAAAGTTAAAATGAAATTAGGAATAATTAGAATAATTTGTCTTTATTAAATATGCATTATAAATAAAATCAACATTTGGAAAATCATCCTGCTTATAAAAGCAGGGGGTTGAAAAAGAGGAAATGGAATTTAGAATCAAAGTAATGACCACTTAATATAAAAGTACATATACTTTGTGTGTACTGAAGGATCTGAAAAATATTCTTTTCCTCTGAGCTGGAGATTATATTCCTCACACCCAATTCATCAGCTCCTCACACCTGTCAACAAAGCTCATACTAAATAAACTGGACAAAGCTGTGATTTTTGACCTTGAAATATCAGTGAAGTGCTCTTATTTCTAGTGATGTTCCATACAATTCAATGCAATAATTGTTTCCAAATATAACAATAGCTCCCAGGTACAATGCAGTATTTCCTATGCATGCATTGAGGGTAAGTTTTTCACTCTGAACATGTAAATGTGAATGTGCATATATAATCTTTTCCATATGTAAACATTTCCCCAACGTTGTTTTCTGTAAAAGTGAATGATAGACAGGTTTTAGAAACTGCACTCTGTTATGCAGAAGCTGTCTTTTCCATGATGACCTGTCAGTGACCTTTATCATGACATTGAAGGACTGCCCTCTCTAAGGGTGAGAAGTAATTCAACTTCAATAGTACTTCTGCTCCAGACATGTATAAAACAGAGACTATAAACATATACTGTAGGTTTATTTTGGCTCCAGTTAATCTTATACCATCAAACTCATTTAGTTTAGAACTTGCAGGCATGGTTTTAGCATGAACTTTCTGCTGCAATCCAAAAAGTTTAAAGAAAAGCTTGCTAAATCCAACATTGGGCTTCTGCTAGGAGAGCAGTTATCTATTGTAAAGCAAGTTCCTCATACTTTTATATTTAATACAATAAGTGCTACTGTCTTTCTGGTACATCTTAATGTCACTATCAATGGGCAAAGTCAAAAGATTTATCCAAAGTTTAGTTAGAAAGATAGATTAAGTCACTTAAAAAACAAACAAACACTTATATATTTACTTTTCAAAATTTAAGCTCTATTTTTACCTGAATGTAGATTGGTATTTTAATTTCCTAGGCTGCTCAAAGCAGATACCACGAGATGAGTTGACTTTAAACAATGGAAATTGATTAGATTAAAAAATTACAGTTTGAGGCCCTGAGAACATTCAAATCAAGGCATCATTAAGGCAATGCTTTCTTCCTGAAGACCGGCTGTCTGAGATCCCTGAATCCTCTGCCACATGGCAAGGTTAATGCCAGAGTGTGCTGGTCTCTCCCTTTTCTTCTGGGTTTCCTTGCTTTCAGCTTCTTGCATCCATGGTTTTTTCCCTCCTTCTTTGTATTCATTCCAATGATAAAGGACTCCAGTTAAAGGATTAAGACCCATCCTGAATGAGGAGGGTCATACCATAACTGAAGAAGCCTCATCATAAGATCCTACTTACAATGTGTCCATACCCACAGGAATGGATTAGTTCCATGTTTTGTTGTTGTTGTTCTTCTTAATTCCATTTATTTCTGCTCTAATATTTTGTTATTTATTTCCTTCTGATTGCTTTGGAATTAATTTGCTGTTCTTTTTCTAGTTCCTCTAGGTGTGTAGTTAGGGCTAATCTGTGTCTTTTGGTTGGGTGGATTAATACATTAACATTCCAGGTTATTACTGTAAAGGCAATACTTACTTCAACCATTTTATCCTTTGGCTTTTATATATCATACCTCTCTTTTGGCCCTTTTAGTTACCCTTACTGATAAACTTCATTTCCACACCCACCTCCAAGCCTCTCTCTCATCTTTTTCTTTCCATCTGAAGAACTCACTTTAGTATTTCTTGTAGACAGGTCTCTTGTTGACAAACTCTCACAATTTCTGTTTATCTGTGAAAACTGTAAACTCTTCCTCATTTTGAAGAACAGTTTTGTCAGATAATGAGTTCTTGGTTGGCAGTTTTTCCCTTTCAGTATCTTAAATATATCATACCACTGCCTTCTCAGCTCCATGGTTTTTGATGAGAAATCAGCACTTAAGTTTTATAGGCATCCTTTGTAATTGATGAATCACTTTTCTCTTGTTGCTTTCAGAATTCTTTCTCTTTGGTATTTGATTAGTATGTGTCTTTGAGTGGGTTTATCTGGATTTATTTTGTTTGGAGTACTTTGTGCATTTTGAGCCTATATACTAATGTCTTTCATAAGAGTTGGGAAATTTTCAGCCATTACTTCCTCAAATATTCTTTCAGCCCCTTTTACCCTACTTTTCTTCTTCTGGGGCACCCATGATGTGTATGTTTGCATACTTTGTGTTGTCATTTAATTCCCTGAGACCATGCTCAATTTTTCCATTCTTTTCTCTATCTGTTCTTCTGTTTGATTTCAGATATCCTCTCTTTTAATTTGCTGAACCTTTCTTCTGCCTGTTCAAATCTGCTGTTGTGTGCCTCTAGCACAGAGCTTCTTAACTTTTTTTGTTCCACAGACGCCTTTGCCAGTCAGGTGAAAACCACAGACCCCTTACTAAGTCCACATTATACTGTACACTATTTAATAAATATATCCGCACCAACACATCCCCACAAGAATAATGTTTTTTTGAATTTCAATTCAAGCTCATGGCGCCCTTGTTAAGAACGCCTGGTCTAGTGTATTTTTAATCTCATCTCTTGTGGCTTTCATTCCTCTAAGTTCTGTTATTTTTCTTTGCATGTTTTCAAATTATTCTTTACGCTCACCCTGTGTTTTATTATCCTCTGTCTCTTTAGCCATATTTTCCTTCATCTCCTTGAATTGATTTAGGAGATTTGTTTGAACACCCATGATTAGTTTTTCCATATTCTGTATATTCTCTGACATTTTAATTGCTCATTTGACCAGGCCATATCTTCCTGTTTCTTTTATGGCTTATAATTTTTTGTTGATGTCTGGGCATCTCATAGCTTGATAAATTATTCTGAATGTTTCTTTCTCTTGTCTAAGATTTGGTTTTTGATTGTCTTTGTTTTAAGACTCTTCTTTGATACTTGGTTTATCAGTATATCCCAACCAAAGCAAGGCCAGGGACAAGTTCTAAAAAGACAGTCTCTCACCGTAGCTTGTCCATCTCTTCATCCTGCTCTTCTCTGGATGCTGCATAGTTCTGCCTTCATCTCCAGAGTCCCAAAACCTGTTCTTGAGTTTTAAGAGTTCTTATATATAAATTCTTGATAAAGTTCCTTATTAAATATACGATTTGCAAATATTTTCTCACATTGGGTTGTTTTCATTTTCTTGATTCTACCTTTTGAAGCATAAAGTATTTTATTTTGAGGAAATTTAATTAATTAAGTTTTTCTTTTTCCACTTGTGCTATTAGTATTTTAGAAAACACTGCTTAACGCAAAGCCATGAGGATTTACTCCTAAGTTTCCACCTAAGATTTTTACATTTTTAACTCCTACAATTATGTCTATGATATATTTTGTTTAATTTTTGGATGTTGTGTGTTAAGGATCCAATTTCATTCTTTTACATATGGAAATCTTGTTGTTCTGTCACAATTTGTTGAAAAGACTATTTTTTTCCCCATTGAATTCCCCTGACACTCATCTAAAAACAATTGACCACCATACATGTAAGGGTTTATTTCTGGATACTCAATTCTATTCATCAAGCTACATGTCTTTTCTTATGCCAGTAACCTACTGTCTTCATTATTACAGTAAGTCTTCAAATTGGAAAGTGTGAGTCCTCCAATTTTGTCCTTTTTTCAAGATTGTTTTGGCTATTCTGGGTCCCTTGTATTTCCACTTGTCAGTTTCTGGGAAAAAAAAAAAAAAGGGTAGTTGACATTTTGATAGGAAATGCATTGAATCTACACATCAATTTAGGGATTGTTGTGATCTTAACAATAATAACTAATCCAGTCCATGAATATGGGATGTCTTTCCATCTATTTAGGCACTTTTTAAATTCATCAATGGTGTATTTTTTAATTAATGGAACTTTTAATAGAAGTTGTAGATTTACAGAAAATTCATGCAGAATATACCAAGTTCCCAAATACCTACCTTCACACAGTTTTCCCTATTATTAACAATTTGCATTAGTGTGGTAAATTTGTTCAGTTGTTGAAGCATTATTCTAGTTATATGAGTAACTATAGTGCATAGTTTACATTAGTGTTCAATGTTTGTTTTATATGTTCCTGTTTTAGTTTCCCTGGCTGCTCAAGTAAATACCATGCAATGAGTCAGGTTAAACAATGGGAATTTATTAGCTCAGGATTTTGAGGTTAAAAGAAAGTCCAAATCAAGGCAACATCAAAGTAATGCTTTCTTCCCAAAGACTGGTGTTCTGGGGCTGGCTTCTGATAATCCTTTGTCATGGGACCTTAGTTCCTCTTTCATATGGCAATGCACATGCTGGCCTCTCCTGGCCTCTCCATACTTTTCCAGGTTCCTTTGAATTACAGCTTCTGGCTGCTCCCTGTGGCTTTCTCTCTCTTTCTGAATTTCATTCCACTTACAAAGGACTCCAGTAATAGGATGAAGATTATGCTGATTGAGGTGGGCCACATCTTAACTGAGTAACCTCATCAAAAAAGTCCTACATAAATGGGTTCATACCCGCAGGAACGGATTATGTTTAAGATCATGCTGTTCTCCAGACAATCACAACTCCTTGTTGCTTTTTAAAATTTTTGCTCTTGTAACATATATACAACCTAAAATTTGCCCTTTTAACCATATTCAAATATACAACTCAGTCCTGTTAATTACATTCATAATGTTAGGCTACCATGATCATCCATTATGAAAACATTTCAACACAAAAAGAAACACAGTACCAATTAAGCATTAACTACCCATTCCCTACCACCACCCTGGCCCCTGGTAACCTGTATTCTAGTTTCTGACTCTATGAATTTACTTATTCTTATTTTATATTGGCAAGATTATGTATTTGTTCTTTTGTGTCTGCTTATTTTGCTCTACATGATGTTTTCAAAGTTCATTCATGTTGGCACATGTATCAGAACTTGACACTGAATAATATCCAATGATATATTGGAGAGAGAGATATATATATATCACATTTTTTTATACATTTATTTGTTGATGGACACGTGAGTCATTATTTGGCTCTATGGCCAATTGATTTTTGACAAGGCTGCCAAATGCACTCAATGGGGAAAACAACAGTGACTTCAATAAACGGTAGTTAGAAAACTGGATATCCACATGAAAAAAAAAATTAAGGTGCACCTCTAACTCACACCATTAAAAAAAAAAAAAACTCAAAATGTGTTGTGCCTCTATGAACGTCAGTGTGAAGATGCCTCTATGAACGTCAGTGTGAAGATGCCTGTTTAAGTTCCTGCTTTCAATTCATTTGGATATATACCTAGAAGTGTTTTCCATGGTGGCTGTATCATTTTAAATTCCCATCAACACTAAACAAGTGTTCCTATTTATTCCCATCCTCTCCAACATTTGTAATTTTCCATTTTGTAAACAGTAGCCATTCAGTGAGTATAAAGTGGTACTCATTTTAGTTTTAATTTGCATTTCTCTTATGGCTAATGATGTTGAGCATCTTTTCATGTGCTTATTGGCCTTTTGTATATCTTCTTTGGAGAAATGCCTATTCAAGTCTTTTCCCATTATTTAATTGGGTTGTTGGTTGTTTATCTTTTTGTTGTTAAGTTGTAGGATTTCTTTATATATTCTGGTTAATAAATCCTTATCGGATACATGGTTGCCAAATATTTTCTCCCAATCTGTAAATTGTCTTTTTACTTTCATGATGATGTCCTTTGGTGCACAAAAGTTTGTAAAACTATGAAGTCCCATTTATCTGTTTTTCCTTTGGTTGTTCATGATTTTGGTATAAAGTCTAAGTAATCATTGCCTAACAGAAGGTCCTAAAGGTGATTTCCTACATTTTCTTCTAAGAGTTTTATAGTTTTGGTTTTTGTATTTAGGTCTTTGCCACATTTTGAGTTTTTTTTTTTTTTTTTTTTTTAATGGTGTGAGTTAGAGGTGCACCTTCATTTTTTTTTTCATGTGGATATCCAGTTTTCTAACTACCGTTTATTGAAGACACTGTTGTTTTCCCCATTGAGTGCATTTGGCAGCCTTGTCAAAAATCAATTGGCCATAGATAGAAGGGTTGATTTCTGAACTCTCAATTTGTTACCATGGCTCTCTATGTCTGTCCTTGTGCCACTATCATGTTATTTTTATTGCTGTGGCTTTGTTATTACTTATTAGTTTTAAAATCAGAAAGTGTGACCCCTCCAATTTCATTCTTTGTTTTTAAGATGTTTTTAGCTGTTTGGTGCCCCTACCCTTCCATATATATTTGATAATTGGCTTTTCCATTTTTGCAAAAAAAGTTGTTGGAATTTTGATTGCGTTTGTGTGAAATTGGTAATTCACTTTAGGTAGAATAGACATCTTAACAATAATTAGTCTTCTAAACCATGAACTTTGAATGTCCTTCCATTTATTTAGGTCTTCTTTAATTTTTTAGCAATGTTTTGTAGTTTTCTGTATGTAAGTCCTTTACTTTCTTGGTTAAATTTATTCCAAGATATTTGATTATTTTTGTTTCTAATATAAATAGATTTTTTTCTTGCTTTCCCCTTCTTTACTAGTGTACAGAAACACTATTAACTTTTGAATTTTGATATTATATCCAACCACTTTGCTGAATTCATTTATTACCTCTAGTAGTTTTGTTGTAGATTTTTCTATGTAGGATCACGTCATCTACAAATAAGGAAAGTTTTACTTCTTTCTTTCCAATTCAGATGCCATTGATTTCTTTTTCTTGCCTACTTGATCTGGCTAGAGCTTCCAGCAAAATGTTGAATAACAGTGCTAACAGTGGGCATCCTTGATTTGTTCCTATCTTAAAAGGAATGCTTTCAGTCTTTGCCCATAGAGTATGATGTTAAACTGTGGGCTTTTATATATGCTCTTTATCATGTTGAGGAAGTTTCCTTCTATTCCTAGTTTTCCATGTGTATGTGTTTTTTTGGTTTTTTGGTTTTGACTACAAGAGACTCTCTCTCTCTCTCTCTCTCTCTCTCTCTCTCTCTCTCTCTCTCTATATATATATATATATATATATATATATATATTTTTAGTTTTAGTTTTTTTTAGGAGGTACTGGGGATAGAACCCAGAACCTCATATTTCTATGTGTTTTTATCAAGAAGGTATGCTGAATTTTGTCAAATGCCTTTTCTGTGTCAGTTGAGGCAATCATGCGTGTTTTTTTCCCTGTTCATTCTATTAATGTGCAGTATTATATTAATTGATTTTCTTATGTTGAACCACTTTTGCATATGTGGGTTAAATCCCACTCGATCATGGTGTATTATTCTTTAAATGTGCTGTTGGATTTGGTTTGCTAGTGTTTTGTTGAGGACTTTTGTATCTACATTCATAAGAGATATTTGTCTGTAATTTTTTCTTGTGGTATCTTTTTCTGACTTTGGAATTAGAGTGATTTGGCCACATAGAATGAGCTAAGCGTGTTCCCTCCTTTTCCATTTTTTTGGGAAGAGTTTGAGCAGGATTCATGTTAATTCTTGAAAAGTTTGGTAAAATTCACCAGTGAAGCCACCTGGTCCTAGAATTTTCTCTATTGGGAAGTTTTTGATTACTGATTCAGTCACTTACTTGTTGGTCTTCTATTTCTTCTTGAATGAGTGTAGGTAATTTATGTGTTTCTAGGAGTGTGTCCATTTCATCTAGGTTATTTTTTGTTGGTGTACAATTGTTCACACTATCCACTTAGAATCCTTATTATTTCTTCAAGGTCAGTGGTAATGTCCCCCCTTTCATTTGTGATGTTCATTATTTGCCTCTTCTCCCTTTTTTCTTTGTCAGTCTAACTAAAGTTTTGTCGATTTTATTGATCTTTTAAAAGAATCAACTTTTGGTTTCATTGATTCTCTCTATTGTTTTTTATTCTTTATTTCATTTATATCCACTCTAATCTTTTTTATTTCCTTCCTTCTGCTCTCTTTGGGTGTAGTTTGCTCTTCTATTTCTAGATCTCCAGTTGTGAGGTTAAGTCTATGAACCGAGACCTTTCTTCTTTTTTAATATAAGCATTTAGTGTTATAAATTTCCTTCTGAGCACTGTTTTTGCTACATGCCATATGTTTTAATATGTTGTGTTTTCATTTACATTTGTCTCAAGATATTTCCTAATTTCCTTTGTGATTTTTTTCTTTGATGCATTGGTTGTTTAATAGTCTGTTGTTTAATTTCCACATATCTGTGAATTATCCAGTCTCTCTCTGTTATTTATTTCTAGCTTCTTTCTATTCTTTCTATTGTGGTTGGAGATGATATATTGGTTGATTTACATTTTTAAAAAATTTATTGAGACTTCTTTTTTGATCTAACATATGGTCTATATTGTAGAATGACCCTTGATGCACTGGAGAAGAATATGTATTCTGTTGCTTTTGGGTAAAGTATTTATGTATGTCTGTTAGGACTAGTCGGTTTATAGTATTAATTCTTATGTTTCCTTACTAATCTTCTGTTTAGATATTCTGTTTAGTATTGGATATTGAAATCTACTATTAATGTAGGACTGCCTATTTTTCCCTTTGAATCTGTCAATATTTGCTTCATATATTTTTATATATGCCATTAGGTGCATATGTATTAATAATTGATATATATTCCTGTTGAATTAACCCTTTATTAACATTTAGTTATCTCCATTGTCTCTTGTTAACAGTCTTTGACTTAAGTATATTCTATGTGATATTAGTAAAGCCATCCAGCTCTCTTTTGTTTGTTATATTCATGATATATATCTTTTTACATACTCTCATTTTCAAACTACTTGTGTCTTTGAATTCAAAATGAGTCTCTTGTAAACAGCATACTGTCTGGCCATTCTTTTTTATCCATTCTTCCAATCTCTGCTTTTTAATAGAGAGTCTAATCCATTTACATTTACAGTCACTACTGATAATGTGTGAATCTCTTCTGTCATGTTATTTGGTCTTTTTCAGTTTTATACCTTATTTTCTCCCCTCAATTCTTCTGTTACTGCCTAATTTTATATTTATTTGAGTTTTTAATTTTGAGTCCTTTCTCATTTCCTTCTTATATCTTTTTCACATATTTTTTTGTGGTTACCATGGGACTTAAATTTAATGTCTTATATCTATAACACTCATTTGATTTGCTATCATCTTAACTTCAATAATACACACACTCTTCCTATACCTCTCTGTAACCCCAAATCTTTGTTGTACTTATTACGAATTGCATCTTTATATATTGTATATACCAAATCATAAATTTACCATTACTTTTATGTATTTGCATTTCAGAACATGTTAGAAGGACAAAGTAGAGTTACATACCAAAAATTATGATATTATAATACTGGCATTTATAATGATCTGTGTGGTCACATTTATAGGAGGTCTTTATTTTTTTTTTATTTATTTTTTTATTATGGGTAAAAATCAAAATCCTCACAATACATACAAACATTTGTAAAATGATATATAAATATATATGCATATATGTGTATTTGCTTACAAAAATGTTATTTATATATATATATATACACATATATTTTAAGAGGTGCTTAGATTACCTAAAATATTACACGGGACCCACTGTCACTTCAATCCTGCTTAGTGTTCTTTCCTTTTGGTCTGTAGAACTACTTTTAGCATTGCTTGTAAGGCAGGTTTCATGGTGACAAACTCCCTCAGTTTTATTTATCTGGAAATATCTTAATCTCTGCTTTATTTTTGAAATATGTTCTTGCCTGATATAAAATTGTTTATTGACAATTATTTTCTTTCATCACTTTAAATATTTCTGATGAGAAATCAGCAACTTAATCTTATTGGGACTTTCTTGCTCATAACACATTGTTTATCTTTTGCAGCTTCTGGAACTACCTCCTTGTCCTTGCCATTCAATGTAGTGTCTAAGCATGGTTCTTTTTGAGTTTATTCTGTTTGGGGTTTGTTGGGATTCTTGAATGTGCATATTCATGTCTTTTATTAAATTTGGGAAGTTTTATTCCATTATTTCTTTGAATATTCCTTCTGCTCCTTTCTCTCTTTTTCCCTCTTTTGGACTCCTATCATGTGTATATTTGTATGTTTGATGTTGTCCCACAGGCTACTTAAGATCTGTTTGATTTCCTTCATTCTTTTTTTCTCTCTGCTCCTCAGCCTGAATTATTTCAACTGTCTTTTCTTCAAGTTCATTAATTCTTCTTCCAGCTCCAGACTGCTGTTGAAAACCTTAGGTGATATTTCATTTCAGTTATTGAGGTCTTCAACTCCAGTACTTCTGTTTGGTTCCCTGTTTAAAAATGTTTATCTCTTCACTGAGATTCTCAATATTGTTCAGTCATCATTTTCCTGATATCATTTAGTTCTTTCTCTGTGTTTTTTCTCTATCTCCTTTAAGATATTGGAGGTCATATTTTATTTTATTTATTTACTTATTTGTTTTTATAAAGCTAATTAAAACTTCTACATACATTAAATAACAGTAGTCCATCTCAGTCCTCCACTTATCTCCTTTAAGAATCCACCACCTACCACCAGGTTGTGAAGATATTTTCCTATATTTTCTTCTAGAACCTTTAAGGTTCTTGCTTTTATATTTAGGTATTTGATTCATTTTGAGTTAATTTTTGTATAGGATATGAGATGGTAGTCCTCTTTCCTTCTTTTCTTTAAATTTTATTTTATTTGATGCCATTGTAAATGGAATTTTCTTATTTTCATTTCAGATCGTCCATTGTTAGTGTATAGAAATACAATTGATTTTTCTATATTGCTCTTGTATCTTTCATCCTTGCTCAACTCATCCATAAGTTGTAAGAATTTTATTATAAATTTCTCAAAATTCTCTATATTCAAGATAATGTCATCTGAATATTGAGGTAGTTGTACTTCTTTTCCAAGCTATATGAATTTCTATATTTTTCTTGCCTAGTTACCTTAGAAAAAACCTCCAGTACAATATTGAATAGACATGGCAATTATTTTATTACTGATCTAAGGAGAAAACATTCAGTCTTATACCATTAAGTATGTTATTAATGGTGGGTTTCCATAGATGGCCTTTATCAGGGTAAGTTCCTTTCTTTTCCTGGTTTGTTGCATGTTTTTATCATGAAAGGTATGGAAATATTCAAATGTGGTTTTTTTTGCATTTATTTAGTTGAGCATATGAATTTTGTCTTTTATTCTATAATGTGGTATATTATATTGTTTTTTTATATATGGTCAAACAACTTGCATTCATAGGATAAATCCTACTTGTTCATGGTGCATAATTCTTTTCATATGATGCTGGATTTTGTTTTCCATGTTGTTCTTGAGGAATTTTGCATCTATATTCATAAGAGGTGTTGGTCTGTAGTTTTCTTCTGATGTTTTTGTTTTTGATAGCAGGGTAATACTGCTTCATAGAATGAGTTAGAAAGTGTTCCCTTCTGTTTTGTGAAAGAGTTTCTGAAGGAATGATGTTCATTATTCTTTAAAAATTTGGTAGAATTTATCAGTGAAATCATTGAGGTTTGGGCTATTTTTGCCACTGATTGCTTTTGATAAATACCCTAGAGATATGCAAAGCAAGCTGCTCTGCATCAGAGCAAATAAGACAATACTTGAGAATGGAGCTTTCCAGTGATCTTCCTGGCGGATTAAATAGTGGTGTTTCTCTGGGATTAAATTTTTGGGAGTCTTCAAACCCATTCTGTTCCTTCCAGTGAATATTACATTAAAGGCTTTTACACACACTGTAGTTGTGAGTTTTTTGGTTTTCAAGACTGCAATGGAGCTGTAAAGAGGGGGATGGAAATACAACAAGATAAAATGCCTCAATGATTGCTGTTATTACCAAGGTTCAACCGTTTTTCCTGAGTAAATACCCCTTGGATTGTTGCAAGCCTTTCTTTAATTTCCAGGGTAAGAAAAGGTTAATTTTGGTAGTTTTTACCCATGTTCTCATTGCTTTTATATAGGAGTGGATTTTCATAGGTCTACCATCCATATATACTTCTTTTAATTTACTTTCAACATAAATTATTCTATTCAAAATTTAAAATTAATTTAGTAGAGACAACCAGCAAGACGGCGGCAGAATAAGGTACTCCAAGAATCAGCTCCTGCTATAGGGCAGTTAGTAATCACCCAGACCTAACTAAAGGACTTGTTTGGGGGCTCCAGGAGACCAGAAGTGCATCCTGCAGCATCCTTGAAAGAGTGGAAGGAGGAGACTGCCCATCTGCAGAGAAGATTCATAAGTAGAGCACTCCACACCATGGAGCCCAGTCCCTATTTTCCACTGGAGGCACAAGCTGGCTTGGGAACTGTTCTAAGACTGGAATTGGAAGCTCCACTTCCCAAAAATGGGGGAGGAAGAGATGGTTGGGCACCAACTTCAGTTACTTATTAGTAAATTCAGAGGGCTAAAGTATAATCCTAAGAATAGTTAAAGTTTGAACCTGTCCAAGTCAGAAAGTGGCCAGTAGCCACCATCTTAACTCCATGCATGACACGAGGGGAAGTGGGGCTGACTGAAAATCACAGTGCTGGTAGGGACTGGCTTCTTTATATCTAGATCAGATTGCAGTTCTAGCCTAAGCCACAGGCCCACCTCGGACAGGGAGGAAGCTGGAAGGAGCTACGCCAGCCTCTCTGGGAAATAACAGGTCACGCCATGGAGGTCGGTGATCATCCTACTTTGGTGGTGCAAGCCACCCCAGGAGCTATTCTGTGGTAGTAATTGGAAAGTCCATTTCCCAAAAACAGGGAAGGAAAAGAGGGTTGGCCACCAATGTCAGCTACTGATTAGTCAGTTTGGCTGGCTAAAATATAATCCTAAAAACAGCAGAACTTTGAACCTGTCCAAGTTGGAAGGAGGCCAGTAGCCACCATTTTGACTCCACCCCCAGCATGAGGAGAAGCCGGGCTGACTGAAAATCATGGTAATGATAGAGACTGATTTCTTTCACCCAGATTGGCCTGCAGCACTAGCCTAGGCTTCAGCCCCACCTCAAGCAGGGAGGAAGCTGGCAGGCCCTGCAATAGCTTATCCAGGTAACTGCAGATACAAATCAGAACTCTACCAGGGCAACTGCGGTCATCTTGGACCTGCACTGCATAATTGCTGCCCACATCTGCAGCTCCATCCCCACCCTAGGCAGGGGAGAAAGGGATGTGAAACTTCATCAGTCTCTGTGGGCAAGTACAGTCTAGGCCTGCATGACTTGGATTATTCCACATAGCTGTGGCTCTGTCCCTACCCTGGCAAAGGAGAAAATTGGGATAAGCTTTATCAGTCCTTGGGCACTGAGGGCAGCTTGAGCCTCTACAGCTTATAGCACCAACTACATCTTTGCCTCCTACTACAAAACCAGCAAGAGAGAAAGGGCAGGAAGCTCTAAACTAAAGAGAAAAACTTCACCAAGAATAAATACTCTAGTAAGCCAGATGCCAAGACACCAACAAAAAATTACAATCCACACCAAGAAACAGAAAGATATGGCCCAGTTAAAGGAACAAGATAAGCCTCCAGATGACATAAAGGAGTTGAGACAACTAATCATGGATGTTCAAACAAATCTCCTTAATAAATTCAATGAGATGGCTAAAGAAATTAAGGATATTAAGAAGACATTAGATGAGCACAAAGAAGAATTTGAAAACATACATAGAAAAATAGCAGATCTTATGGGAATGAAAAGTGCAATAAATGAAATTAAAAACACACTAGAATCATATAATAGCAGATTTGAGGAGGCAGAAGAAACGATTGGTGAGCTTGAAGAAATGGCCTCTGAAAATGAACACAGAAAGCAACAGATGAAAAAAAGATTGGAAAAACTTGAACAAGGTCTCAGGGAATTAAATGACAGCAAGAGACTTGCAAACATACATGCCATGGGTGTCCCAGAAGGAGAAGAGAAGGGAAAAGGGGCAGAAGGAATATTTGAAGAAATAATGATAGAAAATTTCCCAACCCTATTGAAGGACATAGAGATCCATGCCCAAGAAACACAATGAATTCCTATCTGAATAGACCATCTCCGAGACACATATTAATCAGAATGTCAAATGCCAAAGACAAAGAGGGAATTTTGAGAGCAGCAAGAGAAAAGCAATGAATAACATATAAGGGATACCCAGTAAGATTAAGTGCGATTTCTCACCAGAAAACATGTAGGCAAAAAGACAGTGGTATGATGTATTTAAGATAGTGCAAGAGAAAAACTTCCAGCCAAGGATCTTATATCTGGCAAGAATGTCTTTCAAAAATGAGACCGAGTTTAGAATATTCACAGATAAACAGAAACAGAGAGTTTATAACCAAGAGACACACTTTGCAGGAAATACTAAAGGATGAACTACAGCCTGAAAAGAAAAGACAGGAGAGAGAGGCCTGGAAGAGAGTATAGAAATGAAGACTATTTCAATAAAAGTAACTAAAATGTCAAAAAAAGTGGTGAAAATAAAATATGACAGGTAAAACCCAAATATTTAGGAATAAACTTAACCAAAGATGTAAAGCACTTGTTTTCAGAAAACTACAACTCATTGTTAAAAGAAATTTTAAGAAGTCCTAAATAATTGGAAGAGCATTCCATGCTCACAGAATGGAAGACTAAATATCATTAAGATGTCAGTTCTACTCAAATTGATGTACAGATTCAGAGCAGTCCTGATAAAAACTCCACCAGGATTTTTTAAAGAAATGGACAACATGATTGTCAAGTTTATTTGGAAGGGTAAGGGTTCACAAATAGCCAGAAACATAAAGGAAAAGCAAAGTTGGAGAACTCTCATTTCTGGACTTTAAATCATATTGTCAAGATACAGTGGTAAAAGCAGCATGGTACTGGCATAAAGGCAGACACATAGACCATTAGAACTGAATTGATGGTTCAGAAACAGATCCTCATATCTATAGTCAAATGAATTTTGACTATCCTGTCAAACCCACCCAGCTCAGGCAGAACAGTCCATTTAACGGGTGGTGCTGGGAGAACTGGATATCCATGGCAAGGGAAGGAAGAAGGATCCCTATCTCACACTTTGTGCAGGGATTAACTCAGGATGAATCAAAGAAGTAAATATAGACGCAAGAACCATGGAGCTTCTAGAGGAGAATGTGGGAGAATATCTTCAGGACCTGGTGGTAGGTGGTGGATTCTTAAAAGAGATAAGAGGAGGACTGAGAAGGACCACTGATATTATATGTAGAAGTTTTAATTAGCTTTACTCTAAAAGTGTGGAAATGTACAGAGTTGATGGCAACACATTATAGTGAGTAACGGCTAGTTTATAAATGGGGATATGGCTGAAAATGTCAATCTACGGATGTAAATGCCAATTGAAAGAAAGTTAGAGAATAATCTAGGGACTGAATAGCACAGTAAACCCAGAGGTAGATGAAAATTGTGGTTGATAGTACAGATGCAAGAGTGTCCTTTGTGAGCTAGAGCAGATGTACTTCACTGTTGCAGGGTGGTGGGAATGTGGATAGGCATGGGAAAAATACAACTGGAGTGACCTATGGTCTGTGGTTAACAGTAATAATGTAATATTCTTGCATCTATGCAAAGATGCACTGTGTTGATAATGGGGGATTATGGAAAATGTGTGCTAAATGTAAGCTATGGACCTGGTAATAATCAGATGATATTATTTTATAATCTGTAACAAATGTTCCACCACCGTGTGGTGTGTTGTTTGGGAATTCTGCACATGTGTATGATTGGTTTGTAAGTTTACAACTTCTGTCATAAAAATATATTTGAAAAATAATAATAGCTTGGGTTGGTGGAAAAATACACCAAATGTGAGATAAGGACTATGATTAGCAGTAAGAGTTTGACAATATTCTTACATAACTTGTAACAAATGTCTCACGAAAATGCAAGGTGTTGGTGGAGGGTTGATATATGGGACCCTTGTATGATGTTATGAATGTTTGCTGTGTAAGTTCACAACTTTTATTATACACTTATTGCTTATGTATGTTCATGTATAAATGATATAAAAATAATAACAATAGGGTGGATTGGGGGAAAATACTTTGGTTAGTAGTAATATTTTGTGGATGCTCTTTAATCATTAGTTAAAAATGTTTAACAACAATGCAAGGTATATGTGGTAGGGTGAAGTATGAGAGCCCTGTATGACATTATGTATGTTTGTTTTGTAAGGTCACAACTATTGCTATTCACTTATTGTTTATGTATGTTCATGTATGAGTGATATACTTCAATAATTTAAAAAAATTTATTTAATAGCTTTATTTAAACTGTGGTATTTATAATATTCTGTAAATGACATAATATGCAACTGCTTAAACTTATGAAAATTATAAAAAGTTTTAGAGGAAAATTTAAAACTCTTCAAGATAGTACAGAGTTTTAAAATAATTCTTTCCAGGGTTAATTCACCAAAACCTGTTTGAAGACTCCTTTAGTAGGAAATTAGACCAAAGGGCTATATTCGATAAGGAATAAGAGCAGCTGAAGTTGTTATGTAGTATAATATAGCAAACCATGAAGTTTATATATGTATAAGAAGATGTTTAAGGATGAGATCAGAGAAAAATAAATGAAGAAATCAGAAAAGAGAGGAAGCAAGCACCATAATTGGAGACTAGGGCCTGTGGAGGGGGCAAGTAAGAAATTCTTCATGGCAGCTGGTCAAAGAACTTTTAAGAAAAGGAAATTGTAAAACCAAATTTTATATTTGTTAGATGTGAATCTCCAAGCTCTCAATTAAGTTTTACACAAAAATGTATGCACGCAAAACACGCAAACAAAAAATAAAACTGGTAAAGTGAGAGCCAGCACCTGCAAACTTTCAGTATTCACCAGAAGTTGTTTTCAACCCTCCATCCCTGGTCTTGAGTTCTCCTCCAATCTTTCCACACAACTGGATCACCCAGTCACTTGGAACAGTTTGTACCCTCTTGACATGGGAGGATGTGTTATTCCTATAGCATATGTTGGAACTCTATTGCCAGATACCTCTGATAGTTTGAGGACTCCAGAGAAAGTTAACTTGAAAACCTAGGAATAATCATGTTCAATTTAAAGGACTTCAGCATTAATTATCATTGAGCCTCATGAGTTGAATGCTACATTCTCAAAAAGGGTTTGGCAGGGAGTATGATCCTTGTGGTTGGAAACTTCTCTTCAGCAAAGCAATACATACCAAATGGAAAAAAATAACTGCTTTGATGGATTTTTTGAGCAGGATTTAGTTTTATTTCTACCTATGATTACATTCCCAAAATCATAAACAAAGACTTCATAATTTATCTAAAGTTCTAAGATTAAAATCAGTTACTTTGTTTCTCCTCATTGAATTCTAGAGAGTGGTTTGAATCCAGGAAGCACTGTCTCAGCATTGCTGAATTTCAGTGGGTCCAGCAAAATGTCCCAGAACACAAGTACAACCACAGAGAATCAGAAAACACTTTGAAAATAATAAGTGACTTCATTTAATGACTCTTCCTTGAAGTCCTTAGCCAGGGAAAATTCAATTTTTGATTTCTACTGTCGAAGGTAGTGTGTCCATCTATATTTGGTAGAAAATATTTTTCCTCCCTTCTCTCTACATATAAAGTAACTAATATCTGCTGCATGTACTTTTCTGTAGCTATGGTCCACCTTTAAAAATTGTTACCATAATGTAGGCCAGATAATCTGACTTCCCAGGGAGTGATTTGTAGCATGCAAATACTTGACTATGCATCAGACTGAAATTAAATTGTCTAGACACTGTGACTGCTAGTTTTAAACTTGGAATTTTTGTTGAAAATTAAAGATTATAAAATGCCTTGCTTCAGAGTCTATAGCAAATAATTTCAGATATAATCATATTATGCAATAACTCCTTTATGGCTGTCACTCAAAATCTCATTCACACTCCTTTACACGTAAAAGTTAATGTTTTACTTACCCTATTTTTTCAACCTGAATGCCTTTCTCCAAATTTTAAATCTGACTCATCCTTTAAGTCTGGGCTCAAATGCCCATTCTTACATAAATTCTTTCCTCACTTCCCTTATTTTTTCCTCAGAACATTGCTTGACTCACTGTTTAAGTTAATTTTTTTTGACATGGCATCTATTATTAAGTTACTAAATACACTCACTAAATACAAATCTCCTTGAGGGAATGAGTTATGTCTTATTTATCTAAATATGTCAAAAATTAGATCCCAAATATTTGGTGTTTAGAATTAGAGAAAAAAGTCAAAATCTAACTTTCCATGAAAACTTGATTAAGGAAAAAAATCCCAATTATTCTTCACTGTATTGGGATTTTATGGAGACACATAGGAAATTCAGAGGGGGTTGAACACTAGACTAAGGCTTATGTAGCACTAAACTTGCATTTCCTATAGAAGCTCTAACTGTGTGAATTTGCTATGGTCTCTGAGTAGCAAAGATTTTAACAATGTGTACAAAAATTCTAATTGGACTAAATCAACAGCTTACTTTAATTTAACAAGTTTAGCGTAATGTTTTGAGTTAAACTATTATCTGATTTCTAGAAATCTGATAACAAAAAGAATTGTCTGAACTTTTCAACTTTTCGCTGTTTGTTTAGACATCGCATAGACATAGCCAAAATTAGTATCTCCAAAAACACCTCAAAGAAATTTTTCTTCAACTGCAAAAGATGATGAGAAAATAAAACCCCTCTGTTCTCAAATAACACTTTAAAGTTATAAGAGTAGAGTTTTTGTGGAAATCAGTTCAGCCATGGATTATCAAAACCACAGAAATATAAAGCAGGTAACGATTTATATTTGCTGAAATAAATTAACTCTGATTCAAACTGTCAGTATTAAGTTCTTTGGCATTGAAAATAAAACACTAACTATGTTCTGATGTAGAAACCTTTAGGAAGGAGAAGTATGACCTTCTTTCATAATATCTTAATATGAATTGAACTGATTGATAAACAAAATTCAAACTGGCTTTTTAAAATGAAAACAATTCAACGCAGAGTCAAAAGTGTTTTCATAGCTTTCACATATCTTTTCTACTGTTGCATATATTTTACATATATTTGAAGTCAGTCCATGGATTTCTCTTATTCTGTTCCCTCTGAAGAGTGATTGGCCTGACATGATCTGGAACTTGTGTGGGATGGGTACTTATTTTTGTTTATCTGTTTGGTTTTTGCCTTAAAAGTTTCCCTTGTATGGCTAGTTTAGTACATGAACTTAAAAAAATTATATAGCAAAGGGACTGGAGATTCTGATGCAATAAGTTAAATAAGTAGGCCTTAGGAGTATATGTAAGATAGAGCATTGTGCCAGGGTTGTTTAACTCAAAGAGGGCTGGCTCCTTTGAATGCTGCTGTTTTATGACTGCCAAAGCTGTGTTGAGACACTTTCTGCTCAACTGCTCTGCCCAAGGTGGTGACTTATGGTCCCTGAGGTTCTAAGTAGTCTTATGAATAAGAATCCATTTCCTGATGACTGATACCCAGCCCCTCCCTCCCCCCCAAATATCAGGAATTGGTTTGAAAGAATGGAGCAGAGACTTACAAATGCCTAAAGACTGGAAATTCTATCAAGGAAGGAAAGAAATGGAAAAAAGAAAAAAAAAAAAAAAAAAAGAAGAAACCCCCAAATCCCTGCACATATAAAAGTCCAAATCATTGCTTTCTTTTTTTTTTTTTTTGTTCATTTCTAAAGAAGGTGAGTGAAATAAAAGCCCATTCAAAACCACATGAGGAAAAATGAAGTTGTGTGTTTTTCACATCTCTTAGAACAGACATAAGGATGAAAATGTGGGCAAGTTCCCTATAGTCAAACATGCCTAGAAGTAGCAAACTTTGACTTAGCCATGAGCCAAATAAGTTGCTACTGAATAATCAGGTCTTGTTTTAAATCCATGGAGATGTCTTTTTCATGTGCTTGAGGTGGACTTTTGATTTCATCTCTGGGACAAAACTTAAAGTTATTTTGTGATTCTGGCATAGAAGGTAAAGGAAACCCTTGAAATGGATGGCTCATTATGAGTGTGTGTTTATCTCCCTTGTGCATTTTATTTTGAATCATTGCTATTCAACAGTCACAAGATTTCATCTACTTAAAATCAAACTATCCATGTGGAAAAGCAGTCTAAAATAAATTCACCAGAAAATATTACCTTAATTTTTGAGTATTATACAAGAAATTAGAGCTATGTGATCCTCTTGCTTTTGACTTTATCACATTAACAGAAATGATAACAGATTTATATAATGTATGAAAATAAAAAAATTTAAATTTACAACAGAGGAAAAGATCTAAAATTCAGTTCTTATGTCTTTTTACAATGGAATGAATGATCCTTAAAACAGAGTGACAAGACCAGGTATTATCCCATCATATGATATAAAATGGGCCAAAAGTAGCAAAAACATAGATGCTCATTAAATACTGAAAGTATGAAGGACACCAGGATGCTGAGTCCAATTCATCCCTTTCCTTTTCTCATGACACCATATTGGATTGGTAATCTTACATGGATTTTTTTCATAACTTTTTTACAAGTTGGATCATTCTCCACAGACAATTCCATTAAAAATTCCAACCCTTGTGAATACTGTATGAACTGAAGCATTCAAGCTTTTCACTCTCTTCCACTGTGTTTTCAATCCCACTTTTGCCTGAACTTATCTGGGTGTGTCCAAAAGGAAACCAGGGAGCTTTGAACTTGCTCTAGCCTCCTTCTGCTTTGCAATAAGGATCACAAAAGAGAATATCAATATAGCAGTTCAGTTCAGGAATGAAAATAAATGAATACCAAAACAGCACACCATCTTAGTGAAAATCTAAGAGGCCAAACCATAATTGGGTGAATAGAAAGAAAAATAACTAAGGAAGCAGGGAACATTCTTTTCTGGCCAAAATAAGTTCCAGTAATGAGTCATCTTAAGTTATGGGAAAAAGAGACTTTGTTATGGAAGGAGCATGGCTCTGGAAGTTTATTGTTTTGTAAAATTTTATCTCGAATAATATTTGTCTACATTTGCCCATGTGAACATAGGAATTTGGCAATTTATTAAGAAGAGTGGAAACTGTCTAATTTTGGCAAAAGTAAATGCAGCATTAATATTAATATGGAGATTTTATAATTATATAAAATATTTTGCAAAATTCATAGATACCCCGTAAGGTCATAGACATAACTAATAAATTCCAATCCAAATATGCATGGGTGGGTATTTTATACAAATGCGTGATTCTCTTAATTTAATAGCAATGGAAATTGACCTAAAGAATAGAAATAATAATGCTTACTATGCTACAGAGATGTAGTAAAGCCTAACCTCAGAGCCAATCATCATGCTTCTTGAAACCATAAATTATCAGATCAACACTAACTAGTTTTGTTTTGTGAGTGGCAGAGATTTCACTTTGATAAACATAAAAGCTCTCAGCTTTCAGAAGAGTATCTTCATTAATGAGTCATTCCTAAAACAAAGGTTTTTTTTAAAAAAAATCATTCTGATAGTGGAATATTTTCTTATATGTTCTTATCTTTTCCCCGTTTTTGTTTCTTTGTGTCAGGAAGTAGGAATATCACTTTATCTTTAATACTTTAAGTATTTCACTATTAGTTCTAGAAGTAATAACACTGCCCTTATTCACTACAATAAGAACTCTATGACAGAATTGCTAATTTAATGATTGCCCAAGCAAAGAATGCCAAAGAATGTCTAAGAATTTACTATCTGAGTATGCATTAGATCAAATGAAACAATAATCAACAAAAGATCAATATAAATGACCTAAGCTAAATGTCTATGGCAGAATCAGTTATTGTGACTTTAAAAGTATTATTATTCTTTTTGGTTTAAGTTATGCTGCCCTTAAATAACTCTAAGTAAATGAATAATGTGCCATTAAGAAATTTCTTGAAAGTTTTCTTTCGCTGTAAAACAAAATAGCTTTCATCTTTAGAATGTTCTACTTAGTTGGAGATTCTCATGTCTTTGTGATACTCTGGCGACAATTTCTATTCTAAGTGTCAAAAACAACTCTGCTATCTGGAACAAGTGTATGGTATTCTCTCCTTTTAATATTCTAATCGGGAGGTGTGAAGTGAAATGGTTGCACTGTGTAATGGTGGTAAAGAAGTGGAGTGTCAATGAGACGGGGAAGGTGACAGACTCAGAATAGGTCCCTGAGGTGCTCTCCAAGTGCACTGGATAAAGATCCCCCTGGGAAAATTTTCTCATTAGTTCTCAGACACAGTTCAGTAATTCAATAGCACCAGGTTACCATTAGTCACAAGACCAAAATATGTTACTTTACATGCTTTAGTTCCTTTATTTGTATATGTCATTTTCAGACTGAAAATTATGAGCCCTACTCTCATGCCAAGCCATTCAGTAAGTTGTTTACATATTGAGGTAAGATACATGACAAGCAGATTCTGCAGAGGTTTTCATTGTTGATGTATGTAGCATATTCAAAGGGAAATGGACATTTTAAAAGATTGTAATGATACTTCCCTAAACAACTGTCAATTCCTTTATACCAGAATTATTACACACACAAACTTACACATGCACATTTTCATAACAAAACTAGGATGCATTCAGACATAGTTGCTAAAGAAAAGATTCAATTTTCAAAATCTCCCTTACTCTTAGTTTTGTGATTTATAAAGTAAATTTCTATCTCTGTTTAAAGGGAGCCTGTTTGTAAAGCCAACCACACTCTAGTGATTATACTCTCTGCTTCAGACATTATTAAGTTCTTCTTTCTAAAATCAGAAAATATTGAATGATGCACTACATATGTGAATATCAAATATTCACATTTTGTGGTACAACAGTGGGAGAAACCTTAAAAACCCTGGTTGCTAGTTAATTTTCTATGTAATTACTGAGTAAAAATGTTAAAATGCATAAGTTATAATTCTGCACGTTTTATTTGTCACTGCCATAAAAGATATGTACCTTTTCTTTGCAATGAAAGTTAGCAGCACTCCCCCTCTGCAATTGAAGGCATAATGGGCTGGGGGATTGTCTACCTCATTACTCACTAGGTCAGGAAGAAAGGAGTATCCACCCCCATTGGTCATTTAAATCCTCTGGTTACATTAGGGAAGCAGTAATGAAACCTGTGAAATGAAAATTAGATACTACACTAAGACAGTTTTTGTAGATTATTGGACAATTCACAGTATTTTACTTGGCAGATGTTGCTATGATAGTCATTCTTAGGTTTAAAAGATAACTAGTACATAGTATTGCAAAAAATATTATGCAGTTGGTTTTATATGTTCTGGTGGAAATATAATTTAAGTATATTCGTCAAACCACCACGACAGAATGGTAGAGGAAATTCATCCTTGGTATTGTAAACTGTATTTTTCTCACACACACTCAAAAAAAAAAAAAAAAAAAGCAAGAGGAAGTTAACCATTAGAAATAGTGATGAGACATAGGAAAGAATAGACTTCTCCAAATTATTAGAAACACCTTTCTATCAAACCAGTAATGATAAGGATTCCAAAGAAACCATCAAGTGCCTCTGTTTATGTGCTGCCTATTGAATTATTGTTGAATTATGAATTGTAAATATTTGTAAGTGATTCATATTAAAGAAGTTGTCAGCTGCAGAAGGTACAATTCTTTACCTTCTGTCATCCCAACTATCAAGGGGGCTGATTCAATCACTTTTTTTTTTTTTTTTAAAGATTTTTTACTTATTTATTCATTTATCCCCCCCTTGCTGCTTGTGCTCGCTAGGTCAGCTAACCACGCCGTGCGGGCGGGCTTGCCTTCACCAGGAGGCCCCGGGAACCGAACCCGGGGCCTCCCATATGGTAAACGGGAGCCCTACTGATTGAGCCACAGCCGCTTCCCTCAATCACTTTTTTTGTCAGGCTACCTTTCTTTCCCAGAATACTCAATTTCCCAAACACAACAAAGTATAAACTAGTGGAAAGTGCTAATGACGCATAATTGCCAAGAGGTATCAAGTTCTTTAAGGTCCTTTGCTGACTAAAGTTTAAACTTGCAAAATCATGAAATTCATTTCCCAAGGCAATAATCTTTTTATATTTTATAGATATCCACTGGGAAGAAATACATGTTACTGTCTTCTGGACTGTCTGCTTTCCTTTGGACGGAGTCATATGAGTTTTTAAAGTCCAAAAATATATAGTTTATTCCATGTTTACTTATAAGATACTAAAAGTTAGGCTAATGAAATAAAATCTACATTTTATTTAAAGGGAAAATGACGTGAAATTATAAGATTTGAGAACTATTCTGTATTATTAAGAAGTTTAAAGGTATATTTTATACCCTTAGGCACATGTTAATGTCATTTTCAATAATTAAGTTCAAATCTTTATGTTTAACAATAGGACAGTACAGAGAACAGTTTCCAAATATTATAATTTCATGCCATTTTTCCATTTAAATTGTCTTTAAAATGTCACTACAATGACAAAAGCTGTCATTACTAATGAGTTGGATACAATAAAACTTGCAATTCTTTACCATTTTTTACTTGGGTTGATGGCATTTTTTTACTGCTGACATGGTGTTTTGTGGTATGTTCTTGTATCTGAGACGAATCTTTTCTAACCAAGGTAAGTGGATGGTCCCTAAGAGCATATCTTAAGGGCGCAAATTTTCAGAAGCCAGCCAAAAAGAAGTGACCACTGTGTCCATTCATTTAATCATGATTTTTGGAAAAATAAGACTTTTGTTTAAATTTTAGGTTGTGAAGAATTGCTTTTATCTATATGTTGTTTAGTGTATGCGAGAGTTCAGAATCAATAATGGAAACTTGGCAAAAGAATTAAGGAATACTTTTTGGTCAGATAATCAGGTCTTCTTACTGATGGGGTTGAGGTATAGAGGTAGGAAACCAGTGGTTTTCCCAGATTCCAGTATAACTTAGCTAATTTCAATGTGTTAGCATTTCTCTAAGTTTCTGTCCCATTTTTCTATTTCCATATGAAATAGCTCTTAAGAACCTTTTAGCCATTTTCTGATACCCTTTATTATCCTTGTAACATAGTGACCCACTCACACATGCTCTCACTGGCACTCACAAGCAGGCAGGCTCTACACACATACACACAAAAGGCATGGCCCGCTCAACAGATGTGCTCCTGAGTGGGGGTCACACCACTTCTACTGAAACACTGAAGGCATGCCTTTCAAGTAGTTTTAAATTTCAAATCAGCTCAGTCAGTATTTAATTTAGACATGTTGGTTTAACACCAAGCCATGGCAGACCTTTAAAAGTTCAGTGGTTGTGAGATAAAATTCTTCATTGTGTTGCACCAATAAATTGAGAAGGGCAGTATAATTCTCCACTATCACTGGAACCATCGTGGAATGATATAAAGACTTTGATATAGGTCCTCACTCAGGTGCACACCCTTTCACAGTTATATTCAAAGTATGTGTTCACAAAATTAATTTAAAAATCCGATAGATGGTGTGTAGTTTATGGAAGTAAGTGGTAAAAAAAAAAAAAAGAAAAGAAAAGAAAAGAAAAGAAACCCAACTCCACCATTTCTTTAAAAGATTTTGGTCACTTTACATGCCAATAGATTAAAAGAAGCTGAATTCCTTTTCTCTGAAGACCACCTTTGGAACTGAGTTATTTAGTTTTTTTATTTTTTAAACTAAGCAGCCAAAAGAAAGAGCCACTTGACACCTCCAGCAAGTATCTCAGTTCTTTTCATATTGTCAATAGCTCCACTGATAGCACTGTTCTTTTGACAGCTAAAAGCAGATGTGTGGGTTAAGTATGGGAGCAATTCAAATGTCCATAGTAAACTGCAGGGGGGCCGAGAGAGCTCAGAGAGCAGCAGCTTTAAAGTAATTGACTAATACAGTAAGGATATTAAAGTCATTTAGTGCCAAAAGGGAACACACTGATCCCTGACCCTCAGCCACTTTGGAGTAATCTAGTATTCAATCCAGCGTGTAATGACTGCCAGGCCTGTCAATCCTCCAGGCTCTCCAGTCAAATGCCTGTGGCTACTATTGGCTTATGGTAAAAGGACAGAAATGCAAGGAAATGCCTCTCAATCAGCCTATGATGTGATAATGTTATTGCTCCAATGTACTCTATATTGTCCCTGCATAGTTTAATCTGTTGAGACCCATGTCAAAAATTGCCCTTGTTCCCCAGAGGTCTTTACTCAACCTTTTAGTAATACAAGTGGATTTGAAAGGAAAGGGGGTAACTCACTTGATGAATTGTTTCCAGCTAATATAAAAAAATAAGAGGTCAACTGTAACTTAAAATCTATCTGTGGAAGGTATAAATTAGAACACGTGTGTTAGTAATCTGATTTGTAAGCTCTTGTTCTTCTTTTACTCCATTGGCAAAATATTTTACAATAAAAAAATATTGACCCAGAAATTTATCTACACAGTGGATTATTCATATTTAGTGCATGTGCCAAAAAGGAGTTTTAACAGAAGATGTTGGAATAAAAGATTTACTTGTTTCTGGCACTTTGAGCTCTTAAAAGTTGGCCAGCTTCTGGGAAGCTTGCATTTTAATTGAGGTGTTTTGCATTTGGAAAATATAATTATTGCTACAGGCTGAGAATAGAAAGAAAAATTGTTAAATGAGAGTGCAGAAGTTTGCCTTTTTTTTTTTTTTTTTTTTTTGTTATTTTGATTTTGCTAATTAAAACCTTAGTAACTGACCCACATAGAGTATCTAAATTTAAAAAGTCAAAATAGGATCATGATTATTCAAATCTCATTTTATTATTTTACAGAAAGTCTCTGTATTTTTCAGTCATCCCCCATTTACTTTTCCAAAAACACTGCATAGATTCTTTGGAAAGAGAAAGCTCCGGTGATGGTAATATACTACTCTTTTTAGAGAACCTGGAGGTTACATAATGGGAGGCATTTTGCAGTTTCCTATTTTTGTTCTGTAGGAATCTTTCCAGCTTCCTACAGGAAAAATGCTATACAAAATGAGAAACCAAAGTGAACACCTCTTTGCTTGTAAGTATGAAATAACTTGGTTTCAAAAACAAATGACTTTCTTCTCCTTCGGCCTGTCCTCCTGCAGTTCAGCACTCAGTGTATGGTTGCATTCAAAAAAGCATTCTACACATATTACTTACTTCTTTCACTTGAGATATTCTGAATTTTGCATACAATTTTTGGCAGAGAATAGAGACAGGAAAATCCTGTTTTGTGTTCAGTGAATCCCCAGATCTCAGGGGCAGAATGAGTGCAGGAAGAATCCCATCAGGGCATCTAAGGCAATTTTTCATTAATACCCATGACAAGCTGTTTCACCACAGGCTATTGTTTTCATGGAAAGTTCAAATACAGTAGAATGGGATATGGTGTTCTATTAACACATAATGGCACAATTATTACCTATTATATATATATATATATACATGACCTTTGTCGCCTAGAACATTGATACTTGTCATTATGATGTACCTTTCTAGAATAAGAGGAATGGTTGCACAGCATTGGAGTTTGTTCTTTAGTAGATTAATTATCTGTTAAAAGTTTCACAGCTTTGCTAAGAGGTGAAATAGAAGGGAAACCAAATAGGTCAAAAGAATCTTGAGACACCAAAGGAGCTGGGGATAATTTGTTTATTGTCTTTACTTCCTGGCAACAAGCTAAACTGCTTCAGATGAGGGTATATTTTATACAAAATTCCAAAGCTCAGAATCATGTGTATCTGAAAAAAGCAGTATGACTCCAAAGTAGTATCTTGATTCTACAAGCAAAAGAAAAAAATCAGTCTTTATAGCTACGTAAGCTTCTTAAATGAGTTGAGGCTCATTTCTTCCTACCATATCCTTAGGAAAACTGTCAGTTGATTTTCACTCTTTGTATAATAACCTCATATTCTTAATGACAGTTGTAAAATATATATTTAGTCTTCTCTAGAACAATTGTCAGTAAAGCATCATTCTGTCAGGGTTAAGTAGGCTCTCCTTTAGCTCTAGCAGAATTAGGGAACATACCTTTCCTCCTAGGCCATGGGGTCAGGAACTATATCTTATTTCTTATTGCACTCCAAATATAGTAGGAATTTAATAAACATTTAATTGGTTAAGTGACATGGAGAGCAACTTTACTTCCACTCAGGCTTGGAACCTTCTTCACGATTAACACCCAGCACAACTCTCAGAGAATGAAGATAATCCCAGCACAGTGCAAATTATGAAAGGCCATTAAGTTTACTATCCATCAAAATGTTCAAGTCTATTTATAATTGTCAGGGTTTCTGTCATATTTTTAACATGATACGATGACAAGAAGAAAACTTACATGTATGAAAAAGTAAATATGTTGTTTCCTATGTGAATTTTATAAATTCATATTTGATGTTAAAATTGTACCATTTGATTAATATCAATGGATGATTAATCCACTACCCAGTTATATCTATATTTACATTTCTATTTGCAAGCTTTTGGCTTAGAAGCTACCATTCTCATTAAGAGCTATTAAGATAACCTACAGAATTATTTTAAGTATAAAAAAATTATGAATATCATTTCTTTCTTCTTTCCTCTTTTTCACCCTGGGCTTTTGTCTTTGTTTTTTAAACTTTTTAAAATTGTAAAGTGAAACACCTATTCAGATCATTTACATAAAATATAAATGGACAGTTCAAAGAATTATCACACATGAATATCTGAGTAATCACTAGCCAGGTCAATTAACACAAAATTGGCAGTAATCCAAAAGCCTTTTGAAATTGGACAACTCATTCTTCATTATACCCCTTACACAGCTCAGCATAATGCCATGTGCAGAGCTGAAGTTCCATATTTGCCAATATGAATTTTTTCAACTACATATTGACTATGAGAAATGAAGGTAAGATTATTTATCATTTATTTAGCCCACTGGCATGTAGTAGTCCTTCCTACATCCTTCCTGCCCCCAAAGGCAATCACTAACCTAAGTTTAAAGTTTAATTTTTTTAGTTATTAAACTTCATAGGGCACTCTATTATGACTGACAGGTTCTTTATTGTTTGTGTATATCAGTGGTTCAGCCATTTTCATTGTTGTATACCAATCATTTACAATGTAGCATAATTTATTTATACATTTTACTGTGGATGAACATTTAGATTGTTTTCAGTTTGGGAATAATACAGATAATGCTGTTCCAGACACGGGGCACATGTGAATGTTTTTCTATTGTGTTTTTCTGTATGTATAACAGGGCAATGAACTGCCAGGTTATAAATTATGGGTTTGTTCAAATTAAGAAAATGCCTGTTTTCCAAAGTGGTTGTACCAATTTACACATTCACTAACAATGTATGAAAGTTACAATTTTACATCCTTATCAGCTTCTTCATTGTTAGTACTATTAATTTTAGCCATACTTTAGGGCTTTCTAATGATATCTCATTGTTTTAATTTGCATTTTTTCTGATTACTAATAAAGTTAGGAGCTTTTTTATGTGTTTAGTGGGTAATTTTGGTAGATTTTGCAAATTGCCCTGAAATACCGCATTGAGAGCAGCGTCAACAATATGAAATGCTCATTTCCTCACACCCTCGAAACACTGGGAACTACCAAACTTTAAGTGAAAAATGGAATACATTATTACCATGATGCATTTCTTTCATTGTCATTATGGCTGACTTTGAGCATATGTATGCTTTTTAACATTTTTACCATTTCTTTTTCTGTGTGATCTATATTCATGCCCTTTATTTATTTATTTATTTATTTATTTTTAATTCTTTATTAATTCTGTCAGCCTGTATCTTTTTTTTATTATTATTTTTATTTTATTTATTTATTTATTTATTTTTTACTGGGAGATCCCGGGTATCGAACCCGGGTCCCTCCATATGGGAGACGGACGCCCAACCATTTGAGCCACATCCGTCCCCCCATGTCCTTTATTTATCATTTATTTTATTTCTTTTCTAAAAAGCACAATATATTCACTAAATATGATTTTTGTTTGTTGCAAATAGTTCCTCTATTTTGGCCTTTGATTTGGCTTACAATTTTTTTAATGACTAAACATTTTTTAGTCATATAAACTTTTTCATTTTTATGTGACCACATTTATAGATCCTTTTTCTTTATGTTTGTACGGTTTTGTGTATGTTTCTGATGGTCTTCTCAATTCACAAGTTATTTTTGTTAAATAGCCCATGTATTCTTCTAGTTCTTTTATGGTTTCAATTTTTACAATTAAATCTTTAATCTACTGGTGACTTGTTTTGGAGTAAGAAATTATGCAATAATTTACTCTGCCTTTTTTCGCCCAAATGGCTAGCTGGTTGTCCAAATACCATTGCTAAATTAACACATCTATTCTCTGCTGAATTGTATTGTCACCTTTGTCAGTCACAAAATTTCCATGTGACTTTGAGTCTATTTCTGGACTCTTCAGGTTGTTTAATTCTTCTGTTTATTCCAATGCAAATTATATACTATTATAATTAAATTAGTGTTTTTAATATATTAACAGAAGTTTTCTTTTTCTTTCAGAATATTCTTAGATATTTTTTCACATTGATTTTTCTAGTTGAACTTCAGTATCATTTTGTTGAATTCTCACCAAAATGAGTGTGATATTAGATTTATATCATAGATTAATTTTGGGGAAAATCGCCATCTTTGCAATATTGAAAGTTCCTATACAATATTTGGATATCTTTTCATTTGTTCAACCTTTCTTTTTATCTCTCTTTTCTATTTACTTTTTCTTTTGCTAAGCTTGGAAAAGAAGGTTGAAGATAGCAAATTGAATAATTATTAGGTTTCAAATGAAAAGTTTAAGATATGTCCAATTTAATAACTGGCTTATTATTGAATATCATATATTACAAATGTCATAGAGTTTTAACGATGCACTTTAATTAATGCATGCAATTGTGTAAACATGTTGCCCTGAAAGTGGTAAATGAAAATGCACTGTTTCTCTTATAAGAAAGTACTGTTCCTGACACACCAGAATTCAACCTATAAGTAGAGGCACACATGTACCTACGTGCATGTGATATAAACATAGCCAGTATATTAGGCTGCCAAAGGGCTGCCAATGTAAAGTACTGAAAATGTGTTGGCTTTTATAAAGGGGATTTATGTGGGGTAAACGTTCACAGTTCTGGGGCTGTGAAAAGTCCAATTCAAGGAACCATAAAAGTGCTTTCTCACCAAAGTCAGCTGCCGCATGTTGAAGCAAGAGAGTAGACGATCTCTGCCTGGTCTCTCCTTCGCCTCAGGGCTTTCTCTCTGTGGCTCAGCTGCTCTGCTTTCTTCTGGATTTCAGCTGCAAGCTGGCATAGGGCTTGTCTCTTTGGGCTTCCTATATCAGTCTCAGTTGGTCTCTCTTCCCTATTTCAGCTGTAAGCTATCAGGCAAATTGCGCATCTCTCCCTGGGCCTCAGCTGTTTGAGCCTTCTCCTTTCTGTCACATGGCAGGATCAAAAATGACAGAATTCTCTCTTCCTGTGTCTGTCTCAGTCTTTCTCTGTGTTTCCATTTATTTCAGACCCAGCAAGGGGGTGGAGACCCAACTTGAGTTACACCTTATTGAAACAGCCCAATCAAAAGCCCTAAATCGATCTTATCAAGTAATCTAATCAAAGACTCTTCATCTGAGTTTAAAGCAATCAAAAGGTATCACACTCAGAGGAATAGATTTGTTTATAAAAAGAATGATTCTCTTTTTGATTCATAAAATAATCTCAAACTACCACAGCCAGTGATCTTCATACAGGGGAAAGGAGGGATTCAAAGTCAAAATTATATGTATATCCAAATATATACATAATTACATTCAGACACAATTATCAATAATCATATAAAGAGAAGTAAGAATTAATATTTTTTCTGTTATGCATATTTGTAATAAATTAACCATAGAAGTTGGGTGTATATTTCCTCTAAGAAACAAGCTCTTGTCATGATCAAGTAGTTATTCTTTTTCACAGATATCCAGTGTCTGAAAGCCTCATTTCAACCAATATAATATGGTACTCTACTTTTCCATAAGCTGGCTTGGTCTGGTTGGACAGCAGTATAGTTGTGTGAAGACATACACAAAAACATTAATCAAACAGTTACAAAGCATTCACTGAATGCTTATCATGAGTTTAGTTAAAGTATTTTTATGAAACAGTGAAACCTGAATTGCATAAACTGACTATAAACAGAGAGCAGAGGCATGAAAATTGCTGTGGGTCAAGGAGGAAGAAGATGATCCCATAAATTAAGTTGGATTTATAGTGAGCCTTTTGGATTCCTTAAGAAATGAATGCTACCTGAAAATATGAAAAATAAGATATTCCAAAGAAGGAAAACAAACTGAGCAGATATAGTAGCCAAAATGTTTGAGAGATGGAATATGGAGGGTCTTGAAAACCTGCCCTCTTACCCTTTCATTTACAACTCCAGTTCTACAACTTTAACAAGTAATAGGCTTATATAACTCAGTGTTGTCCGTCTTCTATTTGGGTTCAAAATATGCCTCATTGTGTAACAATCAGGCATTGAAGAGATGCTTATAGGTTATAAGAGCACAGCTGTTGCCTCACTTCTGCCCTTTTGACTGATTCTATTCTCCTTTTACTCAGAAATCTAAGAGCTCACAGGAAAGCTACACAAGCACTTTTTAAAAATTTTCCTTAAGTGAACTAGCACTAAAACTCCAGCCATCTCTTTCCCAATTCAAACTACATAATTTTATCTTTACATAATGAAACTATGGTTTCTTTTATAATATTCCTTCAGGGGCATTAAAATCTAATAGAACCATTTTGTAAACTTATTATAAATGACAACAGTCTTTTCTAAACTAGATTTCAAACACAAATATACACATACGGCTATACAATACACAAATACACACACGTACACACGTATTACCTAGAATAAAAATGCAAATGAATTTATTAGCCTAAGAGTGGCACCAAATGGAAATTTATGCACATACATTTAAAAAACAGAACCCTTGAAAATAAAGCAGTTGCAGCCTATTAATTTTCCCCTTTGACAGTTTTTA
Organism: Tolypeutes matacus; assembly: GCA_026826555.1. Lineage (NCBI taxonomy): Eukaryota > Metazoa > Chordata > Mammalia > Cingulata > Chlamyphoridae > Tolypeutes > Tolypeutes matacus. The sequence continues at coordinate 14,251,007 of JAKSZT010053770.1, forward strand.
AATTCCCCTAAAAAAATGAAACAGCATGAATACTGTCAATATATCACAACAGCCACATTAGGTTTTGTGATATACATCATAATATAAAGAGCACTATTAGAGCACAACCTGGGAACCATTAAATCATTCTAAATCACTGTTACATTCCATTAGTGTCAATGGTGAAACCACATAATAGGCTTTATTACAAACTTCACCTTGGTAGGCCATTGTCTCTAATAACCACTTCTCTATGATGTGGTATCATACCCAGAAATCCAGGGAGATAATAAAGGCTCCCTTATTTCTTTTTTATTGGATGGGTAAAGTTAAATTTAGCTGTAAGTAAAAAAAAATCCTGCAGCTTTGTTCACTAACTGTGAGTTGCTGCTATTTGGACAAAAAAAAAATTAGGCAGACTTGGGAAGAACAGTTTGAAATAAATTTAAAACCTGGCAATGCTGAGGCCAGGGTAGGCTGGGCAGTGCCAGCAATTACGATGTCATTTTTGAAATGTGGTTTAGTACATTTGTGCGCCTCTTTACACTTTTGTTCAGGAGCAGAGTATTGATTATAGAAACACTGTAAGTTTCAAACCTGCCCTTTCCCTCATTCTCCCCTGGTTTGAGCTGTACCCTTTTAAAAAGTCATTTGGGCACTTTGTTGAGGTGAAGCTGGTAAGGACTTCAGCTCAAACTGAGATCAATTTTTAGATGTATCAGGGAGAATTGTTGTGCAGTTGTACAATGCACCCCTCTTCTTTACAAATAGAACCACTTATTCCCCTCTCCCTGCCACTGATTTTAATCACAATCCCTTCATTCTATTTCTTGTATACACTCACATATAAAACAGTCCCCACCAAGACTTCTGTTACACAACAGGCACTATTGCTATTGACTAGGGAAATTTTACGATAGTTTAAAATCGCTGAAAATCAGATGCAACTGCAGAGGTGAATAAGTCTCACACATGGTTCAATTAGTTTATCATGTAAACTACCAGTTCAAAGTCAAAAAGCTTAATATTCTCTATACATCATTCTTGAGTACTTGTAAAATATTTAAGAGCTATTGATTATAAATAAGTACATATACTTCTGAAAAATAATCCACTTTTTGGAGAAGAGCTTTGAGTAAAGTCAATTCAGGGCAATGGAATAGATTATTATCACAATGATCCCACTCTGCTTCTGGGCCATTCTTTAAGACCAGATTTAAAACAATGATACTACCATATCCATCCCTGTGATAAGATGATGTCTTACCCTAGGAAGAGAAGGGGATGAGGCAAAGAGGAAATAAATAATAGATTATGAGAGGTAGAAATTAGCAAACAGTAGTTGAACAATTCAGAAAAATAACCAGAATTAGTAGTGAGGTACCAGGTAGATATACTTTTATAAGGTTTATCTGGTAAAATGACAAAAGAATAATAGACTTGGAAATCATAAAATAGATGAGAGATAAATATAGAAATCTGATCTCACACCAGTAATTTTTTTTTAGAATGCCCTTATGCTATGAAATTTTGAGATTTCTCCATTAATAATGAGGAATAAATTGGATTTATCTGGTAGATGTGAAAACACATCCCTCTTTACTTCCAATTTTTCTTTCCTTGCCTTGCTTTTCTCTATGTCTCTCTCTCTCGCTCTGCCTTTCCCTCTTTCTCTTACCCCCTCTCTTCTTTCATCTCTGCCTTCCTCCCTCCTTTTTTCCTTCCTTTTTTTTTTCATTAACAGCGTATTGCAATGCTGATTTATGCATAATATATTTGCAAATAACAATGCAGGGAAGTGTTAATATAGCACTCCATGGGGAAAAAATTAAGAATAAAAAACCCATGAGGCTTTATATGGGGATCTGAACAAAGAGTAACCATAAGCTCAATTTACTATCTCTGTTACCTAAAGAAAGTCTTTTAGCTAAAGCCTCACCTCTGACCTTGTTTTCTACTTTCAGGGTATATTGTATTTCTCTTTTTTTGTTATCTGACTGGTTTGGAATGCCATTGATGTTCATAGGGAAGTGAGAGAATTGCTGTTTGAAAAGTCCATGCTCTACTTTATGAAGGCTACCTTTATTTCCTATTTTTGTGATATTTTTTCTTTTTGTTCTTGAAAAAAATCCTGATAGAGGCTGACTCTTAATACATTGGAAAACTTACTCAAGTAAAATTTACATCATTTAAAAATAATAAGTGTTCACCTGCTCTTGGTTTTAATTTTCCTCTGGTGTTAAGTTGGCATCTCAGACATTGTCTTTCTCAGAGGTAAATCTCAATGTGTCATGCATACACAGGTATAATAATTAAAAAGAAAACATCATTAATATATTTTCATATATATTAAGCATTGACTTTAGGCTTCAAATGATGAACACATCATTAGATTTGGTTTGTTTCACACATTACCAGAGCAGTGTGTCATCCAGGTCAAGGTTGAAAACAGCAACAAAAACAAATCAAGTCATCTATTACGGTTTCTTAATTTCACTTACCTTTTTGGTGCCAGAAAGAAGATTTTGCTGAAAGCTGGATGCACAGAGACAGAATTAGTAGGGTTAAAAATCTGGAGAGACTGCTTCACACAATTGTGGCTTTGGCTAATTGTTCAACATTCCTTCCAGATGGAAATGGTGAAGAATGGAAGATGTGGGGAAAACTTTGGCCATAGGATGATATTATGGCTAATCAGAAGCAGCAAATAATCCACTAATTTCTGAAAATGCTCATCTGTTTTTTTATAATCTTTACATCCATTCCAATTTTAAGAATCAATACCTAAGGCATCTGGATTCATATGTGTTTGTCAATCCTGTATGAGAACCAAAAAAAGCAATGCCATTAAATATTCTTTCTCTGGCCTGGTAAATACTTGGTGCTACTTCTTTTAAATACATATACACATTAATGTTTCATGGCACTTAAAATCCTGAAATTCTCTCTATCTCTGTAGTTTGTCTTTTAGAAAGGCAGACTTTCCACATTAGGAATTGGGTAATCGAATATATTATACCTTTTTTTCACAGTGACTGATTTTGAGACTCTAGTCTGAATATGAATGTGTCTCTGTAGGTTTTAGACATATCACTTGTTTTATAAAAATAATGCCCTTTTTCATTTGTCCAAATAAAATGTAGGGTCATTTTCTTTAAACCATCAGGTAAATATCTAAACATGGATTTTCTTTATGAGAATGATTAGTTCACCTGGTTTCTCTTATAAGCCTTTCCACGTTGATGTGTAGAGTATTAAGAAGTGTGTAACTTTTTTTGCAATTATAATTACAGGCTGAAAGATTCTTTCTTAGAAGAAGACAGCCAGTAGTATTTCATTCAGTTCTTTTATGACCGTGTGTTAGAAAGCTGCCTGCTAAACTGCAAATCTCATTCCATTAACTCACAGAGTCCTATAACCTTGAGCTATTCAGATTTCAGATGGGCCAAGTGGAATGTCCCTACCTTGCATTTATTAGTATATACCAAGGCTTTTTTTTTTTTTTTTAATAATCAGAATTGTTTGTGTGCCACGATTATTGCAGACATGTGAATAACAAAGACTTTTATGGTTTAATTGTATGGGATAAGAAAAAAACACAAACTTGTCATCTTTAGACTAAATACTATATCTTTTTTTTCTGTCCTCTCTCTCTTCCCAATGATCACTCCATGAGAGTTTCCATTCTTCTTTAATAAGTTATTTAAAAGCATTGTTTTAAGTAGAGGATTTCAGTTTTTTAAAAAAGGAGAAGGAAACAACATGAAGGCTTGCTAAGTGATAATAAGTCTATTTTCTATAAATATTTTAATTAACCATTCAACAACTCTATGAGGTATGTAATGCAAGTGGCTTCCACATTTTTAAGTGATTAAACTAAGAATTAATATCTTTCTCAAGATAAGTTATCCAGATCATAAATGTAGATATGCTAACTCTACTCATTTAAATTTAGTACTATGGCTCCTGCCTTAGGAGATTAGTTGATTCATTCATTCTTTATTTCAACAAATTTTATGCAGGGTTTACAATGCCAAATACTCTGTCAGTCTCTAGAAATATGGCCATGAATAAATTCCATGCCAATCCTCAAGATTATTGTATTTCATTAGGGAAGGAGACACCCAAATACAAAAATTCAATTTAGTGTAACACATGCTATGACAGAGGCACACTTGTAGCACTATGTACCGATATACTGGGGGAGTAAAATCTTTCTTAGTGGAAGTTAATACTGACACTGAACCATAAATGAGAAATGAATTTGATAGACCTATGGATCAGGCAAGAGAGCAGCCACATAATGGTAAAGAGGCAAAAGGTGCAAGAACTATCAAAAAATTGTAGTCTGACTTGCTCTTTCTCCTATGAGTATCAAGTAAGTCAGAGTGTCCAGATGCAAACCTGAACACATTGGCCAGGGTCAGATTTTGAGTAGCCTTCATAAATTATGCTGTGGCTTTGACTGCACAAACCAAACCTGGTACATTATTAATTATGGATAGTAGCAGCTGTGATAACTACTAAAGGCTTTTGTTAATTATCCTTGCTTATTGTATGTATGCTTATTCTAATCTATAAATTTACCAGTTTGAGATGTCTATCCATGAGTTAAAGATAATAACTGGAAACATTACCATATAAATATATTACAAGCTATTTGATTAAATATACTGCATTACTTACTTTATGGTTCCAAATTTAGTACCCCAAATTTAAAAGGAGTAAAATACACCAAATATAAGCTATGGACTATAGATGGCAGTAATATTATGATGATGTTCTTGCATCATTTATAGCAAATGTGTCAAAACAATGTAATGTGTTAGTGGTGGGGTGATGTAAGGAAATCCTGTATGGTATGCATGATTTTTTGTTAACTCACAACTTCTCAAATAAAAAATAAAAATAAATACATAAAAAAGGAGTAAAATATAAAATTACAGTAATATTAACAACATATATCTGCAGGCCTTGTTTCTAAGGAAATTAAAATGTTACTCTTTCTCAGCCTTCTGACAAGGGTAGGTCTTTGTAACCCTTACATCCTTTATGTAACTGTTATATAACCCGTATGATCCAAGTCATACGGAAGCTGCATTTTGTACTGGACAAGGCAAAGGTTTGCAATTACTAGTCTTGCTAGTTCAGTTTCCCAAATACAAAATGGGAAGGATACTACCTAGGTAAGTTAGTTTGTGAAGGGTAAATGACATGACATATATAATATTTCTAAGCCAATGTCTGGCACTTCCCCCTTTTAAACTCCCATCTTACAACAACGATATCTATTTAAGAGAAACTGCAAGGTTTATATGGAGTTTCCTACTCATTAGAATTTCATCTAAACTATCCAGGAAAACACCAGCATCTAGTCAAGATTTACATAAAGTTTTCTAGAGGTTGCAGTACAGTCTAGCAAGAAGAATTCTGAAAAAATTGATCTACATCATAATTGTAATGACAGTAGTGGTAGAAATTACAAAATGAATATTTATTTGACAGTACCGAATTCCTCACATGCTTCATCTTACCCTTCACACAGTCTTTCAAGGTATGTTCTTTCATCATCCTCATTTGATATCAGAGTAAATTATAACTTGTGAAATTTAAGTGACATGCTCTCAAATCACTCAGAGGGTAAACGAAGAGACAGAGCCTGGCTTTAAACACATGGTTGTTTAACTCTACAGCACAAGTTCTTAATATAGAAATTCAAAATTTTATCAAAAGGGCCAATTCTCCAGTTTGATTCAAAAGTAAACAAATAGGCCGAGATCTTCAAAAATAGCAATTAATCAAATAGGACCCATACAGTTTCTCTTGGTTGTTGCGAATCACTACAATAATAGCCGTGACCATAAATGAGTTAATTAATATGTAAGCAGAAAGTAATTAATGTTTATTTGACTAGATCAGAACCAAGAAGTACCTCCAATTATTATCTCTGAAAGCAGTTTTACATTGCAGAGCTACATTTTTGTGCAAATTTAAAAGTTTAAACTATCTTTAAAGTCAATGATATTTTGCTGAAAAAATTATAAATTTTATATTTTATTTTATAACTAAAACTTTCATACTTTTAAGTTAACCTATTACTTTGAATATCTTTTTCAAATGTAAAATGTTCCTGAGTCTATAAAAATGAGTATTTGAGTAGATTCCTTTTTAACACAATTTTAATAAAATTGCCAATCTTTGTCTATATTTTTGCAATTTATCAAGCTGAATTTAAAGTCAAAACTTGAAGAATATCTATTTTCGGTCATATTTGAAACTCTTCCCTCCCTTAAAAAAACATATAGATGAACGATTTCTAACTATATCTAATTCTATATGACATATTTAATTTTAAATGATTCATTTTAATAATGAATGTCATATTAACAATTATGTAATCCAATAGCTTATAGAATATACATTTTCCCTTATTTCATAATTCAATTCCAGGAGGGTTTATTCACTTTTTTTGTCTAACTGAAAATAATATCTCAAAAATATATGGACGGGGGGTGGATGTGGCTCAAAAGGTTGGGCGTCCACCCCCATATGGAGGGACCTGGGTTAGATCCCAGAGGCCTCCCAGTAAAATGAAAAAATAAAATATAGAAGGTTCACAGGCTGCCAGGCCCCGTGAGCGGGCGCACCATCAGGTCCTGTGCGTGGGTATGCTGCACGCAGCAAGGTAATGACGTAACAGAGAGTGACACAAGGGACAGCCAAGACGAGACACTCCAAAAAAGCAGGAACTAAGGTGGAGCAGGTGGCAGAATGCCTCTCTCCCATATCGGAGGTTCCCAGGATCGAATTCCAGCGAAGACAGGAGGAGAAGATGAGAAAAGAAGGTAGGAAGTGGACACAGAGAATTGCCCAGTGAATGGACACAAAAACAACAGAAACATGGGGGGAGGGGGTTTAAAAAATGAATAAAAACTAACTAACTAAATAAATCTTAGAAACATTATGTGGATAATTGAAAATATTATGTTTAGGGATGTAATATTTCGTAAAAACACATTGTGCATAAGTTTGATGTTACCAAACAAAAAAGTTCATGGGAAAGAAACAATTTGCTTTATGTTTACTTTATAAAAGAATGTTAAAGTTTCCTCTTAAGCATTAGTACTTCTGTTGTCAGATTTTCTCTAGGTTCTTGACTAAGCTACAAGGAGTGAATTTCAAGAGCAAGCCAAGTTAGTTAGGCCATTAATTCATTAAGGAATGGAGAGAAGAGAAATGGGAGAAAATAACAGATCATGGGTCCCAGATAGAGAGGAAAGGGCTGAAAAATGATAAAGAGGGCCAATTTATAGATTATAATTCACCATTACAGATTACAAATGCCCAGGTTTTACTTGTGTGTTGTTCCAGGCAGGAGGGGAAGAAGGCAAGAGCAGGGTGAAAATGACAAGAGCAGGGTGTAAAAAGCAAGAATAGGGCGGGTTCGATTTCCTGCTTGCTTTTTAAACCATTAATTATTCTGCCCCTTTGTTAATGATAGGGGAGGAGTCCCAGCTGTTTGCTGTTTTGATTGATTACCCCACCCATCAATCCCCCAGGAGGACCCAATGATAAAGCCCCTGGAGAATATCCAGGGCTTGTCCTGGCTTTCGGAGGAAATCTCGTTCTGGATGGGAGTCCTCGCAAAGGTCTTCAGCAGCCATCTTGGGGGTACCAAAAGACACAAGCTCAATGGCAGCAGTTTTTTTGCCAGGTTCTAGATTTATCTACTGAGTCCCTAACTAGCCTGCTTCACTTCCATAGTTCATTTAAATATTCATATGAATGTCATTATGCACTTGATGTAGAGTCATTTGCTTTTGAAAAATAATCAGAGATGAAGTCGAGGCTCTTAAATTATAAATAAGCTAAAAGTAAAAATTGCTTTGCCAAATGTTTTATGCAAAATTTTTAAATGAAACACAGAGAAGGATAAAATTTGGGACCAAAAATATATGCACTCAGTAAAAGTATGTGGCAGGTGGGGAAGGAGTGCATGCTATAAGCCAAGTACCTTGCTAGGTACTGAGTATACCACTGGAAACAAGAAAGACATGTAGTTTCTAGTTTACTGTGAGGAAATAGATAAGCAAGTAGATAATTAATAAATATAGTAATGTTAAACAGTGATGAGAATTCTTAAGTAGATAAAACTAGGATGTGATGTGGTGGAGAGTGACATGTGGATTGTCTACTTCGGATGGTCAAGGAAAGCCTCTGTGGGTAATTGACATGTAAGGTTCAAACAGAAAGTGAGGAAGAATTCACCCAGGAAAGCACCAACCCAAGGAATAGTGAGTGTCCCAAGGCAGGAAGAGGTTTGGCTTGTTCGATTAGCATATACAATAGAGAGAGAGAGAGTGGGAGGAGATGAGGTTAGAAGGGCACTGGGCCCTGGTCATTCAGGAACTTTGTCTATATTTTCACATACGTGTTATAGGAACGACTGAAATGATCATGCCTGATTTTTATTTAAACAGATCACTCTGGCTGCATGTGGAGAATAACATTGTACAAGAGGTAATAGTGGACCTGGGGAGACCACTTAGATCACTGTTGTAGTGATCGAGGTGGTAGAGGTAGAAAAATTCTGGGACAAGTTTTGGAAGTGGTGTGGAAAGAATTGCTAATCGATTCGATGTGGATGATAAAGGAAAGGAAAAGAAAATCAAAGATGAATTCATCAGTGCACATTTTGAGACACAAACACTAAAATGACTCTTGTAGTTACATTAGTTTTATGAAAATAAAGTTTTCAGAAGCATTTCAGTTTTCACTACCTGAAAGAGCAAGGGAATGTGATATCTTCTGTGATAATAATGAAAAATAGCTGAGTTATAATAAAAATTCATTTCCAAATCTGTCATGTTGATTCATTTCATGTGGATTGAGATCTGATTCAAAAGGGCCCACATTCTTAATCTTTTGATGAGGTCATGGTTTTGTAATGTTCAATTGCAGGGCATGATGGGAATTGTAGTTTTCAGCATTATTCATATGTCGTTGCATAGAGTTATCTAGCCTTGCAAAATTCCACTCACCTGTCAAAATTATCATTTGCCCTAGGCAAGTGGTTGAATGCAATTCCATAAGAATGATCTATATAGAGCAGTTGGTGACAACTAGTTGCAATTTATAATTTCTCAGAAACAGCACTACAACTACAAGTCTTCTTCCTTCTGCCTACAGTGTACCTAAACCAAATGCCCAGGCATGCCCGTAAGGTTTCTGGTAATATAGTGAAGCTACCAGCAGGTAAATCATCACCACGCACTGAGCATCACTGTACGCATTCATTGTGGTTGTCAGGACATTTACACATGCATATAACATACCCAGGCTTTGCCCTGAATGAACCTGAGAAGAAGACAGTGCCTGGCTATACAGATATTTAGGCAGATTTTTAAAATACTTAATTCAATAGACTTTCAATGCTAAATTTTAGTTTGTGGTTTTATTCTTTCTGACATTTAGCAATGATATATGGAAAAAATGCCAGACCAAAGCAAACATCTTTAAATGATGAAGTAAAAAGAACAATGATGATATAAAGGTTTGGTGACCACTAAACAAGCTACAGTTTGTTTCCAGAGAAAGGCTGTTATGGGCCAGCCCAACTTGCTATTATGGGGAGGATTAAGTGCCAATGGTTCCTGACTTGGTTAATCCTTTCAGTATATTCCCAAAACCAGGCTTTTGTTTTTGAATATCTATATCGTGACTCTTTGGATTGCTTATTGGTTATTTCTCTTGACAACTTGAACCCAGAGGCATTAGATCCCATAGGCAACAACTCTCTGTTAAGTGAAAAAAAAAAAGATTTGAGTATTTAATTTTCATTATAGAAGTGCTTGTAGTTGAAAAAATATGTACCTGTCAAATTTTCAACATATCGCTAGGGATACAAGAAATGCTGTTGTGATTTTAGAACCTCGCTGGCAAATTCACGTTTCAGTAGTAAAGACAAATCAAGGGTTTTTTTTCTTTCTTTTTTTCTAATTCTTTTTTTTAAGCCTCTTTGACAGTCATACATAACAATTGGAGACCTAAGTGCCACTTTGATGCACTATTCCATTATTAAGTGGCACAGTCACTATAGAATAGATGACGGGCGACGGGCCTGTGCTCAGGGCTTTGTGAATTAAACAGCTTTCTATAATGGGGAAACTGAATGGCCTAAAGAATTCTGAAATATTTTTAAAAATAATTAAAAACTGTTTTTCAGAAACACCAAAGTATATAATTTAAAATAATCTCAGGTAGTAAATTGTAAGCCATGGAAAACAAAATATTTTGTAGAGAAACCTTAAAAGTTTAGAGAAAGTGTTGACTCCATTAGCAAACATCTCCAAAGCCACAGTCACTACCTTCAAATATGAGTGCTTGATGGGTCTTGGGGAAAAAAAAGTGCAGTGTGAGCCTACACAGACTTTAAGGTATGAATGTTTATTATGTAACAGTAATTTTATACCATATTAATAGAAAGTGTTTTAAGGGTATTTCCTTACAGCTAAAAGGTAGAGTTTCCACTAAAGTAATATTGATTTTTAAGTGCTTAAATTAATTATTTTATCAATAACTCTACAGTAAATCAATACACCGAGAATTAAACTACAGTTTTTGTCAGAAGGCAGGCTAATCTTCGTAACTTTTAGTTACAGTTCATTAATCAATTAGCTACTACTAGAAAAAAATAAAAGCAAAGCAGCAAGAATTTGATAATAATGCTAGGTAATTGAAAAACAATATTCCTTTAGAGGTTCTCTTTTAATCCAGAGAATAAAAAATCAAAAGCTGCACTTCTACAACTTCCTATTACACCTTAGTTAAAAAAATTTAAGTAATCACTTTTTCTAGAGATATATTAAAAAATAAAATTTTAGTGCTTACACACTCCAGAATATAATTTGTGACAAAATATATTTCTTTCTTAATCTTACAACAAACAAGGAAATTATTTTACAAACATTGATCCTGCGATATGTTCTGGGAAGAAAAGACAAGAAGAACTGTAAAGTCTATCAATCCATAAAGTTCTGAGATATTGCTATAATACGTATCTCTTTACAGTTTTGACAATGCAATCAGACTGATGAGTATCTGAGAATGTGAATTACAATTTCAGTTCTCAGTACTCCAAATCTGTTCTTTTCTTTCTTACTCTTTTGTGCCAGAAAGAACAAACTGAATTATACCTTTATCCTCTTTACCTAGTACACACAAAGCAAGAAAAATATATATCAAGGATAAAGGGGTATTTTATATGCTTTATCGAGTGATGATACAGACTAGAGCCCCGTAAAACAATAGCCGAGAGTAAATACATTGTTTTTGATGCACTTGAAACTGAGACATTTAAGAAAGAAAGAAAGAAAAAGCAATTTCATCAGTTTCCCACTTTACACTTCTGAAGTGCTAAAGGAGTTGAAAAGAAAAGAAAAGAAAAGAAAAGAAAGAAGTAATTATGGGAAATAAAATACGAATTCTCTTAGTTACATTTCCTAGCTGGTTGCTGATTGCAGTAAATTATAAATTATGCAGTCAATGTAGGCCAACAAAAGAAGACATCTTCAAATCTCAGTCAAAGGTAATTACTTAAGTCCGCTGAATGTTCCCTTTCATAGAGTGTGATCTCTCTCTGACAGCTCACACTGACAGATGACCTTCTCGGCAACGTTCTTATCCTTCGGATCATGAGCAGTGTGCCTCTCTCCCTGAATATCTCTATATATTTGTGACACTAAGCTTTCAAATACAGCTATTGACAAATCAGAACATCAGTCTAAGTGCTGGTCTTCCTATCACTCACAATAAAGTAGCTATCACTTGTGGTGGTGTAGAGCAAGCACATCTCTGAAAAATGAGTTCTCACCAAGTGCTAATTTGACACAGCTCGCTTGCCTTCCCATAATTGCTCTGTCATTGTCACTTGGCAGTTCGGGCTCATTCCTGGAAGCTGTGCTGTACAATTGGATACAATTACTCCCATTTACCACCACTATTATGCCACTGATGTTGCCCAGTCCGCATATTGACATGCCTCATTAAACCTGGATGCAGGCCATTAATGAACATTGTTAGCATTTCTCTTAAACTTTTTTGCCTCTAATAAACAGTCAGTGTTCCATGAAGGAGCACTGCCATCCTTGTGATATGATATTTATTATCTTATGGGGGAAGGGGACTCTGCAAGTGGAAACTATCCAGATGCTGAGAGCGAGATATACAGTTAGATCAGTGGAGAATAGCACTGATCAGCAGGACCTTTCTCTATTGGGAACATCCCACCATTAACCTAGTGACCTATTCTTTCCAAAAGAAGACAAGCAGGATAAACACGAACACCCCAGAAGTGCCCAAACCACAGCAGGCTTCTCAAGGTTGCATCATTGCCAACACCTCTCCCTGGCCCTCTCCTAGACCCAGGTGGTGCTATGTGCAACGATAAAGATAATTTTGCCCTAGGTCTTCAATCCATTATGTCCAGCTAACTTCAACGTGCATTTTTATTCAGAGATAATTATGTGTTGATCAGAGAAGTCAGCGGCTGTCACCCATATAACAGGCACACCTGCAGTGTGACATAGGTGGTAACGATGGCATGCTCTGGAGCTGTCATGACACGGACAGGGACTTTATTATGTATATGTCATCATTTCTCTTAAGAAAATTACACTTTCCCACACAATGACAATAATGAACCTTTACAACACTCTCGCAAACTTCGTTTCTAGCTTTGTTCTTGACCTTCATTAAATATACACTAAATATATAGAAACAACTATAAATACACAACATGCTCTGTGCCTCTAAGGGTTGATAAATAAGTTCATATCTGCAAGCAAGTAGGAGATATCCCACTGGAAATATAGAACCTCTAATAAAAACTTAAAATATCTTCAATGAAAAGTAATTTGGCCACTTTGGCATTTTTTAAACTGTTTCTCGATTGTAATAAGAAAATAAATGTTCGTAGAGTTGAAGGTATTTGTTGCCACTGAAATGGACTCTACCAGATTAACTAGTGTTACGTTGTCATGTATGTTCTACAACTAAACTTAGATAATAAAACTAAAGAGAAAATCTTCATGTAGACAATGCTGACTTCTAAATATTTATGTATATATGTTTTAAATAAAATTTCCCATCAAATCAAGTGGTGTAATAATTGAGTTGCAATATATGAGTCTGAATAGAAAACAGGCAATTTTCTTCTTTTAGTTGAAAACCTTGTTTATAAAATATAGAATCAATGTATGCATTTCTAAACTATAATGTGAAATTGACTGAGCTAAATTTGGAGAAGGTGATCCATTCCTTTGAAAACCAAAAAGTAATGATCAAAAGGATAATTTTCAAAATACTTGTAAAACCAAGATTCATTACTCTTACAGAGCCTGTATAGTTTGGAGGAGGGCATTGCATGGATGTTTCCATGATTCTGGATAATTTGGGGTCCCTAACCCTTAATACCTGGCCCAAGATCACCTAGGTACCTTTTTCTGGGAAGTTTTTCTTATAAAACCAGAGTGTTCCCTCCTCTCTTTTTAGCTGAGAAATGTAATCTGTAACACTTTCCAGAACATGCTGAGCCCTTCCCCTTTGTCCCTACTCTGTCTAGCTAAGACATACATTTATTTACTGAGCACTTATTATTGAGCATCTGAATGAGCTTCCCTTCGATTATTTCATTTAATTCTGAAACAATCCTCTGAATTAGGTACTACTATTCTCCTCATTTGAGAGTTTACTGAGGGACAGAGAAGTTATGTAATTCTCCCAAGGTCACAGAAGCACCCAGTTAGCAGAAGCAGGATTTAAACCCAGGGAATCTGGCTCCAGTGACCTTATTCTTAACCAATACACTATGCTGCCACTCATTTGATTATTTCTGTCTTCAAAACTGCAAACCCACTTGACTTCCACAGTATTGATTTTGAAATTCTCTGTCTTGGCACAGTGAACACATTATAAAAGCAGTTTTTAATAGGGTTTAGACTACAGTCTACAATGTTTAGGATTTTGTGGTATTTTGAATTTTGACTAGTACATAAAATGCAAAGGCTATGTTGAAGAAGGACTGTATTGTCAGTCTCTTCAGCGTGTTACCATGTTGCATGAGCCCCTAAACGAAGTTCCTGGATTGGCAATGGTTTATGAGTTTATGTTTTTCTTCAGAGATTAATTTAGCTGGCAGCGTTAAAGACATTTGAGACTAATTTTGCATAATTTTTGTTTTCTTGTAGCACATTGAGCAGAAAACTTCTATGAATCAGAGAAAAATGGTTAAATATATTGTGGCCATTGGTTAAATATATTGTCTCCCATTATTTATTTAGGTTATATATACATGAAAAAAAGACACATTCTACCTTACTAAATGATTTAAAATATAGTTATTTTTCATTCTCTGTGGTTAATAATTATTATCAGCTTGCTTTTCTAGTACATCTTAATATTATTAATGTACTATAAAAACATTTTATTCATTTAATACCTTTATAATTTTGAAGCACATTTTGTCCCATTATCTATATAAGAGCACTTGCTGCATTATTACTTAATCTATGGTTTCTCATAGTTCCCACATATGGTGTTGCCATTGTTATGCTTCTTTATAGTGTCACTGCCTGCCAGTCACATATTACATTAGATTTATAAATGAACAAGAAGATCTTGACGTATCAATTGAATATTTGCTTATTCCTCAGACGGAGCAATCACATAAAAATAACAATACTTGAAATATAAAGATTTGTATAAATAGGTTATATTAATCATAAAGACAAGACTACTAGTATCTATATAGATTTAAAATGCTTTATAGCATGCAAACTTTATTCATTTGTGTTATTTTCTCATAGGAATGTTTTGTGATAGTTAAGATTGGAGTTTTCAATACGCAAATTTGCCTCTATGGAGAAAGAAACACTTCAAAATCTAGCTCTACTCCAGCAATGGAAGCAATATGAAGCTGTTTTAAAAGCCAGCATATGGGGGATGGATGTGGCTCAAATGGTTGGGCGTCCATCTCCCATATGGAGGGACCTGGGTCAAACCCTGGGACCTCCTGGTGAAAAAAAAAAAAAGCCAGCATATTTTGGCATGCACTTGGCCCATCTCTTTTTCTAACCAAAAACTAAAACAGGAAATTTCCATGACTCAATGTACTTGATTTACTTCTGCTCAATTATAGCATGAGATGAATTATTTTATTTTTCTCTACCCTAAAAGTTGATGCATTATTATTGATCCATTTACTAAATTAAATGGATCAAACTAAGATGGCCATAAAAAAAAATTGTAATGTGAAGAAAAAACCTGGTTAGCATCCCCCTTATAAAGTGGCATCTTCTCAATTTGGCCTACTTTTCATAAGAAAATGGAAAAAATAGTCAATATCTATGTTTATGAGATGATTATGAAGTACTGAAATAATATTTGAACACAATAGCTGAAATAGAGGTCAAAATTTCTAAACTGAAAGGTTTTCTTTCTTTGAGCCTCTATTCTCATCCTTTTAAAACTTAGAAAATTGAGGCCCAAAGAGTTAAAATGTAATAAGGAAGAAAAAATCTATGCACTTAACTAAAAGGTAAAGGCAGGAGAAAAAAGTTTAAAGGAAGAATGAGAAAAAGGATTAGAAGAGCAAAGATAATGGCACAATAGCAAATAAGAAGTTGTGAAAACAAATGTGTGCCTATTCTTTCAACTTCTCATGGTCTTGGTTAAAACAGCCTCTTGAAATTTTTTGGTCAGGTCTTTTCCAATCATTTCCTTCCTAATTTAATCATTAGTATTTGGTTAACAGTATGTTAGGAAAAATAAATGCCTCTACATGTATCCTTAAGCAGAAGGTTGAAAAATTATGGATGTAGGTTGTAGAACAAAGTTTTAATTCAAGAAAGGATTCAGGAATTCAATTGTTTGGAGTGACTTCATAATACATTTGTACCACTGAATCTAACATAAGTTTGCAAAACTCATAGTTGGTAGGTTCTCACATAGACACCATGTAAAATCAATGACTAAAAAAAAAAAAAGCTAAGGTGAATGTGTTATATTAATTTAAATACCCTGTTACACTGATTTATTTTCTTTTCCTATTTTATGCAACAATATTTATTGCAATATACTAATATTTAGAATGTCACAATGTGGGACACATTTCTGGGGCATGGACATAATATTCATTATACATTATTCCTTAAACCATATGAAGTCCATATTAAATAGTAATTCAAGTCTTTCCACATAGTCAATTAAGTCATAAAAATTAAGATACCCTTAGTATAAGCTATATCATATTCCAAATGAAGTTTATAATACCTGCTACTTAGAATAAAATCTTTATTAAAAGATTTGTGTTTACAGAAAGCATGAACGCTGCTGTTCTTAGCAAGGTAGAAGTGGCTGGGAGCCAAGCTGAGGTAGTTCATGCCAGGAAACCTGTACACCAGAGTCTTATAGAGAATGATTAGTTAACATCGTTTTAATGATGAATTAATGAGCAGTAAAAGCATTCTCATTCCAGTAGGTACAAAACCTTCTATTTAAAGACGCAGGACCAGGGAGAACAGATCCCTGACCTTTGTGATACAGGCAAAGGTTGGGTTCACTACAGTTAACGCCCAATCCGTCTTTCAAGGTTAACTACACATGCCATGCTGGGAAATGAAACAATTACTAACGAATTTTATAGGTATATTCTGTCAAATTTAAAAGGCAATCAGAAGACTAAATGAAAGTTATGCCTGAGGAAAGCATATAAAAGGAGAGAAACTGGGACGGTGTGTGAACTATACCTTAGTATGTCTGTGTGTATTTCCTAAAAAGTCATCTTCAGAAAGAGACAAAACAAACTTTCAAGTGAAATATACAAATGAAAATCCTGATATGGAATGAAGGGAAGAGCCAGCTTATGGGAATGGAAGTGTATTCAGGAAGGATAGCATCTAATGATCTGGGCAACACTAGCACAGCAAGGGTAGACGATTCATTATTCTGTAATTAACTTTTAATTAACTTACTCTGCTTTACTTATTTTAGAAAATTAAATAAACTTCGTTTTATTGCTCATGCTAAACCAATGAGCAGAAGCTAGAGTTCTGCTCTAATTAAAATAAGCAGTTGAGCAAAATTGTGTGTAAGGCATAATGAAGAACTGTTTCTGTACAAGTGATATATTTCTTATGTTCTGAAACACTTTGATAGGATTTTCAAGAATTCCATTTGTTGGATACTGAAGTCTTCTAAAATCTGTGATTTAAGAAATAATATTATAGGCCAGTCTTCATAAGTATGGGACACATAATTGATTTAAACTTATTAAGTAACATTTCAAATTAGGTAATTAAGAGAAATGAGAGAGAGAGAGGGAGAGAGAGAGAAAGAGAGAGGAGAGAATGAATTTGAAATTGTGCTATTTCATCAGTCACAAAAGCAATAGATGTGTATTTTCTGAGCAGGAACAAAAAGGAGAAGTCATAAAGTTAATATAGGAAGATTAAGTATGCTGCCTCCTTTTTTAAAACTGTAACTCTTTTATTCTTTTTTAAACATTTGTTAAATGTTTTGGTGTTATGCTTAAGACAGTGAAATTCAATAATCAAGTGCTGTGCTAATTGATCTAATCATGTGCTACAAAAGAATATTTGACAGAAGAATGAATTATATTTAATTTGGTGAACTTGAGCTTTAATGCTCTTAATATGAGCCAAATGAAATGACTTACTTCATTTGAACCTGAAATACTAAGATATTTTCTATTTTTAAAATAATTCCCAAAGCATATAAAGAACATCCATATAAGTCTAAGATACATGTTTTTTTTTTAATTAACTTTATTTCACCAATTAAGAACTTTTGTCTTCCTTGCTGATAAAAACCTGCATATCCATTCCATAAAAGTAATCCAATGACAAGCCTATTCTGATTCCAGATTATAATTTTATCCTTCCGTAATTTTGATTTTCCTGCCCTCTTCTTTCCAACTCTCATCTCTGTGTTGTCCACATTTTCTAATTTTTAATTCCTCCTAACTCTGCTTTTGTCCTTATCATATGCTCTGATTTAAGCATTCTATGTTCTCTATGGTCATCATCATCTGGTTACACTTATTCTACTTAGCTGTAAACATTGTCAACTCTGTCAACAGTACCTGTACTAGCATCCTAGTAATTTCTTACTCTATCAATACTCCTAGCTTGCCAGCCTTCACCCTTTAGAAATTTCTACTCTCTCTACCTGTTTCCCAAAGTATTGATCATTGCAAAGTAATATGTATAGAAGACTACCGAAGTGAAAATAAAACAGGCCACCCACCTAGATTGGATCAACTCATCTGTAGGCAGAACTTTCCTATGCTCTCGGCCTTGCCTCACGCATTCCAGGGCCCCCGTGCCCTCTGCTTCTCTTGCCACTGGACTTAAGTGGCCCTCGGGCCTTCCCTCCGCCCAGGACAGGGTGGCACCCACCACTCTCAGGACCACCCTCCCAAGGCAGAATAAACCGGATCCTGTCACAGCAAAAAAAAATGTACTTAGTACAGCTTGCTGCACAGGACACACTTAGATTTTTTTTTTTTTATATCCATTGTTTGTTTGTTTGAAGTGAGTGAGTGAATGATTTGGGTCCACTATAAATTTTTCTCTTTAGTTCTCATTTCTTTGGTTAGCAATAATTATGTTATTCATCTTTGACTACACTCTATCTCAAGGCAGTGGCAAGTCTCTTGTTAGTCCTTAAACCAACTCTCTTAAAACTAAACAACAAAAACAAAATCTCTAGAGCTTTTGAAAAGATCATAGAAGATTTCCTCTCAAAAGAGGAAAGAATAGAGGCCAGCAACATCTAAAATTTGAATGACACTATTGTCGAAAGCCAAACTGTTGTCCATTACTTAATTAGGATAATTAAATTAATATTTATTTCTGTGCTGGTGATTTTCTTAAGAAAAGGAAATGTGTAATTTCTTATTGAGGTTTCCTTTTTTTCCCAGGTGGAAAGGGATTATTTAGGGAAAGAAACAGATTCATTTTCCGTGATCCATTTAATATTATTTTTAACATTTGCTTTAGAAGAGGGTCAGAACTGGTGTAATTAAAGCACTTATAAATAGTATGCTTCATGTGGATCTCTCTGTATGGAAAAAGAAATATGTGTAAATCTCTTATCATAGATTCTAACTATCAACACTTAGCACATTGTTCTTGATCTAATGCAAATACATAACCAAAGCTGGGCATACTTGGGTGCCAAACTATCGTGGAATAATTTGTCTTAGTATATGCTGACAATTTTCATTTATTTCAAACTTCTTCCCAAGTTTTGGTATAGTTTTCTAGAGTGTGAATTCCTGGAGAATCATACATAACAGAAAGAACAACAGCTGTGTCTCACATATCCTTAACAAGGTTCTCTTCTGATCCTGTGCGTTTCACTGCTTTCCACTTTTCTCTTTACCATTTTTGATTTATTCTCTCTATTCAGAGGTACATCATTATTAGGTCTTCTCTAAAGTTTATGCATTGTCCTTGATTTTTTTTTATTTCTAATGCCAAATCCTCTTACTGTTGCAAAGTATTTCTTAATATAATATAAAGTTGAAACATTTTCTTCTTTAGTTTCAGATCAGTGCTCTTTGTCCTTCCATCTTTTGATGCTTTGAATAGTTACATTCTTCCATTTATACAGATACTTGTAAGGTATTTATAGGCTGTGATCAAATCCCTCTCAATCTTCTCTTCTCTTGACTATATAAATGTCTATGACCTATAGCTCATCCAACATTCTACTTGTATCATTTTGTCCTTCTTTTTTATTATTAATTTTCCATCACCTCTCTCAATTCATGTACAGCTTCTCCATTGCCAGTATAAATATAAATGCAATAGGTAATTTATTTTTGTCACAGACTATGTAGAGTTTAATATTTGAAAATAAGATTTTGTCCCTGTGTGAGTTCTATATTCATTATTTACATTACAACATATTAAATTGCTTCTAGATTTTAAGGTTTATGGCTCTTCCTTTAATGTCTATATGTTCATTCCCTGTAAAAAGCCGCAATCCTGTTAGTCATTAAAAATACCTAGATTGACTCTGGGAAGTGTCTTATATTCTCAATAATTTGCAGATTACAGCTGCAAAAACCTGGCCTCTACCTTGTATTCACTCATCATAAATTAACAATTAATTTCAAGCACAATTATTTCTTCTGAAGTCCCCAATGTTTATACATTGTTTAGAAGTTTTTCTAACAGTAATACTAATTAGTCCTGATATGTTTATGCATGTGCGGCTATTTATGTTTACGTGTGTGAGTGTATCTGTGATTAGATACATACATATATATGTATGTGTGTGTGTGTATATGTTATAAGCATTCTACTGAATTTTTAAAACATTTGACTATAAAGATCTTGAAGAAATTCTGTAGGGAAATTCATTAGGTCCTCTGATAAAACAAAACCCAAATAGAATGATAACAAATACATAAAGACCTTTAATTGAGGAACTGTGATTTTAAAAAGTCATTGGAGGGGGTGGATGTGGCTCAAATAGTTGGGCATCCATCTCCCATATGGAGGGACATGAGTTTGAGCCCCAGGACCTCCCGGTAAAAATAAAAATAAAAATAAAAATAAAAATAAAAATAAAAATAAAA